>NJPS01000022.1:0-600000 GCA_002946415.1 Rutstroemia sp. NJR-2017a BVV2 | reverse complement strand
TTTGGAGATCCACTGAAGCTATAGGTACCTGCTAGCTCTATTATCGGAAAGATTATTATTAGAACAAAGTTTGTCATTCAATGTCCGTGCGCTCTACGGAGCTTTTAAATGCCGACCCTATCAAAATCTCAGTATAGCTTAAATGCCAGCCAGTGTGGCCGGCGGACTGGGTTAAATGCATACTGCTTATACAGACTGGCAGCATGAAGATCTCTTTCTTTTTTCTGCCTCCTTTATGATTATGACTGGTGTATTAAGATAAGAAGCCCGCTCGCCGGCTGATTAGCCTCTGCTTCCCCGCACCTTCGGGCGATTTACCTCCTTGACCAGAAATCCTCTTCCTATATATACCCTCTGGTACATTTCATATCTTCTTTCAATAGTATCTTTACTCTTTACCTATCTTCCTTTGATACAAAAATAATACATCCACTTATACAAACAAACCCATCAGCTATATATGCAACAACTTCACAATGGCTCCATCAGCAATTGAAGTTTACCCCACGGCCTCTCTTCATGGCTTGAAGGACAAGGCTCAGGAGATTGTCTCTCAACAGACTGCTCCTGCCAAGCTCATCAAGACTCCTATGAAACTCACTGGTGCTCTTGATAAGTATCAGTCCTTTGACTTGACCCCCATCATTGGCAAGGAGTTCCCCAAGGCCAACCTCGCTGAATGGCTGCGGGATCCCAACTCTGAGGAGCTCATTCGTGATCTTGCTGTTACTGGTAAGTTCTTACATTTGCTTTTGGTTCTGGACTCCATTCATGCAACCGCTCCTCCCCAAATCCACTTCTCTCCTTCCCACATATCTAGCCTTAAGACAACTACTGACTTTAATCAGTTTCCCAACGTGGCGTTGTGTTCTTCCGCGCCCAGGATGACCTCACCAATGACCTTCAGAAGGAGCTCTGCCAGTAAGCATTCATGAAGCAAATATTTCATATCCTGGGCTGATAAGGGAATTGCGAGATAAACTATGAATAATCCTTTACTTTTTATTTAATGTTTCGGGAGTCGATGTCTTGACTCTTCCTCTTCAGAAATTACTTACTCCCGTTTACTACAGAAAGCTCGGTGAATTAACTGGAAAGCCAATCGATTCTACTATGCACATCCATCCAATTTCGAACAAATCCTTTCAATGCAACAAGGATGACGAGATCAGCGTTATTAGTAACGATCTTGCTACCAAGATCTTTACTGATCGCCAGACCGAGCATCATAAGAAGAAGCAGTCCCTCAATAAAGGCTGGCACTCTGATATCACCTTTGAGCCTGTTCCATCCGATTATGCTATCTTGAAGCTTACTGATCTCCCGGTTCTTGGTGGTGGTTAGTTCTCTTGTTTTAATTTCTCAGCTATGATCATACATCCCAAAGCCGTCCTAGATTGCGTATCTACGTGGAGCAAACTTGACCAGCATTCATATGTTTCGATCTCTGGCTTGTTTCCGCACTCAAAGCTATGATTACTGTTTTGGCTGCATGTTAACTTTTCTAAGTATTTCATTGTCTAGCCGCTTCACAGCTCCTGATCTACCAAGCTTTGAAATGTCCGCACATTTCAATTTGACGGGTGCTAACAGACCATACAGATACACTCTGGGCCTCCGGGTATGAGGTCTATGACCGCTTCTCCCCAGCCTACCAGAAGTTCCTTGACGGACTTACTGCAACTTATGCCCAACCACTCTTCACTCAAGCCGCCAAGGACCACAAATTTAAACTCTATGATTCTCCACGTGGATCTCCATTGAATGTTGGTACCGAGCTCTCCACCGAGCACCCAGTCATTCGCACCAACCCAGTCACTGGCTGGAAGACCGTCTTTGCCTTCGGCCATCACGTCCAACACATTAACGGCCTCACTGAGCGTGAGAGCTCCCACCTCCTGACTGAATTCCTCCGCATGGTTACTGAGAACCACGACCTCCAAGTCCGCTTCAAGTGGAACAACAAGAATGACCTTGGTAAGCCCTTCCAGACTCCTATCCGCCGAGCTAACACGGAATAAAGCAATCTGGGACAACCGCTCTACCTACCATGCCGCTACCTACGACTATGATGGAAACGGACTGCGCACTGGCCAGCGCTGTGTCGGTATTGGCGAGCGCCCTTACTTTGACCCTGCTTCCAAATCTAAACGTGAGGCTGAGGGAGAGGAGTACATGGAGCCCGGCCCCGGTTTCACCGTCTTCTAACCGCCTAGTCCTACATAGTCTTGGATCCTTACTTCTCATTCTTTCTTCTCATCAAACGTGTTGGGACAGTGGAGTGGGTATATTATGGATTGATGGCTCACTGGTACTGGGAGTGTGCAATCGCTGCTCTTCTTTCGTTTGGGGATAGGAATATCTATGGCTTTATGACTGACGACTTTGCGTTGCTTTTATGGTTGCTATGAGGGCCGAATGGGTTGTTCTTTCCACAGCCTGCCAATGATATTGCGGTGAACGGCATCTCATGATATGTAGATATGAATGCATACATTCATACTATGCTCTTAATTCAAGAAATGGGATTTTTCCTTTTGCGTAAGAAATCAAATCCCTCTCACTCACCATCCCAATCTTACTTTCCACATCCTGCATCATGATGACTCTGCATGCCAGACACTGGTATCTCTTGATCTGATGAGGGGAAGTATAAACCATTTCCTAAGATTTGGTTGCTTTATATTTCGAGGTTGTCACTCAGTTATATCATTGCTGGTATTCGCCATATTTGAACCATATAAAGCATTTAGATGATATCTTATTCTGTAGTCTATCTTAACGATTGACACTGTCCCGCACGGCTGCTTCTATATACCTCCTAGGTCCGTGTAGGTGAATGGGATGCACACTTCGAGGCTTGTTTTTACCATCTAACCATAGGTTCGCCTTACAAATAGAGACTTTGGTTGTGAATTGTATCAATAGCAAATGGGGCACCAGATCATGAGCTCGAACAATATTTGCATGATCAACGAGCGGAAGCATCCACCCTTTCATGGCACGCTTAGAGGTACATCCATCATTCTCAGACATATGCCTACACAGGACACGCATCACTCCGGCTCCTGCTCTTTCCACTTTTCCTTCAACCCCTCAATATCAAAACCACACAGTTCTGCCCTCTTAACCACTTCCTTCGCCTTCCCAACCACCGGCATATCAATCATCTTCCCATCCAACGTCCACGCGCCCCTCCCTCCCCTATCCGCCTTCTCATCCGCTATCACCACTCGAACACTCCACTCTACCTCCTGTTCCCCTGGCGCAAACGCTTTCTGCACTATATCAACTTGAGACGGATGAATGCACTGTTTCCCATTAAACCCCAAACCCTTCCCCTGTAGACTTTCCTCCTGCAACCGTTTCTGGCCTTCCTCCCCACGATACGACGTGCAGACTAGATCAATGGTAGAAGGAAGATTAAACGCACGTGCACATGTCGCGATATGACTTCTTGCGTAGAGAAACTCATCCAGGCCTGGTGTGCGCGTGATATTAAGATCGAGGGAGAAGTCTTCAGCTGCGAAGATGAGACCGTGAAGGTAAGGAGAGGCAGCACATATTTGAGAGAGGTTGAGGATAGATTGAGCGGATTCGATCAGGGCTAGAATTTTGACTGGGTTGGAGTCTGGTGATGGAGTTGATGGATGCCGAGATGGGAGACTGTGCCGGAGAATGTCGTTTATGAAATGGAGGTCGGATGCTGAGTTTACTTTGGGTACTACGAGGGTGTCGAGATGGCGACTTTTAAGGACTTGGGTGAGGTCTTGGAGGGCGAGTCCGGATGATACTGAGTTTATACGTACGGCTAGTCTATGGTGGTATTGCAATTAGTATATGCATAAACCTCAGCAACACTTCTTCCATCGGATGAAACAACAAACCCAAGAGCGGAATGCAGTCCCTCCATGAAAGGGAGGGGATGTGAAGTATACATACTCCCCAACATCTTTCGGCCTCTCACCACCCAAAAAGTCGACAATATTCTTCCTCGCCATCTCCTTATTCCCCAAAGTCACGGAATCCTCAAGATCATACGCAACAGTATCGACCTTTAGTCCCCGAGACTTCTCCAGGAACTTAGGTGACGAAGAAGGTACTGCATGATAGTCAGGACTGGCTTGGTTTGAATTGACCAGACTAAGCTTACCATAAAGAAGAGCCCGTCTAAGGACGGAAGCCGCTGAATTCAAGGACATGTTGTTCACTGCGACTCAATTGGATGATACTCACAAGTCTTATACGGAGTAAAGCTGTGAACCTTCGAAGCCTTGGCGGCAAAACAAGTCCAGATGATGTCTCCTCCGGAATTCGATCCGGCACCCCACCGAATTTCGGGGCAATCGTAATTATCAACTGATCGGCAGCAGGGATGAGAACGACAAAGTCCGCTGTTCAATACTTAAGTGCCGTAGTTCTAGCTCAAACTATATCAAACTTTAGGCCTACTATGTGATAAGGATTCATCTGGTATAATTTCGTAATCTCAATTACGCATTGAGCTATATTAACCTAGTAGAGTAATATATAAAAATCTACAAGTGAACAAGTCAACCGATGCTGGTAATAGTATATAAATATGATAGTTACATGTCAGGGGGTATAAGAAGGGATTCCAGGTTTCGGGCGTTAATTACCCGCATAAGAGGGGGAGCGGAGGCTAATCGAGCGAGGAGCGGGGCTTCCGCCCTGAGGATCCTATTATAAGGAATGGCAATAAGGAAAAGAGATCAGTAGCAACTAGTTTGTCTTCAATTAGGACCCTGCGTTTAGACTCCGGCTATATTCCTACTATATCGCGATACTCTTACAATTCCCTACCAACCAAACCTTAACAATAAATATGATAGTTACACGACGTCTTTCTTGCATCAATTAAGTCCGTATCCACTCAAGGAACGGTATTCCCCCGCCGAAGGCCGAAGCTGAGCAGCACCCTTATCCATTCCACAACGTTCGATCCACTTCCGTTTTTAGTGTCCGTAGGTTTTTATTGTCGGATTTGGGGGTATAAAGACAGCAAGCTAGGAAGCACGGAGGCTAAAGTGTTCAGACCTATCCTAAATCGATCTCCTCCAAACTCCCATCTATCACTAGACGAGATGTCGGCTAAGACTGTCACTACTGCCTATCAAACGCTCGACGTTAATATCCTCAAATATGTCGAAGAGACTTCACCAGAAGAGCGGACGACTCACGATGCATCTTGTCACTGTGGTGCTGTGGCTGTGAGTACAAGCACCTTTTCCCACATCAGTCTTGCCAATCACCCATGGTGAATGGTTTGGAGTTTCACTACTTTGTGACATTATATATCTCACTTGGTAGCTAAGATGCGCTCAAATGCAATCATTCGTTCACAGAGACCACTATTCGAATAGCTAACTAACGTCATATCCTTCCCCTAGTTCTCGGTAACCCTCAAATTCCCCTTTCCCAAATATCCGGTCAACTCCTGCAGCTGTTCCATTTGCACGCGGAACGGCTACCTCTTGGTCTATCCCATGCGTTCAGATATTAAGTTCTCTCCCGGTATGGACATTAGTTTATCTTCCCTTCCTAATCCATGCTCTCTCATTTACTCCTCACTTCTACCTTGCTCCCTTCCCCTCCACCCACCTTCAGCATCCACTACCTCTATTCAACCTCTTCCACTAGCTCCTTTTCCAGTTTTCCCTCTCAAACATCCCATTGTTCTTCCCCCTCAACCCCACCCCCTTCCCCCACTCCTAACCAACCCAATCTAACCACCCTTTCTCCCCCTAGACTCCGCCTCCAACCTCTCCTCCTACCGCTTCGGTTCCAAAATGCACGAGCATAAGTTCTGCAAAAACTGCGGCAGCAGCATAATGATTGACCTAGGCACTGCACACAAGGAGCCAGATCCCAGGAAGGATATCGTGGCTATTAATGTATGTTTCCCTCTCCCTTGACTTGCTTCATAGCATAAGATGAGGGTTTGGTAAGATGAGAGAATTACTGATCATGTGAATCTCCACACACAGATTCGTCACTTCAAAGACATCGACCTAGAAGCCATGACTTATACTTATTTTGACGGGAAGAACCTCATTTGATTGGATATTCACAAGAAGGAAGAAGATGGAATATCAGTCAACTTAGTCTTCAGACAGGAGCAGTAAAGGCTCACAGAGGTAGATAGAGCATCAATCATAAAAAGAGTTGATTTGAAAAACCTAAATCTATCGACCGTACAGGACCGCTCTACTTATATATTTTATATCAACACCACCAAATTCGCCCATAAAATACACCCAAATGCTCCTCTCGCCCGATGCAGAAACAGCGACTTTAGACAACAAACAGAAACCCAATATAAACGTAACGAAGAACGGATGGAGATCCTCAGTGTAAAAAGCGTATATAGGAAAGAAGAGCGAAAAGTGCAGAAACAACAATCTTATTATAATACCAACGAAGCTCCATATTCCATCCCACTAGAGGGCACTCGTCCCTTCGTCTACTGCTTGCTATCCACGTCGCCCATCATCCTAGTTACTTATCCTTGAACCTGTACATTCATTTCTGTATGCACAATAACTTGCTATACGCTATGTAATCTTATCCCTTCTTATCCCATCCCATCCCATCCCATCCCATCGATCATCGTCCATCATCCAAAAGTTCCAACCTCTCGCCTCCTCCAAAAAGTATATAACCGAATGAAAAACCCCCCTTCCCCTACCACATCTCCCCATCCACCCCCATCCATCTATGCAAAAGTCATCGTCATCTCCTTCTCTTCCCCAAACTCATCCTCATCATCATCCGCCCACGCATTTCTCTCCGGCACATAACCCGCGAGCCCCAACCCCACAGGCGTCGTACTCGCGCTCTTCAACTCCGGTCTCTGCTCCGCAACCTCGACATTCGATCGCGATGGCGGCAGATGAGCATGCGAAGTAGTCGCCGAGGTAGGAGGACTACGATACGCAGTATCGAACGTCATCTCCAGCTCTTCTTCCGGCATAGGATGCGCATGATACGAGTTAGAGTGTAGCGAGGACCGCGAATGCGAGTTAGAATTAGTGTATGAATGTGAATGTGAGAAAGCACCGTTGGAGGGTCGGGGCGAGTGCGCGGGAGAGTGGTAGTTGTAGGTTTTGAGAGTGCTGCTTGGATCTCCGCTTTTGGTTGGTCGTAAGGAGTCACGTGGACTGGAAGGGTTGCTGTTGTTGCTTCCTGAAGCTAGGTTCAACTTCATGGGTGGAAGTGTGGATTTTAGTTCTTTGACTTCCATGTGTTCTGAGGCGAGTTCGGCGCGGATGGCATCGACGTCGAAGAAAACACCATGATTGTTTCCAAGGCCATCTTCTACGCCAGATCTGCTTCCGCTTCCACTACCAGTATCTTGACCGGTTTTTGAAGACTCTTCGTACATTTCCCACTCCTTCCGTTCAACAGCCGTTTTCTTCTTGCGTCCAAAGAAACTGAAACGTCCCTTTCCTTCCTTTTCCTTTTTCTCAAACTCTTTTCGCGCTTCTTCGATCTCGTTAATTAGCTCCCTCTGCCTTTCGGCATGGTTTTCAGGGTCTGGGTCCTCAATTTCCGTGAATTCATCACTTTCGACTAACCATCCCACTTCACGAAGGAGCTTTGGCATTGCGGTACGATATGCCATGTGACCTGGCACGAGATCTGTGACATCGACGTTTTCTAGACCAGGAATGCCTTCTACAGGTGCAAGGCCGGCTACCCGTCTGATACCACCACTGGTCAGGCGGAAGAGATAGCCCAAGATCCAATCGTTCCTAGCGTAACCATTGACAAACCTGCCAGCTACGACAGATCGAGCTTTTAAATACTCGTCCTGCTTCGCCACGATTGGCGAACCAAAGAGATAGACATTTTGAACAAGTCCATATGCACCTTTTTTAGCAAGCTCCTTCAGACATGAGAAGATGACTCTCGATCCGAGGGAATATCCGACAAATGTGATTGGTCTTGTGCCGAGATTGCGATCAATCAGCGAGTCTGCAAGAATCAAGCCTGCAGCATTCGCACGATCGAGTGAAACAGTCCACGGGTTATCGATTAGGTATGAGAGTTTGGTAAGAACAACGGGCAGTTGCAGAGCAGCCATGAGACCGATGAGAATGGTGCTACCAAGTACTTGTTGGAGACCTTGTGTTAAAGCCTAGGATGGTTTAGTCCGTGTGGATTTCTTTGATAGAATTGTTAATCTTACCTCAGTTGCCAAGATATTAATAGTATCACCCATACTTGTAAGCATTTCCGGTTCCCATAGCACTGAATAGATGTCGCCCATAATGGGGTCGACAGTACTGTACGGTAATCGTACATCATCTACCTTACCCGTCATCCATCCTGAAACCGTAATTATCAGATTAACTCTCTTGTTGTTGTGCAATGGTCGATATTCGAACGTCTTGACAGCTCCAGTTCGGCGATTCGCAGCTCGAATTGCAATTACTCCTCCTGAAGCGGCGGCACCGGATGTGATGATTGCAGCACCTCCAGCACCAGCAAGGAAACCACTCGTTCCTGCTACGCCAATGGTAGTGAAACCAGCGGCAAGACCTGCACCAATAACTGGAGCCAAAAGACCCGCGGAAAGTCCAATGACCAAACTTCCACCTACTGTTGCAAGACCCATCATTAGATATCTTTTCTTCAGAGCCATCTTCCTTCGGTTTTCTTTATGCTCATCCTCATTCCAATTCTCTTTCTCGGCTGCTTGCTGCATTTCCAGAGCGTCTGTGACTCGTTTCTCAAATCGACATATCTCTAGCCACGAAACATCCATGTTTTCACCCACCTTTTCTAAAAGTGTTCTAGATCTGGAGTCATAGACTGAGTCCGCAATCAAAGTCAAAAACAAATCACAAAGTACGGTCCATCGGAGATCGATATCAATATTCTGGGTTGTGGGAAGTTGCGATGGTGTCCGCACCTTAGGGAGGTCATCACCTTCATGTTCTTGATAGGGCGGAGGCACAGCGGCTGGTATTTCCTCGTCGAATCGGCGGGGCGTGCCAGGAGTAGACGGAGATAGGGGTAGTCGTGGGGAAGATACAGACTCTCTAGGACTTCTGCCCGAGGCTATCGAGTCTTTGCTTGAATGTGCTTCATCAGCCATAGGATTCTTGACTCGTGCGTTCTGCATCAGAGTTCCAGTGAGGTCGGATGGCACAACTCCATGCTCAGCCAACTGCTCGATCATGACCTGCTCTTCTGCACTGATTTCCATATGCGCATATAACCGCACCATCATCTTTTGACTCCACATCTTGGTTGCCTCTACTGCCACTTGCAACTCCTTTTTGTTTGATTTCTTTGCCGCAATCGATTCTACTTGTGCAACCATACTAGATAATATGAGTCGAGTCATCCCGACGTATGCGATTCTTTGTCCCTCGGTCAACAGATCTTTTGTCGCTTGCATTTGAGATAGAGCATCCCTCTGTTCTTCATCCTCTGGTTCTCCAGCTCCAGTACCATGTACGTCCTTGAACAGATATTGTGTGTTCTCGTCCAGACTGGTTGCAGATTGAGCATCCTCATCTAGTTGTACTCTTGTATATCCTCTTCCAGCCCCTCCAAGCCCTGCGTATGCATCCTCTTCTTCATCGGACTCGTGCGCTTCTCTCGCAATTAGCTTATTGTCATCATCGTAAATGTCATACGGGGCGTAAGCAGGCATTGTCTGCCATTCATCATCGTCTCCATCCGCCGGTGTTTTAGGCTCTGGTGGTACGGTAATGTGCTGATGAGACCATTCAGATATTCCCTGCCCGCCTGAGCTTTCTCGATTATGCGCTTTGTCTGTAGAGGGTACATCAATATTGTCATTACCATTACCACCGGATGTTTCGAGCTTGGCTTCGGCGTTGGCGGAATTTGCAGAAGGCTCGGGTGCTTCAGACTCTGCTGGAGCTTCTTCTTTGTCCTTAGATTCTACTTCTTTTGTTGAGGCCGCGGGCTCAGGGTGTCCATGGACAGGTACTTGTGTGTTCTGACTAGGCTGTTGCAATTCCTGCGGCTGTGGGTTCGGAGTGATGACCTGCGGCGTCGTTCTAGCGTCCTTAAATTCCTCATCTCCGCTATCCGGATCTGCGTTCTTTGCAGGTGAGCCTTCCTCAGCAACAGCCGCATTCTTCATTCCATCTTCTCCATTCTCAACTACTCCCCCATTCCGATCCTCGATGGTACCATCAGCATCCTCCTCGTCCGCCGGCGCTACCTGAACATGTTTCTTAACCGGTAATCCGAAATCATCAAGCTCCGGAGGCTCATTCGTAATCGTTGAAACGTGGTTCACATTGCCGTTCGTAGTAGCGTTTGTGGTGGTCTCAACGCTCTCTGGCATATTGCTTACAGCACATCGACCACCACCTTAACTCACACGGTGGCGCTTCTCGCAGAATAAATCATCCAATGTCACTTTGACATGGAATTTCTTGACGGTCGTGATAGAATAGATGTGGTCTCTGTCAGATCCATCGATTCTGAAGCACTCTTATGTTTCCGAGGTCAATGCCTGTGCTTTGTATATTTCGTATCGGAGCACCAGGATTTCGTACCGATGTTGAGTAAACGAGTGGTGCGTGCTCTAACAGGTACAGTAAGAGCAAGGCTTATTATGAGTTGAAAAATAATCAAGTATTAAAAGAATTCCTATGATTCTTTTAATAGACACAGGATTATTTGGCAGAGGCCTCATTTTGTGATACCGACATCCTTTGTTCTACATCCACGTGCGGACGACGACGTAATCTCGCTGATTCAGAAGATGCTGCATCGCTACCGAGCTCTTTGTTCCATTATTAGGTCTATGTCTCTGAGCTGCAGATGCTCACAGTCAATGTACATAAGCTTAAAGTACTTTTGGGTATCATTCTACAATTGACGAAGGAAAGTAATAGTCTTGGCCTCAAATAAACTCCCTTCTTAAAATCAATCTTCTTCATCGATAGCACTCGTTGCCGCTTCCGCTTTCGTCCCTCCGACCTCTTCATTCCCGGGCTTCTTCTTCGAATGCAGACGTTTTCGTTTGCGCTTGGCAGGCTCTGCGCCCTCCGCGCCCGTATTTTCACCCGTATTTCTGTCCTGAGACACTTTTCCTGTATCATCTGCTTTTTCACCTGCGTCTCCAACCTTTTTCTTAGACTTCTTGACTGCCAGCGGATTTGGGCCTTTGGGTCCGTGAGCCTTTTTCTTCTTCTTTGCAGCGCCGTCTTCGTTTCCCATATCTTTCATCGCCGATGCTTCCTCCTCCTCTTCACCACCATCCCCCCTCTTCCGCTTTAGACTTCCAGACGCCCTTCCAGACTTTATCCCCTGCCTGAACTTTGATTTCTCTTCCCTTTCCCTAACCTCTGCTGACGTTCCAGCCATTGGTTCCATAATCATGACACTCCTGTTGATATATACCAGAGGCACACCCTGAACAGCCCTCATACTCTTTCTGACTTCCAAATCTTGACTAGCCACCACGTATCTGTGTTTGTTCGTTCCATTGCCTTTACCATCCACCACTGACTTTATGCAATCTCGCGCCGACAGAGGTTCCGGATAGTCATCTGGTAGATGACCGCAGCGACGTCGCTCGAACATCTTTGCTTTGTCGATGACAAATGATACTCCAGGTTCCGATGAGGCTGCGTATAAATGGCGCATCGAGCATTGTGTGATCACTAGATTCCGTCAATCATCAAGGAAACACAAACGTTAAATTTGATGCGCACTCACTGGGTTTAACTTGACCATGAAGCGTTCTCTCCAATCCACCGATCAGGTCCATCTTGAATTTATCTGCATCCCTAATGATCTCTGCATCGACTGCAAGAGAACAATTGTCAGTAATCTTTCATGCGACGCTTGAGGTTAGGAGGCTCACGAAGAACTTGGTAGGGTTCGCGAAAACCAAAGCTCATTCCATACTGCTGCATGAGCTTCTTATACTGCTTCGATCGTTTGCCTCTCATTTTGGAAAAGTAGCGAGGTAATTATGGGCAAATTGTAGAGGGATGTGTTCTGGAAGCCCTCTCGATAGAGATTGATATTTTTTATCGGCCCAGAAAATTTAATGTTGTAGTAGCCGATAAGAACTTATCAAAATTGCTAGGGTAAAATCTCTAAATAGCAACATAGCAGCGCGGGAGCACAGCTGGGCATCGATATGTGCACTTTAGTATTTTAGTATATTATGTACCCAAAAGCTATTATGAAATATCTGAGCTGGCTACTATCTAAATAGTACCAGAGCCTTCTAAAATTATTACTCTATAATCATATTATATCCCTCTCTTTAAAGAAGCGCTGCTCTTATCCGGATATGATCTTATCGCTAGGCACTTGTTGAGCGCCTCTCAAATCACGCTCTTCCGCCACGGCGTCCTATTCTTTATGTAGAAGCATTTTGGCCGTTTCTGATTCTCGCCGCTGGCCTCTTTCGCCTAAAGCCAACTCGGCTTCAATCTATGTATTTAGTATGTGAAAACTACACCCATCAAAACTTCATCCATTACTTCTCTTGCATAGGGCTGCAACGACACTTATGTCATCTAGTTTGCCTACATAGAATTAGCCAGAAGCAATGCTGTACCTCTTTCTCATGATCTTACCTCCTTCCATTGCAAGACCTTCCTCCACAGCATGCTCCATGAAGGGGCTCTCTGCAAAAGGATCTTGAGCGATAACCTTTGCAGCCTTCATGAGCTCATTTGCGACAAATTTCATGCCACCTCCAGCACCGCCTTGACGATCACCAGAGCTTTCGCCGCCTTCGCCCCTCTCCCATTTGCGAACACTGGTCACAACATTTGCAATAATCTCATGTTCCCACAGATTATCGATCACACCATCCGACATAGCAAGGACGATATCATTCTCTTGAATCTCAACTTTGTCCATAACGGCATCGTTGGCGGGGGTGTCCGGACTGTTTGTGCCCAGTTGTCGAGGACAATCAAACCAATGCCATTGTTCTGTGGTTTTATACACTCTCACTTCCTCCTTGGGCCTTATAACAAGTACTTGCGAGTCTCCTAAGTTCGTGACGTATAAGAGCGGTTTAGCAGGTGCCGAAGGATCGGTTTCGTCTTTCTGATAATGTAACTGTGCACCTGCCGCTGTAGTAGTTCCTTGCCATTTGTTGGGACTCGATGTCGCCTCAAGGGTTTGTTCATACGCCGTTTGCAAATATGCCACAGGATCGGGCTCGAAATATTGTCCTGGTGATCTGACTTGATTCGCGTGTTTCTCCATCTCCCGCGACCAGAAGTGCAGTATTAATCGCGACCACAGTCTGGGGCACAAGTTAGCTATTCAGCACGCAAGCCCAAGATCAAGGATCGCGAACCCCGCATGACCACCTTCTCTTGTTGACCACGCGCCCACACCATCATTGGCACCGATGAATATGTCGCTCGAGTAAACCGCATCGTCTCCATTTGTGTATCCGCGTATGATCTCGCCGTTGACCGATGGTCTCCTGTCGCGACTCCTATGATGTGTGCTTAGGGGATCAGAGAATGATCCGGATGGGTAAGATAGAAATGGAGGAGGAAATGGCCTTGGCGCCCTCTTGGCGAACAAAGCAAGACCAGTCTCAAACTTAAATGGCAGCTCTGCTTTCCGAAACGGAGGTGTCTCATCGGCAGACGTCGAAAATGCCAATTCAGGGTGGCATCGTGGAGGACCGTGTACGAAAGTTCGACGAGATTGATTTTGTATAGCTTGCGCAACTTGTGTTCGAAATACCGACCTCCTCATCCCAGCGTCGTGGTATATGTGTAGCAACTATGAAGTGCCTTTGCTGATCATAAAACAGATATTCGTAAGGGGCGGTAGAAGTAATAGAGAAACTTCTCAACAAAAGATAGTTTTGCGATAAGGACCGGAGTCCGTGGTATGACGCCCGCGATTGCGCTCACGTGATCGTGTCAAATTTGTAGGGCTGAAGTTGTGGATTCTATCTACGTGCTTACATAGCAGGGACAACGATGTAATGTATGCTTCCGACGCATCACAACGATCGAACATTGCATACACGTACAGTACGATGAAGAGCATTCTCCCGGGCGACGGCAAGACAAGTCGGCGGTAGGTGTAGCTCATTGACTTCTCCAATCTAAAGAAACAGGAAACCTTCTTCTCTGTACTGCCGAGACTGCTAAGTTACTTCAGTACCACCAGATGGAGCTTACTCATCTCTGGTTGGAATGGCTCGACGATTGGGCCTGGCAGGTACCAATTATCAAGAAGCTAAATTGAAGCTTCTTCCAACACCCAGTCGTCCACCCGTCCCTATTGAAATCGGAGGCCCTTATGTTTCGTAAAACTGGAGCCGAATCTTTTTGCGGACCTGTAACCTCTAGCATCTCTAATGCTCCATATGTTTCAATGTTTTTTTATGCCCAATGAGTAAGATCTACCTAGGCATAACTGCTGCAATACAATACATGCAATACATGCAATACATGTAATACAGTAGGAAGCTCAAAATACGACAATGGGTAATATTCTAATAGAGCCGCTGCAACTGGACTCTGCTGTCGGCCAATTAAACAGTTCTGGCCTTCCAATATCTCGTATTCCCAGGTTCTTGCCTCCGTATGCGGTCACTGGCGGTCTTTTCATTCTCGTCCGAAGTGGCTTAGATTTCATAGAGCGCTTGTGCGCCCTGCACCTTAGCTGTTCGGGAGATAGCTTGGGCTGTAGTCATCAAGCTGCTGTCCCTCTCCTCCTCTGAATGGCTTTCTATGATGGAAAGCCGCGACCGTACCAAGCCCGCACTACCATGAAAATGACGCGTACAATCGCGGCAGGCCAAGATCCTTCAACCCCAGATTTGATCGCATTTGAACGATCTGTTCACAGTGCACACACGTAAAGTGAAAGTTAACGCTTCCACAAGACGCGTGCATTGAGTTTCCAAGCTTCAACATGGAGCTCGGCAACGAGGTCACGATGTGCAAGTATCTACGTCGTACTGATCATGCACATAAGTCTGTGTGAATAAGCCGGGTGTGGATTATTTAGTTGTGAACAGTGAAAGGCCAAGCTCTGTCGAGAATGCAGCTAATAGAGCTGTATAATCCGTATTTAGCACACGGGTGTGGGCAAGTATCGACAAAGACCGGTGCTTCCGTTCCCTTTATGAGACCTCGTAATTGATCATTTCTTGGTGATGCAAACGACTAGTTGCTCTAAGAAGACCGAATACCGAAAACCTCCCCTTTTTATTCCTTCCTTGCTTTTGAATACATACGGTACACAAACCAAAACCTCTGCGAAAACCGCCAGGAAGTCCTAGAAGCTTGTTGCGAATTCTGCACCATTTCATACCTTCTGCTTTCTACCTTCTGTCTACTTCTTGGCTTACCTACTTTCCAAGTTCTTCTCACGAGCGGTAGTCGGAGATCTGGATTCCGCCCGTATCTCCCTGCTATCTCTTAATAAGGCTGGCTAGTACCGTACTTGTAGTATAGTATGCAATATTTCCCCAAATTATCGATCATTCCTCGACAACTTTAACCTCTCATCAGAAACATACTCTCCTCCTCTTACTGCTAAAAAGTCACATTCTTTTCAATCTTGGAGTTTTTGTCTATAATTGTTGACGGGAGGCCGCCCAGCAGAAGATCTAGAGAGTCCCTTCGTTATCCGATTACGGAAACACTACCTGCGTATATGATACGGTTGGACAATTGAAAGGACTCATCTGGATCTTGCGATCTCGTTGCTCGACCGATATCTTGCCAATTTGCTTATTCGTAGAGTAAACAGCAATTTCCAAAATGGGTCGCAATCGAGGTATGTTTGGAATGCGCCACCTACCCTTTAAGGCGCCTTTACTAAACAAAGCTCTCCCTCAGTTATGTCGTTTATGTCCCAATTTAGGGACCGGGAATCTTCTGGCAGTCCAACCCCTCCCTCTGCCACTCGTTCAACGCGAAGCCGTACGGAATCTTATACACACGATCATCCGAGCATACCGAAGGCGCCTTTCGCAGCTGCGAACTTCTCTGGTTCATCCATTCAGCAATATCCTCCCAGCGAACCCCGCGAATCCCCTCAGCATCGAACAAGGGAGCGCGCGCCCTCTCGACCTATGTCTATGGTGCAAACCTACCAGCCACCCCTTATGGATGTGAATCAGGATACGCTGCCGGAGTTGCAGCCAATCTTCAGTTTCCTCAATAGCCACGGCAACAAGCTGTATCAAGAGGGGTACTTTTTGAAGTTGGACGACCAGAACATACGTGTGTAATACCTCTATATAGGCCTAATTTATATTCTGACATCAAGTAGATGGCAGAGCCAATGCGGACCGGACCTGGACAGAATGCTTTGCGCAACTTGTTGGCACAGTACTATCTCTATGGGACGCCGCAGAACTAGATGCAGCAGGTCAAGATGGAGAGGTCCTCCCCAAGTTTATTAACCTTACAGATGCTTCAATAAAAATGGTATTCCTTTCCCCAAAGCTCAGCTCGCGTTCGGAGCTAATACGTATAGATCGAATCTCTGCCAACCAGATCGCCCAATGAAGCACCTTTACAAAATGTCCTCAGTATCTCAACCGCTGGCAAAAACAGATATCTATTGCACTTCAACTCCCACCACTCTTTGGTCCAATGGACAGCAGGTATTCGCTTGGCTATGTACGAACACGCCACATTACAAGAAGCCTATACCGGTGCCTTGATTGCTGGTAAAGGCAAATCTCTGAACAACATTAATCTCATTATGGAGCGCTCAAAGCTCAAAACTGAAGACTGGGCTCGTGTAAGATTTGGCGCTGGAACTCCGTGGAGACGTTGCTGGTGTGTGATTACTCCGCCTGATGAGAAGGAAGTGCAAAGAGTGCAAAAGCAGATGCAGAAAAAGAGGTCTGCTTACGACAGGTCGCGGCCACCAATATTGAAGGGTGACATCAAGTTTTATGACACCAAAAAGACCAAGAAAGTTCGTCCAATCGCTACGATCACTGAAGCATATTCAGCTTTTGCTATATATCCTCAATCTAAACCACTCATCGATGCATCAACGCTTGTTAAAGTTGAAGGATCCATTACCATTCACTCAAATCCACCTCTAACTTCGGAGGGGTTTGTTTTTGTTATGCCTGAGGTACATCCAGCAGTCAGCGGTTTTGAGATGATGCTACGATGGTTATTCCCAGTTTTTGATACCTTCGGTCTCTACGGACGCCCGGGCCGCTTGATTGCAGAAACAAGCGACACCAGAAGCTTGATGTTTGCTATGCCAGAACATCGAAGGTACGGATACTTGGAAATATTGGACGTTTCTAGTCTTATTTCAGAGCAAGGTAGCGCCAACTGGCCAGAGTCTGAATGGCGACGGAGGATGAAGGAGTTGACTGCCAAACGAATGACAACCATCAGAAACAGCAGTGCACGAAATAGCAGGTACAGCAGCAGAAGAAGTCGAAATAGTACTGGCAATCGTAGAAGCCGTCTTCAATTTGACGATTCAGTGTCAATCAAATCGTCACCATCCGTCACCTTCGGCCAGCGCACTTCTACGGATGGCGTCCTTGGCAGCATACCGCGAACTGACTCGGCACCCCCAGGAACAGTAGGATTACCTCTATCCAAGTCGTCACTGGCTCACCAGCGATCAATCTCTGAAAACCAGCACCCTCTTAGCCGCCGGGAAATTCAAAATGGTCCACTTTTTGATGGACCCTATCAACAAGGTCCCACACCACCTCCTCATGCGCTTGGTCCAATGTCCAGCGAAGGCTCCGGCTCAAATTATGCGCAAGACGCGAATGCTACGCCAGAGCGTATCAGCTCAGAAGATGAGCGACTTGCCAGTGCTATCCCAATTCGCGAATTGCAAGATTTACAAACCGTCACAAGTCCTGAGCCTGTAGCTCCACCGCCGGCTTTCGCCCACGCTCCCGGATCATTGCCTATCAGTAAGCCATATCAGTCACCAGAGCTTCGCAAAGCGAACAACCGTATGTCCAATGCGACGCTTTCCCAGTTGACTGGCGCTGGTGGGGTTGTTGCCACGTATCAGAATAGTCGAGACAGACAAGGGATGAATGCTCAAAGACCGGACGGGGTTCTGGAGGATCAAGAAATGAGAGGGGTACTGTCAAACGCCACTGAAAACGAAACGCCTGCTAACCATAACACTAACGAAGGCATGGTAACTCGCAATCCGAACGAACGACAATTGACTCACAATTACCCGAATCAGAGTCCGAACCAAATCCAACAACCACGATCTCAGTTTTCCAATAATTTTAACTTGCAATCTCAATCAGCAGCTGCAAATAATATCCCACCGACCGTATCAAGCAAAGATTACCCTTCGCAGCAGCAATCCGATAATTACTCGAACACCGATTCCTTATTCGATCCTATCAAGCGAGATATCTCTGACCAGTCAATACTCTCGCGAGACTCCAACCAAAGCGTAGGACCTCAGCAACCTCGTCTACAGACGACGCAGAGCATTCTCAGAAAGCCTCTTCCCTCCAAGCAGAATCAGCCAAGTCCAACACAGACCATGTCCAGTACCAGCAGTTTAGGTCAACACATTATTGACCAAGGCGCCTTCAATTTGATACATCCTAGCAACGATAATCACTTAGCCGGTTCACATCCTTTCTCACAACTCCGCAGACAGGGCAGTAATGTGAGTAGTGTGTATGATGATGCTGCCTCAACAGATACGCCTGACTATGCGAGCACCAAACAATCAGTGCGCTCTGTTCGCACACAAAAGTCTGTTGAAAAACAACGAACAGGTACCAAGAAAATAATCGGTAATCCTGAAGTTGGTCAACCACTTTATGGTGACGAAAACACTCTTTCAAGTGCTATCAATATCGACTTTGGTCCTACATTCAATCTCGCCTCTGATCGCACACCTGGTAAAACTCCTAGTCCTACAAATAGGCAAAGCTATATTGGCGAGTATGGCCAGAAAAACCCCAGCCCAGCACGAGGAGCAAGCCCAGGACCCAACCAAGTCTTTTATCCTGGTCCGCAACAATCTGGTCATGCAAAATCTCCCAGCCGTACTCCGTTGCAATCTGAAAGAGTCTTGCCTTGGCAACCCGGAATGAGTGCCACTGCCGCTACTAATACTGCTGGCCGACAGCATGGTCTCACCCCAGAAGAATTTGTCAAACAGCGAGCTGTGGCTGCGGTGAATACTCCACAATATGCACATCAACGACAGCCTTCTGGAAACGCCCTGCGCGGAAACACGCCAACACCACCTCCTGTTTCAAAGCGACCTACCGACCTTTTTAATCAACACTCTCGTAATAGTTCCACAGACTTGCTCAATGCCACAGAAATGTATGGTCCAAATCGACATTCCCGAAATAGTTCAACGGACCTACTTGCCTCCAACGAGGCCTATGGGCAGAATCGTCATTCTCGCCACAGCTCGGCGGATCTCCTCAACTCCAATGAATTCTATGGTCAGAACCGTCACTCGCGTCACAGTTCAGCCGACTTACTCCGACCGAGTTCTCGGGGTCCAGCAGCGGCACTAGGTCCCTCAGGAAATGGTGCACTAACGACTACGCTATCTGCACGAGAGCAAGAACACGTTGCTAAGATGACTGGCGGGCCTCTGATCAACATGGCTAAGAACAGCAATCGCAGCAGTGTTGTCTCCAGTGGTCTGGTGGGAGCTATTGACAATCGAGAGAAAGAAAGGCAGCAGATCAAGCAAGGAATGAGCGGTCAAGCGGTTCAACATGCCATTGCTCTACGCCAGCAACAAGCTTCTCAGCAACAGCAACAAGCCGAACAAAACGCAGTCAATTATCGTCACTCGCAATACGGTAACATGACACAATACGCACCTTCACAATTCCCAGCTCAGAATCAAAGACACTCTTGGATAGCTCCTACAGCAAATGTCTTTCCTCAGGGCGGTGGGCGGTCAACGCCGGGACATTCCCCGGGTCAGTATCTACCCGCTCAATCACAGTATTCTCCTGGATATCAAGGGATTCAATCACAATACTCGCCTGGATACCAAGCTTCCCAACCACAATATCCTCCTCAACAACAATATTTCCCACAATATCCGCCTCAACAGGGTGGACAAGGGAGAAGCAATCCTGGATATCAAGGACAGTACTAAGTTGATAGCATGACCTAGTGTTTTTTTCTTTTTCTTTTTTGCATCAAGAACAAATCCAAAAGTGTTGACTAGGAGTAAATTTTCCTTATATGTAGATTTTCTTTTGTTTTTTCTTTTGTTTTCTATTTTAGTTTTCCATAGCGATAGGCATCGGTGGGAGGGGGTCACCCAATGGAGTTCTTATTCGGTCAAAAATGCATCAGATCAAGCTTTAGACAGCATCAACTTTCCCTTTTTTTCATACACCTCTAGATTGGAGTTTTACTTTTTGGGAGGACCCGGAGGGGAAGAAAAGGTTAAGATTGGAAGTCGTATTAGCTCAAACAACTTAGGAATAAAATCAAAAAATGTATAATTTTCTATAAATTAGTAAACGGAGTACGACGAGCAAAGTGAGAGTGAGACTGATCGCCTAGAAATGAATAAAGAAGGACAATCTTTCGCTTCGGAGTGACTGTTTGATAGGCGCAACTGTAACGGTCTCATACTATGGACAGAGGGTTGAAACTAGCTGCGAGGTGGTGGTACTGCATACATACATGGCAGGTGAAGTCATATTAAGCAGAAGAGGGAGGGGTGGCTGCATTTGTCGCGTGGCAAACGAGTTCATTTATAGCAACATACATACAAGGGGGGTAGACAGGGTGTTGCGAGCGAGTACTAACTGAACTCTACCTGCAATCGTTTTATTTTATTCTTCACTTCTCTAGCATGTTTGCGTATAATGTAATTTGGTGAGCTATCGATAGGTGGGTATGCATTCTGTGCCTCTCTTCTGATTGCTACGCCGCGGCTCATCATCCCGGGCGGAAGATTTTATTTACGTAGGTCGGTGTGGGAAGGGAAGGGAAGAGAAGGGAGGGGGAGGCCCGGGAGGGGGAGCTGGTTCATGGAGGAGGAAAGAGATATAACGGCTATACTGCATCTTGGGTTTCTGACAGTTATGGGATATGGATGGTAGGGTAAGATTAGCTCTCACACATACATGACATACCAGAGCAGGAGAACCGAAATCTTAGGTGAGGCGAACGCTTAATGTAACTCTTGTTTCCTTCTCTCTTCTTCTCCATCTCTAGGGAAATCAGAGAGAGAAACGAAAATAAATTTTTAATTGGATGGATGCCGATGGGATGAGAGATGACGTGGACCCGAAAGCCTTCTCTTTACTGTAGCCTCGGGTTACATCTACGTAGGATCGCGAATAGGTTTTTACTGATTAATACCAATCTTAAAACAAACAGACAGAACAGAATGTTCCTTCGTGCACCAGGGCTCGATTAGTGAGCAAGTGGGTTTCTCCATTCTGTGCTTTGCTACAGAAGAATGGAGCAGAGTCACACTGGCGATACGATATGTGATGGAACGCAGCAGCAGACGCCGGCGTGGGTATCTGCGTGCGAGCCAGCGGGTGGAAGGACGATCACTCAATTTTGGTCACAGCCCCCAATGTGTTCGTACAGGAAGGGTTAGCTACATCAATCGGTCTTACAGCACCTTACTTACCCTTACCCTTGTGAGCGTAAATCAAAATCACCAAACGTTGGCTAATCGTCTCACCACCTCTCACGCAAGAGCATACCATACGATTACCATAGCCCTACTGCAGTATTACTGGTACTGGTACTGGTACTGGTACTGGTACTGGTACTGGTACTGGTACTGTTGCTGTTGCTGTTGCTGTTGCTGTTACTCTAATATCGACAGGACAAACAGCCGCAGCGAGAAATAGAATTAGAGTAGAGCAAAACCAAACAACGAGAACCAACCTATCCTATCCACCATCCATTCTTTTACACATCCGTGAAGAAGCAGCAAATGAACACCGAGCCAGGCGGCGCATCCTTCGCGGATGACAAGCCCAGCTACGCGAAGAAACCAATGAGAAAGCGCGCGAATCCCAAAGTGAAAGTGGGGAAGAGAAACCGCAGGCTAAGCCTACCCCCCCGGCTCTGAGTGGGTAAGATGCGATACACCAACTGTGCGTATGTATGTACATTGATTGTAAGGATTCCGTCTTGTTGGAGGCGCAGCACGCACAGCGCTGCGTGAGATTTGGGACAGGATGGGATGCAATAGGATGCGTAGCGATGGAATGGGATGTACATGCCCAAGTAGTGAATGGGGGGTGGATAGGTGCCTCTGTTGGAACGACTGACAGCGTGAGAGTGAAGGATGGGATGGGTTGGGGTTGGGTTGGGTTAAGTGGATGGGTGGGCGCTGTTGGAGGCTGAATTTTCTTTCGAGGGAATCTGTTTTCTTTCTTTCTTCGTTTTCACTTTTGCTGCGTGGAATATATCGAATTGCGACTGAGTGATTGATTGATCGGAGTAAGATTCTCGACGACAAGGCAACAAGTGTTCGATCACTACAATACACTACATCAACCTTTTGAAAATCTTGCGTTGGACAGGCAAGAATGTTGTGTTGATATGAGACTGGAGAGTGAGATATGATTATTTCGACTTCGAGATGGGGGGTCTGGGTGGTTTGGCTTGGGTCGTTGGGGACGGCTCTCGGTCACAGCTCTGGATGGCATAGTGATCAGGCATATCATGGCAAACCGACGACAACACGCAAGATGGCTCGGGAAAGCGATGGGTTTTTAGAATCAACATGGCCTGGCTTCCCATCTTCAATGATCTTGGGAAAAAATTACACCTTGGACTATACCTTCAATTATACTACACCATCTAGCCCGCAGGAATACCAGGACGAACGGTCAGATCTGATACTCTGTTATGCTAAGGGCTATACAAGCGAACTCAATCCTACAAATGTATGGGACGTTATGCAATCAGCAATTAATTGTGAGTAGGAACCCCAAAATTCACGTTTCTTATTGACCGTTTTAGACACTTGCAATGCTCCCGCTACTCTAGACGGCCACTGCGGTATTATACCTGGCATGTCGGGAAAGGTGGAACTAGGGCTCGACAAATATACCATAAACTCCATTCCGGACGACTTTGAGGGCACGAACAATGCTTTCTTTCTATGCTTCGCGGAGAAAAGCGAGAAGTTGCCCTACACGTGCAGATCGTTCAGTCCCTTTTTTGGAATCGAGGTAGCAGCATCAGAGCAGTTTAAGAGACAAGTGCCTCCTCCTTCTAGTTCTATCGCTAGCACACCCACAAACTTAGATCTAAGCTCAATCTCAAGTTTGATCCCGTCAGTAGCCTCATCGGTTCGATCGGTAATATCAACGAAGGTGCAAATACCAATCACCGAGCCGCTCCTAGTTACGGCTTCAAGTGTATTCCTATCACAGATTGGAGCGACGGCCAGTCCAGCCTCAGCCGCGCAATCTTCTTCTGGAACCATAACTTCCTACCTCGTTACAGTGACAACACCACCCAGCTCAAGCACGGCCACTGCAACCAATGCAGCCGATGTAAGCATCACACCTCAGTCCAAATCTTCCTCCTCCGGCCTTTCCCTCGGCGCCAAAATCGGCATCGCCATCGGCGCCCTCGGCTTCGTCTTCCTACTCCTCCTCGCCGCCCTGTTCCTCATCCGCCGCCGTCGCCGCAACCACCCACCCAACACATCCCAAACCCCCGAAAACCTGCTTCTCTCCTCGCCCTACCAGAACAACGACAGCCGGGACATGTTCGTCGCAGAAAAGCTCGCCCGCTCCTCGATCCAAGAACGCGAAACCCACACCCCGCTTACCTCCTACACCGAGCACGAGCACGACACTTCCTCGCACCAGCACCTCCCCCTCCCCGGCTCGGCCTTCACCACCAACACACCCATGCCCATCTCCCCTCGTCGCAGCCAAGCCGCAACGACCGTTTCGCGCGACGCCTCGATATCGGTGTCTCGGGCAGTGAGCGACGCAAGCCATGTTTCGCGGCCGGGGAGCCGGGAGATCGGGATTGGAGAAAGGAGCTTGTTTGACGAGGCGCCGTATACGGATGATGTTAGTCGAAGCGGCGGCGGGAATCTCAATGTACCGAAAGTGTATAAAGGGGCACTACAAGCACCGTTTTTGTCGGAGCCGGGGATGAGCGCGGAGGAGGTAGCGCGGTTAGAGGAAGAGGAGAGGAGGATCGATGAGGCGATTGCGGAGGCGGAAGAGGAGAGGAAGAGGGCGCGGATGAGGAGTGCTGGTGGGGGGTAAAAGGGTTGTGTAGGATAAAGATCTTCTATTGAGTGGAGAGTGGGCTGTTGTGCTACAGGACAGCACAGTACAGCACAGTACAGCACAGTATTATACATATGCATTTTCCATTTATTGTCTATACTCCAACCACATTTTGGTCGATTTCGGTGACGAGGCAGCGGAGTTTTTGGCGAAAAAGTTCGGGGAAGGAGAAAGAATTGGTCAGAGGTCTCAAGCTGTGCGTTAAGACTACCACCATTACCATCCCTATTTTCTTGGTGGAGAGGGAGCAAATCGTCATTTTTGCATACAGCTTCTTGACTGCATTACATTATCATACTCTACTACATAATTTCAATCATGTTAATTCCACAACTTCCACCGCGAGTTTTGACATAATTAATGGTCAACTGTCTGACGCTTCTCTATCGACCAAAGACAATCCACCCCCATACATACCTCAATCCAATGACCTACCACTCTTCTCTCCCCTCGTTTACGCACTCTAAGGTTACGCGCTTGGTTACACGAGCAGAACAATCTTGTGACACGATGGATGTAAGCCAAGGGATGATCGTTCTTAATATAAAATTTCCAGGGACAGTGCGTTGGAGAAATCGTTTCAAGAGCCCTCCATCTCCGCAATCCTTCCTCTCCCTACGCCAAAACAGAATCCAAAGGAACGGGGACTACCCCAAAAAGGACGCTTCATAATCGTCATCATAATCTTAATTTTATAATCATGGTCATGACACCCATATGCTCTCATTAACCATGCCCTCCCTAACATACCCTACCCTACCCCCCACCAGCCAGCAGCCTACCACATCACTCGTTACAAGATATCGAGGCAGAAAAGAACAAAACAAGAAGGAACAAACGGCCCCCGAACACCTCTGCGGTAGACGCATCGACGAAATAGGATAATCCAAAGCCGGTCCCTTCCTCGTTCCCGAAACCAATCACACGCGTCCCTACTCGTTTCAACGACGATCACCCCTCGGTAGTAATCTCGGCCGTAGGATCCTTCCTTATATCCAACTCCATAAGGCCCTCTTTCTTCTCAATCACCAGGCCCTTTTCATTCGCCAGATGCAGCAAACAGATGAAACAATAACTCGTCGAGATATCACTCATGACTTGTTTCGGGTAGACGGATTGAAGATTCTGCATCACGGTGGTGAACTGGAGCGTCGTATCTTCTTCCATCTTATCAATCTGCGGTGTTTGGAGCTGTGTGGTGGATGCGTTCTGGTGATGTTTCATTAGTTGTAAATCAATGAAGATGGTGGGTAGATGTGGATGACTTACATGTTGCTCAGGCTCGCTGAAACCAATTCCTTTCCATAACTCCTCTTTCAACCTCCTCACATCGACCTTCTTAGCCACTCTAGCATATTGCACGTACTCCGGTCTTAATCTTCGGCTTTGCGTAACGAGCTGTGTGCCGAAAGCACCTTCTTCGCCCTCAGCGCCCTGGGATCCGGCATTTAGAATATCTCCAATACCAGGAATCCTGTTCGCATCGCCGTTTTCAAGACCGGGCGAAAAGTTTTCGCGTGCATCAGCAAACTCCATATCGTCGTCATCGTCCATACCACCAGGCATCGCCAGACCATCATCTTGGAAGAAATTGGCATCATAGTCTCCGCGTGGTGGAGCCTCATCTTCCAGTCCTGCGTTGGGATCTTCTTTTCGTGCCCAATAATCTTCGCCGATCTCACCCTCGGGGATGTCGTCTTGCTTTCGTTGATTGAAAGTACCAGTTTTCGCACCAAATCCAGACTTCTTACTACCCATCCGAGCTTTTGGTTTTAAGAAAAGCCGTAGCAATTGCTTCGAGTTAAAATGTTTGTCATCTGGAAGAAGATTTCTAGTCTTAGATTTCCAATCCTTTTTAGGTAGAGATATCGCTGCATTGGTTGATGCTTGTGTATAAATCGTCTCAGCTAGATTCGCATTCAATGGAGAAGCGAAGTCGATTTCGAAGACTTCTTTTTCCTTGCGAGGTTTGGCAGCCGCGGCCGGTTTGTTGACGTCCTTGATCTTTCGTATCCTCCAATGTTCCGGGCCAGCCCAGTTTTTCTGTAATGCTTCATCGAAATAACTTAGAATATCGTCATGTCCACCTTCAGTCTTTGCTCCACGGTCCAGCGAGACAATATACTCGCCGGTTTCGGGATCAAATGTTCCTGCACCGTCACCGTCCTCGCCATCGCCGCCGTCATTATCGTAGCCCACATCATGGACGCGCATTCTTGGCTCAATTGCTGCATCACGAGCCCAGGCTTCACCACCTTCTCCAAAGCCCGCGTCCGCTGGTATTTCAAAATTACCGAGCAGGCCGTCATCGTCGTCGTCAAAGCCTATCGGATTATCGTCATCCAGGTCAATTCCTGACTTGTTACCAACTCCATCTTCATCCAACTTATCCTTCTCCTGTCGCCAGTCTTCCGGAGCCTTCAAAAATGGAATGTCCATGGTACCAGAAGGATCCCCCAAGTCGAAGTTTTTCAGCGATGGGCAAATATCCTGCTCTTCGAGGAAATCAAGATTGGGGAAGAATTTGGCTCCGAGAGCTTCGACGTCGATTTCCACATCAACGCCATCGTCAACATCATCCTCTTTCGGAGTATCGTCTTCAGAATCTGGATCAAAGTCTTCTTCTTCTTCCGCATTATCATCTTTCCGTCTCGTCGCCTGACCTTCGGCTGAAGCATCACCTGCATCGTCACTGCTGTCAAAAACTATGCGGCCGTGCGAATCGATTGCTAGATGATTTAGCAGTAAACCCTTAGCGCCTCCTTCATCGAAGTCCGCTGATGCCTTCTTGAAAAGGGGATCCACAGTAAATTCAAGCTCAAACTTTTTTAATTGTAAAGCAGCGAATGAAGTTGCGAGTGTTGCTTCTGAAGAACGTTGAGTCTATTTTGCTATTAGTTACGCCCTGTAAATTTTTAAGATTGAGCGGAATTTTATATTAAGCTAAATAAATTACATGTAGCCATAAATGGAAATCATGATTAGACCATCAAAGATATAAGAAAGACCAGATAGTTGCATGCAAAACCGTTCCGGAACAATCCTGGCAGTCGAATGCCGTGAGACATACTTAAGGCCACTCCCTAGCCGACCGTAAATTGTGTAGGCCAACTGCTTCGACAATCCCAACACATGTAATTGTATACTGGTTATAAAACTTCAACAACCAGATAATTATCTTAAGCAGCCAAAGACTGATTGAGTACCATGACTGCGTGCGTAGGAGTAAAACGAAGTACAAAAATTTCAAAAGAAACATACAACAGTGGGGATTCGCTGGTGGTCACCCACCCAACTACTAATCCACCGATTCAAGGCTTGTGTATGGCAGAGCGGACGGGATGCCCAATTTTCCTTGATCTATGGTCGTATGTGCTTGAAACTGATCAAAAGCAATTCATATACCGAATGTCTTTTCCAAATCCAAAATGCCGCTAAGCATACATGCGAATATGTGTTGGATACCTCAATCCCTCTCGACCAGATAGAGATATGCAACGATCCCCTCCAAAAGCGAGACTCTTTCAGGCGCTGAATTGAAGAAATCAAAACGGAAAACCACGTACCTTCTTCTTTGGCTTCTTTCTGACAACTCCATCCTCATCCTCTACTTCCTCTTCGTCGCTCTCCTCACCTTCTTCATTTTCGCCCCTCTTTTTTTTGTTGTTTCCACTGTCTGCTAGACCACTTAAAAGCTTTCCTGTCTCCGTTGCCACACTATCCACTCGGCTTGTATATATCTTTACACAACCATCGAGCGTGTAACTAGCCTTTTGGAAATTGACCCCATCGCCTTCTTTTAAGAGTGACATGTCGTGAAAGTAGTCAATCAGCGCAAAGTTCCAAGAGTTGGCCGCATTGATCTTGTTGTCCGTAGCCATCTTCATCCATTCTTCAAAATTCGCGAGAATCGGAACACGCTTCATAGGCGTCACTGCGTTCCCTCCCACCATCATGACCCCGCCATCCAGATCATTTTCCTTGCTCGTCCTCCCGGGAGTCCTATTATTTGTGGACGGCGAAGCACTTCCTGCTCGGTCGAAGTTCATCAACTTCCTTGGAGTTGCTGCTTTCTTAATCTCGTTCATCTGGACTTCGTGGAGGACGCTTCGTGATTTCAGCCGCTTTGCTTTTTCTTGCGCATCATCGTTAAGCTTTAACCGTACTGGTGATGCATCGTTCAGAGGCACTCTGTTGTGTGTTAGTGACCCTGAGTTTCAAATTGCAAAGCGCTTCCGAAAAGCGCAACATTTGCCAGATATTGGGGGTGAGCAGAACTCCCTAGCAACCCAAGGGATCATACTTCACAGGAGATTTTAGAGGTGATGCGGCCAATGAGCCAGAAGTAACTCTGCGGCCTTTGGCGCGTGGATTCTGCGCGACTCTAGGCATGGCATAAAATGGTTGTCGTGAAAATCGACTTCTTGCAGATGCTGTGGTAATTCTGAAAAGTGAAAAGTTGACATCGAGACTTTGTTTATGTCCATTATTTACTTTCGGTACAGGCACAGACCGATGCGGGATGTAATGCCTCAGGCAGAACACCCTCCTCAATCAGAATGCTGTGCGTGCTTACATAATTCGACGGCCATTGCAGGTGAAGGTCATTCTTTATCTTATCGAGGGCTTGGGCTCAACTAGATCCGTTACAGACTCCAGTGGTATGACGAATTGCCTTGCCCACTGCCAAACGACTACATATTAGCAACGCAATGAGTTTCTTGGCAGTCTAGCAGCTAGATTTCCAACTTCCTTGTTCCTCAAACTCGATAAATCTATCCGGCTGTGAGAGTCCTCTAATCAGGTACAAATATTATTATGTGGCTGTGTTATTGAGGCGGTTTTCGACTTTTCAACTTTAGTATCAATGCTGTCTCAAACTGATCCTCTTGAGAACCTCCCGAACTTCGATCAGATCATGCTCGAAGAATGCAGCGAATATCCTCGACAACGGTTTCAGCCGGTCGCCCGACCCGATCAAAGTATAATTTTCGAGCTTTCTACCTTACCATCTTGTTTATCTCGTTCTTGGCCGTGATCTCTCTTGTGGCAGATCAGAGTGCGAGATACCGCCATGGTTCTGAGTATGGGGTGGCACAAAAACGCGCACTGGCAGCATTGGATAGTACGGAAAGCTTGAGGAAGGATGAAGAGGTTTGTAAATGATATTGATATGCAGTTATGGGAGTACAAGTCTAATCAATATGCGCTTCTAGTGCCGCCTCGTCCACCATGCTGAAGACAAATGCCAATTCATTCTTGCGAATTGCGACGACGAAACTGCCGGTCTACTCAATTACCTTTCGCTCTATTACTGCAAATTGCCGAAAGCGAAGCCCATCGCATTCTCCATTCTGACACTATGGCTCGGATTGTTGTTTTCTACCATCGGTATCGCTGCGAGCGATTTCTTCTGTATTAATCTATCCACAATCGCAAGCATACTGGGAATGAGCGAGAGCATGGCGGGAGTGACATTCCTAGCTTTTGGAAACGGTAGTCCAGACGTGTTCTCGACTTTTGCTGCAATGGGCTCTCACAGTGGGAGTCTTGCGGTCGGAGAGCTCATTGGGGCAGCCGGGTTTATCACTGCCGTCGTCGCAGGATCAATGGCATTAGTGAGAGAGTTCAGAGTTGGCAAGAAAACCTTCGTCAGAGATGTCGGCTTCTTCATAGTTGCCGCCAGTTTCAGCATGCTGTTCCTTGCCGACGGTGCCCTTCATCTGTGGGAGTGCATAGTAATGATCGCGTTCTATCTCTTTTATGTGATAGTTGTGGTAGTGTGGCACTGGTATCTAGGACGACGACGAAGACATCGTGAGAGAGACGCCGCTGCTCGTGGTCAGTACTTGGTCATGACAAATGAGGAATTGGAAGTCACAGAAGAAGATGGCGACGACGAGGATGCTCCAGCTGGACAGAGAGGTTACAGAAACCGTGAAGATTTCGCAGCATTGGAACGCGGCCCGAGTCCTGATCCCAGACAGCTTGACGGCGAAGACAGTGATGACGATGGAGAGAGGCATGCTGCGATCGAATTTGCAAGTAATATGCGTGTAATACGTCCTTCGGGAAGTCGTCGCAATACGATCACTCCTATACGTCCTAGTTTGGTTGGTGCTCTGGAGTTCCGATCCGTTCTTTCATCTCTACAAAAATCACGAGACTCGTACACGCACCAAATACATTTACGGCGATATTCAGACGATCCAGATTCGTTTTTCGATCAGTCCAATGGTGTTGGATCAACATCAGCGCCTGCTTCGGAATATGCTTCTAGCGTCCTTGTCACTCCTGCTGACGGCGCGGAGCAAACTGGAGATCGCCCCAAATTGGAAACCATTACCCGTAGTCGAGCAGTTTCTGCCAATGCTGTAACAGCACTCAAAGTGCCAAATCCGGCCGCCTTTGACGTTGCCGATTTTCCTAATATAGGGATTGTTGCGGCAACACCCACCTTTCCACGTCTTTTAGAGGTGCCAGCACCAGCTGGTAGTCCTGCTCCAGCGTCACCTACATTCTCTATCTCACCACCTCCGTCCGCAAATGGTGACGGAAGCGATGACCACTCCCTCCTTCCTGAAGCCAGATGGTATGAAGACCGATTAGCGCCTCCTGAAAGTGGTCAAGCCACGCTTTCACCCAGCTCCCGTTCGCCAGATCTGGCGCCAAAAAGGTCGTCATTAGATTCAGCAAGACCGCGAGCATTAGAACGACCCCGACTGGAAATTCCAAGCTCAAGAGATAGTTCCCGAACACGGACGCAGTCGCCAATCTTACCGTTTCCTGTTTACACTGACTCACCAATGTTGATGTCTGCGGCTAGCTCTAAAGCACCAAGTATCATGCTACCTGACTCTGGGCTTACTCCTGGATCTATTGATGTCGAACATGAAATTCAGGAAAGACCAATCAAATGGTGGCCGTACCGCATTCTACCGAGTCCACATGTATTGCTTGCCACATTGTTTCCCACACTTTCTATCTGGAAGGATAAGAGTAGATGGGACAAGTTTATTAGTGTCATCTCCGCACCTAGTATCTTTCTCCTAGCTATTACTTTACCGGTTGTCGAATCAGAGGCTCCAGATGAGGTCGAGGAGCCGGAAGCTCACGGCGATCGAAAGACATCTCGTGCCAGAACGAGAAGTACTACAGGCCCTCTGCTAGCTTTAGATAGCCCACTGCTAGCCCACCAGACTGAGCCAGAATGGATGCGATACCGAAGCGCTAGTCAGAATCATGATCGTTCTCGATCGCCAATCTCCAACTTTGAAGGCCATAACACTGCCGCAGTAGCAGTAGCAACAGAAGATCATCACTCTCATTCACATCCAGCTCCTATGGTCCCACCAAAACGAACCGATCCATCTTCCCCTGCACCCGTAACCGAACCCTCCAGAGACTGGAACCGCTGGCTTGTCGTCCTTCAATTATTCACAGCACCCCTCTTCGTAGTCTTCATCTTCTGGGCCAACAGCAGCCCCGAAGAACCCAGTTATCTACTTCGCCTAGTCCTCTACTCCCTTCTAGGCTCTCTTGTCGCGTTCGCCGTACTGGCCCTCACAACTACGCACAACAAACCCCCTAAATACCGCTTCCTTCTCTGCTTCCTTGGCTTTGTCGTCTCCATCGCCTGGATTTCCACCATCGCAAACGAAGTTGTTGGCGTCCTCAAAGCCTTCGGCATCATCCTCAATATCTCCGACGCCATCCTCGGGCTCACCATCTTCGCCGTTGGCAACTCTCTCGGCGATCTCGTCGCTGATATCACGGTTGCGCGTCTCGGCTACCCTGTTATGGCTCTCTCGGCTTGTTTCGGTGGCCCCATGTTGAATATTCTGCTGGGTATAGGCATCAGTGGCGCGTATATGACGATTAAAGACGCCGATCACAAACATGCTAAACATCCGGGGAAACAGTACAAGTATAAACCATACCAGATCGATGTTAGTGGCACGTTGATGGTGAGCGCGATTACTTTGTTGGTTACGCTGGTGGGATTATTGATTGCGGTGCCGATGAATAATTGGATGATGAGTAGGAAGATTGGCTGGGGTCTGATTGTCCTGTGGTCGATCAGTACGGTTATCAACTTGGCGGTTGAGGTGAGTGGAACTTTGGGGGCTTAGTGTTATGGTTTGAGTTACGGTTTGAGTGTGAGGGTGATGCTGGGAATTGTGAGTGAGTATAGTGTGTGGGTGAGGTGGGGTGTGGTGGTAATGATATGGGAATGGAATGCAGGGGAAGCGGAGCGGAAATCTGTAATTGATATGCTTTTAATGTTGGGAGGTGTTTTACTTTCAGATGTGGGAAACAGGGATGGGGTAGGAGGGGGAATAGGATAAGGCTTCTTATCATATGAACTACGACTGGGATCTATAACTGGCGGACATCATTTATACACGACAGAGCATGCGAGATGGGATGCGCATATAGTACGCTATGTTATACGTTATATTGCGATCGCTTTATGTTTATACACATTTTGGTGGCCTTGTTTCATCTTTATTAGGATATCATAAAGGGTTTTTAAAGGAGAATGAGGGAGAAGATCCAATCATTAGACATTTAACTCATAGAGAATCATCTACGAATTTGAATAGACGATAGTTTTTCTCTCCGAGCCATATCCATTATGAATTCCGTTCAGCTAAAAGCCAGCCCACAACGTCTATCTAACCATGCACAAATTAATTACTCAGTCCTTTCATAAATTATCCACCATCTATCTTTGTCTATCACACATAGTTTACCTCTGGTTATTGATGTATATAAGTCTAGAGATTGGCCTTAACCCACAATCCGAGTTTCTCTAATCCGGCACTACCGTCATAGATGTCTCTTTCTACCGCGCGGGCATTGATCTGTGTTTGTATGCATTAGCATCACCTGCACCCGAATAGGATTCGCCATAAGGTAGAGGAACTTACATGTTTCAAGCCCAGCTCACTGACTTTCTCCACGCCGAGAAGTCTCATGCAAGTCTCCATTTCGGATTTCAGAACTAGGCGGATAGATTAGTACATTACTCAATGGAGAGAAAGGGGATTTGAATAGAAATAGACTGCAGAAGAAACATACTCTCAAAAGTCCTCTCCACACCCTCCGGGCCCCCCGCACCCAACCCAAACAAGGCCGCCCTTCCCACTCCTACCGCTCTTGCCCCCAAACATAACGCCTTCACCACATCCGTTCCTCTCTTGATCCCTCCGTCGACCCACACCTCAATCCTACTTAGCACCTCGGGACAGTATTTCCTGATCTCCAACAACGTATGAATAGCCGGAGGCGCTGTATCCAGCGCTCTTCCACCATGATTTGATAATATGATCGCCTTTACTTGCGACGAGTATTGCGCGGCTAGATATGCATCTTCGTGCGTTTGAATACCTTTCAGCACAATCGGGAGCTTGGTATGTTTAGCCAGCCAAGGCAGCGTAGTTTTCCACGTCAGATCAGCAGCTGTGCCCATAAACAGCTGTTTCCCAACACCACCGCCACTCTTGGCCTCCTCTTTCGCCTTCACACCAGAAGTGATGGGTAGATTTGCACCAACGTCTTTCTGACGTTCATCGTCTTCGCGTTTTCCGGGAACAGGTGCATCGAGTGTTAAAACAACGAATTTATATCGGTCGGTCATTTTGTTGATACGGGCGAGCATGGCTTCGCTTTTGGCGCGGTCGTTCTGCACGTATAGTTGCCAGCCAAAGATTTGACCTTCGGGGGCTCCCTCGACGATTTGTTCGGGTGACATGCTGGCATTGTTGGATACGATTTGTATGGCACCGAAACTGCTTATCCCTTTCGCAATGCCCTGTTCTCCAGCTGGATGGGCCAGTCTTGCCATTGCTGCCGGGGAGACGAAAATGGGGAGCCCGACTTGGTGACCTAGTAATGTGGTTGAAGAATCGCATTTTGTGCAATCGACGAAGACTCGGGGGCGTAACAGAATTTGGCGATAGACGCTGTTATTGAAAGTTTTGGAGAAAAGATCGTCTGCCGCGGAGTAATAATACGCCCAGCATTTGTTTGAGACCTTTTTCGTAGCCAGTTGTTCGATTTCGTCCAGATTTAATAGACTTTGTATATCGACTTCTTCCACATTTTCTTCTTCCGGCGCAGGTTTCTTCTCTTCAACAACGGCTTTCAGTTCCTCCTTGTCAATTTTCCCAACAATTTTCGAAGAATCGAGGTTCTCTTCTAGTGTTCCTGGCGGATGGATCATTTCGAATTCCTCCGTGGCATCGACATTGCCGGAGAGACTGAGCACGATTTTGGACCCACCGGGGTGGTTGGGGAGAAAGTCAGTGACATCGTAAATGGTGCCATTGATGCAAACCCAGCAGGATTCTGCTGTATTGTGGGAGGATACTGTGATTCGAAGTGTCAGTCTCAATTAGAAAGAAGACGTTGCAGTTGAGGCCGACAGTCGGAGCAGCCCATAATGTACTGCACCATGGGAAATGCGGAGAGAGCAGAGAGATACGTACCCTCAGAACCTTTGAAAGTTTTAACCATCTTTGCCAATCTTCACGTACGGCGAACCTCAATTGTGTGAAAATTTCTCCGGAGACAAATCTATATAGCAGAATAGAAATATATGAAGTAAACACACAGAATGGATGAACCACAAACGATTTCGGCGGTCTTTAAACCGTGCTAGCGCTATGTACTCGTATGCAACGATAAAGCTGGGGTCGGCAAATGACGGGATACTCCACCTGTGGGGTCCTTGAATAACCTTGTCTCTTCGAAGTAGAAAAAATAGGCTGATCTAAGTTCAGTATAAAAAAATGATAAACTAATAAAAACATTATAATATCTCAGAGTCTTTAGGATATATATTATCTCAAATCGGCCTGTTTTTTCTACTTCGAAGAGCTAGTTAGCAGCACATTTATTGAGCTAGGCTGATTACATAATGGTCACATGTACCGAAGATCCAGAACACCGATCATGACCGATCTACTTTATTGTTAGATTTCATTTTATTCTTATATCGTCTCTATTTGAATAATTTCAACATCCCTAAGCACCTTAGATAATTCATGGGCACGGATTATTGTTCATTCCCTATACTTCTTGCATCAACTATCATCTTTGCCTTGAACATCTTTACCACCTTCAATCCGATAACACACGCCGTCCTCGCTGCTGCACCTCCTTCTATCCTTCTCTCTAGGCGGCAGGTATCTCCTACCATACGATGCCACGGCTGTGGCATTGGCGCTCCTTGGAACGGATGATGAGAGGCCATCCCAAACATGCTCACACGAGTTACCCAGACTCGGGAGCCAACAAAAACACGAACTCGTTGAAACTCTCCGATCTCCCACCCGAATTGATTATTATAATAGCAAGCTTCCTTCCGACACAATCAGCTGCATGTCTTTCTCTTTGCAACCGAGCTATGAGCCAAATCCTTGGTCCCAATATCTGGCGTTGCTTGAACCTTCAGGATCCAGGAATGCGTGCTTCCTTCCTCTCTGTCTTGTCAAAGGATCTTCCACAGCACTTTATCTGCTATCGCTGCGTTCAGCTTCATGCCAGTAGTGCAGTTCAGTGGCCCCGAACCTGTCCAAAAACCCTCACTCCTTGCCTGGGAAAAGAACATGCTTTTGAGCATTGTTCGCAGTCAGGATTATATATAAGATTTCCCCATATCCAATTGGCAATGAATCGACATTATCTTGGGCCTAGCCATGGGTTCCCTTTGGAGGCTTTTCAGAGCACCGAGGTTATAGAGAGCGATCTCTATGGGTACATTGTACTTCTATCTGTTGACGCCCAGATTGTCTCCAACGAGCTTCTCATGCGATCCCAACAGTGGGTACTGCTGCCACGCAACAGGCGCGATGAACTCGTTACTGAGCGTCACTTTCATCATCTCTGTCATCATATATGGGCTCTGGGTAAGGCAGGGGAACATCTACCGACCCTGACTAAAAGTCGACTTGATCTTCTCGAAGAACAAGGTCGGTGCTGTACCTCGACTGCGCAGTGCTTGAAATGTCCAATGGATTTCGTTCTAGATGTTGTAGATCTTGGGGAAAATGGTATCGCGGGCGTTCTTACAAGGTGGATTAACCTTGGTGCCGGATTGCATCCAGCAGATCCAAAATGGCGAAGCCATCTCGGCAAATCGCTGCCTAAAGAAGTTTTTTATGAACCGCACCCCTTGGGCAGTATTCGCTCGAGCTTCGAGAACCAGACCGCGATTCCTTTCAAAGACTTTACTGCTAGGAACATATGCGATCTCTTGTCAAGGCGTGAACGCAAGCTCATTACTCGCAGAGCAGATGGGTTTATTTGGAAATTGGTTTTCAAAAGCCCGTATCACTGGTGTCTTGAGCATGCAGGGCAGAGCTTGAAATGGGACCTTGCTCACATTTTCTTAAACCTTGTCAAGCAAATATTGCCAGTAAAACAATCTCCTAAGTATGATACATCATAACATCTTTTCATTGTAGATTCTTGTCAATCTTTCTTGGTACGTGTCAAATTCTCTCACAGCTAAGGTTCGCGACTTCCCTCGGAAGGGGCGCTAGTGACCTCGACACTAGTACTTAGACAGAAAAGTTTGAAGGCTGAGATGGCCCTCGCACAGCATCGGAGATGATACGAAGTTCATATCATAGCAACTGGGTAGATAAGGAAGGGTTGAAGAAGGATTCACTCCGATTCAGCCAAGGGCGAGCAGGAAATGTGACGAGGGATGACAAGAGACTGAGGCGACATTGAGCTAGAAGGAAAGAGTCTCCTAAAGCTGGCATACCGTATGTATGCAGAATTAGTATCTCAAATTGCTGATGTGTTTCACAGTGGATATGCTCCGCTGTTCCCTGGATATGTGCCAGGACATTTGGTCTGTTAGATAAGTAGGAGGTGGATTATACAGTTACATTCTGCTGGCCCCAAAGACTATTGAAAATTGACTAATCAGCATATCTGACACTTCGGGGATTTCCTGTCCAGTTTTCTTATTCGACATATCATGATACAATGTAGTCATCATGTACTTTCAATCCAGCTCACCGTTCGGAAACATCGTTTAGTCAGTCAACTTCGGCTTTTCGGACCAACAGGATGACTTGTTATATGTTAGACTTGTTGGGAAAGTCCAATATCAAGGAGCCCAGCAATGAGGTAAAGTATTAGAGCGAAGAGGGAAGAACAATTTATTTCGAATTTGTTTACTGTGTTCTGCATAGCTATACTCCTTTGTGTTCTGAATCACTAACGAGACTACAAGTACAGCAGGAAGGTGGGTAGCTAACAATAACTAATCTAATTCTTGTCACACGCAGGGTGGTGTGCTGACTACTGATTATGTATGGTATTGATAAGCTCACTTTTAATCTACTGAAATATAGGCCAAATTTACAATGATGGTCACAATCTAAACAAAAGTTAGAAAACTGGGTTGGCGCAAAACAAATTTGATAGTACTTGTGCCCCTCCTGCCCCGTTTCTCTCGGTTCTCGGCGAAATAGCGGGCCTACCAGATGTACTTCGTTGATGTCGAAGGAATCGACCCCTGGAAACATCTGACCCTCAAGATAGGCAAATGGCTTTTGTCTACGGGAAGCAGACTCGTCTGGTATCGGACAGCTTCGATAATATTCACTGAATTGGATGGCTACCTGCAACGGTCGGAAGGTCCTAGGGCTTAGCTTGTAAGTTCATGCACTCCGATTTTTAAAGCATAAAAAGTTAAAACGGGATCTGCGCAGTGGCTTTGGGAATCCAGGTACAGGGTACAATTTGGCATATAGGGCAAACATGATTGCCTTTGCGGCCTCCTGTACGCCAAACGGAGTCACAATCAATCTATGGGATTGGATTCGTGCGCAAAGGGACTGGGGCCCATAATTCTCTTATGTGTGCTACCATGGTCCATGGTGGGCCCTTGATAACCAAAAGGTCAAAACAAACATCGTCAAGCTTCCTATCTGGAGAACACCTTCCCTTGAAGGAAACGAAACTTCCTCCACAATGAAAAGGGATTATATCTCGCTCCATACCGCGCTAGTGGAGCTTTATTCTAATGACAGGACTTATACTGATGCAATAAGGATCTAAATGACGAGCCAGTCAGATATCTGTCACTCTCCACGCATATAGCAAAGGAATCCACTTCACGATACTGGGCTCACTTCACGATGCTTGGCTGACTGTGATTGTGAAGAGATGTCCTCGAACACTCTACGGGTGGATTCTAAAATCCTATGGAGAACCACTGCGCTATTTCTACTGGTGCAAAGCTTAACCTTATCTGCTCAAATTTTGGCAAAGGGTATACGAATTTCTGTCATGCAGATACGATTCCTAAGATGGGCAACTCTGCCGGAGCTCTGGTCGAATTTTAGCAAAGGGTATACGAGTTTCTGTCATGCAGATACGATTCCTAAGATGGGCAGCTCTGCCGGAGTTCTGCTCCGTATAAATATCTGAAGGTTTGCAGATCGTTCTCATGAAGTGTCAAGTTTTTCCCTTCAGATTCATTATTCATCATGGGTTTCACTCTCAAGCAGTCATCACTGTTACTCCCTTTCCTTTCTGCTTTATACGCAGTTGGTGCGCATGCACAAAAGCCTGAGTAGTAAGTTTATAGCTCTTTTATCTCTAAGCTCGGCGTTTTTGACATGACCCAGTGATATCATTGTTGTCGGTGCGGGCGCTGGTGGCATAGTCGCTGCTACCAAGTTCGCCGAATCCGGATTAAAGACTCTGCTTCTCGAGCGCGGCGGACCTATGTTATACCGTGATGGGAACCGCGAAATCCCACAATGGTCTCTGGAGGAATACCCAGATAACCAGATTACTCGACATGATTCCATGGCCTATTACACCTCGAACTATCCCGGCTCACCAAATGCCTCTTCATATTACTGTTCCGGACTGCCAAATGTGCTTGCGGCTTGTATGCTAGGTGGTGGAACTTCTGTCAATGCTGAACAGCAGTTCTGGCCACCGAGGCACTATTTGGATACGGCCTTTGGCTTCGAGGGCTGGACATCTGATGACTTTCAGCCGGCAATCAAGAGAGTAGCTGCAAGAATTGCGCCCACTCCATATTGGTCATCTGATAACAAGGTCAGACCTTCTATGCCTACTTTGAAATCCTTTGGTTCTGATTTTCTTTTAGTTCTACTATGACGAGGTATATCATATCATGGGAGATGCTCTCAAAGGCATTGGTATGCAAGAAGTGAACACAACAGCAAACGGGGATGCAAAATACAATACCTATGGTCGTGACGTCTATGCTGCAAAGGATGGACTTCGTGGAGGGCCCCTAGTGGGATACCTCCCAGATGCCAAGAAGCTATCATCTTTTACCCTTAAGATGTACAGCACAGTCGAATCACTTGAGAGAACCGGAGGCACAATCACTGGCGTTAAAGTCAACGGAACTACCATCACCGCCAAAACGGTCGTTCTCTCTGCCGGTGTATGGAACACACCAGCTCTTTTGTTTGCATCCGGAATTGGTCCCAAATCCGTGCTGACTATTGCCCTTGCTGCTAATGTTACTTCTTATGCTGAGAAGGATTGGATCATCAACGACGGTGTGGGCGTGAATCTTCACGATAATCCTCAAGCTAACCTTGCGCTGACATACAATGACACCAGCGCATTGCCATTCTTCTCCTTGTCAGGAGCACTCACCGGTGTCAACATGAATAAAGCCGATAAAGACAATCTCTTCTACCACGCTGCAGGTCCTCTTACCGGCGTAGGACGCCAATTGGTTGGCTGGATCACTGTCAATGATACCGATACCACCACTCAGATGACTGTCCAAACCATCTGTTCAACCCCCACTGCTGTCAACGGCTCATTCATGTGCCAGTTTAATTTGAACGAGGGTGCTCTCAGCCGTGGCAGTATCGTTTTGAATAGTGCTGGATCCTTGCAATACGGAGCTGGCGTTGGCCCTTGGCTGACAAATGATTTGGATGTCAAGATGTTCGCTCTTGCCTTGCAGCGATTCATGGATGCCACGGCATCGTATCCTGGTCTCACCGTCACCACGCTGCCTGTTGGTGATCTTACATCTTATGAGACCTACCTCAAGGCACATGCTAGCGTCTCGAACAACCGTAAGTGTTTCTGCTAAAATCTCTTTTTTCCCCCCTCAAGGCATTGAACTGACAATATCTAGACTGGGGAGGTTCCTGCACCATTGGCACCAGCAATGGTTCCGCGGGCGGCACACACTGCACGGATATCAATGCCAAGGTCTACGGCACGGAAAACTTATACGTGATTGATGGATCTCTCAGCCCTGCGCCAACGACCTCAAATCCTTCTTTCCTGTATGAAACTCTGGCTGAGATGGCCACGGAAAAAATCATAAAGCTTTTGAAATAGTCGATCCCTACAAGTTGGGAATATCCTTCTGGTCATAGCTAGTTCTAGATTCTTTTGTCACATTCAATATACCTTCTGTTAACTCTAGCTGCTTGTCCTCTAGTGTGAGAAAGACTAGATACATGCTATAACAGCTACATCTTAGATTCTTAAGTGTAGCATCACCTTTTGGTTTGACTGTTATGAGCCTTTTTATGGTTTAGTTAGTAGCTACAGAGTTACCTCTTGTATAAGAGTTCAGGAGCTTATCCGAGGCTAGAGGAGCCAGAAAAGTTTACCGTAAAGATGACTGGCGGCGACCGCGCATCCCCTCTTTTCCACCATCGCAGACTGACCCTCCCTTTAAACAAAGGCTATTTGATGAGACTTGGCCTTAGTATAACCAACATGTCCAGCAAGTAGAATTGATCACATTTTGAGAATTTGCCACAGAAACCTTTTGCCGACTTGGCAATCTACACCCTGAACCAGTTTAAACGAGATCGAGCAGGGGTAGCTGGCTACTTGGATCAAGGCCTGCTTGCAAAGTTGCTCTGTGTAAGGTGTTGAGCTGCCGAATAGCCTTTGTTAAGGGGAGGGGAGAGTATGTACTAGTCTACCCAGCTTATATTGCATCATGGCTGAGCGTGAACGTTCTATGACAGCCGGAACACAGTGTTTCCGATCCGTAGCCAGCTAGTAAGAGTACTACTCCCCTGATCGACATAGAGCGAGTGTAATGGCCGTGAGGCCAGAACGAGTGAAAATAGCCACATAGCTAGAAGTATTATGTAAGTCAGAGGGTATCACATTCTTCTTCTTCAACTAAAAGGTCTTAATCCTAATATCAAATATCATACAAAGAACGGTATCCCCCCTTCCCTTCCCTCATTCCCTCTCTCCATCCTCCCCGTATCCACTCTCCCCCAGCATCAACACGTTCCATACATCCCTCATTCAATTAGATGCAACGATGGCCAGAATGTTGTGCCAGCAAACGTGTTCTACCATGCAAACGCTTCGCTCGCCATGCTTTACCCCGCTGTGTATAATTCCAACGACGAGAAAAAAATCCATTCGCTAAAAGACATCGATCGAGTTCTCACAATTCAAACCCATGTGAAAATACAAGTAAAATTAACGCCCTCTCCCCAGACTTTGACGTGGCAAAGTCAAGAAAATTCAAACAAGTGAACGCCATCCCCTAATTCGCCGTCGCTTTCAATATATGACGTATGTGGTAGCTGGATAGGATAGTTCTTCACGGCCTCCACAGCTTCCTAGGATTCCCTTTGCTGTCCGTGCTTCCGTTGCTGCTTCCTCTCCTCATTGCTATCGCAGCGCCGGCAATTGCTTGGGGGCTTTCTCGCCCGCTAATGCTCGAACCAGGTCGTCCTTTGGGGGTTGGCAGAAGACTCGTCCTTCTGCCTGTAGCCATCGAACTAGAAGATCGGACGACTGGAGTAGCTCTTGGATCACTTGCAGATGGCTGCATTGAAAAGCGACGATTGTCGCCTGAAAGATTGCCCATGGATGATTTGCTCACTAACAAGCGTGGACGAGGAGCTGGCGAGTTTTGAGATAAGACTTGTTGGGAGTATGGACCAGGTGTGGAAAGCTCACGAACCGCTGATCTAGAAAATGCTCTACGTGAAGGTGTCGTGGATTCTTGAGGAGCTGGTGAGGCTGTATTTCCGCGACTAAGTGGGCTTCGAAGCGGAATTCTGGAATCCGGTGTCATGGAATTGTTGGAATAATTAGAGTGAGCAGACGGTGGCTGACGTGCATGAGGACTTGGTGTTGTTAGACTGAGAGGCTTAAAATTGTGACCGACGATTATGTCATTAGTATTTGTGCTCGAGTTCCATCTAGGCCGGCCATCAAGCTGTATATTAGACGGTCTTGGAAGTCTGTTGGTAGGAGTAGCTGAGTTCTGGCGTGGAACCGGAGATGGTGTTGCTCTAGAGAACCCTGTCCTAGTAGTGGGTTGTCCTGCGCTGAAATTCCTTCTCGAACCGGGTTGAGGAAGACTAGTTTTACCTCCCGTCCGTACCTTGCCATTTCTAGCAGGTGTGGCTGGATCAAGCTTACTGCTGAGGCCTGACATGATGACCGAGGATGCCGGTGAGCTTCCAGGAGTATCGTAGCTTCCAACGGTTGATCTGTCATTTGAAGACACCATGCTCGAAATTGAATCTCTGAGCTGCTGGTTCCTGCGATCTGCTTGAAGCTCGTCCAAACTAACATCAAGTTCATTCATCTGCTCTTTCAGCGTGTCCCACTTGTGCTGCATATCTGAGTGCAGTCTCAAGATTTCGCCGTTGACCGTCAGACGATCTTTCACTCCCTTCTCAATGATTGACAGGACACGCTCAATCGCTGGACCATAATGCACCTTCTTCGCTTCATAATTCTCAATCTTTTTGCCCATTGTAGCTGGATTGTTCAAGTGGACACCAGCATCGAGGGACTCTTTCAACTTGTTGAGACTTCGTTCTACAGACTCGTACATTTTTTGGGCCTGCCTGCCGGCACCTCGGAATACAAGAACCCAACGGTCCTCACCGAGCTCTCTCCGCAACGATTCAGCATCCTTCTCAAGTGTCTTCCAGCTTTTCTCCAAACCGTCCCGTCGCGTCTCGAGCTCGTCGCAAGCGGTAGGGAAGATCTTTTCGGCTCTAGCATGGAATGTAGATAGCCTCATGGGTAAGAAGTCCAAGGATGCCCTTAACGGCTGCATTCTTGCGAAGAGAGCCAAAAGACTTGAGTCGTCTTGAGCCATTATAGGTGTATTTGGTGAGTTTGGACTCATTGGGAAAGCCGGTTGCATGCTGAAGCGACTGTTCACTTGCAACCTAGACTTTGCTGGTGGAGTCTCCTCAACAATCGTTTCGAGTTCCTTGATATCGACTCCATCAGTGTCGGCTTCTGCTAATGACTTGTGTCTTTTCTCTTCCATTTCAAAGACGAGTCGAGCCAAGACATCCATCTCGTTGCCTATATCTCCTAGAACAGTATTCCACAGTTCCTCCCATTCCATAGCAATCTCCACTGAGTTTTTGACAGCTTTGAGTGTGCGGCGGATTTTCTCCCATTCTACAAGAATGGTCTCCACTTGTAATACAACCGTTTGCAGCTCATCTGCGGGCACCGTGGCGATATCTGGACGTTCTTGCAGAGCTTCTATGGCAGAGACGTAAACGTTAATTAACTTTTCGAACCGAGTGATGGCATTGTCTACTTCTTCCAGGCCTTCTCTCCCACCTGCCGCGGCCCATTCCACATCATCCTCGCCATCGAGACCAGAGACCACTTCGGATGCCTTCGATATCCAGCTTCTGATTTGGTCTGCAGCTCCCATTAAAGCTCTAGAAGCCGATTTAGAGCTAGGAATTGCGGAGATCTTCGTGGATAGAGAAGCAGCATCGGGTAGCTGTAGTGAGGTCAATTGCGCAAGCTGATTTGCGAATGACACTCGAGATAATGTGTAGACCGAGCCTGCACGCTGGTGGCCAAAGGGGTTGAAGTATGATGAAACATCAGCCGAGAATTCGTTTGGTGTTGTCCCGCCTGGTGGAGTATCTTTCGCTATTGGGGGTGGAGGTGTTTCGTCGTCATCGGAAGGTATATAACGTTCGATGTGTGCTTGTTTGGTATCTGCCATTGCTTTTGTGCCATTTCCATTTGTATGTTCTGGTAATCGATATTTTTGAGAATCCATCACCACCCGGTCAGCCTTGGCTGTCATGTTCTGGTCACCAAAGCTATCAGGCGGGGGCGTCGAACGTGTGGCACTCTCGACTATTCGTGTATCACCAACGCTGGTATCGTTAGGGCTCCCGAAGCTACCACCAGTAATCTGCGGCGTGAGAGGACCAACACTGCCACTCCAGGCTCGACCTCTTCGTTGAACGTGCGAATGGGTAGAATTAGCACGATGGATCTGGTCAAGCTGGCGAATTTGATCTTCGGGGATGCGGCCTATGTGCTCAGCCTGTGACGTTGATGGTGGTGTTGTTGATGCGTTTTGGCTTGGATCTTTGCCAAATCCTAAAGCTGCGAGACGGGCAGCGAGACCAGGTGAAGGTTTTCGCACCTGTCTTGGTCTTCGTTCTTGGTCTCGTTCTGGAGTGGACGGCGTGGAATCATCGGACTGTACGTTTGAACTCGAAATATATTCCGACCGGGGCCGCAGAAATGTATCTGATCGCGATAGCGCGTCTCGAAGCGCTGTCATTGGAGTCGATTTGAGCAATCTAACCTTGAGGGAAATTCATTGAGTTGACGGCGCAAAGGCGGCTCTTGAGGGTTTTCGTTTACATCGAACGAAAAAGTAAGATTTAATTGTGAATGATGGCCTGAAGTGAATTGCTGCAGGATCCGTAAACTTATTTTAGGAATTAGGAGCAGGTCTTATGGATTTTACTTGTGAAAGTACCGATAAGTTAGGAGATTGGTTGGATCCACGGACCTAGCTATCTTAGCCAGTTTGGTGAAATGAGGTCGTCTCCTCCCTTTGGAAAAGGACCCCGTTCGTATATGGGATAAGGTTGTGGCAATGGAACAGAAGGCGAACTCTACGCGACGGCGAGTGGATAGAAGGGAAGACGTGAAGGTTTTGTCTATTAGGCCACGAGCGAGCGATTGGAGTATGACGGTTGACGAGAAGGGTAGTAATAAGCAAAGGACAAATATCTATGGTTACTAAATGGTTACCTGGTATGAAGTATTCACTGGGACAGCGGGAGTTCGATGTTTGACCTTGAGGAATTCGGAGTTTTGTGCAAGCCCAGCTTGTTTCGAGACATTTAAATTTTCTCCAATTTCACAGGCCAGGACGCCTCAGCCTGTACGAAGTACTTTGTACAAAGCACAATATTGGACGGAGCACCAAAGCACCACCAACCAGTCGCGTCCATTCCCAGTCTTCTAGAAGGCGGCGCGACTGGTGTTGTTTTTCCCCTCCATAAACATCCTCCGTCATTAAACAATTCTTCCAATGCCTAGGCACGCGCTGGTGCTTTATTCCAAGTGAGCTTGCAGGTGGGTGGGCCGTCGTGTACAGTATTAAATGCTTCTGCTGCGTTTTATGCATGGGCCCAGTGCCCAGTGCCCAGTGCCCGGCTGCTGATGGAGGGAGAGCATGAGCATTGACCAACCAAGGAGGATCCAGTCATTCTGCTCAAGCTGAAACAGCAGGCCTGTTATGAAGTATATCTGGAACAGACTGAAGATATATTTCCTCCTTCGACGCGCGACTTATCGATTCTGCTCCATTAGTTCTGCACGAAGTAGGGAGGCGAGTTATTGAAAAAGCGATTGACTTCCCCGTGCAAGTATTACAAGTAAGATCTTGCATTGCGTGAGCCAGGGCTATTCCAGGGGGAAAGGGTGAAAGGGCGAAAGGGCGGAAGGGCGAAAGAGCAAAAGGGGACAGGGTGTTGTTTTCTAGAACGCATTTCGAAGAACTCTACTTTGTATTTGACACTATTTCCTTCCTGCTCTTCATTCTTCGCATCCTACGCACCACTTCCAGCCTCTTATGCAGCTCGTCTCATAGGCAACAAGCATTATCCCAAGTGTACTTCGTACCTCTCCCACCTTTTCCAGCGTCCCCGTGCAGTGCAGCAGCGTGTCCAAGTTGTGAATAGGGAGACCCGCCCTTTCTGCACGAAGCACTGGCTTGCAGCTGGATTGTGCTGATTGTGCTACCTTGTTGCTAGTATCAATAGCTTCTCCCCACGGTTGCCCTCGTGATGAATCAGCCAGCGGAAGCGTTCCACAGCACACAGCACAATGATGTCCAACCGTGCCAACCTCCTGATGGACCGATGCTTTGCCGGCTCGCATGGAGACTTCTGGAAGCAACGGTCGGCCGTGTTCTATCGCTGGTGATCTTGCACATGTAAGATAAGGACGAAGATGAAGATCAGCAGCTGAACTTGTTCCAGTCAACATATCAAATACACCAAAGATATCACACTCGTCGTACCTTCACTCTAAAAAGTCTAGAAGACGAAGCATGTCACACCGTGCCTCACGAATAACAGTTGGGGATATCTTCAATTTCATACGCTAGCTGCTTTCGAAGTAGCGGCGGCCTCTGTCGGCGAACAAGATAATCCCATCCCCAGCTTTCCCCAATCTTTCAACATTTCCCCCACGAACTCCACTCCACAGTACGAGCCCAGTACCTACTCGTACCTAATTAATTAAGTCATTGCATCGAGTGATCTTCTTAAGGGTCCGAAACCATCCATCCTACTTCACTCACCCATTGACCTGCTCTGGATTTTAAATGCCACTTTGTACGAGCCACACGTCTAGCAATGATACTGGCTATTTCAAGATATTCAGGGTTCTTCTAGATCCCAATGTCAAGTCCAAGGTATATTCATTTGATTCAAAATTGCTTCCCTTCGACAACTGATCGAAGGCCACTTAGCTGACAGAAAATTCTTCAGAAGTTCTGCAAATGAGCAGAACCACATTAGTAAGTATCCTGAAGGCTTTCTTACCTCTCCCCGGTTGCCCAGTGCTGGTGGCACATTTCGTCTGGACACAAGTTGATTGGTCTCGCAACCACTAGTTCTTCTTCACTCGATGGTTATTGGAATGATCGGAGGTGATTGACACGCCGCTAATGGACGAATCTAGAAAATGATACAAACACCACATCTTCCCCCACCAACACCTTTGGCAATCTACGCTTTCGACATGGATCAAGTGCCCGATATGACTCGGATTTCAAGGACCAAGTATGGGTGAAAACATCTGGAAAGAGTAAGAGCTGCTAGGTGACATTGTTTGCCATAATTTTGAATATCCATCTGACACAGCTATCAAGTTTGTTCCGAATTTGTCGACGAGTTTCCTGAGCTGGATGAGATATATACAGTAAAGCCGAAGCGCGAAAGCACCATCACCTCGAATCCAGACGTCCAGCAGAGCAGATCTCCCCAATCGAGTATCGCTGAGTCGATTGAGTCAATTTCTGCTAGCCGTCGGAAGACGTCCGGGAGCTCTTTCTCTAGACCGACTGTATCGTCTCCTGTAAAGAGACGGAGGGCCGATGATGATGAGAACGCATCCCCTGTTTCTACCAAACAGCATCAGCCTATGGTTGTATACCCAAGAAGGCCAGCCAAGTCCAACAGAGACATTGCTGCACCTGAAAGTATTTTTGGAGTAATGGCTCAAACATCGGTTATGCCAACGGTATCTACTTGGGATAGTTGCACTTTCATATCTCAGGAGCTGAACGTCCACGACCACGTTGTAGATGATCTAGACCAGATGAACATACAGGAAGCGTGTCTTTTGAGGTACTTTGTAGATGAACTGGCCTGCTGGGTATGTATTCTTGCTTAAGCTTTTGAATCAATTCTAATAATCATAGTTCGATCTCTGTGATCCTGAGCGACATTTCGCCTTGGTTGTGCCACATCGAGCAAAACATTGCCCGGCATTACTGAACGCCATCTATACTGCTTCGGCAAGGCATCTCTGCCGACTGGATCAGTATAAAAAGAACGGCTGTGTCGAGTACCAGGGGAAACGGCTGCCCAATCTGCAAATGGAAACCGCAGTTATGTATCATAGCAAATGCATCGAACATCTCGTATCTGTGTCGGACGATTTAGAAGCAGTATATGATGAAAATCTACTGGTTGCTTCTGTAATATTACGGTTCTACGAAGAGGTCGATGGTATGTTGTTTCCATTCAAGTCAAAGAATGTGACTGACATATTGCAGCTCCTTTAAGCGGCGGAGATTGGGAAACAGCCCAAAAAGGGACGCAGGTATTCATCACCGCCCAAGCATCAGCAGGTCTCGACAGCGGCCTTCGAAGAGCTGCATTCCGTGTCGCATATCGACAAGAAGTCTACATGGCGTTTGTCCGACAAAGACCATTTCTTATGCCTCTCAACTGCCACGAATATCGATCCCTCGAGTTCACTGATGACCATTCATGGGCATACCGAACAATTGTTCACTGTGCAGACGTGTTGCAGTATTGCTATGGCGACCATAATAACAATAATAGTGATTACGATATGTTGATTCAGTACCATGAAGGTTGGGAGAGCTTACGTCCGCAATCATTCGATCCGATTTACGAGAAATCCGTAAGTCCGAATCGAAGACAGATTCTACCTGAGATATGGTATTTGTCTGACTGTCATGGTATGCGAACCCTTTTCTGACCTTTCCCTCTATGTGGAGATATACACGATCTAAAATTGCATGTAGTTACTGCCCATCAACATATGGACATCGCACAAATACTACTTACCACTTACAACCCACGCATTCCTCGATTGGGACCAAGCCATCGGGTAGCAATGCAAACAATTGAGGTAGGTACCATCTAATATTTTCAACATTTCCAAGCACAAAGACCCAAAGAAAAGCTGCTAACTACTATGCAGGCAAAGGTGAATGCAATAGTCAAACGTCTCTGTGGCGTAGCCATCTCGAATCATCGTTCGCCGCCAGCGATGAATACCGCTTGTATGGCTATTTCGATGTGTAAGCCCCCTTTGGCTTTCCAGCTCTTTCCCCTTTCCGCTCACGCGGATCTCATAGCCAAACAAGCAACCAGCTGACTCAAAACAGGCGGAGAACAAATTATTGATCCAGAAGAACGAGCGAGTATCCTCGAGGTGTTGTTGTATACAGAGAAGAAACATGCATGGCCTACGAAAGCGATTCAGGATCGGTTGGTGGAGGCTTGGGGTGGGGGAAGAAATATGGGGATAGGGATAGGGATGAGTGGGACCATGAGCGCAGTTGTACCTGGGACTGGGGGTGCAGGCATGGGAATGAATGGGGAGACGAGTTTGGGAGGCGACGATGATGACTTGGTCACTATTGACGGCTGGTTGTTATAAAGTTAGACATCTATCTGATGGCCTTGGGAAAGGTTCTTGGAATAGGGTCGAGCAACGTTCCGAGGAAGAAAGAAGAGGAAATTTACATATAAAGAGTATGCAAATCTTGCAAATATCCCTCTGCTACTATATTAGACATGGGGTTTGTTTGGGGTAGGTAAAAAGTAGATGGACAAATAGATAAAATATACGGGTAGACGGATTATCACAAGTATAGATCAAAAAAGCATTCCATCCATCTCTCATGCGTATCGAACTCAGTTCAGGGATTCATGTTTTAGGCAGGTATACACATGAAGCAGTGCAAGCAGAAAGAAGGGGTGAAGAGCTAACTTATAGGCAAACTACTAAGCAAATATATCACAGAAGACAAAGTCCGAGTTGCGGGCCCAGCATCCAAGTCAGGTCAAGTCAAGCACACAGAACCAAGTCAAGCACATAGAGTCAAGTCAAGCACACAAAATCAAATCATATCGTATCATATCATATCATATCTTTCAACCATCTCAATTCATCTACTCCTACACTACATCTCATCAATCAATCGACCATTGCCTCAAGCAACTAATCGACCGACTCGCTCACTCACTCACACATACCATCTACCCACAACATAACTCAGTATGTATGTATGTATGTATGACTGTATGACCAACCACATCGTCCACTTACTACCTAGATTTAAGCATTACATCCAAATACATATATGCCATTCACCCTATCCCATGCACTTCCATCCACAACAACAACGAACAACGGACCCAAGCGTCGTCTCCGAAGCCTTCTTTGATCTTTTCCGCATATCATGCATGGCCTAGGCATGTGGTATATTTATCTTACTTTCTCCACCTCCCCTTCCTTTCTCCCTCCCCAACCCCTCCAAGTAAAAAAAAAAAGAGAAAAAGAAAAGAAGAAAAAAAAGTATTTGAACTCCGATCATGCAAGATCTAGCTAGTACAATGATGGCACCGCGTCATCAACGACGACGTGAGTAGATAGGAGAAAAACTGCGAAAGTAAAAGAACATAATATGGCGGCTTCGAGGGCGAGTACAGGTTGCTTGCTTGCTTGCTTGCTGTATATCGGGGGGAAAAAATGTCGAGGAGAAAAGAGAAAAACGACGGCTATTTTCCCTTTTCCTAACTAACTAACTAGTCTGATTGACTGATGTATGAATTTTTTCTTGGACCCGGAGCGCCGTGCGTGCGTGCAAATAAGATACGATACCCAGTATGGTATATGCAACAACAAAGAGGAAAAAATAAAATAAATAGTCGAACACGATGGTGTGGTATGATATGAGAAATGCAACGCTAATGTTTGATTGATTGATGCAAATGAGGGACGGTAATAGAAACAAACAGATAGGAAGATTGGCTATGTAGAGACAGGGAGGTTGTAATGCACAAGACGAAGGGGGTATCATATTCGTGTATCGGTTCCAAGGTTGAGCCAACTCATGTCCGAGGAAGGGGTGGGTTGGGGTTGGCGCTGGGGAGGTCGTTGGGATTGGGGTTGCGGGAAGAGGAAGCTGGTGTTCATCATGTCCCGGTTCATCGTGTCTCTGTTCGCGGTGGTGTAGATGCTTGCTGTGTAGGTATTGCTGGGTCGGTTGTGGGCCCAGTCGTTATTGCCGACAGCCCATGATTCGGGATCACGGTCATGAACGCTTTCTGGGACACCGCTTGAGAATGCATCTCGTCTGTCATCGTAGGACGAGGCGTCGCTCAGGTATGAGTCTGGTCGTTCAATCTGAGCCGACATCTCCCTGGAGGTGAATATGCTCGAGGCTGTGCCGACAGTAGGACTAGCAGATACCACTCTGTGTAGCGCACCATCCGATGGGATTTGCAGCTGAAGCGGTGGCACTAGCGCTGAGGTTGTGGTGATTTGACTCGGCAGTCTTTGGGCATTGCTGGCGGTAGGTAACCTTGGATCAGAGTAGCGCGAGCTGGAATCCGAGCCAAAGGTATTTCGTTTCGAGCCTAGGCCCAGGAAGTTTGTCATGGCACTTCCACCGGACCAATATCTGTTCCAGCCGGAAGACCTCCTTGTACTGCCGCGCCTCGCTCTTCCGCTCGTTCGGGGTCTAGGTGTGACTGTGTCCTGTCCAAATGACACCTCCTTCGCCATTGCCTGCTGCGCGTAAGAGTGTTCTTGCGCTTGCGGTACAGGGTTGCTAATTGCAGATTTGTAGTTGTTGTTAAACTGGCTGCTCGTTTCGGTCCCGGCGCTTCCATTACCCTTTTCGTCATCCCCTCTCCTGTGACCAATACGTCCCATTAAAATAGCCACAGAAGAAAATGAGCCCTGCGAAGCCGACGGACCATGTCGTGGGGGCATCTGTCGCGCTGAGTGCATTTCCGGCAGACCTCTATCAGCAAATTCAAATCCATCCTTCTCCTCTGGGAAACCGTTGCCGCGTCCTATTTCTGAGAGTTGCTTCCGCTTCCGTCGCCATCTATATAAGATTAGGAAACAAATGAGGAGTAGAGCTGCTCCTATTATCGAGCCTAAAACTGCGCCTAAAACCTTGACTGGAAATTTGCTACCGGCTTGATCGGATGACGCGGTGGAGGTAGCAGACGCGGCAGAACTTGTAGGGCTAGTCTCTGAAGTTCCCGTTGGTGTGCTTGATGGTGAGATAATCTGTTGTGACGAGGATTTCACCAGCATTGCTGTGGCATTAACCCATGAATTTTCTTTAGCCTGGAATATGCAGAGCGGGTCATTTTCGTTACCACCAGAAATTACTACCTGTCCTGACCCACCCATAGCGACGGAGTAGGACGTCCTTGTACTTTTTGGTGCCAAGGTGCTGTTATATGAAGGCCAGTCAGATACGGTCAGTTGAGCGCGTTTCGCAGCTCTCCTTAAGCGCTCTGCTCCAGTGGAATCTGAGGAGGACTTGGAGATAATAGCTTGCGCATTTTGCACGGGTGATCCAGTACCATCGACCAAAACTGTCCTGTTAACTTGATTTGGCGATACTGTCATGTCGAAAGTATAAAGACTCTTGCTTCCATCATCACCATCCACCACCACTGCCTTTATCGCCGAAGTGTTGTACAATGGTGTCGCCAAGCTACTATTTGATGATATCCAGGATGTTGACTTGCTGAACTCCATAACCTGAGTATTTGTATCGGTACCCCCAATATATATGGCCGAGTCGGCGTTCCATGGAATCAACAGAGGTTGTATAGCAGGAGGTGCGATTGATTGGTAAGATGTAACAGCATATGGTTCCGACGCCTGTATTGTGAAGGTCTGACTGGAAGGGAATTTACTACCATCTTGGCTGCCAGCATACATTAGGATCGCATCCGATGCATTCAGGTAGACGGCACTATGCCATAGTCGATTTTGAGCCACTAGCGCTGTTGGAGTTATCATCTGCCATTTTCCGTCGTCGAACGTGTATTTTTGAAGTCCTTGGTAATCTCCGGTATTATTTGTCGTTCCCCCAACTATATACAGCGCTGCCTTGCCGCTAGCAGGTGTTGCTTTCACACACACTCCTCCTGATACCGATGTTCCCATCGAAAGTTGTGTCCATTTTGCGCCCTGCTCTAGCGACAGCGATTGGAACGCCTCGCTCGTGTATGTGTATAAGGTATTGTTGTATAATACTGAGCACGAATCGTCTAAAGAATATTCAGGTTTGGGTAGAGCCATTATTACCTTGCTCAATCGTGGTCGTCTTCATTCGTTGTTCCCAGTCGTCGGGGCTTCCGATCGACGTTGTGGATGAAAGGTGGTCCTTTTCGCGTCGTGCTTCTTAGCACATAATGAGCCAGTCGAGTATGAAGGAATCGCAGTGAATCTAAGAATTCGTGGATTAAAGGATGCTATCAAAGCGGCGAAATGAAGTGGTGGAAGGAAGGCGTGTGGTTGCGAGGGACTTGAGGGACTTGGGATCAACCGAGTCGTCAACGACGAATATCTGCTAGCGAAATCAAGCTGCAATTACTCCAACCAAACCAGGCAATAATCGAAAGAACCGTAGAAGAACACCGTCAAGATGCTCTTTCGAATTTGCTTTTGGCGATGGCGAAGTTCGTCTTGAAATTTTGGGGTGAAAGGTGTTTGACACTGGATCCTCCGAGCGTGGGCAAGCTGAAACAGGCAAGTTGAGATAGTTAAGACAAGACACCCAGCCAGTGCGTTTGGTACTCGGATCATAAAACGGGAGGCAACTTTTCGAAAACACTTTTGGTCGACGCCGCAAAAGAGTGAATTTACAAGATAATTGCACGGCGAGCGCGAATGCGAAGAAGAGTGTACAGTGGAAATGCGATGCCAGTGCAGTGGTGTGAGAAAAGGTGAAGTTCCAAATGGTCAGTTAATTCTGTATGGCTAATAGGTTATGGTGTATGGGTCGCACAGTACGAAGTACCGTCCGCAGTACTTCGTAAAGGAGTAAATCAAAGCGGCCGTCGAATAAACAGAGATCAGAGTCCACTTCCTGGGGGGTGACGGAGGGGGCAGGCAAGGCAGGCCACGAATGGGACACGAGCGAGGATCCGCCCTGTCCCGATCTGCACCCAATTCAAAGCCGAGGAAATCTGTTTCTGAGTGCTTCAATGCGAACTGTCTATAATTGTATGTAATAATGGACATTTACTTCACAGACATGATACTCCGTAGATGGAAGAGTGCTTTACTTGACGATGTCTGCCGTGTCTTGGAGTCGTTGGAGCGAGTTTGCCTCGCAGTTTGTTTCTGCACCTTATGATTCCAAATTCAAGCAACACGACTTAAGAACCGAGTTCCAAAGAGGCAGCGAAGGGTGCCAAGCTTACCGAACCAGGGAGTTGACGAAATCCTTGAATGGGGGTTAAAAGGGTGAATAGTGGAAGGGGTGGAAGGGAAGGGTGGAAAGGGTGGAAGAAGGGTGGAAGGGTGGAAGGGTACAGGTAAGGTGACGAGGTGCTTCAACTTTTGGCTCCAACCGAGCGGCGTGTAATTCTCTTGTTATGTTACGAAGTATTGTATTCATATCCCGGGCTCTTTCGACACTGCGGTGGGGACAGGAGCCGGTAACGTAAATGATTCTGACTTGGATAGGTGGATAGAGTGGGATTAACGTTACGTTGTGGGATGGGCTTGTCTTGGTTTGTTATCGATCAGGAGATACAAACGTCCGATCAAGATATAACTTCATGTGGATTACCTGACTCCTTGATTGCTTGACTGCTTCGTCAGATAGGATAGATATGGCAAGTCATGAGTGAGGGGAAGGAAGGCAATCGAGGCAATGGTGAGAGAGTAGTCACTGGTCAGGAGTAGTTGCAGATGAGTGATGCGCTGAAGACAGATACGAGTTGGCCTAACCTGACAGGAAAGCCGCAGTTGTGACAGTAATCGGTACTGCCGCCGGTATAGGCAGCTCCCTATGTACGAAGTAACAATACGGTGATCTCGTGAGTATGAGCTTTGAAGGATCGAATACAGCCCTTAGGCTTTACACCTCTCTCCCACTGTTCCTGTCCTCGCCACCCTTGAGAATATCTCATAATTGCCGTGCGGCGTGCGCAGTGCAGTGGCTAGGCTATCAGGATTCGGGATATTTCAAAGTCTAACTGGGAGACTTCCTTTTTCCTCTTTGCTCTTTCCTCGTTGCCTCTCTTTTCCCCTTTATGGATCTCTGGATCTTCTGGATCACAGCAAGAATCCCTGCTTCTCGAAATTCCAAAAGTTCATCTCTTGCAGCAGAGTCCGCTCGTACCTGACGCTTGTCCACTCGCTAGTAGAGATTGGGCAAAAGAGGGTCGGGGTTATGCACATTTATATCTTAGTGCAGCTAGCGCAGGGTCAAAGTTCGTTTGAGAAAAGCACCCTGCATGAGCCAGACATTTTGCTTTTGCTTTTGGCTGTGTTCATTTCTCCTCCGCCGCCGACACGTGAAATCCGAGGTACGGTCCGAGGTCTGAGATCGCAGGTTTGACTCTGAGGTCTGCCATACTCTACCAAGTGCTTACTCATTCACTCGACCTTTACAACTTCGTAACTTCATAACTTCATAATTCTATTTTCGCATTGACGTCCTCCGTAAGTTCGTACTAGCTGCTCTGTATCCAGCGCATTGGCTATTTAAATAGATTAATACCCGTCGAATTCATCTAAACCATCATTCGATCGATGATTCGATACCATTCCACCAGAGATCCGTTCTACGAGACTACGACATCGCTCTTTTATTCCTTACTTACCTTCCGTGTTTTACCTTGTGCCTTCTTCATTCATAATGATTCAAATCATCATCCTGACATCCACTCATCACTTACGAAAGTGCTCACTCCCGTCTTTCTCCTCCTCGCTTTACAATTCCGACGGCAGAGCATCAAACGCGCGAAGCCGGAATAATACCTGCCAACGCTCTCCTCTCTCTTATCTATCCCCTTCTGGGTATTAATACCTGACCATTATTACCGTCACACCAGCGACGCCGAACACCACCCCCAGCCCAAGTGGGACTAAAACCTCGTGTAGGCACTTCGCAACCACCCCCATCCCCAAGAAACGCAAGACTCCCCACCTGATTGGTTGCTTCATCCACTTTGAGTGCGCCGCTTGTGCTCAGATTCGAGTAAGAAGACCGACGACGACCATTACATGTAACTTGGACAAGGTTTGTCATGTCCGAACATCAAAATCAATCACACCGATTCAATGGCTGATTGGGAAAACATCCATCACCTTTTTTTCTCGACTTTCTTAACGTCGCAGACATCACGGATGTGGCTGTCGAGTCGACGGTTCGATTGGCCAAGTCTTAAAAACTTCCGTCAAAGTGGTGTGCACAAGTACACTGGATCGGGACCTGTTGCCTCAAATAGACCGCTGCAGATGCAGAATACAAAACCACATTCCCGTCTTCCCAATCGCAGTCGGACTTCGTTCTCGGATTTCTTTTGTTACACACGCAGTTTCTTGTTTCCCTGTACCCATCGTCATCACACCATCATACGAGGGTTGCTGCTTTCCCTCGAATGGAGGATGAAGATGCATAACTAATCTTATCGTTTTCTTCAAATATTGGCTTATCAAACCAGAAAGTGAAATGTAAGCGCTTTCATTTTGGCCGGACGAGAATCGGTATCCATTCCCTTCACCTGGATGTGAAGGTTTTGGCGTTCGGTATTTCAATGTTTGGAAGCGCGCGCCCACTCAGCGACCTCACATGTAATGCTTATCATATCATTGGTTCCAACCCCAGAAACAAGATACAGATGTGCCGAACGATCTATTGAAAGCTACGGTACTTTTTCCTTTCACTTGAAGGGAAATGACGGAATTAAAGTTCTTGGATCGTCATTGGATTCATGACGATCTTAAAAAAGGTCTGCTCGAGTGTCTGACCTTCCCATCGGCTCATACTTCGTATATACCTTGAAGACATATGTGTCACGTGTAGCGCTTGAAGATTGCGTCCTACGAATCGACCACATTTTCATCAAAAGAACTTTGTCGGTATCATGCGTGCTCTTGGCGTCTCGCCTGTTACAACGAACGTTGAGACCGTCTGCGAATAACAACCACTCGCGCTGTCATTGCAAGCACCAGAGTAATATCATCTTACTCTTGCTCGGTTCGAGATCATCCTAATTATACTTTCAACTATCCTCCACAGATCTCACTGTTGCTTCATGTGCCAGAAAATCTGTCATAGAATCGGACAGTGTTCGGGAGCCGCTCCTTCCGAGCCTCATGCTGCTTCCACGGTCACCGTGGAGGTGACAGTCCTCACCGGCAAGCTTTGAGGGGGTGGCTCAGGATTCCTTCCGTGTCGCATGGTCGGTCTGATCTGATAAGACCAGTGCTTATCTCAAACCTGGGGATTTTGGACGGCAGTATAACTGTTAGTTAGCCTTGGCGTTGGAGTTCAGTGATAAGTAGAAACAGTATCTACGACGCTTAAATCCTACGATATCGGCGGCTCTTCATTGGAATCTGAACGCTGTTGCCAACGACACTGGTCATCGTTCGCTTCTTATTTCAGAACTTGTTCCATGCAAAGCCCTCACCATAGGCAGATGCTATTTACTTGATTACTTGTTACGTGACAGCGAGACCTTTACCGCCATTTCTGCACTGTTGCCATATAAGCTTCTGCGTAACCAGAGTTGAGCATGAATCAGCCAACACTTTTCGCGCGCACCCTTTCAAAACACCAGTCGGTCTATACCATCCAGGCCCGAAAGTCATCCTCCTGGCTCTCGCTAGATACTCCTTACCAAGGCCTTTTACGAAGGCTTCATTGGATTCCATTACTTTGTTCTCCTCGGTGGAGTACCTGTGCTAAGTCTATGTAAAGGGGCTGGTCAAACTTTACTTATTCACCGTCGACGTAGTATTATCACATCCCGATTTCTCGTATTCTTGGACATGGAGGCATTTAAAGGCCAGCCAGATCAGGAACCATCTGGATTGAGTTACAACGTCGCTTCCAGCAAAGACATCATCCGAGGGTATTATATACCTTCCACGGCAGCTGTATTTGATATTATACTTCGAATCGGCGTTGTCTCCCTATCTGCCGCTGTCACTGCAAAGTGCCAAAGTTCGGATACTAGCTACCATTCACCGTTTTCTCCTCCGCAGATACTTTTGTTGTATATCTCATTCTTCAGAACTATAGTTCTCAAGATGCAAATCTGCGCTTTTGCTGGGTATTCTTACTTCCGAACCTTACAACTATGCTTTGAGTAAGTTGATTGCATCGTTTTATTGAATCACGTTACTTTTCCACCGTGTTTTCTTCTCCCCAGAAACATTTTGTTGCATATCTCAATTCATCCCAACTATAGTTATCAAGCTCCAAACTCTGCAATCTTGCTGGGTATCCTGATTTTCGAACCTTACAACTATGGGTTTGGTGTTTGGAAAGATTCGTTTTCTCCCGGATTCAGTTACTTTCTTCTTCCTTCCCAGATACATTTTGTTGCATATCTCAATCTTCACAACCATAGTTCTCAAGCTCCAAATCTGCACTTTTTACTGGCTCTCTAAAACTGTAGCCAACAAGCTTTGGTGTTGGAAAGTTTGAGCGGGTTTGTTTTATTCCGGATTCGATCACGTTGCTTTTCCAAAGAATACTTTCCCCTAGACTTTCGCGGCATCGTCCACGTACCGATAGTGTATCGTAAGTCTATGTTTCGCGTCCACATTCTGAATCATGATTTGTGATGAGGGGCAAGCCTACCGAGATGACCGACCGATACTCAGTCATCTGTGGCGCTTTTTTCTTTTTGTGGCTGTAATGGGTATTTCACTCATGTTTGGGGAGGACATCTGAAACGTTGAGTCAGATTCTTGGGAGAGACGAAAAAGGGGGGTCGAAAGTCAGATTGTGGTGGTGGTGGTGGTGGTGGTGTGGTGAAACATTTTTGGGGTCGCTTTCTAAACAGTGCTCTTACCTCTTACGCATACTTTGTTTTTTTTATGACATCGCTGGAGACATGGGTTCTGGTGGCGTAGAAAGGCTGCAATTAGTAGTGGGATGTTACGGCAAGTTGCGGGAGTGTTGATCCCGAAACTCAGAGCTCGTGTAAGCAAAGCTGTAGACGTAAAGAGCAATCTGCGATGACGTGAAGTACCAAAATAGTCTCTAGACCATTGGTATTCTCTTCCTCTGGTGCAAATACTTGGGAGAGTTTCGTGCATCCCATCTTTCATGTTCAGCTTGCTGCTGTTGTCACTCTTGGAGTGGAGGTGATATTGATAGATGGTGGTAATGATATGTTTCACTTCAGCAGTGACTCACTGAGGTGCTTTTGGTTGCAACTGACGAGACTCTCTTCTCCCGTGCGGGAACGAGCTCCCAAATTGGGTCGAGCTGTAGATTCAGATGTGCAACAAAACCTTCCGGGTTCTGCATTGCTGTATGGGAAAGGGTTCGCACCCCGAGCTGCAGCTCTCTCGTTGGGACGAGATAGATACAGCAGACATTGAATTTGCTTACAGCAAGTTGGCAACAGTACGTACGGGAACAGACTAGCACTTTGGCTATGATTTCTACCTTGGGGTATACTACGAATGTCCGCTGCCTAATTCATAGCTGAGAAGGGAACAGTTGTGAAGACGATATGATATATATTGTTTGGGATATGACAAAGTGAGTGAGCCCTCAGCTTTCTGAATATACAGTGGCTGGCTGAGTACCAAGATGTGTTGCTGTAAGTTTCGCTTGAGGGTTGGATCTGGGCTCACTTTTGGATTTCAGATGTGCAACAGAAGTTTTTGTCGACTTCACTTGGAAAGGTGTGACTTGGAAAGGTGTGGACTTCATATTGAAAGATATCGAAGTCACCTGTAAAGGTTTCGGTTGGGGGAGTCTGGATCTGGAAAGCTTGAACCTGAGATCTTCCCGGACTGGAGAATTCTAAATCGCAGGAGCTCGAGATTCGGATCAATCGAATATGGAGGGGCATTCTATACGCTTCGAGTGAAATAAAAGGAAGCTCCAGTTTACTTAAGTCAGAATCGGCGAGTGGAGGTTGAGGTATGCAACAGTCGATATGGTTGCTGATTGAGATATGCAACAAAAGCTTCTAGCCCCCTATTCTTGTTCGTCCAGTCCAGTACTTGACTTGGTCTGGGAGTTTACTTAAGGAGAGAAATCCAATTGAACGATCTGAAATAAGATCTGCAACAAAACTGTAACGAAGCAGATAAGAAGGAATATCTTATATAGCTGGAAGAAGAGCTATATAGATCAGTGAGATGAGAATAACTATCTGCTCCCAGATTCAAGAAAGCCAAGAAGAGATTTAAGCACGGTATTTAAGAGATATACGCATCTGCATGCCCCTCCTACTGAGGATTATACCTATCTCCTCCACTTCTTCCATTTCCAGCTCTCCACTCGTACCATACGGACTTCTGCTTCACCAGTCTTTCATCTGCAAACACCAGTAAGAAGTATAACAACTGTAGTATGCACCATAATACGCTGGCGAATACACTTGCTTCCAAGGTAAATACTAAATTTAAGACAGAAGACGCAATCAAGCAAAAGAACAGTGATGATACTGCGCAGAACAAGACTTTTCGAATATTTTAGACGTGGTGTGTTTAGTATATACACATAGATAGTGTAGACTAATCTCCACTCACTCTTTCGGAGACGAACGCACCCTAGACTGGACAGAGAAGAGGCGCGGTCGTGAAGATGGCGAGGACTTTCGCTCAATCGGGAGAGTGCTGTATGTTGTTGATTACGCCGCTGAAGATGGTATTGCAGATCTGCCGGCAGCTAGCGAAGTGGTTGTGAGGGGCTTGGCTGCGGAAGTTGCTGTGTGAGCGTCGTCCTCGAAGACGGATAGGAATGTTTTTGTGTCTATGGAAGGAGATGACTAGTCTCTTTGGGCCTTGGTCCACGGGTACGGAGATGGCTTTAGATGGTGAGGGGGTGGATGATGTGGGTGACAAGAAGCGATATAGGAGACATGACGAGGAACAAGTCATCGAAGGGAAGTGAAAGGACGAGAAGAGTAGGAGGATGAGACAGAACGCATCGGATAAGAGCGAGCAATGCAAGATGTTTATAAGTTGATATAGAAGATGCCAAAATTATGCCATCTTCGTCACCAGACAAAGCCATCCAACGATACTTACATCACAACTCATTCAACAAACACAAACGCATAATTAGAATGTATATAAATATAATATAGTTAAGAATTTTCCCCACAAAAATATACTCAATAGAAAACTAGACAAAAAAGTATGTGAAAAGGGTATGTGCCATCAATCAAAGATACAAAGTCAATCAATCACTCTATCTATCCATCCAACCATCCATCCATCCATCCATCCATCCATCCGTTCACCACAAAAAGAAATTGCCCATCTAAATTGCAAATCTGCCTCCTTCCTACAACACAACATACCCATGATAGATACAAAGGAGACCCCTCCCATCCACACCCCCAACACTCGAGCCGGATGTCTCCAAGTTATGATCGCTAATAGAATTGGTTATTTGGTTGACGCAAGGAAATCGTTAAAAGGATTCTTGGCAATGATCGCCTCCTCCATATCCTGTTCCTCTCTACCCCCTTCCTGTTTTCCTCCTTCATCGTATCACTGTTTAATACGCCATCCCCCTATATCCTCCTCCATTCCCACCACCCATATTGGGTACAGTAGGTTCTCTCCCGCTGGTTCCAGGCGGAGCCGCGCCGCTTACGAGGTTTTCGCGGCTGGAGGGGCGGTCGTATGGGTTGGCTGGCTCGTTCATGTACGAGTCGACGGCGTGGTCGTGGCCGTAGGGATATTTTTGGTCGTGGCCGTAGGTGGAGTCGGATGATGACATGGGCATCTTGGTGGGGTCCATGAGGAGGGAGTTGCGGGCGTCGAGGGGAGTTAGGTTGTCGAGGTCGCGGTTGAGTTTTTCTGATTTCTTGGTTAGTATTTTATGTTTTTGGGGAAAATGTAGGGTGGGAAAAACGTACCAGCTTCCTTACGACGCTTTCGGTGGGGGTTCTCGTTAATGATGGAAATGATGGCGTTCGCACCGATGAGGATGGCGAGAGTTCCGGTGAGAACCGATTGGATGGCGATGAGAACAACACCAACGACAGTTTGGGTGGTTTGAGCAATTCCGAGTTCGTCGACAAAGACAAGGATACAGACTACTGAGAGGAAGCGCACGAGTTGGATGAAGATATTGATGACGTTTCCGGATCTGCGCTCATATGGTCTGGACCAAAGCAGAAGGATGAGCACTGTGATATGGTTAGATTAATCCAAAAAGAGGGACTGAAGGGAACTTACTAAGACATTCGATGATGAGTTGGGCAACGGTTTGCGTGAGTCCGTTTCCATCCGCAGCAGCAAGTACACAACCCTTTGCGAACATATAAATCAAAGCAGGGATGAACAACCACCAGAAATCTTTCCTGTAGTTCTCGTAGAACATACTGTACTTCAACCAGTTATCCTTCTTCTCATACAAGCCAGAAGTATCACCCTCAGTCTGCTTCAACTGCCTCGCTGCAGACCAAATCTTGAATGCGAAGAATGCCAAAACACTTGTGAAGATACCAAGCGTTAATCCGGCAAGTAATTTTGCAGCCCATGAATCACCGTGGGTAAACTGGAAGATACAGTATAGAACCCAGACTCCATACAGTGCGAGGATCAACTGAACCATCAGACGAGCCATGGTAGCCCAATAATGTTTGCGGAATCCGGTAAGCTTCTTGGGGAAAGATCCAAAGAGGGCCCAGGTTTCGAGAAGGACTTTGAAAGCGAGGACTCCGACGGCGATGGCAGCGATAACGCAGGCTACGATGAGAAGAACAGTCATGAAGGTGTTGGCTTGAGGAACTGAGAGCTCTTCAACGTAGGCTTTGATTCCGGCAACTTCTTCTTGGAAGGTGCTGGTGGGCTCGGTAGTATTTTCGCTGGTTCCTGAAGTAGAATTGACACTCGTAACTACGTCTCTTGCTGTCAAGATGGCGTCGTAGAAGCCGCTGAGAGATCGCTTGGACAGTTTCTCTGTCGAGCCGTCGGCGAACACTAGAGTAGCATTGTGCAAGTACTGAACGCTGTCGTGGGTGAGATTACCTCCCGTTGCGGCACGGAAATTATCAATGGACGTTTGCATAGCTGTCCAAGGGATAAGACCAGTACTGAATGCGAAGTTCTTGCTGAACTGCCGGTAGACAGGCGGATAGTTAACGGACATCATACCGTTGAGGGCCATGCCTTGGAACCAGGTCATGGTCTCGGTGAATGACGGACTAGATGATGCTGCGCCACTGCTTCCATGTGCTGCTCCGGCGAGTGCTGAGAATCCTCCCACAACAGCCGCTGCACCAGCCACAGCTGCTGCGACGTATGATACAGCTGGGATCTCCGTGGTCTTGCCATTGGTGACTTGGGCTTCTACACACGCAACATCGCTTCCTGTATCCACTGCCTTCAGTTCTATCGTAGCTTGAGCAGCAATATCCGGTACCGAGAATGCGATTGCTGGAATCATCGAGGCATATTCTGAAGGGATTGCTTGTGTTCCGGATGCAGCGAAGGTTCCGACAGGGACTGTTATAGCATGGTTAGCTTTGTTCGTTCTTACTCATTGCTTCCGAGGGAAGACATACGTGGGCAAAGCGCTGCTACTTTCGTGCTCTCGTCGCACGGATTGAATGAGTTTTGATAGACCGAAATGCCATATGCGGTGACATTCAACTGAGCTGTAACGTTCTGCGACAGATTACTTGTCCCCGCCACGTTGAATGTTACCGTCTTCGCGTCATTGTCGTAGGAGATGTCCATCTTCTGGACTACTATATTCGACTGGTCGAGACATGATGAAAAACTGGTCGTCCTAAGGATTTGGTCTGCGAGAACTCTGGCCGGCAGTGTTCCCAAGAGGAATAAGGAAATGGTAGAAAGTGAAATTGGCCGTAACATCATGTCGACGGTATGTAGAGACACCGCGATGTGGAATCGCCTCTGAATACCGCCGAAGTGCCCAGATCTGCTAACCCAATGAACTCCTCAAATCGTTGCCAATTCTTTGTATGATCTATTATGCTGGAATATCACCGGAGCGTCTCTCTTGTCGTATGCTGATGTCTGTCTATGATTAGGTATTGAAAAGGCTTGACCCTTATGTCGACTCGGTGGAGTATGGTAGGTAGGTCGGGAAAGCTGTACGGTATTAATCTGGCCTAGGGTCTACCCGGAACGAAAGGAAGTAATTTCTGGTTCGTATATGAGGGATGCGATGGGATTGTAAGATTTCGAAGTTGTAATAAAGCGAGTGTGGTGAATAGGATTCGTAAGATGCGGATGCTTCTATGTGTATGTGTATGTGTATGTGTATGTGTATGTGTATGTGTATGTGTATGTGTATGTGAATGTGCAGCAACGATAGATGCTGGTGAATACTGGTAGATACAGTAGATGGAGAGGTACGATAAACGACTGTGAGGCAAAAAGAACTTGGATAGAAGAACTTTGGAAAGCTGGGTTCATACAAAAAGGCACAAAAGAGAAGCAAGAAACGAGTGTAAGGTATGTGCGAAGATATTCAACACGGATATCGGGACATCTGAGGGCTTCTTTCTTGGACAGGGAAGGGAACGGAAGGGAAGTACAGTAGAAGCTGCTGCCACTTCGTACTCTACCCTACCTTTCGTACTAGCAGATACAAAATGGGTAAGAAGCAGAGAAGATGGACGAGAGAAGAGAGAAGATTGCATACACTGGGTCTGGAGGTCTGGACACACCAGGGGCAGAAGCAGGGGATGGCCCGACAAGCCAGTCATGTCGCTGGCGTGGAAAGCACCAAAGCACACCAAGCACCAAACAGCCATAGTTGCGGTAGTAGCCACGAAACCTTTGGTGAGCTTGTTAAGCTTTTAGCTCAGGGGCTTCTTACCATTTTGCTTAGCCACTGGGCCACTTTTCGCCAAGGTTCGTCTCCGAATCCGATTTCGCGTGAAATTATTGGACGATCGGACTTTCATTATTTGTGTGTGAAGACTCCTCTCTCCACCGCGAGGCCCGCTTTTCAGGTACCGTTTCGTGAGCTGCACCGCTTTATTGGTGAAGTCTCAGGACTGCGCACCGTGTGGAGTGTTTAATTCAGCTACTTCCTCGCTTGGCCACTTTAGCCTGTCACAAGAATAGTACCTTCCAGGGACCGGCGAATGCTTGGTTGGCTGCAAATTTCACTCACAAGCAGGCGACAAGATCAGACAAGCATAACCATCTTGATTGGCAGCAGCAGAGTCTCATTGCATAAATGCCATGAACGTTATGGCAACCTTCCTCTTCTTATTGTAACCTCATATTGGTTACGTATACAGACGAAAAGGGAACCGTCTCCCGGTAACCTTATTCGGGCCAAAGACCAGGGAAAACGAACAAATCACGAAAGAATCGAGTCTATTCATTCACACTGTTGACGCTGAAATTTATAGAAAGCGATAATCTACACACCATCGTCGCTCAGATCAACAAGTACTGTCTGGCCAATCGAATGCTTTGAATCTTCATCATGGGCATAAACCCAATCGAGACATGTTCGTATTGCATTTCGACTGTACTTTCGGCTAGGCCTGCCCGGCTTCTTTCCGCGGCTGTTCTGAGGCAAGGAAGATAAGCACGCCGGCAGACATGGCATGGGAAATAATTCTTGGAAATTACAACAGGCATGCCGGAATTCTCGATTCGAAGAAGTTGCAATCATAGGCATTCATATCTGCTCATACACAGCCTTCGAAGAGGAAGCAGTGGGAAGAATCGCTATATAAACCGCACGCAAAAAGAAAATGCCGCAGATGGCTGGCATCCGCTAAAAGGCCCGGGCCCAGATCCAGGCAGGGATTTTGCTGGTCTTCTGGGTGAACGTTGTGCAAAGAAGTTGAGTTCGAAATTCCCCAGTCGTTCGGTACAGGCACAGGCATGGAATGTTGCGTCATGTAAGGTCCTATTTGATGCACAGGGACACCATGGTCTTGCCACGAACTCTGACGAGAAAATCAAACTCTACACATTCCATCGGGTGTTGCCAATGAAATTGACTATCAGGCGTCCGCGATAGCATATTCTAATGATCATGCCACCAAGCTGCTGGCGGCTCCAAGTCAATTATCGCAATATCACTACGCTCTGCTTCTCACCTGTTAGTTATCCTTGCCGAAGGTGACCATATACAAGTAGCATACATCGACCTTGAAACATTGCTCCAGAAGTAGGACCGAGCGGATTCCCAGTGAAAACCGCCATCTTCTTGGTAGAGGACTCAACACACGTTAGTGACTGGGTCTGGGTGGTCAACTCGATCTTGGGAAAAGCCAGCCCTGTCTCGAGTAGTAAAGCATAATGATTGCGGGGTGCGCCAAAGGATTTCCCAAGAGATACTTTGTATGATGCCATGGCCCACGAGCCGCCGGCACTAGAAGATCACGTTCGGATGGTTTGAAGGAGGTGTGTTGATCTCAGCTGTGAAGCATACGGCTGAAACAGGTGGGGTATTTTGGGTTTGATCGAGAAGTCGTGAAACTACGCTTGCTTGTAGAAGAGGTGTCTTCTGCGGGATTTCAACTTGGCAGCTCCTGCTGTGAAACATTTGAATCCGGGGAAGAGCACTTATCGAAGGGTGAGGTTTATTTCGCAACATCTACTTCCTAAGACTAGAACGGGCGACCCTTGGCGTACTTGCGCCTGGCTTGTTTGTATGCGGCGTAAGTACGCCAACTGTCACACAAGACCAACTCGTCCATCGTGTAGGCCGAGGCCCAAAGATGTGCGATGTACGAACGACACTCTTGGCTCACCATACGGAACCGGTATCTCGCCGCTGCTGTATTCATGACTACCTTCCTCACTAGTCCTGAGACGCTGATAGTAACAACTGACAACAATACGCCTATATCTAAAAAGGCGTTGTCAGGACCAACTTTACTATGCATGTCAAGGTCACAAGAAATGGAAAAGCTTTCCTGGGTGGATATGGAGGCCTGAGCATCGCCAATACTTGTCAGAAGTACAATCACAATATACGTCAGGTCTATCAATGGAACGAGCAACACTGAGTCACTGACCTATCACCCCCTCCATCCACCATGACTTCGACGAGCACGATTTCGTACCGTGCCGTATCGCTTCTTCGTGGAGTACAATCATCATTCATTACTGAGGCAAGCAAACCTCGTTGGGGTCTATTCATACAGTTCGAACACACTCCGCTTCAATCTCATCCCATACCCGATAATTCTATTCTCGCCGCTCTTCGACTCGATCTCCTTCCCAAGCCAGCATTCCCAGCCCGCATACTTTCGCCGCCCATACACCACCAACAGAACCCCTCAAGCAACCAGCCTATACACCACCGTTGTAATTCCGATTAGACCAGACACAATTGACATAATCACTGCTTCAAACAAGCTGCCGAAGGTTCCCACCGGGTTCCGCATGGTCACTTTGGTGGTTCTTTTCGTAAGAACTAACACTTGTTCCCTGAATCCTACTTTCAACCCCCGAAGCTCGGCACTGTCTTCGGCCAGTGTGTAAATACCATCAAGCTGATCCTGTTTAAAGAGATGTTCGGAAATGCATCTCTGTTTCCAAACTTGTGTCAGTTCGAGAACTCGGGCAGAAGACGTCTTCTCAGCATCTCCGGAGCGGTTGTCTATCCCCGCCAAATCAATGAGGAATTAGCCGGGTTGACGAATGGCGCCAGGTCGTATCCACACTGCGAAAAGTAAGGAATAGCTTTATCAGCCGGACCACTATATAGGGTATGTCCGTGAGATGGGGGAGTAAAACGTTGTCGAAGAGGTCCCATATTTCCGAACGGGGGGAAGGAATCGACAGCACAATTGTTCTTCCGGTCTTGGCGAGCTTCTTCAATGTTTGTATAGTTTAGAATGCACTATGTGCGTCCAGACCTAGGTTATGTTAGTGTTTGTTTGACAGTCAGATGTGAAGAGCTTCCATTTACCTGTCGTCGTCGGCTCGTCACGAAATAGTATGGAAGGATTGGCAAGCAACTGAACTCCAATAGAGGTTCTTCTGCACCACAGGTCCACTACGATACAGGTGGACATGTTGTGCCTCTTAGCTGTCATGCTGCTCCCATGCAGTGTGCCCAACAGTGCCAAGAGAGCTCTGTTTCCAATCAGAAAATTAAATTACAGTGAATATCTATCAGTTAGATTTGGGGTCTGTCACCATCCAATGGACCAGAAAAGCGATCCTACATAGCTAAAGCAAAGCACCTAAGTAATATTCGGTAATTTTTTGATGAGACGTAATCATTATATTCAGGACCCCATTAGAGACGGTGACTAGAGAGCGCAGTTGAGTCATTGACATGAAGTTACAACAATCCCAGTCTTCATCGTTCGGCTTCGTTCCCATCAAATTCATAACTTCGTAAGATTCCCTCCTTCGAGTTTGTCAATGCATGCTATCCTTCCTTAAACTTACCTGTACGATAAGATCATCCCCTTTCCTGGGTCCCATTACCCCTCCCGAAGAGATTGAATCATCAATCCTTGGAAAAACAGGAGGTCCTCCCATTTCCCTTGGCTCTACCTTGGTATCAAATCGATGCAAAACTGGTACCAAAAACATGAAAATCTCACGGCGGGCAAGAAATCTACCTGGGCAGTATGTTAATCCAGTACCAAAGGGATGATAGCTTGTACTTTTGGTCAATGATGGGTTGTTGAGGAAACGTCTCGGGTCAAACTGTGCAGCATTCTGACCGAATACATCGGGGTTGGAATGCATCTGCTGAAATGGCATGAGAACTTTCTTGCCGGAATGGAGAACAGTATTTCCAATGGTTATCTCGTTAACTACCACACGAGCGCCAATCGGATATGTGGTTTCGCGAACACCCTCTTCGTAGAAGGAGTTTAGTAACGGGCAGTGATCAAGCAGATACGTCATGCTAAGCTTCCCGTCCGACGAAAACGCTGGTCTGGTCTCTAGCATAATGGCGTCTTAGAAGACCGGATCTTGAAGTAGATGGGAGATAGACCAGAAGCAGGTTCTGTAGGCATTGGTGTTGATTCTGTGTAGTATCAGATATTTGCATGTAGGCGCAGCTAAGGCGTTGAACAGATGTGGAGATAACTTACAATCGATAAAGAACAAAATACATTACAGCAGTCTGGTCATCCGGTATTCCTAATCCTTTCATGGCAGTCTCTATGTTTCTGACCAACCAAATTGCATCTTCTCTCTCTTCTACCGGCAAGGCAAGATATCGCTCAAAAGCAGCTTCGCATTTGGCCTTCGCTTCAAACATGTCTTTGGCTGCGAAAGGAGGATACTTGAGAAGCATCTTCCAGGCTTCGGTGTCAAATATCAAAAAGTCTCACAACAGATCAGGGTTGACGTCAAGAATAGCATTGCCAAAAATTGATGTCGAAGCTGCGGAAACCAATACCTCATAGGTCCATTTGTAGAGAGAGACGACTTTGACGTGATTACTAGGTTCTGACAGAACCATGGCACCAGATAGTCGATCCCAGGACAGGCAATCATCAATCTTACGTAAAAAGGTGGTTTCAAGCCTCACTAGCTGCTCTCCAGGGTGCATTTGCTCTTTAAATATCCCGTGAATGATGTCGATCCAGTGCTTTCCTTGGCCCCAGTTTGGCTCGTACATCTTCTGCATGGTAGAAGCTGTTATGCCGAACCCCTCGAATATGTCGTTGATGATAGGATTGAAGTCAAATGCTTTCGAAGCCTTGTATATGGATGATACATCTTGGGCAGAGGTTGCAATGTAAAGCTCTTCGCCCATCACTGTGACCATGAATATTTCGCGAGTGTTGCCAAGGTATTGTCTGTTGATATGTCGTTAGATGATGTTTGTCCTCATAGCACTATTTCCAGTACAGGGCACCGGGAAACATTCACGATCCGAGAAACATGTAACAAATAGGGGATCTTGCCTTCCATATGTAAAGAACTTATTGGAATTCATCAACATGCCGTAAACATGGCCGATAACTATCCTCCAAAAAGTCAGCAAGATGAGTATACCGTGAGGTACTGGAGCACAACCCGACGTACCAGGAATCCAGTATGGAAGCTGTTTTGGTTCATTTGGATATATCTTCGGTGACACGGTAAACTTCCAAAGTCGCTATACCCACAGGACAGCTCCTGTCATCAATAAGGATGATAATGAGTTGAAGGAGCTGTCGTTTTGCACGTAATTCAATGCTGATACCATTTTCGTGATGGTTGTGAAGGTTGGTGCATCTGCCATGTAGAGATCACCTACCGGTAGTTGTTCATTTTGTGATCTGAAAGAGGCGAAGCTTCCAGATATGTTTACTCCTTGCTGTACGATTCACTTACCTACCAAATGTTGGATGTTATTTTGCTTGATATTGAGTTGTTGGTTTAACCTACGAAGGTACAGTGAATCGGTCACCAGGGGGTGTACTAACTACCCGACCATCTTCTGATTGTTTAAGTAATATTTGAACATTATGAACTAATATACACCTAAGTATAATTATATCTCAGATTATTTAAGTGAACTTTAAATATCACTATAATTATATATCTGATTGTTTAAATGAAATTTGGATATTGAGAATATCGAAGTTTTGAAGTTGGTCGGATAGTTAGTAAGCCTTACATCCTCTAGTGGGTGATAAAAATATTAGCCGATAATATTCCCCGGGTGTCCCCCCAACCGATTGGCTCGCTCGTGTATCTCGTATTCCGCACTCTCTCGTATTTTCTTTGACGTGATTGGCAACGACACTCCCCTCAATCTCAATCTCGCATCCCTACTCATACAACCATTCGGTTAAAAAGTGGTGCGTGTCTTCATTCGAATGCCTGTATCAGTTTGCGAATCTAGAGTGATGGCGCGGTCGTCCATCGAAGATGTTCTCTTCTATGATATGACGAACTGTCCTGAAGTCTAGCTGTTGAAGCCGTTATTTAATTCGTTATAACCTTGCGACCTCTGAGTCAAAAAAGGCTGCTGACTCAAGCCAAGAAAGCTTCGCGTGTTACGTTCCGTGAACAGGCTCCAACCTCAGTCAGATCTTATATCCTGGGGCATCTGGCTATCTTTCAATTCCAGACTACTATCCTCTTCTGCTTTCCACTTTTTCTGCGTTTGCGAGCGAGATCTCAATTGTTTAGAGTACGACTACTTCGACGTCAGATGATGTGAATGTGCAAGTGGCAACATGGAGAAACCAGCCTCAAGCATTGAGGCTTCCCCTGCAACACAGAGCGATGTTGATACAGCTCACAACAAAGAAGAAGACAATACCGACCAATACTCTAGCAAGGCTACGAACAAAACATCATGGAAAAATTTCCTGGTAATGCACATTCCTCCAGAGCTTTCCTCGGCGATTGACCAAAGGGATAGAGAATTTTCACCTATTCGACACCGTTCGATAAGGTCTTGCTTGCTGTTGCTATCCTTGGAAATATAGGGGAGGGAATCGTATGTTCTCATACAACTTCCGAGAAGCACATAACTGATGTCGTTAGACTTTACCCCTTATGAATGTCATTTTCGGTAGACATTCGGCATAGCTTCGTAGGCGGTACACCAAGCTAACACTAATAGGCAAATTGGTGGGAAACTTCTCTGAATACTTTTCGCCTACTTCGACGACTACTAAGCAAGAGTTCACTCACCAAATCAACAAGTTTACGTTAGTGATCCCTTTCCTAAGTCAATGTCGTTTTACACGTTCCTAGCGGTTCGTTGAGGTCTTGGGACAGTTCCCTGAATATATGTGGCTCTTTATCTGAGGAATGACTCTTTCGCATATGCCAAATAGATGTAAGCCACAGAAAGCGCCACAGAATCTTCACAGTTGATGACCTCAGCCGAAATGAAAACATTGTGAGAAGAAAGTAACATTGTTCCCCGCACTTCGGAGACGGGATATCAATGAGCTTCATCATTACAATAGCCATTTCTTTTCGCCCAGTTTCTCCTATACTGTAAAGGGGGGTATGAGGCTAGCGTCCATAGCGGAATTATCAGTCCTACTTAGTTCCAACTACCGTCTACAAACTGTGCCGATGTGGTGGACCCTCTCACCCGAGTTGCTCAGTTGTGTTCTTACAGAATCGCTAACCATTTCAGGCTGTTGATTCTTTATCTATTCATCGCACGATGGTGTCTCAGTTACATATCGCAGTTCACTTTCCGTATCGTAGGTCTTCGGATCTCAGCCAAGCTTCGTCTTGCCTATCTCAAGGCATTATTCAGCCTCCCAGTAGGTGTCTTAGACACTCTACCCAGTGGGCAAGCTTCGAATACCATTACGACCACTGCGAATACTTTGCAGGTTGGTATCTCCGATAAACTAGGTGTCTTCTTGCAATGCAATTCATTGCTGGTGGCTTCTATCGTCATAGCTTTTACATACAGTTGGTCATTAACCTTGGTTACGAGTTCCGTACTGGTCGTCATTGGAGGCATATATGGTTAGCAAAACGGTTCTTTGTTTCTCTGAATGACTCGCTGTCTCGTCATTTTAGATTACGAGTGCTATCTTAAACTACGAAGAGATTACTTACGCTTCTGCGAAAATAGGCACCGTCATTCCAATAATCATGAAGATGACAAAAGAGGTTGAACATGCCGACGAGAAAGCATCATCGATTGCCGGGGAAGTGTTAGGGTCTATCAGAATGATCGTAGCATGTGGAGCAGAAAGCAGAATCGCCAAGAAATACTCCGGATGGGTGGAGGAGTCTCGGAAGCGGGCACTGAAGAAGAGTCCTTTCATCGGTATACAATTTGCCCCACGTAAGTTCCGCATATTTGAGTGTTCACAGGGGCATTATTAACGGTATTCTAGTGTTGTTCGCTGTCTATTCGTAAGAGTTTTTCATGTTGCTCGCCCGTGATATTATGCACTAACATTTGACACGAAAGGACAATGGCAATGTGCTTTTGGTTTGGCATCAAACTGTACAATCAAGGGCATGTCAACGGCATAGGAACAATCGTTGTCGTGCTATCGAGTGTCATGATGATTGCTATGGCTACGTCGCAGACAGCCGCTCCAATTCTCGCCGCAGCGGCTGCCGCAAACGCAGCCACTGATTTCTTCGCCGTGATCGACACCCCCAGACCGGATACAAGTGGTTTGAAGGGACCTGATATTACGGCACGTGAAGACCTTGCGCTTGAATCGGTCACCTTTGCATATCCCAGTAGACCTCATGTGAAGGTACTTGATGACCTATCCATCAAATTTGAGGCTGGGAAGATCACCGCCATCGTCGGTGCTTCGGGATCAGGCAAAAGCACCATCGTGGGCTTGCTGGAACGTTGGTACAATCTGGAAAAGCAAGAGATCGTTATACCTCCTAGTGCTGTGAAAGATCCGAAAGCAAAGAAGGACGAGGAGGAGAAGCCACTTGGGACATCCACACCTGAAGATACCGGAAATAAAGTTCATATTGATCCAAGCGGCTCTGTTCGTTGTGGAAGCCACGAACTGAAATCTATTGACCTTAAATGGTGGCGATCTCAGATAGGGCTGGTGCAGCAAGAACCGTTCATCTTCAACGACACGATAGCTAAAAATGTGGAGTATGGCCTGATTGGTTCCGAATGGGAAAAAGCAGATGCGGAAACCAAGAAGAAGCTCGTTGTAGAGGCTTGCAAAGAAGCATTTGCTGATGAGTACATCACTAAACTGCCACAGGGATACGAGACACAAGTTGGAGACGCTGGTATCAAACTGAGTGGTGGTCAAAGACAAAGATTGGCGATCGCTAGGAGCATCATAAAACGACCAAAGATCTTGATCTTGGATGAAGCCACCAGCGCAATCGATGTACGAGGGGAGCAGATTGTACAGGCCGCTCTGGATAAAGTAAGTGAAGGCCGAACGACAATTACCATCGCCCACCGACTTTCAACGATTAAAAAGGCCGATAAGATTGTGGTCTTGAGAAAAGGCAAGCTTATTGAGGAGGGAACTCACGAAGGATTACTCTCCGATCCCAATGGGGCATATAGCGCTTTAGTAAATGCCCAAAAATTATCGCTGGGCGAGACACTCGAGGCAGAATCAGATCTTACAGAGGCTATGGACCCCTTGATTCGTAAGATGACCTCTGCTGGAAAGGAAACAGCCGTGAGTGAGGTTGTCGCGTACAAGCCTCGAGGTCTTTTCGGAAGCTTCGGGGTTCTCATATACGAGCAGCGATCACGGTTGCCATGGTATATGATACTTCTTTTCGGTTCGATGGGAGCTGGCGCATGCTATCCCTTACAAGCTTATATATTTGCACAACTTCTCTCTGTCTTTCAGTACACCGGCGCTCAGCTCACCGCTTCTGCAAATCACTGGTCCTTGATGTTCTTCATCTTGGCCATAGGTGCGTTCGTGGTGTGGTTTGGGATGGGATGGGCTTCGAATACAGTCGCTGCAGTAAGTTGACCCCCACAACACAATCCCAGTTTCATAGCTTACGTACTTAGCACATATCATCTACGTACCGCCAAGAGTACTTTGAGAGCATTTTGCGAAAACCAATACCATTTTTCGATGCAGAAGATAACTCTAGTGGTACACTCACCGCTCGTGTAGCCAACGATCCAACGCAGCTCCAACAGCTCCTTGGTATAAACATGGCCATGGTCCTCACAGCTATCTTCAACATCTCCGGATGCGTCACCATCGGCTTTGTTTTTGCATGGAAACTATGTATAGTGGTAACCTTTGTTGCATTACCCATTCTCCTGATCGGTGGCTACTATCGCGTTCGCTACGAGATTCAATTTGAGAAGATGAACCAAGCGGTTTTTGCAGAGAGTTCGAAGTTCGCCGCAGAAGCCATCACAGCATTCCGGACAGTTACCTCTTTGACTCTGGAGGATATGATCTGTTCTCGATACGAAGAGTTGCTGGATTGGCATGTCAATGCCGCGATGAAGAAAAGTAGATGGTCAACCATCGCTTTCGCTGCTAGTGAAACTATGGGTCTGTTGTGCATGGCTTTAACATTTGTGAGTTTCTTGAGATGAATCATATGTGGTTGGAAATAAACTGACACGCGGCAGTACTGGGGAGGAAAGCTTTTAGCGAATAGGGAATATGGCCCGCTTGACTTCTTTGTGGTATACATTGCAGTGATAAATGGGTAAGCATACCCCAAACTATCTCCCGCCGTGGCCATTGGCCGCCACTTGTTGTGGCTTCCAAATTACTCCCGCAAACACAGAAGTGAACTTTACTGACACTTTCATGCTCTAGCGCCGAGACTGCCGGAGTCTTATTGAGTTTTGGTCCAAGTGAGTATTGGTATCTTTCCTTTTGTAATCGCGGCTGCCCTCTCGCGTCTAATGCTCAATGCATGACCGAACTGGAGTCAATTTTGGGCACGTAATGAGAACAGCACTAACGTGTCACAGACGTAGCACAAGCTTCCGCAGCGGCAAATAGGATTCTTAGTTTCAGAACACGAGAAACTGATCAGGGCAAATCAGCAGCAGAAATCATCAACGCGGATGGAGGTGTCAAGATAGAGCTAAAAGATGTCTGGTTCAAGTATCCCACTCGTGATATTCCAATATTCACAGGCCTGAGTATTTCTGTAAGTTGCAAATACAATCGTGTATTATCCGACCATGCTGACCTGGACAGATCGAGAAGGGACAGTTCGCGGCCTTAGTCGGACCTTCAGGTAAGATGAGCCCCAACTGTACTGGTTGGTGAGCGATTAAACCTAACTACTTCATAGGTTGCGGAAAGACGAGTATTGTTTCGTTACTGGAGCGGTAAGTCAATCTCGGCAATCTTCCTTTCGATTCGATACTGAACTCTGTCATAGATTTTACGATGTCCAAAAAGGTAGAATTCTCTGTAATGATAATGACATCGCTGAGCTCGATGTCCACGATTACCGAAAGTCGCTCTCGCTGGTCGCACAGGAACCCACCTTGTTCGAGGGAACCATCAAAGAGAACATCCTCCTTGGTGTCAATGAATCCACACCAGACGAGACTCTCCACCGAATCTGCCGCGACGCTGAAATTCACGATTTCATCATGTCTCTTCCCGATGGTTACAGCACCAATGTCGGATCGAAAGGGGTTCTTCTCTCTGGAGGCCAGAAGCAACGTATAGCTATCGCGCGAGCGCTCATACGTAATCCTAAGATCCTTCTTCTCGATGAAGCGACGTCGAGTTTGGATTCGGAGAGTGAGAAATTGGTACAAGCGGCTTTTGAGAGAGCAGGAAAAGGTAGAACGATGGTTGTGGTTGCCCATCGCTTGGCCACGGTCCAGAATGCTGATGTGATTTTTGTGCTGGGTGAAGGAAGGGTTTTGGAGGTTGGTGATCATCAAGCATTGCTGAGGAAGAGAGGTGTTTATTATCAGATGGTGAGTCCCATTCTTTACTTTTGTCCGGGTAACCTTTTGAAGTTCAAATTCACAAACCGCAATGACCTCACGAAAGACGATCATCCTGCTAACATATTCCAGTGCCAATCTCAAGCACTTGATAGATAGAGTCGGGTATATTGCAAAGTGTAAAATAGATGGGATTTCAACTCAACTCAGATCTTATATCGATCTCTGGATAAGAGTAGAACCTCACTCAATCCATGCACAATTCTGTACAATGTATAATAGAAAAGCAATCTCAGATCTTCAGAACCATTTCGACCTGTGAGCTAGCACCCTCGTCATTGGATAAATGGTTGCATTGCATTGTGCATTTTATGCATAAATTGACACGTACAATGCCGATCACTTCGATAGGGATTCTGTTCCCTTCGCACAATTCAGTCTATGAAATCAGATATTGATTCAAATGATTGAGAAAGAAAAGAAATGCGGATGGGGACAACTGAAGGTAAAAGTAATATTTTGACATGGCAACGCCGAGTTGGCAATCCGACCCACACACCTCACCCTATGGGCTATCCACAATTTCTTACCCGTGCTCCACGATGAGGCTTGGGTGGTGGGGGGATATGGAGAGGTTATTGCCACATCAGGTGTGTTGTGCATGGTGAAATGGTGATAAAAGATTGGACGGCCGATGGAAAAGGAGATCTGTCGATTCAGCTGGATCGTGAACGAATAGATTACTTCAAAGTATGTGAAGGGTTCCAGCGTAACATCGGGCGTCGAAGACGAAGTAAAAGTAGAAGTCGTCGTCCTTGTCGCATCGCATTCTGCCCTCGCGCAGCAAGACAGCTAACAATTGGCTATCAGATCATCATTCTGGAAAAGTGACAAAATTTCCAAGGTTCAGATGACGGAAGAGAAGGATTCGGGGTTCCCTCCTTCACCGCTCGTCACGTGTACTTGCCTTAGCTGCACATCATCGGGATTTTGGGGATTGGGACCACCCGCCAACACTCATTTCACTACTGTAGGTGAGTGGACTGGTGGCTTTGGTAGTCTAGACAGCTCCATGAATGACGGTACGAAGTACGGAGCAGGCAAAGATGGAGAAGGACTGCTTATCATACTTCGTACTTACAAACTCTTTCCTCTCCTTGCACCAACGCCCCGAGCGGGAACGAATTTAAAGCACTTCCTTTCCAAACAACAAACAATTAATCTTACTGTCCCACGTTGACTTGCCAACCACAATTGAGATACCACACCTCAGCTGAAATAAGAGTAATTGAGGGATCCTCATCGTTGTGGCGCATCAGGGATTATCCAGTGCCATCCAGCGCACACGGCCCATTTCAGCAGTGGCCCATCTCGCCCATTAAACCACTAAACCTCACTGAAATCATCATTTTACCACACTTAACCTTACGAAGTTACGAAGTTACGAAGGTGCACAGCGAACATTTGAGGTTTCGCTTCAATGCGGTCGTGGGTTTGGCGCTTCTCCAGCCTCTTTTATTAAATTACGAAGTACGAAGTACAAACTCCTTGAGCTACCTCGGGCCTACCTACCCTACCTACCCTACCTCCACCTACCTAGCTGGCAGTTTCAAATTTTTACAATTGAGTGGTGCAAGCAGATCTTGGACCCTCTAAGGTTTACGACTTACGAAGTATTATCTGCCTTTCGACCCGCTCTTTCAATCATTCTGACCAAGAATCCAAACAGCGAATTAATGCGACGACGTTCGGATTGCATGCACACCGAAAGTCCAGCAGATACCCAATCTCCGAGCTGAACTTCGGATCGCGAACGAACTTTTTTCTTTTCATCTTTGTATGTTATGACATGATATGAGCAACGATTAAACACGAGCGCGGAGCTGAAGAAGTGAAGAAGAAATCCCTACCTAGGTAAGGAGTAATGGCTGAGAGACGCGATCGATATGGGAACGTCCTGGACTCATCGATTGCGCCGAGGGGAAATGGTAATGGGAGAGGATATGATAATGGACGCGCACCACGTGGCGGATATGATGGAGACAGCTCGATGCCAGGTCGTCTACTAGGAGATGACAGGCTTCGATATGCGGACAATTATATGCCTCCAAACACACCTATCACACCGCGACCATTAGGTTACGATGGCGAAGAGAGTCCTATCACACCAGGTTTCAATCGGTATTACGATGGCGCAAGTTCTGTTGGTGGGCCTCCACCTGTGACACCCAGAACTGCTGGTTATGATGGTGCAGAGAGCTCCATGTCATTTGGCACACCAAGAACTGAGCGATTCGATAATGGACCGACATATGCCGAAGCGCGCATTCCTCAGGCTGGAAGATATGACCCAGCAGAAAGTTCCATGACAATTGGCACACCACGCACCGGACGATATGGTCCTGCTGAAGGCTCCGTGGCAATGGGCACACCTCGAACAGCGCAATTCGATACCGCTGGAACTCCAGTTACGATGGGACCACCTGGGGCTCCGGCACCTGGACCATATGATAACACAATGTCGCGAGGAGATTACGATCCAGAGCGAGAACGAGGAAAGGAGCGACAGATGATGATGGAACGCGAAAAATACGAAACCGAGCGAGGAATGCGCCCGCCGCCTGGAATGGAAGTAGCTCGGCAAAGCACAGAATACTTGAGTTCTTCTGGAACATCTACGTCCTCCTACCTTGACATCTCGCATAATTATCCTACAAAGGGCTGGAGTTTCAAGACTTTCTTCCGTGCACCGTCCGAGAAGAAGCCAAAGAAACGAAGGAGCAAGCGGGTTATGAGACAAAGTAACTCGTCGAGTTCATCGTTGGACGGAGATTTGGCTTACGGAACGGGCTTTTTAAGATACAGAAGGAAGAAAGCCGTCAGAGCTCGAGATGGAAGAGATCGGGAGATCATCAGATACAAGAGCAGCAAAGAAAGCTTGAGGGAGACCAGATCACCTACTAGTGAACGACGACCAACTACTGATGCTGAAATTCTCGCTGTGGGCGCTGGACTGGCCAAACTTGCGAGAGATCACAACAAGCTCGATCTCAAAAATGGTAAGAAAGGACGCAAATCAGAGTCGGGCGCCGGCTCTGGTCGAAATGGCGGTCGCGGACTTGACTCTTCTAGAGCCATCCCATATGAGACTGATCCTAATGACGATGAGGGCTGGGAGTCTGCTTCCGATGACGAGTCTGAGGCGAGCGTTGATAGTGGCCTGGCTTTCGGCGGAGAGGCACCGGCCCCAGCCAAAGCCCCGGCCCGTCGTAGCTTTTTCGGCGGTAAGAAGAAGCATGGGCCTATGACCCGCAAGAGCAGCATAGTAGATCCACGACTTTTTGGACCACAAAACTCTCTCAATGGAGTCCTTGACCGACCAGTGGGATATGAGGAAGTCCACTGGGAGTCATCAAGCGATTTTGGTCAAGAGTCCTACGTACTGTATTCAGATTCACAAGACGAGAGATATGGAAGCGATAGGGACAGGATAGGCAGAACTCAGAGTGTTGCAAGTGGCTCTCAAGCTTCTCTGCAACACGTCTTTCCTGTTCCAACTAGTGATCCTTCTCGCTTCGACGTCGCTCGCAGAACTGTGTCAGAGGCCAATTCTGCCAGACCTGTTCCAGTTCCTATTCAGCAACCTCAACCTATCACTCCTGTCTCTCAAAGTGTCTACAATGAGCCGAGTTACGTTAGATCTGCTTCTGGTGGGATCTTGAAGAGTTCATCAAACAGGCAGTCGCTGGCTGGGGCTGCTTTGGCAGGTGTTGCTGGTGCCGCTATTGGGGCTGTTCTCGCATCAAGCCAGAGAGATGACATGAATGATGCTCGAGAGGACGACAAACGAGAGAGCCGCAGAGAAGCTGAAAGTGTTGCTAGTCGACGTGAAGATGAACGCAGGGAACGGCGTCGTGCAGAGGAGGAATTCTCTGTCTCCGAAGGCAGCATTGCTAAACGTCGCGAGAAAAACAAGGATGATCGACCGGAACGTGATGAGAAACGAGAGCAAACTCGTGAAATTGAGCGAGTTAAGGACGATGCGAGAAGCATCACTTCCAACTCTAGCCGTGACACTACGCGAGATTCACGTCGCGATGATCCGGATGCAGCAGCAGAAGAACGTGCCAGACGACGTGAGGCAAGACGGCAGGAACGACGTGACGCTGATCGTGTGAGCGATAGATACGATGATAAACGCTCTAACGTAGAGTCTGAAGTGTCCGCACCTCCTCAACCTCCCCAGCCTGTCAATCCTTTCCAATATCAGGTTGAAGATTCCCCTGTCAATGAACCAAGTCAAATTCATCCTCAACAAGGAGCTGCACCAACCGTGGTTACTGTTGATCGAGAACCAAACTTTTCACGCAAATCTACTTCATCCAACAAAGACACATCCAAGGTCTCACGAACCGACGCAGGTAGAGACCGCGGGGCGGACGAGGAAGATAGAGGCAGACGCTACAGAGACAGTGAAAGAGTCTTGCACGAAGCTGAGCGTATCTACGAGGAGGCCGAACACTCTACGGCACCTATCGATGCAGTAGCTATAGCCGCAGCTGCAGCTGCTGTTGGAGCAGAGGGTCTTCGTCAATCTAGAGCTGAAAAGCGACGTGGTGAGCGACGCACTGATGCTGATGATCAGAACTCCACACCAGGCCAAAAAAGCGAGATTCCTGAAGAAGAGCAACACGCAATGGTCATGGCAGAAGCCGATAGAGCTTATCGTGAAATCGTCATGGCTAGGAAAGTTGCTGCCGAAGTCCGTCGGTCAAGAAGTCCGTCTCCCGAACCTTCTGTTATCAACAAGTACGAGGTAGAGGAAGAGGTGGAAGAGCCAACACGCATTGTCACACCGCCTGGCATGCATGACCGCAAAAAGAAAGGTCCGTACGATGCACCTAATGCTGACTTCACATTGGACTACGTTATGACCCCAAGAGACTTGAAAGTCTACAGCATTCCTGCAATGAGATATAAGCGTGATCATGCAGATCTTGAGGGTCCTTTCATGATCAGAGATCCAGATGCTAAATTGCCTCGTCCTCTTTTGAATTTGATTCAACCTACTCCTGTTCCAACACCTTCGCCTGAAAAGCAGTTTGCTAGCACCAAAACTAATAATGTTGCTGCTCGATCAGAAGAACGCGAAGACGACAAGCGCCGCACGGAGAGAAAGGTGGAGCCGAAGTCACAAGAAAGGGAACAGCGTCGTGAACAAGTCTCATCTCGGACGGAAAAGGAGCGCTCTTACGACGATCGCTGGTCGGATAGACAAGGTTCCAGAGCACAAGACAGAGAACAACCTCGCGAGCCAGTTTCATCTAGACCTCAAGAAGAAGAGCGTGGAAGACGTGGCTCTAGACCTACACCAGCTGTCATTCTTGGCCCAAGGGGAGACGTCATCCGAGCAGCTGATGCTCCTGTTTCGTCGCCAACACAGTCTACTGTCTCCAAGGGTGTCACTTGGGGAGTCAACGAAACCAAGCACTTCGAGGTCGAAAGCCCAACTGATGGCAGAGAGGAATTCAACTCTCAACCTGATGGTTCTGAAAAATCTAGATCTGGAAATGGCTGGGGTGCAATTGCGGCAGGCGTCATGGGAGCAGGTGCCGGTGCAGTACTAGCAAGCTCAAGTGAGTCTGCTAGGGATTCAAAGGTAACTGATGATCGGGATGCTCCTAGGAAGTCGAGGTTGGACGACAGAGACCGCAATCAGGGTCCGTACGAATACCGTGGAGTGGTCGTGGAGCCTGGAACCCCGGACGAACGCCCGAGGAGGGAGAGCCCGCCGAAGATTGGTCCTAAACCTGTCACCGCACCATCAGGACACGTACCTGGAGCCTTTGACGATGACTTGGATTTCACTGCCCATGTGGCCGCTGGATTACAGGACACTGGATTTAACCCTGACCTGGTTATTGACGACCCTGCTTTCCGTAAACGGGACTCGCCCGCAGGATCTAACGAATTTGTTTACAAAGGTCCGTGGGCCGAGACGGTTTCGGATCTCCAAGACGCTCCAGCTACTGACCGCGGTTACGTGATTGGTGAAGTTGCTGAGACGCCGAAAGATTGGACAAGTGTATCACCTGCTGCCGAGGAGGAGCCAAGCAAGCCTACCAAAAAGGAAAGATGGGCAGGCGAGGAGTTCACTCCCATGTCCGAGATAATCATTGAGGAGCCGGAAGGCTACTTTGATGAGGCTCCAAGAATAAGCAACAAAGAGCAGAGAAGACGTGAAAGGGAGGCAACTAAACCACCGGGTCTCGAAAGAGATATGTCTTCATTCGTTGAAGTCGATCCGGTCTCTCCATTCGCTGATCCACCGCAAAGCTACATCGAACAGCCGGTTGAGGATACCCCGCGGAAGTCCCAGGAGTCATCAAGGTCTACTCGTGATAATTATGATCCTGAAATCGCACCGTCATTGAAGAAGAAGCTAAATAATCGCTCATCAGCTCGTGATGAGGATGATGAATCTCCGAGAGGCACAAACCGCAGAAGTCTCGATTCTGTTCAGAGTTTCAAAAACGGCGAAGAATTCAATCCGCGAGATTCAAAGCGTGATAGTGGTTTTGAAGGAGGCAGATCAAGCAAATCGAGCAGAAGTTCAAAGGAGAGCTTGCGAAACAAGAACGATCAATACGATGAGGTCGACCCGGCACAGATCTCCTTACCACAAACATCTTCCGAAGAAAACAGCTACAGCTCCGAGGAAGCTCCACCAAAATTACCGCGATTGGATAAAGAGGAACGAACGAGTTCACTTCCGCGCTCAATCATGAATGAGGAACGATCAAGCTCCCTTCCGCGCTCTATCAAGAATGATGACGTCGGCTTTCGAAGGCCAAAGAAGTTAAGTCGCAGCAGCACTCTTGGTGACCTAGAAGAGCATGACTTTCGAAGACCTCGAAAATTGAACCGCAGCAGTACCATCGATGACCTTGATGATCTGAAAGCAGTTGCAATGGCAGGAATTCCTGAAGAGGGCGGAGATTCGAAGAAAGAGAGGAGAACCGGCGGACTCTTCAGCTTCTTCGGCGGCTCAAGGTCAGGATCCGGCTCTAGAGAAGATTCTTCAAAGCTCAGTCGTGACGATCCGGACGACGTCAAGAAAAAAAAGAAAAAAAGAAGTGATAGTCTCGGGCTAATTGGACGCATCGGATCACCATCGCAAGCTACCTCTGGCCTGACACAAGTGAGTTCGGCTGAGACCAACGGCCAATTCACGCGCATGGATAGTACCACGGGTCTACAGAAAGATGGAGAGAAGCAGGGGAGTAAAAGCAGTGAGGCGAAGAAGGATTCTTTTTTAGATAATGCCGGCATCCTTGGCGCGGGTGCCGGCCTTGCTGCGGGTGCTGTTGCAGTAGTTGCTCAGCATCACCAGTATGCAAATGCCGCGAATGAGAATGAGAATGAGATTGAGATTGAGCAGAATGAGAATGAAAATTTGGGGGAACCAGGAAGGGAGGAAAATTTTGATCTGGAGATATCTGAACGGGAATTTAGACCATCAATTGATCCTCAGTATGGTGATTTACTACCGCTTCCGCCAAGTGGTCCAGTGTCACCCATTGTTGATGCAATTGATGATCTGCCAGAACTCCCGGAGAGTCGACCAACTACACCGGACTCTGAGAGACGTACACCAAAGGAAAAGACTCCGCGCAGTCGCAGGAGTTTGCAGGAAACCCCGTTGAAAACTTCAAGCCCTAGCGCTGTACCTCTTAAATTCGTCATGGGAAATAGATCAATATCATCATCACCTGTTTCGACAAGAGCTCCTCAAATTGCAATTCCAGGTTCTCCAAATGCAGAATCAACTACTTTTTCAAGACCTAAATCTCGTCCAAAATCGTGGGATAAAGATACCAAGGAATATAAACCCCTGTACCTCTTGGAAACTAATCGACGTGGGTCGTACGTGCAGCCAGAAGAGCAAATAGCGAGTCTGCCACAATTACCACCATCTCGGACCTCCTCACAACTTGACGTGGCCAATTTACCCCAATCGGGAGTTTTTGACGAGGAAAAATTGGATCTTCACCGCCCTTCGGAGGACCCACTCGAGCCACTCTCCATGGCCCGTACCAGCCCCTCATCTGACGATCGTGCATACAAAGTCTCCACACCGACTGCGAACACCTTAAAGAAAGACCTAGCGCCATCTGCAGAGTTTAAGCAAGACTCCTCTTTAACATTAGAGACACAAAAATTATTCTCGCATGTTTCACCTCATGCAAATCAAACCTCATCACCAGATTTGGTAGCTCAGACCATCGGAGCAGCAGCGCTTGCAACTGCAACTGGTTCTCTCATCGCGTCTCAAATATCAAGCGATGATAAACAGCTTACCTCCTCTCCTCAAGACATCGCGCGCGACGACAAAAGCGGACACGACAACTCGCCATTGTCCTCCTCTGAGTCACATGATATCGCGGCCGAGCGAGAGAAGGCACTACTAACGCTGAGTGGAATTTCCGAGCCAGACAATCAAACAATAATGAGCATTGAAGACGAAGTCGAACCGACTGAGGAGTTTACTCTGTCGAAATCGCAAAAGAAAAAAGATAGGAAGAAGGCAAAGGCAAAGGCGCTTTTAGCCGCCGCCCAAGATGATGGTGGTGATGACGTGCAGGTAGCCCAAGCCGAGGTTCGCCCGGAGCTCACCCCAGAAATGGAGTCGGTCTTCACTCCGATCGAGACGCATGCGTTTGAGGAATTCACGACGCAGGACTCAATGGAGAAGAAGAGTAACAAGGGGAAGGCTGCAGCTGAGGATGTTGATGTTGATGCCACTGCTGAGCCGGAACCGGAATCTTTCTTGGATAGTCCCGTCGCGATTGCGCGTGATGATGTTGCGGAAGCAAAGTCTGAAAATGTTTCAAGTGAACAGCCAACCGTGATTGAAGAAAGTCGAGAGGCCGTCGAAGAACCACTTGCCCCGGTGGAAGAACCCGTCGAAGAGTTCTTGTCTCCCAAGTCCAAGAAGAACAAGAAGAAAGGCAAAAATATCTCATCCTTTGAGCCGGAACCGGAGACGGAACAACCAGCTGACATGGAAGTCCAAGAACCAGCACCTACCACCTCGGAAAACAAATCCTTGGTCCTCGATGATAATGTGACGGAGCCACAAGAGCAAGTGCCGGAAAACTCCAATACTCGGGAAATTGAAAACCTGGAAGAGCCAGCTACGCCAGCCGCTGAAAATGATACCTTTGATGAGCTTGCGATGATGCCATTGACGCCGAAATCGAAGAAGGATAAGAAGAGGGATAGGAAGAAGGCTAAAGCTGCTGCTGCGGCTGCCGCGGCGGAGAAGGAGATGGAAGCTGCGGAGTCGACGCCTATACCGGAGACCCCGGTTCAGGAGCAAGCGCCAGAGATTCAGCAAGATGTGGAGCCTGAGTCTGTTCCTGTTCCTGAGAGCCCAAGTGAAGAGCGAGCGCTGGAGGTTGAGCCTGAGTTTGTTTCTTTATCTGAGACGCCGAGGGAAGAATCAGTTCATGAAGTCGAGCCGGTGTCTATTCCTGTATCCGAGACGCCGACGGAAGAGCCAATTCACAAGGTTGAGCTCTCGAGCGAAGAAGAAAACGTACAGATTGCACCTGAGTCTGTTCCTGTTCCTGAGACCCCGGTTGAAGAAGCAAAGGAGATTACGCCCGAGTCCATTCCCGTACCCGAGACGCCAACAGAAGAGCGAGCGCAGGAGGTTGAGCTTCCGAACGAAGAAGAAACGAAACAGATTGCACCCGAGTCTGTTCCCGTCTCTGAGACTCCCGTTGAAGAAGCAAAGGAGATTACGCCTGAATCCACTCCTGTCCCATTTGAAGAAGCACAAGAGATTGCACCTGAATCTATTCCTGTACCAGAGACGCCGACGGAAGAGCGAGCGCAGGAGGTTGAGCTCTCGAATGAAGAGGAAAGGAAACAGATTGCGCCTGCGTCTGTTACTGTTCATGAAGACCCGGTTGAAGAAACAAAGGAGATTGCACCTGAGTCCATTTCCGTACCCGACACACCAACGGAAGAGCGAGCTTTGGAGGTTGAGCCAGAAGTCGCGTCAGAGTTTCCTTCTAAATTCAGCGCCGATGCTGATCCCGAGACATTGATTCAACAAGAAGCACAAGAGATTGCACCGGAGTCCATTCCTATGCCCGAGTCGCCCATTGAAGAACGCACAGCGGAGCTTATCCCTGAGATGTCGCCGGAAAAATCAGAAGAGCCTTCCACTTTAGATGAGCCCGAACCAACATCACTCGAGACGCCAGCTCCTATCGGGAATACTGACGATGCTGTACCAATCAACGATGACCTTGTCGCTTCACCCAAATCTAAGAAAGACAGGAAGAAGGCTAGGAAAAATCGGGCAGTTTCTCTTGATTCAGAATCTCAAGAACCTGTGGTAGAGGCAGAGCCATCGTCTCAGAACGTCGTGGAACCTCCCCAAGAAGCTCTTGAACCTTTCTATGAGACTGTCGAAAATGTCGTGGAACCTTCCCAAAATGCTCCTGAAGCATCATTCTCTAAGGCCGTCGACGGAACAACTCCTGAAGAACCGGTCTCCGAAACTGTTGAAGAACAAGCCCCTGAAGATCCCTTCTCTAAGTCCGTCGAAGAAGAAGCGCCCAAAGAATCATTCTATAAGGCTATCGAAGAACAAGCACCTGAAGAACCGTCCTCCAAAGTTGTCGAAGAACAAGCTCTTGAAGAATCCTTCTCCAAGACTATCGAAGAAGAAGCGCCTAAAGAATCGTTGTCTGAGCCCGTTGAGGAAGCAGTGCAAGAGGCTACCACTCCCGCAGAACCCACTGAGGATACCCCCGCCCCATTGTCGAAGAAAGGCAAGAAAAAGGCAAAGAAGGCGGCAGCGGCAGCAGCAGCTCTAGAAGAAGAAGCGACAAATGAACAGATTCGCGAACCTGTTGCCGATGTCGAGAGCAATGAAACCTTGGAGACGGCGCCGGTCGTGGAAGAGGTCATTCAACCTGAGATCAGTGAGCCCGTCGTTCCTCTTTCGCCGAAAAAGAGCAAAAAGAAAAGCAAGAAGAATAAAGCACTAGAGGACCAAAGCTCAACTCAAGTCCAGCCCGAAATTGCTAGTCTAGTACCAGAATTCGAGAAACCTACACCGATGGTAGGCCCTGGTGGTTGGCCAGTTACTCCTGCTACGCCATGGACAGGAGCTACAGCGGAGATCAGCAGATCTAGCGACAAGGATTATTTCCCTCCTGCTGAAACCGTTCTTCCAGCTGCTGCCGTGGGAGCTGCTTTTATTGGCGCGGAACTTTCCAAGGATGATTCTCTTGCTCAAGATAAGATCGGATCTGAGGAGAGGAAACGCTCTGGACTGTCAAGATCAACTACAGCAGAAGAGTTACATGATGAAGCTGAAAGCCCACAAGACGTTGCCGAAGATTCCACATCAAAGGATCTTATTGAGGAAGCCAAACCGGATCGATTTTCTCTTGACCGTCAATTACCCGCAGAGTCCGTGAGCAAGTCGCAAAATGACGTGAAGCGTGATAGTGCTCCTCAAACGCCAACGGAGGAGACAATTCAAGCGTTCGAAGACTTGGAACAATCTGCACCAGTCGAATCTCAAGATCTCGAGGCATCCGCAACTGTCGAAGAGAAGCCGGACGTTATTACCGAATCTGTACAAGATGAAAATCAGCTTGCGCTTGCAAACCAATCAAAGGAGCAATTCGAAGCTGCTTCTGGCAAGGAAGAAAAGAGTGCGGATGAACCTCAAGTCGATGAGTTGTCTTCTAAACCCGTGGCTAGGGATATTGTAGAGCCTGCCGATCTAGCTATTTCTCAACCTGGACCGATTGAGGAGTCTAGAGACACCCGTGTTTCACAGCCTGAGCCAATTGGAGCTGCTACCATTGAGCTCGTCGATGAGTCTGAAAATCTTACCACTTCTCAGCCCGAGCAGACTGAAGAGACAATTGAGCAAGCTACTGCTGTCGAGCCAGAGACCGAATTCGCTCCAGTCAACAATACTTTGGAAAATGGCAGGAAAGAAAAGGAGCCCGCCATCCAAACAGAAGAAACGATTGGTGAAAGCACATCTGCTACCGATGCGGCTACCGAGCCAATTGGACAAGATGAGACACCGACAATCACTCAAGAACCAGAGATGCAAGATGCAGTCAAAATTGATGTCGCGCCGCTTGACTCTATCACAGCCGAGACACCAGCCAATATTCCACAGCTAGATAATCAGGAGCAGGAGAAGATTGACGGCGCACCTGTGGAAACTGCAGCAGCCGCGCCCGCGCCCGAAGCCGAAGCCGAGATTGCATTCCCCGAAGAGAAGGCTGACGAAATCAAGGAGAAGGACAACGTGGTGGAACCTACGCCCGTCAAAGAGATTGCACAAACTGCAGCGACCGAGCCAGAAGCCCAGATCGCATTACCCGACGAGAAGACCGACGAGATCAAGGAGAAGGACAACTTGATGGAGTCTACACCTGCCGAAGAGACTGCTACTTCGGAAGTACTGGACGCCCCAAAGAGTGACGACATCATTCAGCCAACTACATCTGAACCTATTGTTGCTAGTCCTGAGATTGAACTTACCTTGCCTACCAAAAAGTCTAAGAAGGACAAGAAAAAGAAGAAGCAGAGCAGCCAACTCCAAGATCCGGCTGATGATGAAACCAAAGCCAAAGACATCTCATCTGTCATTGAGTCGTCAGCTGCAGAGCTAAGTTCCGCTCCTGTCGAACAAACTATCTCTGTCCCAAACAACGAGCCAGCTTCCAGGTCTGTTGATCCGCTAGCCACGCCACTGACTCCTGGTTTCTCTTCATTACTGGGTCCGCTGTCGGCTAGAAGAAAGGGTGTTTTGGAGATGGTGCAAGAATTGGGTTGGGGTAAGAAGAAAAACAAGCCTGCTGAGCCAGAGACCCCAATACGACCTGTTACTGCACCCGAAGCTTCACAGTTGCCAACGGTGCCGGAAACCCCAATGGAAATGCCAAAATCAATGGTTGAATCTGAGCCTGCAACAACGCCGACAATCGAAGAAGAGTTGGCCCTACCTGTCAAGAAGACAAAGAAAGACAAGAAGAAGGGCAAAAGTGTCGCAACACCAGAATTCACCGAGTCATTGAGTGCCGAGCCAGAGCAAGCAGAGACTTCGGTCTCTCGAGAGACAGAAGTTCAAGAACCCGAAAAGCCAATCACTCAAGACGTCGAAACACCACCTACTCCAATAGTGGAGCAAAGCGATGCGCCAGAGAGTTCAGGCAGAAGGTCGATGAGAGACAAGGAAAAGAGACCTAGCTTACAATCATTCCTTTCCCAGGAGGCAGCGAAGGCCTTTAGGAAACCATCCCTTGATGGAACTCCAAGGGTGCGATCCTTCTCGGAGAGCGAGTCTGCTTTTGGTAGATCGACCGAACCTATTGTTGGGCGATCTATCGAATCTGCTGTCGAGCGGCCTGCTGAACCTGTCGTCGAGAGAACCGTTGAGAATGTTTCTGAGCCTGCTATCGAAAAATCCGTCGAGTCTGGTGTTGAGCAAGCCGTTGAACAAGCTTCGGAGCCTACCGTGGAGCAATCTATCAAGCCTGTTTCTGATTCGACGGAGCCTGTTACTGAACAGCCTTCTGAGCACGTCATTGAGCAAACATCGGAGCCTACCATTGAGCAATCATCGGAGCCTACCATTGAGCAGCCCATCATTGAGCAGTCTGTCATTAAGCAACCTGTTATTGAGCAGCCTTCTGAGCCTATCATTGAGCAATCCTCGGAGCCTACCGTTGAGAGAACTATTGCGCCTACTTATGATTCGATTGAGCCTATCATTGAGAAACCGATTGAGCCCACTTCAGAGCAACTCATCGAAGCATCCTCTGAGTCAAATATTGAAAGATCTATCGAGCCTGTTACGGAGACAATTGTCGAACAGTCCCCAGAGCCAAATATTGAGAGATCTGTCGAGCCTATCAGGGAGACAATCGTTACTGCTCCAGTCAATAATCAAGATGACGTCCCGGAAACACCAAGCAAGAAATCGAGGAAAGACAAGAAAAAGAAACGTAAGAGTTTGCAAGCCGCCGCACTCGCAGAAGCCTCGGCGCCAACGGGGACAACTGCAGAGAACATTGTCAAAGAACAGGAACAACAGCCAATTGAACCAGAATTAAGGATCGAGAAGTCAACCGAGCCTGAAGTCGAAATCGAGCCTAAGTCGACTTTAGAGACTGCTGCTAGTATTCCTATTCCATCCGAGTCTGTTCTTGAGTCAGCTTCAAACGTCGATGAGCCAAGTCAATCTGCTGAGGTCGAGCACGAATCAGCGTTAGAGATTGCTGCCAATACTCCTCTTCCATCAGAGTCCATCCCCGAAACAGCTACAAATTTTCACGAACCATCCTTGCCCTTCGAAGGTAACCTTGAACCAACTCGAGATATCGCAGAAAATGCTCCCATCCCATCAGAGCCTATTTCCGAGCCCCCCGCAAGCGTCGATGAGCATTCCCTGCCCGCTGAAGCAGTCGCAGAAGAGCCACAAGCAATCCCCGAAGCTACATCAAGTCAAGCCCCTGTCGTCACAGAAACTCAAGCGGAAGATGAATGGGCGTTGCCGACTTCAGAGCCAAAGAAGAGCAAAAAGAACAAGAAGGGGAGGGGAAAAGCTGAGGTTGACGTGAAGGAACCAGCTCTTCGTGAATTGGAACCAGAGCAAAGTCTTCCTACTGAACCACTCAGTGAATCTGTCGATGCTAAACAGGAGGAAGAACCAGTTTCTACTGCTGAGGATACCTTCAAGCCGACTTTAGAGCGTGAATATGTTCCAGTTGATGAAGTGCTAGAGCAAGAGCCCACTGTTCAGGAAATTACGCAGGAGCCAAAGAGTATTTCTAATGTTCAAGAACCCACCTCGGAAGTCCTTACTGAGTCGAACGAACCAGCTCATCATGAAGTGATAGGATCTTCTGAGATAGCACCGGCAACTGCAGAACAGCCACTTGAAGAATCTCCCGAGGCTAAGGAACCTGCCAAACTCGAGGTTCGGGAAAATTTTGAGTCGGCTTCTGTAATAACACCAGAGCCAATTCAAGACTTTACTCCTGTATCTCCCAAGAGGTCCAAGAAAGACAGGAAGAAGCGCAAGTCGGTTCCCGCAACACCGTCAGAAGAACGTGCAAACCCGGTAGAAGTAGCAGCCCCGGCTCAATCAATGCCAGCCGACCCAATTTTCGATGCAGTGCACGGCACACATGGTGGCCCCATCTTCGAACGCACATTAGAATCGGTCAACAATGATTCGCAAGCAAGCGAAGTCCAGACCACTGATGCCGAAGCATCACGTGAAATTCCAACCAATGACTTTGATCCACGTGAATCCGCACACCTTACGTCACCAAGCGCCAACATCGATGCTCTGACCGACAGTTCAAAAAACACTGAAAAATTTTCAACCGATACTACAGTTCAAGAACTAGCACGAGTGTCTCAAGATACCGAGCAATCACATCAAGCAAATGTAGAGCCGGCGTCAGACCGGATTCAAGACGTTGAAGAAAGCACCTCTCAGCCAGTATTGAATATACCGTTTGAAGAACAACCGCCCTCTGAACCCTTCTCGAGAGATGTCAATGAAGCACCAGAAGTTGAGCCTATCGTCTCCTCACCGAAGAAATCCAAGAAAGACAAGAAGAAACGCAAAGCAAAAGCTATCGCTTTAGCTGAGGAGCCTATCGCCGCAAATTCTTCCGAGATGGCTTCGATTCCGGGAATTCCGAGGGAGGCATTGCAACTTGGTGTGCTAGGAGAGTTGCGAAAGAAACTGGCGGCTAGAAATGCAGCTTTGGCCGAGGAGCCAGCAAGTATCCCAATTCCCGAGACGCCCGTCGAAGAGGTGACTCGTGAGATAGTGTCTGAGGAACCACAAGAAGAGTTCAAGGAAGAGCCAGCAAACATTCCGATTCCTGAAACGCCAAGTGAAGAACTTCCTCGTGACCTTGCACCAGAGACTGTTAATGTTGAGGAGCGAACGCCGGACGATTTGGAGATTCACCTCAGCGGCGTACCTATTCCGGAAACTCCGGTCGAAGAAACGTCCCGTGAAATTACGTCTAAGGATGTGCCTGTGCATGAAGAAAACACTTCTGAGCCAACTACTTGGGAAGAACCAGCAAATATCCCGATTCCCGAGACCCCAGGAGAGGATGCATCTCTTGAAATCGCACCTGAGGAGGTTTTCGACAGAGAATCCGCACCAGAGCAGGTAAATTTTAAAGAGCCAGCAAGCATTCCAATCCCTGAAACTCCAGTCGAGGAACTGTCTCGTGATATGGTCGGTGATGAAGAGATAAGGACAGCGCCAGAAGATATCCCCATTCCTGAATCGCCGGTAGAGGAGCAAGCACGCGAGTTTGAACCCGAAGTTGAGGCTAGAGAAAGGATGCCGGAGCCCGAGCCGGTTGTACATCAAGATGCCTCGGAGCAAGTGGATGATGGTTTTGAACCTTCCCCTATGATGGAACGCAGGCCGGAAAAAGAATCAGGAGTACCCTCTGAGTCAATATCATCAGAAAGCATCGACGAAGCTGCACCGAGAGCATTTGGGGAGTTTGAACTTGTCGACCGCACACGTGTCGCAGAGCCAACTGTTTCGGAAGTTGCCTCTGAAGATGAAGTCCCAACATCTGTCATGACCGAAAGTGCTGAGGCCACACCTTTTCAAACCCCACAGAACCTGCCAGCTGATGCCAGAGGGTTACCGTTGATGAATGAGGATCTTTCCACTTTAGTGGAGGATGTGTCAGTTCGAAATGAGCCTTTCTCTGAGAATACACAAGAGCCAACCGAAAACATGACTACGGGTCCCAGAGAGATCTCCCTGGAAGAATTCAAAGCAATGCCTATTGATGAACAATCAACTGAGTCGTCCATGGCAGCAAAAACTGAGCCTCTCGCTGTGGCGATCGAGGACGTGCCAGAGGAAGATTTCGTGCCAGCTATCGTTGAGATGAAGGATATGCCAATTGAGGAATCGTTGAACGCCGAAGCTACACCAATCGAGCATGAAGTCAAAGCAATGCCAATTGAAGAGTTACCGAAAGAGGCATCTATGCCAGCAGAGGACAAATCGACTTCGATTTCGAATGAGAAGTATGCGGATATAAAAGATCGTGAGTCTGGATTTTTTTCACCGGTACAGGAAATTTCATTTACCCCCCAGCAAGCCAATTTAGGAGAACCGGAGATTGCGAAGCCAGTTCCTGCAGAGATCACACTGGATGAATTCAAGGCCATGCCAGCAGAGGAGGCACCGAAGGAAGTTCAGCAGCAAACCGAGGTTGAAGAGGCTTCGATCTCTGCAAAGAGATCGAAAAAGGACACGAAGAAACGCAAATCTATCTTGTCTGCCCCATCAGAGCCTGAGGTTCCCATTGTTGTCTCCGAGCTTCCTAAGGACGACCTACCCACATCCGAAGAGCCTACAGAGCTAGCTTTACCCCTTGATACGGATGTACCTGATACTCATACAACTTCCCAGGTTCCACAGGTTGAAAAAGATGAAAGAATTGTCCCCGGACATGATATTTTTGGAAAGTCATTCAAGGAAAAAAAGGGAAAGGAAGTTTTGCGCAGTGACACAGAAAGTGGACCAGCCCATCCGGCGGTTGCGGTATCCGAACCAAGAGACGTCGAGCCAGGTGATAGACTTCTCACGAGTCCCATCCCGATGAGAGATACCACAATACGCGTCGAGCCCGCAACTGAACCCGACACAATCTTGCATCAACCTTCTTCGAATTCGTCCAAACATAGCTTTGAACAATCTTCTGATTCATCGCCCGATCTCACACGCAATGTATCCAAACATGACAAGAGAAAGCGACAAGCCACTTTAGATCTTGCTACCCCTATGGATGACAGACAAAGAACATTCTGGGCCGATGAGATCCCGGAGGCAGAGATTGTTAGGAGCGCGCCAGTTATTGAAGATATTGGAAAGGATGAATTCTATTCACACATTGCTAGCACCACCGAAAATGCTCCCATCAGCGATTTCTCGAGACCCGCCAAGAAAGGCAAAAAGGGAACAAGAAGACCCTCGGGCAACATTGATGATTTCCGTCCACCCATTGGCGAGGATCGGCCCAAGGAGGAACCTATGCAAGAGCTCAAAGAAGCACCGGCTGTGGCTGCCACGGTTTCGGCAATTGCGACAGCAGCTCTCCTTGCTAGCAGGAACAAGAGAACAGGCACTGAAGAATTTGAGGAGGAAGATAGTCAGCCAGCAAAGAAGCTGTCCAGGAAGGAAAGGAAGAGACCGAGTATTGACAACAGAGAGCCGAGTGATGATAAGCTTGGTGGTGCAGCACCATGGGAAGAGAAGAAGCCAAGGGCATTTGAAGAGGCCAGTAGAGAGAGACATGAGAGACACGACAACAGACGCGGCAACGAAGAACTTTTCGTTGGCCGTACAATTTTACCAGATCCATCGACGATCGACATCACACGAAAACCGTTTGGCGGGCTTCCCAAAGTAGCCCCTATGGATACGATCAAAACCAGACCAATGACACCTCCGCGTAACTTCACTCCAGAAAACATTGCGGCAGTACCGATCATCAAACCCGAATCGCCAATACAGTCACCAAGCCCGCCGAGAAGATCTCCACCTGCACACGAACCACGAGGAGACCTACCAGAGGAGTATCTTACTAAACCTTCCAGACGGGAGCTCAAAGACAAGACAAGCAAAAAGCCAAAGAATTTCGGGGCTCCCCCAGGTCATCTGCCTATGTCGATTCAAGAAGCATTACGTGCTACAATCGTGGAAATGTCAAACAAAGGGATTGTCGCCGAAGGAAGTCCACCCACATCTCCAAGTGCACAATGGGCAAGTCGTTCTAAGCCACGTTCTGCATCTGTTGTTGCCACTTCTGAATTGCCAGTTCGTCGAGAAGAATCTGTGGAAAGACGCAGCACACTTAAGGCAGAGGACTCAAACAGAGATAGTGCATTTGGTAGCGATTCACCAATTCCTCCTCAAGGAGGCTTTCAAGACACGGGATACGTTCGAGACAGTGGTGTACATATGAGAGACGACTCCCCATCTGTCCGTGTTAGGGCGCCAGTATCATCTTCTGAGGCAGCTATCGCAAGTATGTCTTGGCCAATAGTAGATGAAGAAGCCGGAACAGTCGACCTTGAGCGTTTCCAACGACCAAAGGTTGTGGATGAGTTTAAGCATCTTGATCGTGGGCTTGATAGCCTACCATCTCAAAAACCTACCGAAGAAAAGGATGTGGATCTTCACAGGACATCAGCTATTCATGGAGCTCATTCAAAAGAAGACAGACGCAGGAGTAGACGCAGATCCTCGACAGTTCAATCGGAGAACTCAGATGTAAATGAGAAGGATGTTATTCGGTCTCAGCGACTTAGGGCGTTCCCAGACAGACCACAAGAGATGCATGATCCTTCTCCAGTACCAGCGCATAGGTCAATTACGCCCGAAAAGGGGATTCTGAAACTGCAAGCAATGCGTATGGGTTCACCAGAGCCTGAGCTGCCACAAATCGAGCGATCAGAAGTCCGTACACCTCCAAATCGAACACCTCCAAGGCCTACAGAAGATAAATACAGAGATTTTGATCCACCAAAAACTCCAAGAACCGGAGACCGAAAATATACCTTGGACAGTACGACATCAATCGCCGCTGGAGCAGCTATAGCGGCAGCAGGATTGGGTTTTGCATCAGCGAGAAGAATAAGTCAAGAAAATCGAGAATATCGACCTGGAAGTGCGCAAAGCCAAAGATCCGCATCAAATATCAGCGTCAATCGCATGAGAACGCCCAATCCGCTTGATGCGTCCCAATCACCATTTCTGTCTGACAGCGCTAAGACCAATCGTTCGTTTACACCGCCACTCCGACGTACCGCCCGCAAAATTAGCGGGGATTTACGATCGCTCCGTCAACAAGGTAATTTCGACCCAGACAAGGAACCTGACCTAGCTTTCATCAATACTGCGGGATCAACAACTTCAACCAATTCTGCCAACCCAACTGCAAATGAGGGCCGAGTTAGGTCAAAGGAAATGGCTGACGTCTATGTAAGTGTCGCAAATTTTTGAGTGAAAATTTTTTCACCGCTAATCAATTCATATAGGATGGCTATGGTGAAGGCCGCATGGGCTCACCAAGATCCCCTACTCGACCCCATAGTATGCGACGTCGACAGAGTATGAGACTCTTGGAGCTCGAAGCGAGACTCGATGAATTAGCTGCGGAAAATCGCGCGCTCAATGATGCGAAGGCTCATGCCGAACATATGCTCTTGTCGAACGCAGGCGCACCTGCGGCCTTAGTCGAACGAGATGCGCAAATTGATATACTTAAGAGAACATTGGCGTCGATGCAAGATGAAGTGAGGAGGCTTACGGAAGTCAATGATGGCCTTACAAGCGCTGCTGTTACGCTTGGTCAACAACACAATGCACGCTACGGATCACTCGAAGCACAGCACGCTCAAGCTCAACGCGAATTAGAAGAAGCGCGCGAGGCTCATCGCAACTTGGAGGCTGGTGTTGATGGAATCATACAAAATGCGGTTCAAGAGAAGGATAAGGAGATTGCGTCATTGCGCTCTCAATTGGACGCTGCCAAGGAACAAATCCGAGCAATGCAAAGACAAATTCTAGCGTCCAAGGCTGGTGATAGCCAGTTCTTAGTCATTCGAGATGAGGATTATTTCGATAGTGCCTGCCAACAACTCTGCCAACATGTGCAGCAATGGGTACTTCGCTTCTCCAAGTTCTCAGACATGCGGGCTTGTAGACTTACGAGCGAGATCAACAACGACAAGACTATTGATCGACTCGATAATGCGATATTGGATGGTTCTGATGTGGATCACTATCTCGCGGATAGAGTAAGGAGGAGAGATGTCTTCATGTCGATGACAATGACAATGGTGTGGGAATTCATATTTACCCGCTACCTTTTCGGCATGGATCGAGAACAACGACAAAAGCTCAAGTCCTTGGAGAAAATACTCACTGAAGTTGGACCGCCATCAGCTGTACACCAATGGCGTGCTACTACTCTCACATTGCTATCGAAGAGAGAGTCCTTCGCGAGACAAAAAGAGCAAGACACCTTGGCCGTTGTGCATGCCATCATGGAGACTCTTTCTGAGATCTTACCACCCCCAAGTCATATGGAAGATCAAATTGAGGAACAGCTTAAGCGCGTCATTAGAGAAGCCGTGAATCTCTCCATCGAGATGCGCACCCAGCGTGCAGAATACATGATGCTCCCACCGCTCCAACCAGAGTACGATGCCAATGGTGATCTCGCTAGCAAAGTCTCCTTCAACGCAGCACTCATGAACGAGCGCAGCGGCGACACGATCTCAAACGAAGAACTCGAGGCCCAAAAGGCTGTCGTGAGAGTTGTACTCTTCCCGCTTGTGGTTAAGAAGGGTGATGATTTGGGACAGGGTGATGAGGAGATTGTGGTCTGTCCGGCACAGGTGTTGGTCGCGAAACCAAGTAGGAGGAGTAAGGGTGTGAGGGTCTTCACTCCGGATCAGATGGATACGGATAATGGATCGAACCGGTCGAAGACGAGTTTTCAGAGCAGCATGCCTGACACCAATGTCATTTGACGGTTAGGATGGGATTTGGCGTGGGATTCTGAAGGAGGAGAAGTAGAAGAAGAAGAATGGGAGGATGTTGATGATAGTGACGCCGAATCAGAAACTTATTAGAGGAAGGTTGATGGGGAAAATATAGGAATGGATATGGGAAATGGGGATGATGGTGAAATGATATATACCCGGGCGGATTTGGGTCCTTTTTTTTCCTTTTTTGTTTCTGCAACTTTTTTGTTATTTCCTTTGATGATGATTGATGATGCATTGGGCTTAATGCTTGCATTTGATGTTTGTTTGGGAAGAGAAAAAAACATATCCTCACGACTTAATGACCAGATTGTAGGATTTTACCGTGTAATTTTTAGGGGGTAGATGGTTGGGTGATACTCCACTTCTTTAGTTAGTTATTCTAGGGTTGAGATGTATGAATTGTTTGGAGTTTGCAGTTTGATGTTTGTTGCTGCGTTTGCTGTGAGTGAGTGAGTGAGTGAGTGAGTGAGTGAGTGAGTGAGTGAGTGAGTGAGTGAGTGAGGTGGAATACGAGTTGAGATTTCAGTATTCTAGTTGAGAGTTCAGTTGATTGAAGGTATCTATCTTACTTCAGGTTAGTAGTAGGTAGCTCTCTATCGTCCTTCTACCTACATGCTATATATAATTTTTCCATATATTCACTGACAACAAAAAGAACATAACTTACGCCAGAACAAGAAAGACATTCCATATTCTATCTCGCACAACATACTTCCTTCCACAGGAAACCTAGGAATCACAAGATAGCATAGAGGAACAGGAACAGCTGATATCTATCAGCCCAAACCAACCAGTTCCTTACAAGTTACAGCTCATATTCGCAACGGGGTGTCAATACAACACCACAGCATAACACAAACTACCGAGATGCTACTACCAGGATGATCTTAAACTTTCGTACCTGACGCCCGCCGCGAGACGCGTTGCTGGGATATGAACAGCTGTGGTGATTGGTTCAGTGCAGAGAGATAAGAGCCGTGGGGGAGGGAGGGGCCTGATACTGTAGTATGGTTCTATATGTAGAATGACGACGATGAGCTGGTGGGTGATGTGGATATTTGATAGAGGGTTTGTGTTGCTTTCTCCGCGGGCAGTTTGAGGGTGTTTGTTTTTGGTAGAGGGTAGGAGAGAAGGGGAGATTTGTGTTAGGAGGAGGGATGGCGAGGTTTGATGGTGGAAGGAGTGCTGCAGTATGTACTATATGTATATAGAGATGATGCCGAATAGAAGTAGAAGTCCTGGTGAGAACATTGGCCGAGACATTCACTTTCTCTCCTCCTCCTCCCCACCCATCCATTTATCTATTCATTCTACCTTCATAATCACAACTCCCTTCCCTTCCCTAAGTCCCCTTCCTTTCCCACCTCCTCCACCCAAGACCCTAAAAATCGAGATATAAATTTGTCAACCATGGCCGCGGAGAAGGAGGATATATACTTTATCTGAACCTCCTATCCATCCATATCATATCAATCTTCCCCATATCTCTATCTGCCCCTCGCATGAAGATTTTTCCTTCTTCGACGTCCTTATCTCTCGCGCGGCCTAAAAAACATGGGTGCCTTGCCTAATCCGGTCTAGAGGTACCGAGTCAAAGATAAGGGATTCGGGGGCCTGAGGCTGGGATTTGGACGTCTGTCTTGAGCTTGGTGAGATGGAGAGATTGAGGGGGGTGATTGGTGGGTGGGTGAGGCTGGAATGGGGATGGGGATGGGGATGGGATCGTGCGAGGAGGCATCGGTTGATGGTAGGTTCATTGGTGTGGATGGTGATGTTGAGTGAGCGAGCTGGTAGGTGGCACTGGCGGTAACTACCTTTGTGAGACACAAGCACAAGCAAAGTTCTACAATTCATAGAAGAGCGTAGGATGCACTTCTAGAACCACAGACAGAAGGTCGAAGGAATGTAGATGATAGCCACATATAGGCTCACTGGCATATATCATATCCTATCACCCCTGCCGGCACCGTTCAGCTACATTGAGGCAGCACAGCAGAGCTGGGTCGTACGCACATTCCTTCCTCTCATCTCATCTTTTTTCTTCTCTTTTCTACTCCACGATAAGCCTGTCTCGCAGGTATCAGTTCGTCTTTTATTTGATTATTTCCGGTCACTTCATCTCCATCTACATACATCCCCGCTCCACTGCGCTCCTTGTCTCCAGCTCCTTTTGGTGCGATGCGATGCGAGTGTGCTAGACCCAGCGCAATGGTCTAAGTCTCAGCCACAAATCAGATCTTGGGAACAGATATCGATATCGATATCGATACCGGGCGCACATACACCGGAGATATACATTCTTCCATATCTTGGGAGGAAGAGAAACAGCCAGCCAATCACCATCTGCCCATCCGAGTCTATTCATATCCAAGTCTAGATTTTTAGCCCAAACCACTCACTATACTAGACGTGCGGGCCATATTCACTTGGGTTGGGCTGCGCAAGGGTTGGTGTGGTGGGTTGATCCGCGGACTTGTCGCTGCCGTCACTGTGCTGAGATTTTGTTGATCGTGCTTTCCGGAGATGTTGAGATTGCGGGGGGTGGATTGATTGAATTGGATTGGATTCATTATTGCTAGCTATCGTCTTATATAAGTACTGACTGAATTGTTTGTATTGTGTACTTTTGAACTTCCTCATTCAGAGCATCGGCACTGTGGACTCGGACCAACTCTACTACGTGCGTTTTTGGTGTTTTGGCAGGATCGACTTGGATTCACTTCCGATTCAACTTCAACTTAGATTTTGACTTCAACTTCACTTCACCTTCGACTTTGACTTCAGCTTCAGCTCAACTCCAACGTCAACTTCAAATTCAATTCGGCATTGGTGGACGGCATTTGATCATAATCTCTACCCTACCACTCAAATTTGCCAGAACGGAAGAATCACTATACTCTTCAACATCAACATCAACCTCACCTCATATCCATCATGTTCCGAGTCCAGACACTATGGGAAGCGCCCGAGATCAACCCAGTTAACGGCAAAGCTCGATCGATTCCCATTCTCAATCCTTTCAATAAATACGGAAGGGTCTTCTTCTTTGCTTGGTGGGGTTTCATGATTGCCTTCTGGTCTTGGTAAGAATATATCACCCTATACACACCAGATCTCACCCATACTGACCCTTGCAATAGGTATGCGTTTCCGCCACTGGTATGATGATACAACCTTCACTCGAGTTTTAGATCGGGACTTTGACTAACATATCCAGCTTCCTCTTACCATTAAGAAAGATCTTCATTTGACTCAGAATGAGATCGCTAACTCGAATATTATTGCACTTGTTGCTACGTGAGTATTGCCGACCATTGGTCTTGTCTAAAGCTGACATTCATAGCCTTCTTGTCCGTCTCATAGCTGGTCCAAGTTGTGATCGATTTGGTCCTAAGTATACTTTCGCCGGATGCCTCATCCTCGGTGCTATTCCTACTGCCCTTGCAGGTACGGTTACCAGCGCAACTGGGCTCATGGTCCTTCGATTTTTCGTTGGTATCCTTGGTGGTTCGTTCGTACCCTGTCAGGTGTGGTCAACTGGTTTCTTCGACAAGAATATTGTGGGAACTGCCAATTCATTGACCGGCGGTTGGGGTAATGCGTAAGTCATAACAAGTTCTGAGATATTTCACAACTCATACTGACTGTTGATAAACAGAGGTGGAGGAATAACCTACTTCGTCATGCCCGCCATCGTCGACTCTCTTATACTCAACCAAGGTCTCTCTGCCCACGTTGCCTGGCGCGTGTCCTTCATCGTCCCTTTCATCCTCATAACCACCACCGCCATCGGCATGCTGATCCTCTGCCCCGACACCCCTACTGGCAAATGGTCTGAACGTCACCTCGTCGTGCAACAAAACCTCCAATCCCATGGTGTCCACGCCGTTGGCGGCTTAGTCGACATCCCGGGCTCAATCACCGACCGCAAACAAGAAATTAGACCCACCAGCACCGACTACTCGAACGAAAAACGCCTCGAGGAAGAATCCGAAATCGCAAAAGCTAAACACTCCTCCTTCAACAACGAAGCCACTCTCCCTGAAGCCGAAATGATCGCCATCGCCCGCGGCGAAGTCATCCAGAAACCTAGCTTCAAAGAAGCTCTGCATGTGATATTCACACTCCAAACAGCCATGGTAGCATTCTCCTATTTCTGCTCCTTCGGCGCCGAACTCGCCATCAACTCCATCCTCGGGTCCTTCTACCTCAAGAACTTCCCTTCCCTGGGCGAAACCGGCACCGGTCGCTGGGCCGCCATGTTCGGTCTTCTAAACGTCGTGTTCCGTCCCGCAGGTGGTTTATTAGCCGATATGTTATACGCAAAGACGAAATCAGTATGGGCGAAGAAAATCCTCCTTCATGGGATGGGAGTAGTGACGGGTGGGTTCTTGATCGCGATAGGGGTTTTGAATTCGAAGGATACGAGCACGATGTTTGGACTTGTGGCGGGTATGGGGTTGTTCCTGGAGGCGGGGAATGGAGTGAACTTTGCGTTGGTGCCGCATATACATCCGTTTGCAAATGGGATTATTAGTGGGGTTGTCGGGGCGTGTGGAAATTTGGGGGGGATTGTTTTTGCGATTATTTTTAGGTGGGTTTGCTTTTTTTCCTTTCCTTTCTTTGGTTGGCGGTGGATGGAAAAATGAAGAAGAGGACGAAGCTGGGAGGAAAATCTTTTGAATGAACGAAAGCTAACTTGTATACCTCACAGATACCATGGAAAAGATTACGCGAAGAGTATCTGGATTATCGGAGTAATGACGATTGCGTTCCATATACTGCTTTGTTGGGTGAAGCCCATTCCCAAGGGACAAGTTGGTGGAAGATAGATCAGCGGATAGATGGACTTTTCCGTTTCTCTTTATAATAAATCTCCTTGGCTTGTTTGGTGGCATACAATTTATGCTTATGTATTGGAATGGAATGGAGTAGTGATTTGGGGCAGCGAAAAGCGGGTGATTTAGGAGTTCTATGTGTGCTGTACTTGGGTCTTTGCTTGAGGGAGGGGTTTATCTGAATTCTATGGATAAGGAGTACTCTAGGGTGTGTGGGTGGTGGCGTAAGGGACGTGAAATATTCAGACAAAAGTTCAAACTCAACATGACCGTCTACAAGATCCATCATTGCCTGTCTAATGTCTAGAAACAGATGTAGTGATGCAAATGTATGGCAAAACCCCAGAAACTCCAAGACTAGCTGAATCCTTCAACCCTTTTTACCCATTACCAAACTCCCCACCACCCCCTCTTAACCCTGAAGCCTGAGATTCTAGTTTAGCAAACGTTCAGGATTGTCAAGATCCACCTCCCTCGAATGGGAACCCACCTGGTTGAATCGACTAGTCTCCGAATCATTCTAACTATTTTGCTACCCTGATATGTCATGCACAGTCTAGAACATTGATAAAAGTTCAAGAACTGATGTCTTTGTCACCGTCATGTGCCTGGCACGTGATAGCAGCACATAACCTTCGCCAACACCAAGCGCTAAAGTAATGATCTAACGGTTCCTTCGTCTTCACTTTAAATAGATAGACGGACCCTCCATCAAAACTTCCATAACCTTAAACTTACTCTGCACAGCCTTAAAGGTCGCCAACAACAAGACCCAAACTTACCTCAGCGACCAATTCCAAATATGCATACACATATGCATACACATATGCATACACAGGGGATTAAAAAGTAGCAACATCACTAATCACTATCCCCTTTGATGTCAATCAATCCCCCACCCTACGCATATCTATCAGAAGTCTGGGGATAAAACGGCCTTGACTCAGGTCGTCAGGCATGATGATTTGGATAGTCGCTTGATTGGAATCCTGATGGATTTAAGCGGTAAAATCAGTTTAGAAGCAATCGTGTATACAAGCTTAATGGAGTTTAAGTTTATACTCGCGCGCAAGTTGCAGAGGGAGGGATGGGTTGGTGGGAGATATAATGATATTGGGTTGGGATACTTAGTAGTTGTTATATCCCACTTGAATGGGAATGATCAGCCTGAGTCTCGTTGTACTTATGTACGGTATATAGTGTGCCGGTATCATATCTGGGAGTGATCTGGGCAAGACTTTTCATGAATATCAGGATGGCAACTGTTGCAAGCGCAAACACAAATGGCCTTCTCCATGAGATTGCGAACAAAAGTCAGCTAAACGGATTATGGAAAAGTCATAGGGAGGGATCAATTGTCGATGAAAACAAGAATGGAACTTCAACTATCTATGAAAACAATAATGGCTCTCCACCAGTCCACAAAAACGGAGTGAAAAGCCCAGCGCACGAAAAACCAGAACACACCACCCTCGACAACAATACAAACGAAAATGACTCCTCCGAGCTCTACAAAGTAAGTTCCACATCTTACCCTTCTTCCTTTCACCTTCTTCATACATACATAAAATACCAAACTAACACCACCCCTCCTAGCGCGCCGTCGAGCTCCTCGAAAGCAGACGCCGGATGCGAGACCCCTCCGTTACCTATTCCCCCAAACCCGGCCCCGATACCACGTCGACGAAAGTCAGAGCTCAGCTAAAAGGACGACCGAGATCAGAGGGTATGAAGGAGTGGTTGAAGATCATTGGGTATGATGTGAGTTATATTTCTTCTCCTTACTGTGTTTGTTTACTATCACAAACCACCCCCTCCCCCCACCCAATCCCATCATACAACTAACCCCCCCCTCCCCGCAGACCCCCCCCTTTCACGCAATCCACATATCCGGCACCAAAGGCAAAGGCAGCACCAGCACCTTCGCCTCCACCCTCCTAACCTCACACTTCCTCCACACCCATCCCCCATCCTCCACCCCCCCAAAAACCGGCCTCTTCATCTCCCCCCACCTCCTCACCCCCCGCGAACGCATCCTCATCAACAACATTCCCATCTCCCCCCACCTCTTCGCCACCTCCCTCTTCCATATCTGGGATCTTCTCTCCCCACTCCCGGATCATGCCCGCCCGCGGTACATGCAGCTCCTCGACCTCCTCTCCATCTACGTGTTCGCGACCCAAGGCGTGCAGTTCGCGGTATATGAGACCCATTCTGGGGGTGAGTTTGACTCGACGAGGGTCCTGGGTGATGCGGTGAAGGTAGCAGGTGTGGCGGCCGTGGGAATGGATCATATCCGGGTATTGGGACCCGCGATCGAAGACGTAGCGTGGCATAAAGGGGGAGTATTCACAGCTCATGCGAAAGGATTTGCGTTACATGGAGAAGAGGCAGTGGAGCGAGTACTAAAGCAAAGAGCTAAAGAGCGGGGAACAGAAGTGGAGTTTATAGATGTAGAGAGCGTACAGGGACGCTTACCATTGGGAGAAGAAGTTCTAGAGACGGAAGTCATGAGGATGAATTGCGCGTTGGCGATAAAGTTAGTGGATGAACTATTAAGCGTGGTGTGTGGAGAGGCGGAGAGGCTGAGTAATGAGGATGTTAGAGAGGGGGTCAGGGGGTTTGGGTTGTGGGGGAGGTTTCAGAAGGTGCTGGAGGGGGGGAGATGCTGGTTTTTGGATGGGGCGCATAATGAGATGTCGATGCCGGTTGTGGCGGATTGGTTTGCGAGGTGTGTTAGGGAGGGGGGAAGGTATGTTCTTTTTGTTACTCCTTGTTTCTCCTTTTCGCCGTCTTTCCCTGTTCCAACCTTTACTACAATACATCCCAAATACCTCGACTAACTCCTCCTCCTCCCCCACAGATCCACCCAACCCATCACCCTCATCTTCAACAATCCCCCTACCAAAGACCGTCTCGCTATATTTGTGCAATTAATCGCGCACCTCAAAACCCTATCTTTCTCTTCCTCTCCCTCATCCCCATCCCCCACCATAAACTTCATATTCCTTTCCTCAGCCAAATACGGCACACTTCCCCTTCCCTCCTTATCCTCCTCCAACTATCTCTCCACCTGCACCCCTCCTACCTCCGACACCTACCTCCCCACCTCAACCCCCATCCTCTCCTCCTACCGCTCCGTCTGCTCTCTTGCCTACCCCGGGTGTCGGATCTCAGTTGTTGGGGGAGTGAAGGAAGCGATGGCTGTTGCTCGGGGTTTGAGGGGTGGAAAAGAAGGGAAAGGAGGCAATGTCCTAGTTACAGGACATATGGTTCTCGTTGGGGAAGTACTGGAGGTGTTTAGAAAGGAGCGGGTGCTTGAGGGTTTGTAAGGGAATGGTTGGGATGGGATGGAATGGGATGGATGATGGGTTGTGGGATGGATGATGGGCTGTGGGATGGAATAGATTGGCTCATCAATTGAAAGAGCTGTTTCATAAGTGACAAGATTGAATATGGATAGGAACTCAACCAGGACAAGTCTTAGGATGGGTGTCACTACACGCAATTCACCGAACTTCGGGTAGCAACACTCACCCATCTCGGTGTTCGCACTTTTGCAATTAATCCTTGACTACGATGTCAGAGCTTTGAAAATGTTCCTTGAGCGGCGGGCTTTCGATTTAGAGACAACTATAGAGTATTAGAAATTAGAATTGATATTTTCTGGTACTTCAGTATTTTCTTTCTATTTAATCTAGACCCTGTATACTTCTAAGAAAGGAAGATGCTGTATCCTCGAAGCTAGGCAGGTGTATATTATATTTAGAGACTCTAGGCTGCGAAACAGCTACCTATAAGTACGGGTGTTGACCTTCTAACCCACCTATAAGTATACTGGATGGGTTCCGACTTCTCATGTTGTCAAAAATCTAATATATAAGTACTACTGTGAGTAGCATTATACGACTTGACTAGCTGTATAACTACCTTGCTTAGTGAAAAATCGTTATTTAGATCTTAAATTCCAGTTCTGTTCTGCTGGCAACAAGATAGGTTACCCATTCGGTGGTAGTTAGGTAGCATAGTATCATATGCATAACCTCCCTCTAGGCATCCGACCCGGCGGGTCGCCCACCCAGCCCGTGGATTTAACTCGCCGCCTAATTTGCAGCTACCTCGTCCAGATGTTGTATGAAGGGATGATTCCTATATATTTTGTCGACTTTCCATTGAGAGGAAAGAAACCACAGCAAAACATCTACATTGATTATCCCTTGATTCCCTTTCTTCTCCCATACTGAATTCATACCCAAGCAAGAATTCCCATATCTCATCTCCAGCTATCTTTCTCATTGAGTATCGCTTACACCACTGATAATACTCCTATTTTCCAAGATGTCTCAACTCAATTACACCATAAAAACCCCCGGCGGTACACATCTACCTAAAATCGAGGGTATATCCTCAGATGGGAAAGCCAAACCCAGTAGGAAATCTAACGTTCCATCGCAAACATCTACTGCATGAGACAAACGATCAGGATCAAACCCAGCTAAGGGGGCCAAGGTCAGCAATGCAAATGCGGGTACCAGTGATAGAGGTGTTAGAGACGCACGCACGCCCCGAAGCACATCGAAAACTGTAGATAGAGAACCCCGCTCCGGTTCTCAATCGTCCCGAACACGTGCTGGGTCTCGTTCAGGCAGGGTCTCCGCGAACGCGGAGTCTGCCAACCGCAACCAAGACCGGATAGCCACGGTCAAGGACGATATCTATAAGATGGAGCAACAACTCAAGAAGATAGCCAAGATGAGGCCCGAGCTCACGGAGATGGAACAACAACTTATAGAGATAGGCACTAGCAGTGGCTATGACACCGATGAAAAGTACAATTCTTCTACGCTTGCAAACGAACTGTCAAACAAAATCAAACAGAAACTTGATCGCTACAAGTCCGCGATCCCTTCACTTGAAAAGGAGCGCAAGCTCGAGAAGAAGCTCGAGGACATCAATAGAGCCAGGGCGGAGGCAAATCGAAACATAGAGGATTTGAAAGCCAGTTTATCCGATGGGGACATACTCGGAAAGGCTAGTAGTTCGAGCGGTGCTACGAGTCGTGCACAGGTCAGGGTCGAACACGTTGATGATCGTCATAATATCTTCAATGTGAAGAAAAACTTAGATGAATGGTATAAGTATGATGGAAATCAAGCTGAAAAAGCTCGGAGGCTAGAACTTGAGTTGAAGGAAACTAGAGAAACTATAAATAAGTATTTGGCAAAACGTGTGACGATTCAACCTGAGGGATACTGAGATTCAAGGCTGTTACGGGAGCGACGCAATGTGGGCCTGTAAAGCTACTCGCAAGCTAGGGGCTGCAAGTGATTAGCACTTGATCCTTTTGTATGTACATGCGTAAGGCATAGAGATCTCTTCTTTCTTTATCTTGGATCTGCTTACTCTATCGACTTGATAGATGTGTGCGTGCAAATTGTTCCGGAAAGGCAATTGGATGAGAAATAGATACAAAAAGTAAGACACTACGATGAAAACCAACTAACAGGCTGTCATGATCCTCAAATCGCGACAGAAAGCCACCACATAGTAACCAATTCCCTTAACAACCTTACACGCGAATCAAAGAAGCGCCAAGTAGATATCCCCCTCTACCAACTTCCTCCCCTGTCCAACTCGCGGGTCGCGCGTAGCCCGAGCGGAGATACAGGCTCCACTAGACGATATTAGTTCTCAAATCGAATATTATAACGACGCGAACAAGAACCTGCGGTTGATACCAGGCATTGTTGACGAGCTTAATGAAGCGATCAAGTACGTGCAGCCGAAAAAAAGAAAGAAATTTACTGCAGAAGTTGGGGGACGTAGTGGCAAAGACTACATAGTGTGTGAAAGACGGAGAGGAGGAATTTCAGATAGGAATGAGAAGCAGCGATGGTAGAAGAGGGGACTGGGAGTTTGGCGTTGCTTTTGATGGTGAGGATATAGATTGTTATGATTTTTCTGCTGAAAGTAATATGATGTGAAATGAAATATCCCCAAGACACTATCACTGTGGGAAGTTACAAATGAATGAGCCGGTGAACCAAATTAGACGAGACCTTGCACCGATCTCCAGCTAACACTCGATCTGGATTTCTGTCACAGGTGGACACGCGGAGCCTCAAGGACGAAGGTAGTATGTGTATGAATGTATGAGGAAGAGAAGTACAGAAAGAGAATAGAAGTCGTTAAGTACCAAGTACTTACTTAATAGTTCCTGCCTGGGTTGTGCCTGGGCCCTATGTAACTACTATCTTAGCTACTGGCGGTGCCATAGTTTCTGCCATATGGGTAGCTTCCTCCAAAACTCCAGAACTTAAAGAGAACCTCCCATCTGCTCTCCAGATAGCCCGAAATCCCGCGAAAGCACTAGCTCCACCAACTTCTACCCCACGATCCCCAGTCCGGGGGTAGACCTCCAATGCGGCCAAAATATGTAGGTAGAAACTCAAGCGGCGGCAACAACGACTGATGCCTATATCAACCAGGGACCAAAGCTTTCCGCCGGCCTATCCAGTACCAGGTAGTAGCATGGTATAGAAGCAGGATAATTATAAAAAAAGAATAAAAAATTTTTTTTTTACACCTCACCAATTCACCCATTTCGCACTCGCGACTCACACGAAAAAAACTTGAAACATCTCCCTATACCATCATATCAAAACTCAAAACTCAATTTGGAAATCCGAGTCACTTGATTTACTCACCATGCCCAAATCTGAATCCTCTCATCCTCATCGCTCCAGGAGCTCCACCCCCCAACCCCACCACTCAGTCCCCAAACACAGCAAAGGCAGCACGAGCACCTCCTCCACAGCATCCAAAAACCTCTCAATCCAAGACGACCAAGGCACAGAGCCAGAACCTCACCCCGCACTCCAACAAGCAGCCCAGATCCTCGGTCCCCTACACGACGACAGCGGCCGGCAATCCGCGAAGGCCTCCAACGAAAAGCACATGAAGGACTATTACGCCAAGCAAGACACCCTCGATGCGAAAAAAGACGAGGCTGAGTGGAGATACATTAGTAGTCAGGTTCGGCGTTATGCCAAGATACATCAGTACTTGGAAGATATTAGGGTTGTGCGCACGAAGCTTGACAGGGCGATTGCAAGTGATAATAAGAAGAAAATTGAGTTGAGTATGCGGAGTTTGGAGAATTTCATGACTTGGATTGGGGACAGGGGAAAGCGTATTGAGGAAGAGGAAAGGGAAAGGGAAATGCGTATAGCAGATGGCGCTGGTAAAAAGAAGAGTGGTCGGAGGTAGAGGAGGGGGTTATTGCTTGGGTAGATGATTTTGTGGGTGAAGATTGCTAGGGGGAGTTGCTTTTAATATTGGGAATACAGAAGATGTGTGATTCTCTTTACTTGTTTGTGTTCCATGTTTACATCTGCTTAGTGTAGTGGGAAATGAGGTTGCTAGGATTGAAATTATACTACAAAAAGCAACGGTGCATGAGTGGTGCTATATACGCTAGTTTGATGGAAACGGAAGACATGACATCAACTTTGAGTCGAAGTTCAGGAGAAACGATCCAGCCACTTAACCTCGAGCAATCTCCACGAGCCCATCCAATTATCATACAGCGACATTCATAGATAATGGATGAGAACGGCAAAACGTTCAAACGCAGTCCGAACCTCTTCTCTGACTTACGCCACGGCCACGGCGAGCCCATGACCCGTATTATCTTAACCGTGTAACCTCATTACCAATTCGAAAGCCAAGATAAGGGTCTGATGTATTCTTGTATTATAAACGCATACTCTTGGTACAGTTTCTGTGCACTACAGGGATGGATAAAATTTTTAGACACAAGCGCGGTAACACAAAAGGGCCCGCGGTGGTTGGTCACCTAGGTGGCCGGATGGCAGGGAAATATGTAACAACCGGGAATTGTGTTTAACGCACAAGGCTACTGAGATCCATGGCGACGTCTCAGGGGTAAGAAACTCGTCGTGCGTAGGCAAGAATTGCAGTGTCGTCGTGGGCGAAGGTATTGCAGAACTACCGGCCGAAGTATCGAAAAGCTGTGCTCTATGGCATATGTTGGCTTCGAAGGTCCATTGGCGGTCGCTTTGTACATGTGTAGGGTCGCTGCGATAGACCTTTTCCGTTGTAGGAGGTTTTAGGCATCACTTGATCGTAGGAACTGATTCTGCTGGTACGGACAGATATATGGCCATATGCGAAATTTCTGTAGGTTGCTGCAACTGACACCGCAGTGAAGATGTGGGGAGGATTTAGGATGCAGAGAGATACAGAAGCTGTATAAGTAGGCTTCCTTTAGCTTCGAGATTAATTGAAAAACATCCACACATCATTTATTCTATCGAACAACTCTGACTAGTACAATACTTCCAGTCTCCAAAATGCCTCAACAAACATTACCACTCAGGCCAGCTGCATCTTCACGAGGATCTCATCATGGCGGAGGTTACGATAGTCAAGGTCGTAGACGAGAAGAGCCGCCTAAAGAAGAAAACAAGGCGAATAAACGCAAAGGTAGAGAAGATGCCCAAGCTGAAAAGCAAACAGCACCAGCCAAAAAACACCATGGACCTCCTAGACCACGCTCTAAATCGCCGTCAAAGTCTTCCACTTCTGACGGTGTGCCAACCTCGGAGTCACCATTACACTCGGACGAGTTCGCAAATCTCGAATCTAGGGAGCAAGGACCTGCAAAGACTCAAATTGAACAACTGAAGGAAAAAATACAGAAAAAACAAAAAGAAATAGATTCCAACAGAAACAGAAGCAAAGTGCCGTGGTTAGAAGCGCAGATACAAGAATACAAGAGAAAGATAATACTCCTGCCCGAGATGAAGAGGATAAGGGACGACGAGGCGCTTGAAACCTATCAGCTAGAGATAAATACCCTTGAAAATATTTCGGAGGTTTCAGGCAACATCTATGATTACAACAAAAAGATGGGCACGCTGGACCGAAGTAAGGATGCCAAAAGGCTGAATAAATACAAAGAAATGATTAGTGGATGGGAGAAAAAGCTCAAGCAACACAAGGAGGCCCTCAGACTAGTGTATGCTGAGTGAGAGGTATGCTTAGTAGGCCACGGAAGTAAAAGCGGATTTGAACGAACGATCGTGAAGAGATGGTTAATATCTGAGTTCGTCTGGGAACCGAACAAACAATAGGGAAGACTAGATGTTGAGCCATCGGGATTGCAGGCATTTGGCGTTTAGTTTTGAGGAAGCAATCCTAGTAAAGATATAAAGATTCATTATGAATAGCACCCAAGTATGCTATGGACGTGATTGAGAAATGATAGACAGTAAAAGAGACATGCTTCACAGTTGCGCAATAGTTCCAGGTGATGCTCAAGCAAATTGCAAGGAGAAACATCCACGACGAACTAGCCTTTCCCTCCTTCCTCGAAAATAAAACGATATCGGGGACTACTCCGAATGTCGCGATGCAAAGTAGTCACTACTATTTTGAAGATGAAGATTGTCAGAAACAGAAGATGAACTCCCAACCTTGTCATCGTCTTTAAGGTTAAGGTCGGACCGATGATATTCCGAGTCCGTAGAGAACCCCTTACTTGTACAAACACAACTATATTCGTAGACGCGGACGAATTGAAGTATTGTACTACGGAGTAAATCTGAAGATAAAAAGAAAGAAGACGCGGCAGGGCTATGCTATTTTCTATTCCGACTTCCAAATCCCTATTATTGTCGCACTCGCTTTCCGACATGAATCAAGCCAAAGTGCCGAAGAGCGAAGGTGGGTTGGGTTGCGCACAGAGGTGGTGATCGTCGGATCCTCGCGTTTTGCGATTCTGACTCTGTATTTATGATGGGGAAATTTCGCGTGCTCGGATGTATGGAAAGATTTGGAAGTTTCCGATATGAAATCCACTCAATAGATAGATAATTCCCAGAGTTCCGCGCCGCACCGCGCCGTGCGAGTATTGGTTTTTGAGGCTCCGACGACTTCGGGGAGGAAAGGGGAGCAAGAAGAATTGGATAGAGTTCTAGGCGCCAATAATAGAATGGTATCATTTATCGTGCCAGTTGCGAAGTTTCTTTGGGAAGAAGGGAAAGGGAAAGAGAACTTGATTGGTTATCCATGTCCAATTACCGTGCATGCTTTCCAATAGTGTTTTGTGACGAAGCCGCCGAGGATAGCTATTCCGTAAGAAGCATGAAGCTTCCCCAGAAATTGTTATGCGATGTGAAGAACTGCTTGACTGGACGATCCAGGATGCAATAATCGATGAATGATGTGATTGTGAGTTGTGACAGGTTGTGTTGGGATACCATCAGAGACATTGGGCGGTTGATATCCGAAAAAGGTCTTGGAATGGCTATGGGAACGCTCGACGACTTTTCGTTCGCGCTTCGACATCATCGCAGTAACGTAACTTGAGGCATCAAGGTGGCCAAGACGGTCGAGGCTCCTTGGGATTGTCGATATAAACATGGATGACAGTAGGCTACATCTCCGTAGAAGACTGGTGCTAAGTGTTCCCTGCCTTCTGACAAAAGGTCTGTCAGCGTCGAAAGCGAAGTACAGAGGTATAGTCCAGGTAGGTATAGGCCAGGTACCTTTCCTCTGCCTCGGTCTCTAAGCCTAAGACAGTTTAAAACATTGCCTGTCCAGGTACCAAAGTCCCTAACCTAGTCAGGGGGATACGGGCCTAACTTCCCATAATCCCAAGCTTAAGCTGCCGAAGCCGCCGAGACGAGAGTTGATGGAAGACCAAACAAAACACAGACACAGTCCACAGTCCACCGTCAGCCCAACACCCACCCCGAGCAGCGAGTCCACCCACCGTGCGCCGTTGAAATGTTTGGAAAAGAGTCCACAATCGACTCGGCTACAGCTTGCCACATCATCTTCCCAATTCTCATTTCTTTGTTCGATCTCGCTTAGAGTATTGGAGTTAGAATCTCGTATCGCAAAGCTTGCCAACATTATTTCCCCAGGCGGTGCCAATGGTGCCAATTGTATGTAAAATTGCAGTCATTCACTGTGCGGTCCAGAAAAACCAAATCATACGACTACTCCACTGCTGTATATTATAGTTTCTATTGGTCTCCGAGAGCTTGCGAGTTTGGTGGCTTGTGGTCGATAATTATATTTTTACTGACAGAGTACTGGTAAGTTGGTAACAGTGGTAAGATTGTGCGTACGAAGTAAATGTCGTTGGTCGTATCGTCCTCTCTGTCTCGGTCTTGCTGCGAGTTTGTCTCACGGCTGCGCTTGCGCCCACTTCTCATGCTGTGCCGTGCTCAGGAAAAGATTTTACCGAGCAGGTGATGCAAACGGAAATGCGCATTTGAAAAAGAGCCAATGTTTCTGTCTGCCTAGGCCCTACGGAGCAAGACTGTGTGCGTATGGCGCCCGTACCGGCTGTACTCCGCGAGGAAGCCGTGCTTCATACTGACTTCGTAGGTCGATGTTTACTGCAGCAACTAGGCACGCACGACTAGGCAGGTACTGGCTAAGGGTCAGGTACAATGCATTTCCTCATCCTCGTAAAGTGCCATTTAAGCTTATCCTGAATCGTTGCATGTTATGTCTGGTTATGTTATGACAACAGAAATCCACGCAGAGGTGCCAGTGTCCGAGACGGTGATTGGACAAGGCCATCTCCGAATGTCCCAAAGAGGCGTAGTCTCCCTTACTCAGCCTGGACCACAGCCTTGTAAAACCCTGGCTCAACCCTGCTCAGGTAATTTCCCCTGGACATGGTAGCACATTTACCTCATTTATCCATCGAATCACAGCCTTCGCAGCCCCTTCATCCACCCACCTCGTCCCCTCGTCGATCTCCGCCTCCATCCTTTCCCACTTGCCATCCTTCCATCATAACCGCCTCGGAGGAAATCAATCTAAAAACGATGAAATCCATGGCTGTTCATGGATGGCATGCATTCCACAGCCGGTGGAGGGTAAGATGAAGGGAAGTTGGCTTTTCCTGCGGCATAGCGAGGGAAATGAATGAAATTGCGACTCTGCTTTAAGTATCATGCTCCTCGCCCGAAATCTAGCCATCTCTTCTCTCTCTCAACACACCACTAAATATCTACACGATAATACCCTTCGTACAAAAGTACTCACCACCTTTCTTCTTTACCTCAATTAATTTTTGTATCTCTCGATACGTCCGTTCTTTGAACTCTTTCCTAACTACACTCTTTAAATCATACATAATGCGTTACTCATACGTCTCCGCTGCCATCATGGCATTCGCCCCGGCTGTCTTTGCCCAAGTTGCCGGCTTCGACGCTATCTCGGTCCCGGCTCAAGATCAACTTGTTAAAGTCGGTGATGTCTTGGACATCAAGTGGGATCCTAACTCGGTCGCTGGAACTGTCAAGATTCAATTGTTGGAGGGTGCTACTCCAGCTACCTTGAACTATGACCCCGTGGTCATTGCCAGTATGTTCTACCTCGCGACGAACCATTCACAAAATGAGACATACTAACCATCTTCTTAGCCGCCGTCAACAACTTGGATGGTCACTTCGCATGGACCGTCCCCGCATCCGTCGGTACCCACGCTGCCTATGGTATCCAAATCACTCTCGACGGCAGTGAGGACAAGACCTTCCAATGGTCCAACCACTTCAAGATTGAGCAAGCTGCATCCAGCTCCTCATCCGTCGTCTCCTCCACCACCGCAGCCACCACATCCACATCAGCTGCTGCTTCCACCACCGCTGCTGCTTCCACCACCGCTAAAGCCAGCACCATCATCTCCACCACCCAGATCAGCAGCACCGTCACCGCTCCTGCCCACACCACCTCCGTTGTAGTACCAGTCTCCAGCGCTGCTGCAACTCCCGCAACCTCCATCCGATACCCCGTCAACAACACCACCGTTGCCATCAACCCCACCTCCGGCTCATCCAACGGAACCAAGCCCACCACCCTTACCTCCGTGGCCTCTTCCACCAGCAAGGGTAGCTCCCCATCCGGCACCGGCCTTGCTGTCGCCAACTCTGCCTCCGGCATGGCCGCTACTGGCGTTATGGGACTTTTCGGTTCCATCCTTCTTGCTCTTGCTTTGTAGATCAATTGTACCTCATCCTAGCAATTCGCTGAGGATATAATCATCGACACATAGCATAACGACAAACGGATTTTCCCATTTCTATCATTCGAGGCATAGAAGGGCTGGCATAATAATTGGGGAGCATTTCGCATGGCGCTCTGCTTGCATTTGGAAAACAAAACTTTACTTTCTCATCTGGTTGGGTGGTTTCACATAGGGATATCATGAATGAACAAAACTTCTTTTTTTTCTTTTCTCATCTTATCTTCTCCAGACACCCTTCTTCACACCAAGAATGCTATTTGATAGGGCTTTGGTGTGGATTTGTGGTGGTGGTTAGGGAATGATGTGGATTGGTTGCGGGGCGCCTTTCTCTTTTTTTTTTTTGATGAGGAAGGGCAGGGGAAAAGAAGATACTTCTTTGTTTTTACTTTGTACTTAGGGAAAGGAAACTTTTATGACGAGTGGTGTGAGTGAGTCTTTGGAGGAGAGAAATTCAAATTACATGGTGATTTACGATACTCAGTGTTTTTTCCCTGTGATCTTAATTCGTGCAGTTGAGTGTGACGTCTGCTTTTGAAGATCCATATTCTGCGTGTTACCAAATGCCGAGTCCTGAGTTCCTTCTGCAACGTTCCTTCATCCCATGTTGGTCATCAATCCAACCGTCTCACCCCCTTCATCTCGTCTCGTCTGACCTCGTCTCACCTTCCCATACCATCCTTCAAACGTCCACCCTTTAAGCATCTTACCTCAGCATACCATCCTGACACATCACAAACCCAACACAGCACAAGGCAAGGCACCTTCTTCTCATTCGATCTATCCCCTTGAGCCGAAAATACTCGCAGTCTCACTCACTCCGAACTTACCTGCGAAAACCGTTTGTATATATATGGCAGTTGATGGGATATGGTATGATTAATGTCATGCTGTATGTGTTACCTACCTACCTAGCTACCTACATACTTACCTACCTACCTACCTATCTATCAATATACATACACAACTATACAGCTCCCTTACCTCTTTTTGCCTCCCCGCTCCATTGTATCCACGTTCCTTCTCTCTCTTCCCCTCCCCACTCACATTTGCATCCATCTTCCTCCTCCATCTTCCCCCCTCGTAGTCCTCCTCCTCTATACCTAATTAAAATCACCATATATCCCAACATCTTCTTTCCCCCGATTACAACCCCAACCCGCGCACAATATCTCCAACTACTAAACACATACAAACACAAACTCATATACCCTACTCTACTCACTCACTCCACTCACTCACTCCACCAAACAGAGCATCTCTAGACTCTGAACTTTTTCTATATACCAGTACTTATTAATTTATTTCCTCGTCTATTCCCAAGTTCAACTTATTCATTCACTCACTCACTCACTCACTCACTCACTCACTCACTCACTCACTCACTCACTCACTCACTCACTCACTCATTCACTTTCCCATTCCTCCACCAACAAGATCATATCGATGTAAACTTTATTCTTATTCTTTAAACGAGAGTGTGAGTGTCTCTTGAGTAGCACTTCGTGCATACAGCAAATACAAGTACAAAGTACAGTACAAGTACAAAAACCAATCAATTAACCAACTGATCGATGAATCAAGTGATCCATCAACCAATCAATCCATCAATCGAAATCAAGCGATGAAATATCCGCTTAAACCATCCCCCTCCCTCTCCAGCCATCCATCCATATCCCTCCCTCCAATCCTCACTTCTTCCCCAAAGTCTCATTAATCGCCCCACCAATCTTCCCCTCGGGATTGAAATTCTTCCTATAGAGTGGAAAAAACATTATCTGATTAGCTTCTGTTTCTGTATGTACCCCGTGGCCTTTTGTCTATCTCGAGTTCCCCTTGTGCCCTAAAATCCTTGTTTCAGGAGTATCTATTACACCATGTAAAGCATTTTGGTATCTTCCCCGGACTCCGAAAGAAAAAGTTAAGGAAATTTAATGTTGTGTGGTGGTGGAGGTGAGGTGGAGGTGGTATGAAAAAAAGGTCGTGAGGTGTTTTGTTGTGTGTGTTGTGAATCGAATTAGACTGATTATGAATAGACATTATGTATATCCTTTTGCTCCCCTGACTAGGAAACATGGAAACAAGCATCTCTGTATATGCTTCTGGGTGTTAGGAAAAGAAAACTTCATCTACGACCGACGAGATGAGGAAAAGTGAAAAGGAAAAGTGATGGAGATAGATATCCATTCCGGAAGAGGAGGGGGTCCCGAGGTTGGCCAGGTTTCCATTCGTAGGTGTCTGTAGTTATTTTCCATTGGTCATAGGTGTCCATTATCCATTGGAAGATGGATGTCCATTTATAATCGGGGTTCCAGATTGGTCCGGTATCCTTTGGGTGGTCCAGTATCCTTTGGGTGGTCCAGTATCCAGTATTGGCCTCTACTTCACCTCGTTTGTCTTCGCTATGACATCAATGGTTCGCTCCGGGGAGTCATGTCATCGTGTCGTCCTGTCTCTCCATACTTGTATCCTCCTCTCACTCCACCAACTCCTCTCTCACTCGGCCTGGTGTCCCCCGCCCTCATCTTCTCCAATCTATTCACTCATTATCCCATACTCCTAGGCCTCTCCCCTATAGGACCTAGATGCGACATTTCTCAGCGCTTGCTGCAACTCGGTTTGTCCCGAGACACTCGCTGCGCTGCACCTTTGTCTTCGACTCCTCACGCTATCGATGCTCGGCAACGACCCACCAATAATTGCTGGGGTCGACAATCCAGGATAAGGTTCCGGTCCCTGTACTGGATTATGTTGGCCACACTGCTGTGCACTAACCAGTACAGGGCGATGCATCATCGGTTCTGTAGATGGTGGTAAAGTCATTCCCCAGTGCGGGAATTGATCTTTGATTGGTTGACATGGTTCCTGTATAAACATGGGACCTGCTAATTCATCTTCGGCCGACGAGCTCAGTGAAGCTGGAATTTCCTGACCGCTGGATGCATTTCGCCCAAGGGGATCCCTATGGTTGCGAGGATTGGTGTTGTGGTTATTACGATTTGGATTGACGGCTTGATGTTGATTTAACGTCAATGTTTGAGGAATAAAAACTTGCTTGCGAGGTGGGTACCGAGCTGCCTCTGGTGCGTGATGGCGATTCTGGTTCTGACGTTGTCGATTAGGGAGAGATGTGGTTGGCTGCACCATGGGTTGATGAACCTTCAGGTTAGGTGGCATAAATTTAGGGTCGAAATAATCTTGCTGTAAGTTGTTTCTGTGTGGCCTAGGCAGCGACTGGGTATTATTTTGTGATTGGCCATTGAAGTTCTTTTGTGATGAAGTACCCGCAGACCGCATCCATTGAGAGTGGATCGCATTTTCATAAATATAGGACGGCTCCATTTGACACCCGGGTTGGCTGGAGTAGTTAGGATGGGGCGTCTTTTGAAATGGTTGTTTTGAGGGCTGCTGTGCTGGCATATTGCACACAAGCGGTTGCGGGTTGAGATTTGGTGCTTGCCAGTGTCTCTGTCTTTTTTGACCAATCGCTGCATCATACGATGTAGGCTGCGCCATGGCCGATGTACTCCTGTTCATTTCCGGGGGTTGCATGGATTCCAATGTATCGGTAAGAGGTTGTGGCAGTGATTGCGTTCTATGCATAGACAAGTCTCCATTGGATTTAGCTTGATCGGGAGGAGTATTTCCCATTATAGTTGCCTTTGAGTTTGGGCTGAAGCCTGGAAAAGGTTGTAGCCGTGATTGCGTTCTATGCATAAAGAAGTCTCCATTGGAATTCGGTTGATCGTGGGGAGTATTTCCCATCTCAGTTGCCTTTGAGTTGGGATTGAAGCCTGGAAAGCTTGACCTTGACGATAGGTGGTGATGCATGGCTGGTTCCAGCTTTGTCTTCGTTTCCGTGGTCATATTCCGCATGGTGTTATCAAGATGTAGCAGAGCCGGGTCGACAGTCGATGTGTTGTTTTTCCATGACATGGTTAGATCATCCCAGTCCGATGATGTATCCGGATTGGTAGCCGGTGTGTTGTTGACCCATGGCATGGGTAGATCGTTCCACGTTGAGGTGTCCGAGAATATGTCCGGATTCCAGTCTAACGGCATTGAATCACTTACGTCCGCACCACTTGGTGCCATCTCCATCGGGATTCCGGAGATCTCGTCTCCAATGGAATGAGATACATCACTTGGTAACATTCCTCTTCCTCCACCCATATCTATAGCACCCGTTTGCCCAGATGAAGATATAACCATACCACTTGGTGCTAGCTCTATCTGCGAGTACATGTTCCCTCCTCTTGTTGGTGTTGCATGCCCTGCATGCCCGCTGATTGGTACCCCACTAGGCATACCTGATGCCATCATCTGCTCCAAATAGAAATCTCTAGTCTTCAGATGGGATGCTCGTCTCTGCTGTCCGATGGCCTTTTCAACTCTAGATGGAGCACCACCTTGCCCTCTTCCCCGGTTCGAGAGTAGATGTGAAGGAGGAACATACCCAAGCATGCCGTCTTCTGCCAGCGGTCCGCCGACCATATTTCCTACTTTTCCAATGGCACCGTCGCCTTTAAACATACCACCAATGGCGCCGTCTTTGTTGAATACAGGAGCACCTGTTCCTTGGCTGCTGATGCCTGCTGGTGCCTAGATGATAATGGTTGTCAGGTATTGAGAAAGAAAGATATGAATAAGGTATGGAGGTGTTGAGCATAATGAGAGAGTTTCATATGTATAGTGCCATGGGGGTCAGAAAAAGGAAGTCGTGGGTTTGTAACAAGAGGATATGTTTATGAATGGTAAAGGAGTAAAAGTGTAAGAAAGGAAAGAAAGATTTACTGATGGGGTTGCCTCATGGATAGCATCGTTATTGTCATAGGCCTTGATACCCGCGGTAGCACCTTGGTCCATTGCTTTCGCAGAAGAATGTGAGTTCATATTGATGTTAAGTATTCGATATCGAGAGGTAGGTGAAATGAGTTCGAATTGAGATAAGAAGAAAATTATCCAAGATCTGTGAAATTGGTTAGAAAGAAGAGACGAGGGCAGGGTAAGAGAGTATTTATAAACAGCGGGAGTGATGATGTTATGAAATCACCAGAAAGTGTGACGTCTAGCTCTCTCGGTTGTGCCAGTGATTGGACAATAACGGGGTCAACGTCACCTAGTTGCTCGCAAATGAATGATACTAAGTTAAGTATGATCTCAACGTGCACTGAATAGAATTCCAAAAATTTCCATAATTTCACGAAATTCGTACCCCTTCGAACTTTATTTTCATAGTCCATTATCCATTTAAGGTTGGCACATTTGATGCCTTTAGAAGACTGTCAGTCGATGTAGTATAGCTCGCGTCGAAGATATACTTTACCGTCTAGACTTAGAATTAGCCCATAGTTCAGTCCCGCAGCCTCTAGAAATGATTGGCTGATAGTCTTCGAGCATATAAGGCTGTATTTACGCCGGCGCCGTAATGAAGCTATCGTCGATGTTCTTTCCTTTTCATTCATTGATTGAGGTATGAAAACTTAACGAAAATATGCTCAAGTAGTCTGCAAGGTGGTGCATATTGTGATTCCGATGCTGGCTCACTAGCACAGTAAAAAAGCCAATTTCGGACAATATATTATAGCTGATTGCTGTTGTTAAGTGAATGACCTAGAGAATCTAATGGTGGTCGTCGTCTTGTAATGTCCGTGCTGTCACCCCACGGCGGAGTGGGGTGGGGGGCGGGGTATCATGATTGATCGACAGTACTACCTCATATCGTGTCCTACTCCTCTCCCCCCTTCCGAAATTCCCAAAAAGAACAAAAAAACACTATCAAACGATCTGATTGCGATTATCGACCCGTCTGATTCCTAGCAACGGATACAAAAAGTATCAATAGTGGACACCAAAAATGGCGCCAACGGCAACTTCCCTCACCAACGAGTCGGCGAACAACAGTCGAGTGGGAGCTAAAGGGACCACCATCACCGGTAAAAAACTCAAAATCAGGTCATATCCCCAATTTGAGAGCTTGGAAGAAGAGAGGCTGTATCGCAAGCAACACCTAGCTGCAGCGTTCAGGATGTGTGTAATGCAAAATCATCAAATAAGAGAAATCGATGAGACCAAGACTTTGCTGATATGTGGTAGATTCGCAGAACGGGGGTTTGATGAAGGTGTTGCTGGACATATGTAAGGACATCTACGAGTACTGAGACCTTCACAGTCAGAAAGTATCTTGGGCGGCGTGAACCAACTTCCAAGCAAGCAAGCAAGCGCTAATTAGTCCAAATTCTCCTTCTAGATCAGTCCGCGATCCCATTCTCACCGATCACTTCTGGTTGAATCCGCTATCGCAGCATTTCTCTCAGATCTGCGTCTCCGATCTGATTCTGGTCAATGAAAATGGAGATGTAGTGGTCGGGGACGAGCCTATCAATGCAGCTGCATTTGCTATCCATTCAGAGAGTACGTTAGCCCAGCTTCAACCATGGATTGATGAATTCTGGCTCATGCTAATTCTCGTAGTTCACAAAGCCCGTCCCGATGTTCATGCTGCGTGTCACGCGCACTCTGTGTACGGGAAAGCTTATAGCGCATTTGGTCTACCGTTGGATATGATAACGCAGGACGCGTTGCGCTTTTATAAATCCCATAGCGTGTACGACAATTTCGGGGGAATTGTCCTCGATCGCGAAGAAGGGATTCGGATTGCAAAGTGTTTGGGGGAGGGAAAAGCGTGTATTTTACAAAATCACGGGTTGCTAACTGTAGGCCAAAGTGTGGATGAAGCGGCTTTTTGGTTTATGAGTCTGGATAAAACCTGTCAAGCACAATTACTGGTTGATGCTGCTGCTGCTGGGAGTGGGAAAGTGAAAAAGATTATTGGGCATGAAGAAGCGGCATTTACTTACGAACAAGTCGGTGGTGAGTGTTACCCTTTCCCCCCACCCCAAGAAAAGAAGAAACGAAGAAAAAAAGAACAAAAATAGAAGAAAAGAAGAAAAAATTACTAACTCGGAATAGGTCCAGAAAAGGGCTGGCTAGCGTTCCAAGGTTACTACGATGAAATTCTAGCAAAGACGAATGGAAGTTTTCTTAAGTGAAGACAACAGGATTTTCGTCAGACGATGTCTCCGGCAGCAACCCTTCATTTTTCTTAGGTTAGAATGACATTTGCCCATCTCAAGGATGTCATGTCCCATGGTCTCTGCGTGCGTCCGTTTCTTGCAAGGTGCAACTGTTTGAACTTCCCGTTAGCATTACCCATGGTCATTCGCAAAATTCTCGTCGAATGATAGTGGCATCTATCCCAGCACATCCGACAAATGTATGCAGGAGAGTGGTGCAGTTTTCCTTCAATCACCGTATCTGCAGTGGTGTGGTTTGCCATCTACGTTGGAATATTGAGTGGAGTCCTTGATCTCCGCCAATGAATAAGCACAAAAGGATAATGATATTCTTATATTCTGGACTGGACACCACTTACTAGTAGTTGAACATTTAAAAGTGCTATTAGAGTACCCGAAATAACCTATTCACAACTTAGTAGCTATTACGCAGAAGTATTGCTGCCGTCTCTTCAACAATGACTGAGAAGCACACCTACGAAGCACTCGCGCAGGATGATTTTCATCCGCAGACACTTCACAGACGAAGGCTTCTGCCTTACAACCCCGTGGCAACCTTCTGTGTTCTTATAATTCTACTCGTCATGTCTCTAACTAGCAACATTATGCAAGTCTGGCACGCGTCCAATACTGTGACTGCTACCAACTGGTCGAAATACGGTAAGCTCACTCTCCGCCTCTCCAATATATCGATCGTCAATGCGCTAAGACTTCTATGAAGCAAGTTTATCATATAATACTCAGATTGATTGGAAGTTTAATCCGGGTGAAGAGAACTCTTCGCAAGAAGAACTTCTAGAAGCTATAAGCTTAGACGATGGGGCTATTGCCGTGTCTAAAGATTGGGCTATAGAGAAGGGTCTGGGAGAGACGTCACCCTTCCCATGGGATGAAAGCAAGCTTGTCTACTTTATCCACGCTTATCACGGTTTACATTGTGTCGTAAGTTCCTCGTTCATCTAAACTATCTACCACATTAGTTCTAAACAACCAGCAGAAATTGATTTACCGGTTTGTGAAAGAGGTCCGAGACACCGATACTCAAACCGTCCCGCTGGAACATGTCATTCACTGTCTTGACGCGATGCGTAAAGACATCATGTGCTACGCCGACGACACACCTCGACCTCGACGATATGAAGCAAATTCGACGGTGGCCATCAAGGCAGAGGGAGAACTACGACAATGCCGAGACTGGTCAGTGCTAGAAAGCTGGGCAAAGGAAAGACCGGCGTGCTTCCAGGCGGGCAATGCGGATCCAGGTGACATGCTACATTCCCAACTGAGGTTCTGTCCTGAGGACTCGCCTTACTTGCCTGCTGTCAGACAGTATTTTGGGAAAGATGATGAGTAGTACTTCTAGGGACAGAATTTGGAAACGCGAAGATTTGGCATCAGCATCACTGAGAGTTGGGCGAATATCACTGCTGCATTGAATTTCTGTAAAAGTATGATTCGCCTACAATATATACTCATCAGTGGAACATTTGACGTGGGGAAGTCACAATTTTCAGTTTTCTCTCCCTCAAAACTCATTTGTATTCATTTCTCGTCTGGTCTTGTGCAGCCAAGAGCAGGTTTCCAACTTATGAAGCCCGATTTTTGCTTCAATATTCACTCGATAACTTGAAATTTCGAATGACTTCTCGCTCTTTGTCCGTATCTCATCAGAAATATTGGGACAGGAATAAAAGCCATAGATATAAAAGCCAAAACCGAAGTACCCCAGCCAACGCCAAGGTGCGCGTATAGGGAGGGTCCTGCCATCGGCAAAAGGGCAGCAGCAATGCACGACAAGACTACACATGCCGACACAGCAGACGCAGCATATATGGAAAAAGCGTCTACCAGATAACTATACAGCGAGATATTTGTAACAGATAAGCTACCAGCTATGAGTGCAGTCCCAAGAACAGGTACGATCCATGGTAGTTTGTATTCGGCAGACCAGCCGTAGAGAAAGAAACCCAAAGGCATGCATATACTACCAATTATCATAGGTGGAAGCCGGTGCTCTGGCTTCATTCCACCCGGTGTGATCTTTTTCTTTTGGATATAGCGATCCATGGTGAATCTGCACGCAAGGATCGCGATGGTGCTGCCGATTCCCCTGCCGAGGTACATCAGTCCGGCAGTGCCTTCAGACATGTTGTAATTCTCTTCAAACACCACCGTCATGGTTGTCATGACCAAGTACTGAAAACCGAAGACGATTGCACCATAGATAGACATGACCAGCACGATTGGCGAGAGGACCAAAATTTTCGCAGGACGCACAATCGCCTCCGCGAATAGTTGCCTGCTGGACTTTGTCTCGGATGCGTATATGGAGCGGAATTTGGGATCGCCTGTGGCAAGACGCTTTTTGGAGGCTTTTTGCTCAAGGATCGTCACTTTGTAGGATTCGCGGAAGAAGAGGATGAACCCTAGCTCACACAATCCGCCTACGATCGCACCCAGCCAGAAGACCCAACGCCATCCAAGTGTCTCGCCGACGTAGCCGCCAATAAGAGGGGCGATAGCTAGCCCAGTCAATGCAGGAAGATTGATAAGGGCCTGGACACCCGCGCGCTCTTCCTGGATAAACATATCGCCCACAACACTAGAATTCAAACTGATCGCAGCTACGCCCATGCCATTTAAGAATCGAAAAGCCAGAAGCATGTCGATGTTTCTGCTAACAGCACATGCGATGGAAAAAATGGTGAACAGAACGTTAGTTGTATGGTAGACGGGAACACGTCCATACATTTCTGATAGCGGTCCGATGAATAACGGCCCACAAGCCTCGCCAAGTTCCCATACGGAAACAAGAAGTGTGAGGAATATCTCATGGTGAGATTTTAGGGAAGAAAGTATCTGTGACGATGGTGGAATGCACATGCCCGTTCCTAGGATTCTAAAAGAGAGTCAGTGATGACGGTAGTAGACGATAGCGTAAGTTGGGGGATTCATACGCTACCAAACTCGCACTGGATAAAACACCCACCATAGCCCACTTCCGAGAGCGTGGCCAGTTTAGTGGGTTTTGCGAGTCGTCGTCGCCATCAAAGGTGACTATGTAGAAGGATTCTCCTGCTGGCTTGGTTATCGACGGGTCAGCCGTAGCTTCAAGCCCCTCCAACTTTTCCGTCATGGAGAGATCGTAGTTCTCATTCTTCACGGCTTGAACTGACGTGCCGCCATTTTCGGGGCTTAGAGCTTCGTTCATGGCGTTAGAAAATGTCAAAATCAATTTTTGATCCCTCGCTCACCAATTTCGTGGGAGGTGAACTTCTGGCGTATTGCCATTGACTCTCAGGCGGAACTGATCGTAGTCATAATTGCCTGACCTGTTTGGCTCGGGCAATCATAGTCTCCATATCAGGGAACTCGAAGTTGATCCACTTGTACACTGTTGGATGTACAACCTTGAAGTAACATTTAATAGATATGAACCGCACATGTACACTGCCCGTTATGTTACATTCTTCAGTGAAGTGGTGTGCAAGAAAAATCTCTCCAAGCGCCAACAGGGACATGGAAAAGCATATCCTAGCCATTTATTATTTCCGGGCGGCCATCCCCGACCAATAGCACAACCGACAGAGATCCGGCAGACTGGTAAAGACAGCCACCCCTCTCGGAGCAAAAACTAGAATCGTAATCACCAACATATACATTAACCGAGGCCAGCTCCGGTATTCCTTCAAAGTAGAATTCATTAAGCAACAGTTGGATTTTTTTGGCGTTATGATCTCATGCGAACCCGGGCTAATGTGGCAATCCTGCTGCAGTTGAATGTATTCCAGCGGCAAAGCGCAGGAAGCCGTACAATATTGAAGACAATGAATGACATAGACTTTTTCCGCTGGCATCTGCACTGATATTCGGTTTTGGCAAGGGTGTAATGCATACACAGATATAGTAAGGATCGACAATCAAAGAAGCAAAGCTGGAGTAATGGACATGACCTATCGATCTGCTGAAGTGTGAAGAAGGAAACCCCTGGTTAGACAACAGCTCCTCAAGCACCATCCCGCATTTATTCCATCAAAGAGTTCCGAGGCAAACCATCCTCGCCGTTATCACAATGACCCAAGTGACCCTTTGACGAACCTAAGTGGTCATGATAGCAGGCAGACCGTTCTGTGGCCCATTCACGCAAGGTATCCCAGTCTTTGCACTGGACCACCTGTCCATAACCAGCATCTCTATGTCCAGTGGCATGAAGCAAATTATCATCTGCCGTACACATAATGTTTTGGCGCAAGGTATCGAAGCAATGAAAATCGTGATGGATTTCCCAGTCAATTCCGCTGCCATTTTTTAATGCAATGTAATGTTGGCGAAGGAACTTCTGAACAAGGGTGGGTGGAGAGTAAGCTAGTGCAGATTGTAGAAATTCCAAAAGAGATTGTGTTTACTTACAAGACAGTGAAGTGAATGGTATGCGCTGACGGTATAGACCATTTTCTCGGTCTCGATAGGATGGCTCATAGAAGGTGGTAGACCCTGGGCAACAGCCCACTTAGGATCGATAGAGACTTGTCCGTGGCCGGCCTGGATGTCTTCCCATGCCGAGGAAGATTCAGTTTCGTTGAAATCCATATACTTGGTGGGCAGAAACTGTTGACGCATGACATTTTTCATGGGTACCAGTCCAGCTAATACATATTAGCCGTCTATGAGCTTTCAAGGTAAAAGAATGGGCTCTGCTTGCCGAGAGATTGCTTGCATTCCAATATTTCCTGGCCACATGCACGTCTAGATAAATGCGCAATGGTTATGCTTTGGGAGATTGCAATGATGAGAAGAAGCACAATGAGCAATGTCTTGAGAGGATCTCGTCGGAATACCTTCACGGTACTGTGTGCCTCCTCGACATTTTCGGGTACACTAGGCTCTGCCTCAGAATGTGTGGAGTTTCTTGAGCTGTCGCTTTGGTCGAGAAGTGTATATTTGCTCTCCAGTGTTTCCATGATGGCTTTTTGTAAACTTGATTGTAATGAGACGGTATAAATTGGCCGAGAAGCGAGTGCTGATGTGGGAAATTTTATGTCTTAAGTGCTGTTGAGATATCGTTCAGACCTTTTCCAGAGGTGATTCACAGTCTTCCCTGGTACTTCCTCAACTTTCTCTACCCTTTTTTCCCTCTGATCTCATCCGCTACCACACCCTCCACCTTCACCGACTTGTAACTCGTCCACTAGGTGGCACACCCACCATTCGTAACATCTACATTACTATAGCATAGTGAGTAAAAATGCGCCCCCCAGGTGCGTGAATGGATCTTCTTGAAGAACCAACATCATAGCCCATGCAGTCCCATTTGTGGCAAAGAAGTAAACTTACAACAATTGTCTCGTTGCAGAACCAACACCTAGGATGTAGTATTAAACCCTCTTGTTTCTTCCTTGACATCGCAGTTCAACTCTCATCTTCAACACACAGAAATCCAAGCACCGCAAGCCTTTCCAGTCCTCTCAAATTAATCGCTGTTAGTCCACCAAGTCAGTCGAATTTGTTCCCTATATGTTTGCCGATCTAACCGAAGCAGTCTTCACAAGCTCACAATGGATCTTTTGAGATCTCTTAAGGTTATCATGCTTGTTATGCTCGGAGCAGCAATTGCAATGCCAGTGCCTGGCGCAGTTCAACAAGTACGAAATCTCAGGTCTTGTAGTTTAGTTTGAAGGTGTTTGCTAACTTTGCTTAGCTGCCAGATGATTTTGACGTTGACTCTATCGATCTAGCCAATCTTTAGAAAGGTTAGAATGCTTTTTGTAATAGGGGGATGACTTTGGAAATAATTGTGACTGGGAACTAGACGGGAGACCAGATGCTCGGATGGGGAGGGGGCTGTTACCTGTAGTTTGTCAATGGCTATTTTTCTGTATAGAATCTATGAATAGCAGTCAAACAGGCACAAATTGAGATCTCATTGATTGTTACGTGAAGTTCGATGGCTGACGCGTCTTTCCGAGCCCAGTCACTCGCATCCATATGCCAGAGGTTCGTAACTCTGGAACATATGACGATCCACACCGTGGTAGAAATACGATCATTGTTGTAGGCTAAGATTTGGTCGGCGACCATCAACTCTACTTCAAGATTCAAAGCAAGAGGATAAAACTCCCCTAGTGCCGTTTCTGTCAGGGAGCAATATGCACCAACCTCGACATAAACCTAGTAGCCATGTAGTGATGCAGAGAGATTCCCATGAGCACGATGCTTTCAGTGGAATGACCTAGAATCCAAGCATGGTGTTACCTCGAGTAAATTAAGCAAACAGCGTCTCATCACCAACTATACAATGCATGCATCGGATGAGCTCTAATTGGAAAGAGAAAATAATAAAGTTTCCGAGGAATAGCTTGAAATTGTGACCTCGCTGTTCATGATAGGCTTTTTGGACCGTGTGGATGACCTGCCAGAAAAGAAAAGAGGACCATTGTTGTATGTTGTTGGTATGTAGTTGGCATGTGTATAGTAGAGTCCCATTGCATACTTGAATCAATGTATATCCGTATGCGGCAGACAATCTACATGGCTAAATTGCTAAGGGCGCGATTGGCGGAAGGAAACAGGGGCCGCGGTAAGGAGGGGTAGCGCGCGTTTTGCGGCTTTTCTCCGATGTGGAAGTCTTGCCGCACGTAACCCTGAAAATGCCTGTATTAATTCGTAGAACTGTTAGCTGCGCGATGAAGAAGCTGATATCCGTAACAGCAGAAGCAGCATCCCAGGCATCCGGAATGTAGGTCCGTACTGCTGGGAATCCATCTCGTACCGGGGCACTCAATCAGCACTGGGCGTTATTCCCATTATCTGTTCCAAATCGCACCTCCCAACACAGCTTAGTAGCAAAAAGTGCTCGGCTACTCAAGTCTGGTTTGATGTTCTCGAAGCTGTTCTGCTAGATATGCCTTCCGATCCGCAAGTACTAAAGGCATTCCGTGCTTATTCCGGGTTCTGCACTCTCCACTACACTTCTCTTTAACCAAAGACCCCACGATCAGCACAACAGAGAAAATGTCTCCAAATCCGACTACTGTTATCGTGGTCTCTGTAGTACTTGTATCATTGGCTACCATATCTGTTGGACTTCGCTTTTACGTGAGAAAAGTTAGACAAACAAAGCTAGGACTTGATGACTGGAGCATCTTGGTCGCGTTGGTATGTTCTTAATTATTCATACTTTTGTTGGTAAATTTCGGTATGAATCCTCGCTAATGTTTTCTTTGTAGGTGCTAGCTTGGCTGCTGAGTATCTTGATGTTTGTTGGTAGGCAATGCCTTTTACCCTCACAGTGTCAGCGTTATTCACAGACAATATAGCATCAGCACTTGGTGCGCTAGGTGGACATACTCCCAGAAACCCGAAGACAGGACTTGCCATAGACAACAAAGCGACAGTCAATTCCGGCAAAGTCGAGTATGCCTCCTACGTTATCATGTCCTTGACATTCGGCACTATCAAAATCAGTGTCGTATCGTTCTATCGAAGAATCTTTGTTAGCGAGGCTTTCCGCCGCTGGTCAACTTTTCTTTTGATCTTCATCGGACTGTGGATGTTAGCATTTTTTATCTCCTTAACTCTGTGGTGCGGGACACACCCTGCTGCGGGATGGACGAGTTATAAGGAAATCCTCAAATATTGCGATAACCTCGCAGATCTGGAGCTGGCGTTCGCCGTTACAGATGCCATGACAGATCTTGCTGTCATACTCACGCCTATTCCCATACTCTGGAAACTGCAGTTGTCTACCAATCGCAAGATTGCACTTACCGGCATCTTTCTTCTAGGTTTCTTGTACGTTGAACGGGCCTCTGGAGCAGACTTGTTACTGAACCTCTTTCTAGATCCACTGCGTCGTCAATTGTCAGAATGGTTATCGTCGTTGTCGACATCTATGGTTAGTTTCTCAAATAACTTGCATGTGCATAACTTGGCTGAGATAGATTTTAGATACCACACTTGGCTACCGCGACTTCCTAGGTAGGTAGAGTTCTTCCCGTCCCAAAAACGATTGAACTGACTCAAATCAAGGTCTTGTTACCAACGTGGAGATCTGGAGCGAAGTTGAAGTATGCATTGCTGTGATAGCGGCGTGCTTGCCAACTCTAAGACCATTGTTCTCTGGCAGTTCCCCCGAGAGTATCATCGGTAGCATACGCTCTGTAATATCGCTAAGCAGTCTCAATCGCACCCGATCTGCAGTTCCCAAACAAGCTAGATATACGCAGACCAACGAGGAAGATGGAATACGCCTCCAGCCAACTGAGTGGAGAAAGGGTTCCTCTGTCGGACTGAAATCACTCGAAGTAACTCCGATAGCGCTGCAGCTGGTGCGAATGAAATAATGGTGACAAACGGCGTCTCTTTTCAAGAAGAGCACCGAGGGAAGTAGCGTAGCAAGCATCAAGGGGTTGAAATTCAAGCTCGTTTGTTCGAATAGAAAGGCTAGAAATAGTCGTCCGGCCTCTGCATGCGTTCCGCCAAAATGCAAGCCTATGGGAAAATGCACGAACTGTTATGTAAATATAGCGCTGTGTGAAATATGCATCCTCGCACAGGCCAGACAAATGAAGTAGCTTATAACCTGTGAACCCGCTAGCTTTTCGTGGCAAGTACGTCCGAGACGTGGGAGCATGGCCAGGATACCTGCATGTACCGCGACCATGCATAACACAGTTGCGGGCCAGTACAAGTGCTTATCATTTCCTAACAATGGCGACAAGGGTCGGATAGTTGTTAATCAAGCATCGGAAATCGAATCGCCTGAAAGATTGTCCATTACCCCGGCAGCATTGTCGTATATAAAGAATTGGATCGCAGCCAGTGACACTTCCGTAACACATCCACTGTTATTCACATCATCTTCCTTCAGCACACGAGGAATTAGGCACGCCTTCAAAATGACTCTTTCGATTGATTCTGAGCCTATGTGGTGCAAGGAGTATAGCAATGGTACCGATGTTGTGTGGTATTTCGAAAACATCGAGAACAAATTGACACCTCATACGCGCCAACTCCTCGAGACGTACAGCAATATTCCGCCTGACCAGGTGCTTTCACATATCAATACCATCGTAAGCTGTTTCAACACTGTATTTATATGCCTGGTTCTAATATCACACCGCACAGCGTGATAAAGCATGGAAGATTCGCTCCCACATGTGCACCGGGCAGGGAATCTTCCTTATCCCTTCGATGCCTGGCCATCCCCAGCACCCTAACATTCTCTCCCGCCTCAAGAATGGAGCCTCTCTAGTCGACGTAGGAGCGTTTGTCGGTCAAGACTTACGCCAACTCGTCGTCGACGGTGCACCGTCTAACAACATGTACGGAGTCGACATCGTCAACCACTGGGATACCGGCTATGAAATGTACCGAGACCGAGAGAAGTTCCACGCGCATTACATCGAGTGCGATATTCTGAAGCCGAGTCCTGCATTGAAAGAATTGAATGGCAAGATGGACATCATCTGGATTACTCATGTGTTGCATCAATGGACGTGGGAGGGACAAGTTCTCGCAGCGAAGACGCTGGTCAATCTCTCACGTGTTGGCACCATAGTTGCAGGGTACCAGGTTGGAGCGGATGTGGCAATGTTTGCACCGAGGACGGAGTTGATGAAGGGGGATAGCTTCTTGCATGATCCGGAGAGTTTCGCCAGGATGTGGGATGAGGTTGGCGCGGAGACAGGTTCGAAGTGGAAGACGACGGGGAAATTGAAGACGACTGATGATATGGGTTGGACGCCGGAAGATTTGCCAACAAAGGGTCGGAAGATTTTGGAATTTACTGCGGAGAGGGTAGAATAGTCTCGACTGAGCTTTCAGTGAGGCAGATTGAAATCACGTATAGGCCTTGTAGATCAGTTATGACACCGTACAAGCTGGGCAGCGATACGGTCTCCCGAAGAAGGAGTTGGCAGATAAAAGAATTCGAATGTTGAACCTTTGCCCCGCTTGCTTGTTGTTGATACTCGATAAACAGGCGCTGCTGCCCGAGAAATGACGAAATTCGACCTTTTTTTCAAGGAGCCGCCCATGAATCCATGTTTGAACGTGTTGAAGCCCTGAAGGTCGCAAGGTAGGTCGGTCAGTCATCATAGGCCTGCGTTTCTTTTTTCTCTTCCTTTTGACGAATTTTCTGTCGCCATTTGCGCCAATCTCGGGCATCCCGGGATAAGAGCAATTGAATTGTGCCCCCGTAGCTGGCAATAGCTTCTTCCTGTGCTCAATTCTAGCCGTATGCCTGGGTGCAGTGTGCAGAGCGCGAACACAAAGTAGCACAGTAAGGCATAAGTCGTCGGGAAATTGTACATCATCCAGAACAGAACAGAGCGGAACAGCTCGCCTCGCCTCGCCTCGCATGGACGGTCCCACCCAACACACCAGAGTTTGCAACTAGAGCGGAACAGAATGTAAGCCGTACCCGGATTGCACCTGTCCATCCATCCATCCATCCATCCATTCATTCATCCTTGAATCGCATCATTCGCACTTTTCTTAGTCTGGGCCAAACTTCACGAACTGCTCCCCAGCCCCAGTATTTGCACTTTTGAGCCTTGAGCTTCTCTGCTAGTCCGATGCCCTACTGTACATACTAATAGTTCACCAGCGTCCAAGCTAAACCCCTCCTCACCCCTCATTACTAACCCTCCACGACCGAGAACAACAAGACCTCAGTACAAGTGTAGAAGCACTTTCGTGCATACGAATACTGGACATTGCATATTAGATATTGGATATTGGATATCGGATATTGGACATAAATCTTCGTTCCCGCCGGAATTCATATTCATGCATGCACTTCTCAACCTCAGCCGCCCACCTGCGTGATTACTACTTTCACTTTCCTCGTAGCTACCTTACCAATCCACTCGTACTTCGTACGTATCCAGCTGAATTAAAACGCCACGACCAATTATCCGCTGCACAGTCAAGGGAGCACAGCACGACCACCACAACAGACCACTTGTATGGTTTACTGACTCCTCGATTAAAGAAGGAAAAAGAAAGGTGGGTGGTACGAACAGCGGAACTACCAAGAGCGGGGGTGATTATCTTCTACATCTTCTGCCTACACCCAAAACAAAAAAAGATCGACCTCTGCTTTCGAACCCGACATTGTCTCTTTGAGGAAGTATTAGGTATGTCTAGACAGTTATCGACCTCACGGGTGGATCGAGGGGAAATGTCTCTCGATGCGGCCATGAGAGCACCGTCAACGAACGCTCCAGATGTCGTCGTTCTTAGCTTCCTGGATGAGGATGTAAAGGTGAAAGAAGTCGCCGATCCAAAGAAAGACCTTTGGGTCTCCAGCATAGATGGGTATGTCCTTCCCTTGAGTTGGGAGCATTGGCGCGCATTAATTTTACACCGAAGGGGTTGTCTTCAATTCATACTAATGCAAGATTTACAGTCGCTTTCAATCACCTATCGTTCCAGTCCGGGTCGGGCCTCATGCTGAGACTTTCCATGTGCATCGCGATATCCTCACGAGATCCGAATACTTCAGAAAAGCTCTAGATGGTGAATTTCGGGAAGCCGGAGAACAAGCTATCGACCTTCCGGAAGAAGACCCAGCGCTATTCGAATTCGTAGTCGCCTACCTTTACGAATCGAAGTTCTGCCCAATACGACCTGTCGCATCGATCATAGTCGCTGATCCTGACAAGGGAAAGGGAAGGGAATTGAATGATGAAGGAAATGCTTCGGGTAGCGATGATGGATCAGACAGCGGCAGTGCAAGTGATGAAAGGTCAGCATTTACGAAATACTCGAACTACTAATACCGGTATCTTGCGCTAACCTACTTGTAGTGCCCGAAGTCGCAGAAGAAGAGAAAGCCGTCGTAGGCGCCAAGAACGAGCATGGGAGCAAAGACAACGCAAGGAGCCTGGTCGTCACCGACCGGATTGCAATTGCGCAACATGCACGCAAGAGACCTATGGGCCAACCTGTTGGAATTGCGGTGTCACCAGAAGAATACCTCCACCCAGAAATCGATGGATGAATGGACCACCCCCACCGCAACCAATGCCAGTCATGGGTCGCAACGGCTATCCTCGCGGCCCTGGTAATCCTCGTGACCGCAGACGAGGTTCTCGAAATAACAATATTGTAGAACCACAGGTGGAAGACAGAATGTCGCCAGAAGATTTAAGAACCTGGTCAATGGCTTACACTCTGAGCATTGACGTTTACGTCTGTGCGGAGCGGTATTTGATGCAAGACTTCAAGAGCTGCGTTTCTGCCTTCATAATCAACAATTTTGAGATTGCAGGTTCAGATGCTGCGCTGCCGTCAGTGCTGGACTCATGCAAAACTTTACATGATGGAGTTAGCCTGATGGATCCGTTGCTCAAGAAGGTCTTTGCTAGAGTGGGCTTCTTGCAAGCTCGGTTGTGGAAGAAACACCCTGAAGAAACGTCAAACTTTTTCATGGATAACCCTGAACTTTCAACTCTGATTCTCAAGGAAATGGCCGAAAGAAGAGAGGAAGATGCTAAGGATGACTTACCTGCAATGGACCGTCCAGTTCTGCCACCAATGCCTAGAGAGGAGATAATTCAAGGTCCGCGACGTCGAAATTATGGTCCATTACCTCCCTACTAACTGTAGAAAAGTCTTCCCGCACCATCGCGATCCTCGACATCGAAATTATTGGTGATTCAACGAAAACGTCACGAACATATAACGAAGCGGCTAATCGTCGCGGTTTCTAATTTATGACATGGTTTGGGGTTGGTGTAGCGGATGGTCTGGATTTGGAAATTCATTCGGGAGAACTCGAGTTTGTGATACCTTGCATTGCCAGCGATTCTCTTTTTCGTTATCTATACCCTTATACGTTCGCAAGCAAGCAAAAAGCCACTGAATGCTTGTGATGGTTAGTCAGGTCACTTTGCGCATCTACAAATTTGCCAGCGTTTTTTGATTTTATTGAGTTACTCGTAACGGTTAACCTTAGCACGGAAAAATAAAAACTTCGGTATAGCGAAGACCGATGTCATGATGCAAACAGCGACGATCCTTGTGCACTGAATATACTAAGCATCAGTTTTACCTGCTTTCTACTGGTCGGTACGATGTTCCGAGATGGAGCGAGGATACCTTGGTGCAAGATCTATCCAGCGTTTAATTCTCCCGAGCACCGTCCTTCCCCAGATCTGCATACCCCGCCAAATGGCGCGGGTGGGCGGACGACACCGAGAGATTCTTTCACCTCAATGGAGGAGCTCATATCCATATTCCAGGTATCCGGATGGAAGCAAAATATGTCTAGGTGTATATATATGTAGGTTGAATGCCAAGGATTGAATTGGATCTTGATAGCTTTTTATACATTGGTTAATGTGTTCATTTTGCGACCATGCATTCTGTCTCTTTCCTGACGTTTTTTCTTTCATTGTGCATATTTCCACTTCATGTATTTTCACAAAGTCTCACGGCTTCTCTTGACTATGGAACTTTTCGAGGTGCATACTCCTCGAAGTATAATATTACTTACTACCAGAAAATCCCCTTCGCAGCGCCTCCCGTAGGCAATAACAGGTTCCGCGCTCCTCAACCTCCGCTCCATATCAATGGCACCTACAATTCCACGCAGACTTTCCCGGCGTGTCCGCAAAAAGGCGTAAGTCCCGCACCCTCACACTTCCTAACACACGAATACTTGAGTGAAACTAACCTTTCCATGAAACCCAGAAGGTCGGCTCAGAAGACTGTCTCTACCTCTCCCTGTACTCGCGCCCCTGGACCGTCGGACAGCCCCTCCGTCCTGTAATGGTTGTCTTCTTTGGCGGCGGCTTCATCCAAGGCGGGGGCTCCCAAGCAATCCCTCCATCCGCCTATCCCGTACTAAACGTCTCCTCCCAAAACGACATCATCTTCGTGTACCCCAATTACCGAGTCAACGTCTTCGGACTCCTTCCCGGGAAAGAAATCGCAGAAGACGCAGACTCGGATCTTAACCCAGGACTGCTGGATCAGAAAGCGGTGCTGAAGTGGGTTAATAGTTATATTGAGGAGTTTGGCGGCGATAAGGGGAATGTGGGGATTTGGGGCCAGAGTGCGGGGGCGGGGAGTGTGGTGTATGTTTGTGTTTGCTTTCCTATTTTCAATTCCTTCTTACCTGCGGTCAAATATCCCGGATGATTGAGGAACCCCAGCTAATGAAACCCTCAACCCAGCGCACAAGTCCTCTCCACCGCCTCCTCCACCTCTCCCCCTCTCTTCAACCACGCCCTAGCCTCCTCTCCTTTCTGGCCCAAAACTTACAAATACGACGCCCCCGAAGCGCAAGCCATCTACGACACGATGACGAATCTCACAAACTGCACCGGTTCCCCGCTGGGCACATTGCCGTGTCTGAAAAGCCTGGATTGGGAAACGCTAGCGCAGGCGGCGCTGGTGGTGGCCGCGAGCCATACGTGGAATACGAGTAGTTATACGTGGGCGCCGGTTATTGATGGGAGCTTTCTGAAAACTACGTTGAGTGAGGCGACGGTTAATGCGAAGAGTGGCGGGAAGGGGAGTATTGGGATTGAGGAGGGGTGGGGGATGTATAATGCGCATGAGGGTGAGTGCTCTGTGTTTGCTTGAGTGGTGGTTTGTGGTTTCTGCGGCGGGCTGGGTCATTTCTCTGGCTTTTGGACAATGGACTCAATCACTGTGACTCCATTCGTAAAGCTCAATCGACACCTTGTCAAGATTCTTTTCATCCACTAACATCCCACCTTAGGTCAAAATTTCGTTCCATCCGGCCTCCAAAACAGCACCTCAACCGGCATTCCCCCCTTCAATTCCACTCTCAACTCCTTCGATTCCTGGCTTGCAGGTTTCCTCCCCTCATTCTCCACATCCCAGCTGAATGCTGTGAAGAAGATGTACCCAGTTAATGGAACAGCTGAGACTTTGCCTACGTACAATACTACTTTTGTGCGCGCGGGGTTGATTTATAGAGATGTAGTGCTGGCTTGTCCTGCTTTGGTGAGTTTATGTTTTCTAGCGCTTGAGTTGTGAGAAGGAACCATTGCTGATAGAGTTGGAACTTGTAGTGGATGTCGAAAGCGGCGAGTAAGAAGGGGTATTTGGGGGAGTATACTATTTCTCCTGCTACACATGGAAGTGATACTGGTTATGTACGTTCTTCTATCCTCTCACCCCTTCTTTCCCCTTTTCCCCTCTGCCCAACTTACTAACTACCTACCCCCCTCCTCCTATAGTGGAACCAAGTCAATGTGCTCCAAACCACCCAACCCCTCATCTACGACGGCTACGCCGGTGCCTTCGCGTCCTTCTTTGCAACCGGCGATCCGAACGCGCATAAACTGACGAATGCGTCGCAAGCGGGTGTGCCGGAGTTGGGAACCGGGAAGGAGTTTGTGATTAGTAGTGGGGGGTTTACGAATGTGGGGATTGGGGAGTTGGAGGGGAGATGTGCGTTTTGGGCGAGTGTGGCGGGGAGTGTGCCGGTTTAGGGGTGGTAGGAGGTGTAGTGGAAAAGAGGGATAGGAAAGAGGGATGGGAGGGTGGTGGGGGTTTGAGGAGGGAGGCTTTTGTATTGAGTTTCATTTGGGGCGTTGCTGTCGACATTTACGCTTAGTGCTTGACTTTCCATTTCTACCATTCTTTCCACCGTCACTCAAAACCCTCATGCCCTTCACTCTCCCGTCATATTTGTCACAATCTATAAAAATTCACCAAAATCATATCTCTTCATCGGACCCGGCCCTACACGACGAGATCCCTACGTAGCAAAATCTTTTCTGCTGTCCAATATGATCAGAAATCGGCAATTCACCTCGAACTCTTACCACAAATCGACTCTCTGTAGTATCCTAGTGAATACTATCTTTACCACTCCTCCACACTATTTAAGTCGATTCCATCCCATCCTTCAAACATCAAATTGATCAAAGGTGTGTATATGGCACGCTACGGGTGACGACTATTCTAATGCCTCCAGCCTTGTTGTCCGGGAACGAAGTGTAGTTACTGGGGTGTCTATCCTGCGGGATGGGGTTTCAGTTTTAGTGATGTGCATATTACTATCGTTGTGGTTGTTGTCGTTGCTATTATCTTCGTCGTCGTCGTTGCCGTTGTCATCGTTCCATGACCCGTTTATAGTATCTTAGTAAATACTCTTCATCATCCCTCCATACACTCTCCAAGTCTACTTGCGGATTACTTCACTATATACTAGTATTGAGTTATGTGAGAGTTGCATGCAGGTCAGAATACGTACAAGTATTTAAGATTCCGAAATTTTCCTAATTTGACTTATTTTATCGAGTATTGAGAAGCTCTTTACGAGTACGAGTCTCCAAGAGATCTGCAAGGTTGCTTATACTTGCGAGAGTTTGGGGGTGCTCCTTGCCGAGGACCTTCTCTGTAAGCTGCAGTATCTCGCGGTAAAGCAGCTCAGCTGCATCGTACTTACCCTGGTTCTTGAAGAGACCTGCAAGATTGTTTATACTTATGAGAGTTTCAGGGTGCTCCTTGCCGAGTACCTTCCGTCTAAGCTGCAGCGTCTCGCGGTAGAGCGGCTCAGCTGCATCGTATTTGCCCTGACTCTCGAAGAGACCTGCAAGATTGTTCATACTTATGAGAGTTTCAGGGTGCTCCTTGCCGAGTACCTTCCGTCTAAGCTGCAGCGTCTCGCGGTAGAGCGGCTCAGCTGCATCGTATTTGCCCTGACTCCTAAAGAGATTTGCAAGATTATTCATACTTGCAAGAGTATCAGGATGCTCCTTGCCGAGAACCTTCTCTGTGAGCTGTAGCGTCTCGCGGCAGAGCGGCTCAGCTGCATCGTATTTGCCCTGGCTCTCGAAGAGATTTGCAAGATTATGCATACTTATAAGAGTATCAGGATGCTCCTTGCCGAGAACCTTCTCTGTGAGCTGTAGCGTCTCGCGGCAGAGCGGCTCAGCTGCATCGTATTTGCCCTGGCTCTCGAAGAGATTTGCAAGATTATGCATACTTATAAGAGTATCAGGATGCTCCTTGCCGAGAACCTTCTCTGTGAGCTGTAGCGTCTCGCGGCAGAGCGGCTCAGCTGCATCGTATTTGCCCTGACTCCTAAAGAGATTTGCAAGATTATACATACTTCTAAGAGTATTAGGATGCTCCTTGCCGAGAACCTTCTCTGTGAGCTGTAGCGTCTCGCGGCAGAGCGGCTCAGCTGTATCGTATTTGCCCTGGCTCTCGAAGAGATTTGCAAGATTATGCATACTTATAAGAGTATCAGGATGCTCCTTGCCGAGAACCTTCTCTGTGAGCTGTAACGTCTCGCGGTAGAGTAGCTCAGCTGCATTGTATTTGCCCTGGCTCTGGAAGAGACTTGCAAGATTATTCATACTTCTAAGAGTATCGGGGTGTTCTTTGCCGAGAATCTTCTCTCTGAGCTGTAGTATCTCGTAGTAGAGCGGCTCAGCTATATTATATTTGCCCTGATTCTCGAAGAGATTTGCAAGATTATATATACTTGCAAGAGTCTGAGGATGCTCTTTACCAAGGATCTTCTCTCTGAGCTGTAGTATCTCGTGGTAGAGCGGCTCAGCTATATCGTATTTGCCCTGGCTTTCGAAGAGATCTGCAAGATTATTCATACTTCTAAGAGTATCGGGGTGCTCTTTGCCGAGAACCTTCTCTCTGAGCTGTAGTGTCTCGCGGAGGAGCAGCTCAGATTGCACCCCCAGCTCTTCAGCCTCATCCGATTGGCCTTGGTTCCTGTACATTGACGCTTCATAGAGGGGAGTTATAGCTCCTTTATTGTCTCTGTCGTCTGGTGGCTCAGTTTGGTCGCTGGTTAAAACCCAATCCTCCATATGCTTACGTTCAAATTCCATTGTACTTTGCAAAAATGTTGAGAAAATCTCAGAATTTTGCGAGTGTGAGGTACTCGTTAAGGTCTTCTCAAAATCAAGGGGCGGTAACCCATTTTCACTGCTGGAAGCATGGCTTACAAGACGTTTCCCAGCAGCTCCTTCAGCTTTATCGGATCCTACATCTTGAGAATTATCCTCCATATGGCAGGGAAGAACGAATAATGCCAGTTCCTCGAGATGTGCGGCGAGATGGACCCTGAGAGCGGAAAGGGAAAACATCGCATGACAGATTGGACAATCAACATCTTCATCATCGTCCATCGGCCGCTCGCAAATGTCGACCATGATCGTAAGCTGAGATTCTGGGAATTGCCCAGTATGCTTTGCTAGCAAATGATTTTCTATGTCGATCTTCGAGGTAAATTTCTGGTGAGAGCACGACGCACATATCCATTGTCGATAGTGCATTTGCGTTTCGTGATACATCCAGTCATGTCTTGTCAAGTATAGCTTCTCTGAATTCTCACATCGATCAAATGTACACACATCTTATATCTTGTCAGCTAGTCTCTGCACTAATAGGTATTGATGTACTGACAAGGCCTCAGATCTCGAAATACGTGCTTCCTAGGTTACATATTCAGAAATTAATTCAGGGTATAAATGCATATGGAGGACCCACTTCCACAATTCTCTCTGTAACATCGATTTGGCATCAAGGGTGATGAAGCAATATGGGCATTCAAAGGTGGGTGATTCATCCAAAATCTTTGGTACTTGCGGGACTCGCAAGATATACTTTCCACCCTTGGTCGAGGACACATACTCAGTCCGTGGTCGCCCTGAGAAAGTCGCAGAATCGTTCAAGTCTGACTTCGCAACAGTTGAGAAACTCTGCTTGGTGCTATATGATGGCTTAGATATCTCTGATCTTGGAACAACCTTCATGAGAAGCTGTCCGGTGAGGATAGTATCGCGGACAGCAGTAGGTTTTGGCCCGATCTGCACGTTGGGCAGCTTGGTGGCAGAAAGTTGAGCTGGATGGGTTTGCCAGAAGTTCAGTTGCTCTCGGCGCTTCACGTTTGCTATTGCAAGCCTTTCGCAAAGATAGTCCCTCAGTTGGTGTTCGGTATCCTCTGCCTTATCCTTTTCCCCAAGCAAGACCCACTTTTGCTGATTAATCCAGAATCGTCTTTTTTCAATGATATGAGCAAGGTCCCAAGTATAGAATGGAGACTCGGTCTCTGCAGTTCTTCTTTTAGATGTAGATTTTAGATACTTATCGGGTATAGTAGGGCGACGCAGCAGAGTGGAGACTTGAAATAGTGACTGGATGTGATCAACAATAATGGCCAAGAGGTGCAAAATACGCTGTGTCGTGCTTGGAACTCTGCTACGAGTTTGGCAATCACCGGCATCTGATCCAGAACTGACTGATGATTCCTCATCCGAAAGCCACTCTTGCCCGTCGTGAGATTGCGCCTCGTGTGGACCTATAGATGCCTTGACAAGAGCAATACCTCCATTTATGTGAGCACTTTAGGGCCATTTTAAGGAAAAGAAAGAGGAATTATGAGCATTGGCCTTACAGTTATTCAAATCCTCGTCAAGATTATCAAGCACTTCAGCAATAATTGATGTCGTCTTCGGGTCATATCTGAGAATATCGTCCAAAGACCCTCGTCCAATTCGATCGGTCCCTGAATCACCGCCCCACACTCCAAAGCGTCCATACTCATCGTTAAACTTGGAAAGGGAAATATTACCGTAGGTGAAGAGCGCGAGGTAGAGTTCCTTGAAGGAGCGGGAGCAACGCTGAAAAGAGCCCCCAAGAGAGCTGGCGGTAGATACAACCTCCGACATCAAACAAAACTCCTATCTCTAATGTACAAAGGTATTATTAAGACAAGCTTGACTTGGGACACATCTAAGGGTATAAACAAACTATTGCATCTGTGTTCTTTATGACTGTCGTGGAATGGATCTGTACGGCTGAAGATAAACCGGTGATCTTGACTAAGTTAACCCCGCTCTTGGACTCCATTTTCGTACACTAAGGAACTCCGGTCATATCCAAGAAGAGTTTAACTCCGCATCACATTGCCCGATCTTTCGTCTTAAAGCCCACCCTACCTCAAAGCTACCAATGAGAAATCAACCTACAACTATAAATCACCTCATGTAAGCCTGCGTAGCGGCCTTAAGGCTGCTAGAACGGGCGTTAAATTAAATCAATCAATCAAGGCTACTGTAAAGACCATATATCTCTTCCACGAGAACAGCCGCAATCTACGAAAGGCCAGAGCCGAATTTGATATGCGAATGAGCTATGGCTGGTCAAATTTACCTCTCCTAACGACCCTGGAGGACTGTTACCTCGACGAACCTCCACCAGCGCAAGGGCGCAGAGCCTCGGTCTGTTTTATCAATTGTCGCTGTTCAATGACATGCTATCCGTTGGCACACCTACTATAACTTTCGCGAGTCCTAGATACCCTAAAACGTAGCAGATAACACACAATGTCGGGGATTGAAATCATTGGTGTGCTACTGGGTGCAGTCCCTTTAGCTATATCGGCATTGGAACACTATAAGGAGGGTATTGATGTTATCAGGGACTTCCGTAATTATCGTTCGACTTTGAAGTCGTTGAAGACAAAGCTCAGTATTCAAGAAGAGCTCTATCGTGGGACACTGCAACGGCTATTACTGTCTGAATTATCCCCACTCGAGGTCTGTGCCTTGTTTCCCGAACCAGGGGCAGCAGACGGAAGTGGCGCTTTATGGGGAACTAAAGACATTGAAGACAAGTTATGCAGAAAGCTTGGTGATAAGTTCGGTCTTTTCATGGATGTCGTTGCAGATGTGGGTATATTTTCCTTTTTACGTATACCTTGCGCTAACAATTGGTTTTAGATGAACTCCATAATGGAGAAACTTATGGAAAAGCTTGATATTGACATGAACGGGAAGGTCAGAACCGAAGCCCTAATCATGTCTCGCACTACATGTTCATCACAATTCGCACAACACGCTAACATAACAGACAGCCGAAATGGAAGCCCGGATATACTGCCGATGCACGCCTTCCAGATCGCTTTGCATGGGAATGGCGACGAATTCGTCGATCCTTGGGCAAAGCAGAGAGGGAAGAGTTGATTAACAATTTCGAGCGATACAATAACAATCTTGCAAGCTTTGTCCAGAATAATGAGATTCTGGCTCCTCACTCCGATGAACAAGGAAAAGGATTCGTGAAGTATCTCGACCTAGTGAGGAACCAGGCTTGCGAATTGCATAGCATCCTCGAAAACAGTTGGAAGTGCACCTGCAATGCCCCACATAAGGCGTATCTCCGTCTACAGCATCCATCTGAAGCAAGTCCTTCGCCACCCATATTTGGCGTGACATTTCCGTCCCATCAGACGTCAACAGGTGGATCTGAGGCTGATGAGCAGGAACCAGATTTCTGGAACCACACCTTTATATCCATATCAAACAACCAACCGGAGGCTTCTGCGAGAGAAATAAGTTCTAGTATCCCTTTATCTACCCCAACGCCCAGTAGCTCGCTGAAAGTCATACCAGGAGGAAAGAAAACCTCAAGAGTTCGGTTTTTAACGACAACTAAAACGGACATGTGCACACATACTGTTGCCTCCTTGGATCCCCTAGCAGGTATTACCCAATGTTGCCATTTAAAGGTATATAAGAAAAAGCTCATTTTACGTAGTTTCTTGTCCCTTACAAAGCAATGTTTGTTCGACAACCATGTCATTATGCAATGCCCTATGTATGAAAATGTCGGCCGAGAAAACTCTTGGCCGCTTCCTTAATGCCACCGAAGACCAGGTAGCTTTGATTATGACAGATGCATCTCAGAAATCCTCAAAGCGATTATGTCTCAACATGCTGCTCTCCAAGTCAGTGAATCCTCCTCAACTACATCAGAAGCTGTCCGATAAAGATCGATTGAAGATTGCTCTCACATTAGCTTCGACGGTGTTGCAGTTATATGATTCGCCATGGATTGATAGCCTGTGGAGCGGACAACACATCCAATTCCTCTCTTCACAGAGTGCGGACAGCTACGAGGCTCCTCTCATTGGGCCATTCGTATCAACCTCGTTCCGCGGGCCTGCAAGCACATCGGAGTCGCAACAGCTTGCTCCCACCAATTCCTCGCTAGTGGATAGCCTCATACCTAGCAAGGTGTTGTTTGCTCTTGCTGTTATGCTTGTTGAACTGTGTCTCGACAAGACTCTCGTGGAAATGCGGCAGCTTAGTCCTAGCGAGACGACTGGAGCCCGGAAGACGACACTTTTAGATGATTACCAGACAGCACATGAGCAGTTGAACGCTGTGTATCAGAAGAGCGGAAGCAATTATGGTGACGTGGTACAACGATGCTTGAAGTGTGAATTTAACATTACGCCAACACGAAAACAGCTTAGTTTTGAGAAATTTCGGCATCTTGTTTATGAAGGAGTTGTTGCGCCGTTAGAAGAAAATTACAAGAGATACCTGTTATACCGAGGTGATATATAACGCCGCGTATATACTTAGGGTTAGCGTTAGGGCGGAACGAGCGACTGCGAGTTGCGAGGGTTTAGAGACTGATTTTGTAAACACAGGAATGAAGAAGAGCAAGAGTCCTAGCAACTCTTATATAAAAATGATGAAATTGCTTTCGCCTGGCTCTTTAGGGACTCTGGCGGGGGACCGCCCATTATATAGGCATTTGGTCCCTAGCGAGAAATATAATCATAGTTTACTTAGTTCCCCCTATAGGATTTCTGTTGGAACCGCTAAGGTGGGGCAGGTGGGGCAGGTGCCCACGAGCTTAAACTGAACGTCGTAGTGATCGATTAGGCTTACAAAGCCTGTGGTTCAGGCTTACGACGCCTATGGCAAACAGGCCTGAAAGGCCTATAAATATAGCTAGTCCTTCCCACTGTAGATAGCTCATTAGAACAGTTGAATCAAGCATCAGTTGCACCTATTGTTAAATCCATTGAAGCCTATAAGCACTACTCATAGTGCATTACCCGCTGAGAACCGCCAAAAATTTCTAAGTATAATATGAGATGTTATTATTGGCTAGAGTTAGTATATCAAGGGTAGTTAACTTGCTGCAATATATATATCAAATATTAATATAATCTTCGGATCGTATTATCGTCCGATTATAATACTATCGCTGCTCACGCTGGAACTGGGCAATTTGGACTGGTGTCACACCAACAGGAGACCAACCCGTCCGTCTGAACCAGATTCGCTTGTCATATCCAGATTCGTCCACATAAACAAGATGGTAGGAGCGAAATGCCGACATATTATGGAGGTATAGGTCTTGCAGATCGGTATTCCGCTCCCTCGCCACTCTGCGAGCTGTCTTCTTTGACCAACCACTAGAAGCCGACGCCCTACTTATGCACATTGTTGTAACGAGGACATCGAAATCGTCCTACAAAAGTAGAGCCGACTCGTCTAGATACCAATCAGGCTTGCCGAGAAGATACTCACGCAGAGCCTCCATTATAGAAGGGCTAATGTATTGGGGCCGTCCGATCCCGTTTGAAGGAGCTTTGGTTGTGCCAAAATAACGGAGGTTGGAGCGGATTGCTCAGCTCATTCACTGAGAACTTAACAACTTTATCGATTCCTAGCTCCAGATCCCGCAATACGGAGCAACAGTTTTTGTATATAAGCTCCCAATCACTCTGCCGGCTTGGAATAGATGGATCATAATGATCGGTCTTTTCTTCTTCATGGGTTCGTAGAGATACTATCTTCGTTCTTGCGGTCTGCTTTATCCATCTACTTGTGATGGCGAGCAAGTTCATCAGCGAAATGGTTGTATGCAAAGTCCTCCTTGACGATGAGTTTTGTCGTCCCGGGAATTGTTTCACTATTGTCAATATAACGTCGTTGTCATTCTTACTTACGCACTGTCATCAACCGTCTTATACCTCCCCTCAAACTGCACACACAAGTACCACATACGAGTCCTCTTGCCACCCCAGTGACCCCACTGCCCGGGTTTTATATGGTTAGTAACTACCACCTCAGCTACACACCAGCAAGATAACTCGCCAGAATATATTGGGGCATTGGGCAAGGATACTCGGTGCAGAACAGTGAACGCTATTCCATAAGGTTATTTATATAAAAAATAACAAGGCTCCACAATCCCAATCAGTCCCAGCCCAAGTTACCGAATTATTCACTCAAAGTTCACTTCGGCTTGTAGTGTATTTAAATGAAAAAAATAATCCATCATAACCTAGATCATTTCATAATCCAAAAGACGTCAAGTTCATGATACTGGCCGCTGTCCGGTCTTCGTCGGGTGTATGTGTGTGAGTTAACTTGGTATCTAACGTGGTACGGTATATCATTGTTTATCTAACTGTCTTCATCGTTGTCATTGGAAATCAGGATGTTGTTAAATTTAGCGGGAAATAGAGCAGATTGACAGCGATGATAGCGGTTCCAATAAATGACAACAATATATACAAAGTATTCTTGTCCTGGAGGTGATGCTCGCGACAGTTCATCTGGATTCAAACAGTACAATAGATTATATTGCGAAACCAAGGTATCAAAATATCACCCTTGGTTCTCAACTTCTGGATCAGTATCATGTTCATCTCCTGGCAAGTACTCGGAAGCTCGCTTTTGTAATACCAAGTTCTCTTATATATTGGCGGCTTAGTTAACCTTACTACAGACCCAAAGGAAGGGAAAGATTCGCTCCACTCACTTCACTCCCCTTATAATTTCCTCTCCCAATAGATCTATTCACTTATCCACATACAACTTTTGCGTTCATGGAAGCGATATACACGAGTATATAAACCCCATCTCTCTACAAGCGATGGGAGATCGGCATTGTAAACAGGTCTCTGGATGGGTCATGACCATACCTCTGTGATGGACGATAAGAGCGTCTGGGGCAAGTACTGTATTATTGCTATTGCAGTTGTTTTGGTGTTGTATTTGGAATTTGGGAGTTGGAGTTGGAGTTGTCGTTCTCTTTCTCACTGTCGTTCTCCTTTCACTGTCAACCGCGTTCTCGCTCTCATTCACCTTCTCACTGTCATTCCCATCACTGCCATCATTGCCAATGCCATTCCATTTCCACCCACCAACCATCTCCACCCCTCCTCCCTCCCCTCCCCCTCCTTACCCCCTCACAGCCCCCCTCCCCCCAACCCCATGGCCTGTAACAAAAGATACCTTCTCGCCCTCAACCCCCAAACACAACCGTGTGGGCACAGCGCCGTACTTATACACCCCACTATCACATCCAATAGCCCCCGTTAACATTAGTCGATCAGACTCGATCGCTGGGTAAGGTTATCTTTACTTTCCGTTCATCAAGCCGGAATACGCAGGAGTCACCGATCGATCAAGCGATCTATGATCTGAATAAGGAGGGATTTGCTTTAATTCCCATCAGATGAAAACGAAGTTGAGTTGAGATTCAATCTACAAGGCCGGCCGTCTACTTTAAGATCTTATCTATCTGACCATCCCATCCCCTCCATCGAATCCCCTCTCCCATACCCTACCTAACAAGACCAATCAATGGCAATCATCTAAGTGCAAACAACATGATTCTTCAATAAAGAAAGTGGGATTCATGGATCTGTATACACTTGGAAAAAGGACCGATAATGCTCTCAGGCTAGTAAAAGAAGTGAAAGTACCTGCTGCTGTAATAGCCTGTGGTGAATCCCACAGCATGATGATGAATGACAAGTGAAAGCATTAAGGTTAGCATAATGAGTGAAGTGGCTCTGGTAGGTTTGCTGATGGATGGAGAGTTGGCAGTTCATGAAGAGCAAGACAGAGTGTATAATTTATACTCAGATGATAAAAACCGTGCAGATACTTCCCATTCCTTTCGTCTCTCGTGTATATACCCATCATATATAAAAGTCACCTCACCAACTTGCAAAGATGCCACCAATGCAACGCCTAAGCCAATGCAACGCCTTCAAACAAACAACCAACCATCGACCTGGAACCTCAGGCTTAAATTGAAACCACCCATAAACTCCAGTAGCATCTCCATGCCCACCTTTAGATTCGCACCTCAAAACACCTTCAAATCAAATCTCTCATCCCTACTCAACTCACACGACCTAACCGTATGATCATACTCATGCACCAACAACCTCCACCTCCTCGACTTCTCCATCCCCAACTCAAACGCATCCGCTTGCTGCAACGGCGCCACCGCCAGCCCCAAGATGGGCGCCGCATCCCTCGAGCACGGTAACACAGCCTCGAGTCTAAAAGTCGTAATCGGAAACGGCGAATCATCAAGCGGAGGTCTGGTAGGCGTCAGGAATGCCACTCGACCATTCTGCGATGCAACCACCACCAGTGAAAGCTCCGGGATATGAGTCAGGATACACATTCTCGATAAATGGTATTGGCGGCCAAGGTACCAGAGATGGGATACGGGGAGGAGGAAGTTTTCACAAGCTGTTCTGGGTACGTTCGGGTATGCAGAGACCATTTGGATGGTGGTTTGGGAAGTATGTAAGATAGCTGCTCCGTTGATGGGGATGGGTTCGCAGCTCCCCATGAACTCGGAAGGACCTAGGGGGTAGGAACCTTCGTCCATCATTTTGCGATGAATGCTGAAAGCTTTGGAGATTGATGCATAGGTGCGGTCTTCCATGAAATGGGCACAGTGGAGTAGGAACCGGAAGGTGTCGAGAAATAACTTAGAGTCTGGTAATGCCACACCCCTGCCGGCTCGCGGCGCGCCTGATGTTAGTGATATGCTAGAATCGGAATCTCCCATGCTTTCAAACACATTGTGTGCTTCATCTTCGTGATTGGATTGGAGTTCTGCGGGCTCCATCGGTTCCACGGGTTCCATATCTTCTTCTTCGTCTGAAATGTCATCTTCGTCAGAGTCATCAAACTCCTGGTAGCTGAGGAGTCCAGCCATCTTTTCCAGCGATCCAAGCCGCGTTTTGATATCGAGGCATACCTCTCCAAATCGCTTAGAGAGGGGTGTTTCCAGGGTCGACGTCAGCGATTTTATACCCAACGCGCCTTGAAAATTCGTAGAGTGTCTGAAACTCGCCAGCGGGATCACCATAACGCCCCAGCCCCTATCATGTCAGATAAGTTGTAGAATTAAGCAGAAATTACTTACATTTGATTAACTCCTCGTGGTGCGGGAGTTACAACAAGTCTTGAGGTTTTAGCCCATATATCCAGCAGCCACAGATTTCCATTGATGTCGGTTGCGATGATTGACTGGGCTAGGCCATCACAACTGTCGGCAAAGGCAATGGAAGGGATATTATGGCATAAATGACCCGGCCGTAAGACTCTTCTAAAACTGTTCGGGAATGTGGTACGTGAATGTGTTGATCCAGATGCCGACATACGCCCGTGCTTTTCTGGAAAAGAGCACCTATCGTGGCGCGAAGTACCCCGTAGATCCTCTAGCTTTAGGTACTCGTGTTCATAACAAGAATCAGAGAAGGCTCTGCTACCATGTATAAACACAGTAACCTCCCTGTTGTTAGAGCTCACCGCAACGAGACGTGATTTTTGATGGATAGCAAGACCCCATGCACTGCTCCCTACGTTCTCGAGAAAGAATCTGAAGCAAATAAGAAGCAAGATCATATACAGTGGTTACAAACTCACGGTTTTGTACTGCAGATAGGAACTGCCTTTGGTGTGCTCCGAACCGCTCCTTGCAGTTCTTCTGCGATCAGGTCTGTGTAGTATGCCGTCACATCTCCATCATCTGAGGCCAATAGTAAAATCTCTTTCTCTCCCAACTTGCCGATCAACATGTGATTGACACAATGAGGGCGTAGCGTATCGATATAACCAGGCCCAGCATACTTTGATACTGGTAATCGGAGGATGAGATCGGGTAGAGAGGGCAGTGCTTGCTTCAAATTTCGTGGTCTTGTAACATGGACAGTATCCATATAAGCAGCAAAGTACATCTAGACCTTGTCAATTTCATAGTTAATGCAGAGCCCGAATAGGACGAACATTGTATTTCTGCGACAACGCTGTAAGATTCAGTCGATATGTCGCAACCTTTGGCATTCCATCCAGATGCGTCCATTTTGCATCTTGCGGCAAGCTATTGATGTGGTCCTGATCAGAAAATGTAGGAATAAAAGGCTCGTTTGAAAATTGGAAGGCAAGCGGACACTGTGGTAGTATAAGCAAAGAAGCCCTGCGAGAGTTGCTCTAACACAAGGGAGCGTTTCCTCAGGAAATGCTTTACAGCATTTGAGAGTCGCAAGTATAGCAAAGATGTTGATACTGCCGGTATTGTGATAGCAGCAGTATTGTGCCAACTACAGGCACATATTTCCAATGAAAGTCAGTTGACAAGGAGATAGTTGTGTGGTACCTACCCTTTCCTCAGTCGATTGAACCACATAGTTTGATATGCTTATGTTTGGAATACTTCCAAGAGGATCGGAGGCCATGATTGCCTCTGTAGGTGGGATATAGTAGGATCATTAATGCTGCTTTCAATTATAGTTGTTGATCCGCCGTTCGGTTTAGGTTTTATGAACGAATTTGATTGTTCTTCAATCGCGACGTCGAGCTTTGATGGAATGATGTGATGTGGTTGCTCTAGCGTAAGGCTGATGAGCGGACAAGGCTATAGATGCAAGGCTAAGGCGGCATTACCAGACCGCTGGCACATGGAATATTCTGTTCCATCACGACGCATCAGTGATTCTGATAGATACGAAGTAGAGAGCTGCCAATTGATTGTAAGATTACACCGGTTCTTGTTGCATGGAGCAGGAGTGTTTTGGGGCCTCGGTTATCATCAAAATGGGTTATGGGAGGCTCTTGCCTTACCCTTATGTGATCCGCTTGAAGTTCCTCCGAGACAGCCTCCGTAAAGTGCCACTTCTCTTCTTCACGAGCGAGACAAGCGAGACAAGTCAGGTACAGTCGCACGTGAAGAGGACCCTTTGGAGTCAACACATACCGGTAGGCGAGCAGGGAAAAGTCGGCGAAACCGCGCTGTTGCCGTACGCACTACGAAGAAGCAGGAATCCGTGCCAAGTACCGGCCGACGTGAAGGGCGCTCGTCCTTTTATCCACCTTCTAGAACATTTCCACTTTAATGTTCCGTAAAGCGGAGCAAGAACTGGGAACTGTGGATACGCCGTGGCTTGGAGACACTAAAAGCCAGCCGATGAAAGGGGGCCGATTCGTCGTTTTTTTGTGTCATATCGTCTGATTGGACAATCAGCTACGATAAGGCTAAATCCCAATGCGGCGCTAAACCTAAATTCAGACTTTCCGTCGCGTCTCTTATCTTCAACCTCTTAGCTTCATGATACCGCACTCAGGTAATCGATTTACACGATACTTGACAGTACAATACGTCATGCGAGACCGGACGAGCAAATCTTACGAGTAAGGAGATGCCCGCTGCAGGCGTGCACAGAAATGAAAAGGGATTTTTGGAGAGCATGAGGCGCGCATGAGCAGGTTGCATTGGAACAAGGTACTGAGCAATAACCTTAAGACGTGTGTGGAAAAAAAGCAGAAGGAAAAAGTCTGATGTTCATGAGCTTCGGTTTGGGCCAGCCAGCTGTGTTACCTGCTCACTGCTCCCCATGCAGGGCGCTCTTTTCTCCTCTGCAGACAGCCACAGGGCGGGGGAGGACAAGCATGCTGACGCCAAACTGGGGACGAAAGCGTGGGTGAAGACCGATCCAGGAGTGTATTCATCGAGGGGAGCTGCTCGTCTCGCTCGAACCGCAGTAAAATCCCAAGAACTCACGCGGCATGGGAAGGAAATTTTGATCAACCGGGGTTGGGATTGAGGTGCGCCCGTCCTTCAGCTCTGTCTGATAGTGCGAATTGTTGTCCAGTTGTAGTTGGTAGGTGAGGAATTCCATCTCATCTGGACATCTCTCTGTCCTCATCTCTCGTCTGCTTACTAGGTACATGCCAGCCAAAACAACATCCTCACATGTACCCCACAACGTTAAGATATTGTTACCTTATGGCATTTGGCAGGGCGTGGGAGGTGGAAAAAGTAATTTGCGAAGGGAATAAATCGGGAATCAAGGGTACTAATACTAAGTACAAGTAACTTTACGCACTGGGAAAAGCACACGAACTATCCTTTCCAACCCCGTCTCTCCATAGTGGAAATAGCCTCATTCTTCACGTATGACATGATATCCCTGCTTTGAGCTCGGAGACTTCTATTTTGCCTCTACTTCTACAGTAGCCTCTGCTTCGTAGGCTGCAATGTGTGGGATAGCAGCACATCTTTTGCGATTTCGGGGTGGGAACAAGGACCGCGAAAGAGCATTTTCTTTTCCCATCAGAGTTGCATGCCGCAGCTGGCTAGACCTTGAGCTCTGGGGAACAGCCGAATGCCACACAAACCAATAAGCTGCGCTACCAGCCATGTGAAATCTCGTTCAAGGTCGCCTCACAAACTTCTGACCTCATGCTACCCTCTTTTTCTCTTCACCATGTTCGCGTACAAGTGCAAGTAACAAGTACCCAGATATTTGCATGGACCGGGGCCACCATTGCAGTGCGTCCGCATTGGTCGAATCAGACGTAAGGTCCCCCAAACATCCCGCGCACGTCGAACCGCGACATGGCCGATGCTTGCACACTTGCAGTGCAGTCAGTTCCTAAATATCCGTCCCGCAGATCTAAAAAGATCGACCTAACCTGAGCAGAAAAAATCCATCTTCCCTGCTCCCAAGCTGGACCCATCATTTCCTGATGGCCGCCCATTCGAGATTCTCCGAGCTCTGGCTCTTGGCTTGGTGTCCAGGGCTAAAAGCTGTAGCTCCTTGGGTGTGGTTGGTTCATGGCTGTACAGAGTACGCAGTAGATATCATTCCCATGCTCCATAACTTAACTCGACTTAACTTATCACAAAAAGTACTAAAGGAAACGAGAGATCCCGATTTCTTCCTTCTCTATACCACCTTTTACCTTTTACTCTTTGACATTTCCCGTCCTCAGGTGCGACTGTCAACTCGAGTCGGTCGAGGGAACGTGTGAAACCGCCGTACTTCGTACTAATATATCATAGCTTTTGGGTCACCTCCAGTTCGGAAGAAGCCACCCAGAACTTACTTTAGTATTAATCGGTCCATTGCTAAAAGGTCAATTCCTTATCTATTTGTCTCAGAATCCCTCCGACACAGTTTTTCTTGCTATCGGTGTTCGACTCGAATATTTCTATAAGAGACCTCTCTTTGTTCCTGCTCCGAAAGGCCTCGCCGATTTCAGTCAGCTCTTTACACAAACGACACAAAGATCAACGTCATTTCTACCGACGGGCAATCCGCGCCTCGCTATAGACGATTCGAGAATTTTGGTCAATTGGAAGATTCCTACATCTTCTAAGGATGTCGTCCGAGGTTTATTATCCAAATTATGGATATGTTGGAGCCCCAGCAAATTACAATGGCACGGGAACAAACGGTGGTGATTCTGGTAAGTCTTTCTTTTTTTCGCCTCTTTATCACAAGCCAGTTCGAGGAACTCGCGTGCCTCTTTTTTTTCGTTTGTTTACTAAGAATATCCACCCTTCAATTTTGATTTTGGTTAAAATAAGATTGCTAACATTTACGATCGAAAAACAGCCGTCGTTAATCTAAACCAATGGTTCGATCCCGGTGACCAAGCATATATTATCGTTTCAGCATGTATGGTTCTACTCATGCCTCCGGGCCTGGGCTTCTTATACTCAGGCTTGGCACGAAGGAAGTCGGCGTTGTCGATGATCTGGGCATGTATGGGAGCATTTTCGATAATTGTTTTCCAATGGTATTTCTGGGGTTATTCGTTGGCTTTCAGTGATTCGGCTACCAATGGATATATTGGAAACCTGAAGCATTTCGGTCTGATGAATACGCTGGGAGTCCCTTCACCTGGTTCCCCTCTCATCCCGGAATTGCTTTATTCCTTCTATCAGGTATGGTTTTTGCGATCAATGCGCAATGGAAGATTTTTCTAACAAGCTACAACAGTTACAATTCTGTGCCACAACTGCCGCAATTGTCGTTGGAGCAGTCGCTGAAAGAGGACGTCTGGTGCCGATGATGGTATTTATTTTCGCTTGGGCCACAATCGTCTACTGCCCTGTTGCATGCTGGGTCTGGAACGTTAACGGATGGGCCTTCAACTACGGAGTTCTCGACTACGCAGGAGGCGGACCCGTCGAAATCGTATCCGGTTTCTCTGCATTGGCATATTCAATGGCATTGGGTAAACGTCAGGAGAAAATGATGCTCAACTTCAGACCGCACAACGTCTCGCTCATCACACTCGGCACGGTTCTTCTGTGGTTCGGATGGTTGGGTTTCAATGGTGGATCCGCTTTCGGTGCGAATTTGAGAGCTGTGATGGCTTGCTGGAATTCCTGTTTGGCAGCCATGTTCGGTTCCATCACCTGGTGTCTTCTTGATTGGAGACTTGCGCGCAAATGGTAAATCCCACTCCCCCCTCAACACCCCTATCCAAATTACTAACAAAACCCAAAGGTCCATGGTAGGCTGGTGTTCCGGCTGCATCTCCGGTCTCGTCGCCGCCACCCCCGCGTCCGGTTTCATCCCCCCCTGGGCAGCCGTCATCCTCGGCGTCGTCACCGGCATCATCTGCAATTACTCCACCAAAATCAAGTTCTGGATCCGCATCGACGACAGCATGGACGTGCTCGCCGAGCACGGCATCGCCGGCATCGTCGGGCTCATCTTCAACGCCCTCTTCGCCGCCGACTACGTCATCGGCCTCGACGGCGTCAACACCGGCGTCATCACCGGTGGCTGGCTCAACCACAACTACAAGCAACTCTACATCCAAATCGCCTACATCGTCGCCTGTATCGCGTATTCCTTCGTCGTGTCCCTGCTACTTGCTTACCTCATCAACTATATCCCCGGTCTGCACCTCCGCGCCAGCGAAGAGGCTGAGCTCCTCGGCATGGACGATGATCAGCTCGGCGAATTCGCATACGATTACGTCGAGGTGAGAAGAGATTACCTGGCGTGGACGCCGGCGAAGGACGAGCCGGAGAAGTCGGAGAGTAATGTGAATCCGGAGGACCGCCACGGTATCCCGGAGCACAGCGAGATGATTACAGGGCATAGCCCGAGTGGCGGGGATAGCACGAGTGGAGGGGAGCATACGGGGATTATGGGCGATAGACATGGGATTGCGGCGGAGGATAGGGAGAAGGCGAAGATGGCGAGGGAGGGCCATTTGTCGGCGGGGGTTAATGGGAATGGGAATGGGGCTGCGTGAGGGGGGAAGTTTGTTGTGAAATTTTTGGATCGTATGAATGCACGAGGAGGGAATTTGTTTATGAATTGGTTTGATTGGTTGGGTGTTTGCGTGGAGTTGGGGAGGAGAATTTGTGATATCTCTTGACTACCCGGTTGCGCTGTGTATTTGGTCCCTGGGTCTGGATCTCCTGTTGGATCTATCTATGAATGAATTGGATGAATGGATGGGCAGGTGGTCGATCATATCTACGCTATATTTAGTACCTATTTTTTGTTATTGTATATACATGATCTATTTATTCTATCTTGTGGTTATATAAATAGGGATCGAAAATTTGAAGATATATTCTTGATATTGTTTGTTTGTTCGTCTGGTGTGATATGATGTGAAGTTGGGTATACTGCATTATGGGGGTTACTATGAGTAAGAGTATAATGCAGCACAGGACTGTTCTTTCTTCTGTCTTTTCTTTGCATTCTAGATACTCTCTATCAATCCGCATTCCACGTATCCGAATTCTTAACTTAAACTAATCTCCTTTCAGCTCCTATCTTTACCTACGATCTTTATCATCATCATCATCATCATCATCATCATCATCATCATCATCCCCAATCCCCAAAGATCTAGACCCCCTCGACGCAGTGACAGACACTTCACATCGCATAATCAGCCCCGATTCAAAATCAAGGAAACGAACGTCAACGTCAACATAAAGTAGCTCTCCACTATGACATCAATGTCACTCTCTGTGCGTAAGTTCCGATGCGTAAGATTGGAGTCTGGGGTACATGAGACATGGACATGGGCATGGTACATGGAGGGAGAGTGAGAGAGAGTGCTGGGAGTCTGGGTCTGGGAGATAAGCTGAGCATGGGAGGGGAGGTTTGGGATCGGAAGATTCTGGGGTGGGACGAAGGTTTGTGGTGGATGGGTAGGGGAGGGGTAGGGATTGGGGATTGTATGGAAATAGGAATGGAAATGGGGAGAAGGGTGGGAGCCTGGGGGGAGGAGAAGAGAGATTGTGGCTGTTGGGTAGAATTCCTTATCATAGAGGTAGAGGTGGTCTGGTCTGGTTTGGTATGGGAGCATATGCGAGATAAGTTATGGGACTTGGCGCACGGACGTAGGGTGCGGATGGGGCTTGGCTGTTTTGATAAGGATGGATCGATTGGTTGATTGGGTGAGATGGACTGATGGGATGGGATCAGAAGAGGTGAGATGGAATTGATGATAGGTGATTGGTGGTTGATGACTGCTGGTGGTGCTGCTGCTAGGAAGAGGAGCTGGAGCAGCTTGCGGGAGCTTGGACCGGGTCCGTTGGTAGAGAGTTTGTGAAGAGCTGGTCGATAAGGGTGATTTCGTGCATTTGGGTATGACAAGTCGGCCGGGCTATGTTTAGGAGTTATCAGATGGCTATTTGTGGCATGAATGCGGTTCACCAGTGAATGCAGCAATCCGTGGATCAGCGCCAGACTTTGGATATTCTCTAAGCAGAGCAGCTTTGAGGCACCTACTCGCTTGGAACTTAGATACTCATGATTCGGTGCCTGGAGAAAACCCGAAGATCGAATGTTCAACAACGACGTTGAATCAACTGAAATTCAGACCACGGCTTGGTTGATGATATGTTGCCCACGGGTGCCTGGATGACCGAGTTTGAGAATTGGTGCCGCAATCCAGTCTCGAACGTAAGCCATCCGGAGTGACAATGCTTGCAGTCGATGTTTGCTTAAGCTTGAAGTAGGAAGCTATTGGTCACAGATTTGAGATCATACTCCGTTCCCAGGATATAATTGCAGTTGGATATATTAACTGATAGAAAGGCCTATAGGCTGCGGTAGGCTCGGGTATATATCGAAACCTACCCGGCTCTGGAGTAGAATCGTAATCGCGGCTACTTGCGTCGGGTGGCTGCTGACTAGCCTGTGGGAAGCCAAAATATGTAGATATCCGAACCGGAGCATGTATGGATTTATATAGAGATAGGCTTCGATCTTTGAGATCCGAGGATTGCACAACCAAGCAGTATGTTGTGGTGAATTTCTGTGGATTAACGGCAGTTGAAACTGTGTTGAACCCTTTCATGCCTCAAGTTAGCTCGGAGATTCTGATAATGAATGCTAGGCGTAACCGAGGGTAGGTAAATCATTGTCTGGTGCAACATCGTCCAGCAGTAGGCAGGCGACGTCCCAGGCATTGACTATGCATATGGTCATCTTCGAATCTTCAAGGGTTGCAATATGCTCGTCGGGTGAAAACCGTGGAAAGGTGCATAATCAAAAGAAACTACAAACAGCATGTTGCTGCAGGAAGCAGGAAAAAAATGAAGTTCCGTTCTTCACCGAAATATAAGCTTTATTGAGGGGTGCTTCAGCACGTGACTGCGCTTGGTCGCGTCCAGAACTTCGCGACCTCGTCGCGACGTTCACTAATAGTGGATAACGAATGTCAACAAGCACAATCAACGTATGCGATCCAGAAACGACCCTTGATCTCACTCCAGGAAGAACAGATTGACACAGATGGAGCCAAATGGATATATTAAACTGCGATACTCCTCATGACTCGGCATAATCTCCAAACTCATCTTTCTTGGCTACTGAAAAACAAAGTTACTACGCCCGCGGGCTCACATATCGCCGGATTTGCGATTCCCGCAGATTTGAATACAACAATTCTCGATGTGCCCGAAGAGCAAAGCTCAGTCCGCGAATCCATAGGACGACGACCGGCACCAGTTCGAAATCGCCTACTTGACCAAGTCTCAAATGTTGTCGAAGGCAACTATTCAACGCCCCCCTCCATTCTCACTCCGACAACACAATCTACACGAGTTACTGCGGAAGAGCCGTCGGAAAACGAAATGGCAAGACTCTCGTCCGCAAGAAAGTCATCTAAATCGGGTCTTATGAGCATGAACCAACAATTGGGGACTCCTGCTTCAACTACTAGTACCTCTATAACGAACAGTTATAATTTACAAGTGAAGGGCAATAGTTCGTGTACCTAGTTCACCCATTTATTCATGTCCTGTGACTGACATTTTAGGTACCCCCTCGAGACATATCTTGCCAAAAACTCCCAGGGCTGTGGCAGCGCGCCCGCCTCCTCTTCCAACACCAAAATCGAATTTTACAGAGTTAGTCGAGTCGATAGATCTCACCGACGATAGCCCCACGGTCGTTCCACCCTCTCGTTCAAGCACCATATCCGCATTCGAATCCGAGTCAGAACCTCTATGGACGCAGGAGGCAGCATCACGACCGGAGCCCATAAACGAGAAGAGCAAGAAAAGGAAGAGCAGCGATCTGTCTATAAGACCGTCACCACGGAAGGCCAAGAAGGTGTCTAAGCAGATACGAGAAGAGCTACCAGCGCCGCTCGACGACTCCTTTATAGATATTGATGACGTTGATGATCAAATGCCCTCCTTTCACGGCGCGCTATCTTGTGACTCTCAGCGGACAATTGTCCCCCAAGTTGAGGTGGAGGATATGCTGGGCTCAGATAGTCTAGAGGAAGATGACATACTCATGGAAATGGCGTCTCAGGGTAGGAACGTCGTGGAGAAGACCATTAGCCGGCGCGGCTCAGTGGATGCGGACCGCCAAAGACGATCGGTATCGAGGGCTACACCTGCACCAAAGACTGGTTCTCAAAGGACTACACCTGCACCAAGGGCAGGCTCTCAAAGTCGTACGACCCCGCAGGACGTGCGACATCAACCGCCGGTACAAGTTCAAGCATCGCCTGCGGTCAAAACCAAACGTGATTATACTTCTTCACCGTCGCCTCGTAAACGCCCAAAGCCTCGACCCGAGAAAATAATCCAGGATTCGGACGATGAAGATGAGATGTCTGACGTGCAGGTCAGTGTGCCCTACTCGGCTTCGACGCCCAAAAGGAAAATCCCTAAGGCGGTTAGCACCCCACAGACTTCCCGCTTGCGGGACCTGCCTGTTCCATATCTCAGAGGGGATGAGGAGATGGAGTTAGTAAAGAAAGAGGTCAGAAGTCCTTTGAAGCCGGTATCGTTCAATGCAGCTCTTCGCCAAGATTCTAATCCGTCTCCTTTCCAGTTGGATTCGCCGACGAAGCCATCGACTTCTCAATTGCTTTCTCAACAAAATTCTAGCCAAGCTACAACTGTATCAGCTTTAAGCCCTGAGGAAAAGAGAATTGTAAATGCGTGGATCAATAACCCCGACATGCTTCCGAACTATCAGCAACATCTCGAACGTCTCTTAGCTCAGAGCCAAGTAGAGGTAGACGTTTATGTTCAGGATGGAGAGTTGCCGCCACAGGCCATAAGAGACCAACGGAGAGCTCTAGCGGAAAATAAAAAAGCATGCTCGAACATCAGCTACGAACTTCAGGACCTCAAAAATCTTGCGAGCGCATCAACTGCTGCAGCCAAGATGGCCATGGACCTACTTGAAAACGACTGTGATTACAGTCTCCAAGAGGCAAAGTCGAAACACTTGACACAGGAACTTCACAAGAAGAAGAGAGAATTCTGGCACCTATTGGAAGCTGCTGGTGCAACGAACTACACATTAGAGGCAGATCTATCAAGAAGGAGTCCTCCGCCAATCAACAAACCAAGTACAACCTCAAGTACTCAGGTTATTTACCAAACGCAAGTTCCACCCTTGAGGCCTGCATCATCAAGTACTACCCGTGATTCACGGCAAGATTACATGAGTCAAACTATTGTAGCCTCCGGAACTGCGGGTTATCAGACGGAGGCTACCTACGCTCCCCCCTCCCCCAGACGGCATGTGTCCCCTCATAGGTCAGTGGTCCGGCCTAGTACATACTCGCGCCCAAACCCCCCAATGCCGCAACCGGATTTTTTTCAACGACCTCCGTCAACAGACTATGGTGCGGAGGAGGACTTTGAGTTTCTAATTCAGGAAGACCAAGAAATGCAGAGATCCACAGGTCAAGTTCCCGAGGAAATCGAGGATGAGTATGGTGATTTTGATGATGATGACGAAGTCATGATTGGCATTGCCGAAGAAATTGAGCAAAGAAACTCCTTCACGGCGCATCCAGCACAGCCTTCGGCAAGGGAAAGCTCGCGTGAAGGGTCGAGAAATACCTCCAAGAGTTCCAAGCGCACTAGCTTGAGCTCTAGCAAGACCCAAAACATGTATTCGACAATGGATCCAGCTCACGCTAATATGTTTAAGTATCAGTGGTCAGAAGATGTGAAGAGGGCGCTGAAAGATCGCTTTCGTCTCAAGGGCTTCAGGCAAAATCAGCTTGAAGCTATTAATGCTACATTGGGTGGGCAGGATGCGTTCATATTGATGCCCACAGGTGGAGGCAAATCTCTGTGCTATCAGCTGCCTGCTATCGTCCAGTCTGGAAAGACAAAGGGTGTCACAATCGTGGTCTCACCTCTGTTGGCTCTTATGGATGACCAAGTTGATCATCTTAGGAAACTCCATATCCAAGCTTCGTTGTTGAATGGTGACACTGTCCCTGAAAAGCGAGACTGTGTATACAATGCTCTACGAGAGCCGTTTCCCGAGCAGTTCATTCAGCTCCTTTATATCACGCCAGAAATGATAGGCAAGAGTCAAACTCTTCTCAACGCCTTGGCTAATCTACATAGAAAGAATCGGCTAGCCCGTTTCGTCATAGATGAAGCACATTGTGTTAGTCAATGGGGTCATGACTTCAGACCTGATTACAAAAACTTGAAGGACCTACGAATGAAATTTCCCGGAGTACCGTTCATCGCTTTGACAGCCACCGCGACAGAAACTGTTAAGCTAGATGTTATATCAAATCTTGGGATGCAAAACTGCAAGCAACTCAAACAGAGTTTCAACAGACCCAACATCTATTACGAGATTCGAGCCAAGACAGGCAAAGGCGCCGTTGGACAGATGATGAATGAGATAAAGAAGATGCTTACTGTTGACTACAAAAACCAAAGTGGAATTATTTATTGTCTCTCTCGTCAGAGTACGGAAGACGTAGCAAAAGACTTATCAAGTAGTGGCATCAAAGCCCATCATTTCCATGCTGCGATGCCTCCGGAAGACAAAAAGTCCGTCCAACATAGATGGCAGATCGGCGAGCTGCAAGTGGTAGTCGCCACCATTGCATTCGGTATGGGCATTGACAAGAAGGACGTACGATTTGTCATACATCACACCTTCCCCAAAACCCTCGAGGGATATTACCAGGAAACTGGTCGTGCTGGCCGCGATGGCGAGCCGGCTGCCTGCTTTCTCTACTACGGCTCCCAAGATAGTAAGGTTTACCAACGCATGATCGAGAAGGGGGACGGCAGTGACGAGGTCAAACACATGCAGCGAGAAATGCTGAATCGAATGACACGCTTCTGTGAGAATCGGATCGATTGCCGCAGAGTTGATCTCCTGGGCTACTTTGGTGAGACGTTCAAAAAAGAAGATTGTGGCCATTGTGACAACTGCAAATCCAACACCGTTTTCGAGGAGAAAGACTACACAGCCGAGGCACGCATAGCTCTAAGCGCTGTACAGAAGGCAAGAGGTCAGAACTTTACGTTAGGTCATTTTGTGGCTCTCTTGGAAGGCAAACGAATTGGGAAGATCAAATCCGCGGGACATGATGAGCTGGAAGAGTTTGGTTCGCTCAAAGAATGGCAGCGCACGGAGATTGGTCGTTTGCTGGAGAAGCTCATTCAGTTGGGGGGCCTCGAGTATCGTAGCGTATTCAACAAGGCTAACTTCCCCACGACATACGTACACGTGAGTCCTATCCCTTCAGCATTTTTCACAACAGCTAACAAATCTAGCTTGGCCACAAATATAGGAACTTCATTAGCGGGCGGTCGAGAGTGCAATTGCAAGTTCAGGTATCTGGACCAAATGCTGTAGCCAAACGGAAAGCCCCCAAGAGCGCGCCCAAAAAGCAGTCACAACCTTCTTCAACAATGCTAACATCACCAATACCCCAAAGCCGAAGCACCAAGAAAGGTAAAAACAGGTATATTGAAGATGACGACGATGATCTTGTTGATGAAGAATTCCATCCGAGTACCTATGCCCAGGATGATTTTCCGGCCTTTGATGATCTCGAAGAATCCGAAGATGATGCTTTTGAGCCTTTCGGAACGGCGGTCCCAAGGACACGCCATAACAGGCAGGATCACCAACTTGGTCCTCCGATCACAGCCAATAATATGAGGCAAAATCTAAATCCTGTCCATGAGGTGGCCGTGGACGAGTTTGTTGACGCTGCTATGAAGCTAGAGGAAAACATCAGGAACAGGAAAGGCCACAGGAAGCCATACTTTACTGTGCTTGAATTCAAAGGGATGGCTATTCACTGGACAACCGATCTCAAAATGATGTCTCGCATACGCGATATCAACTTAGACAACGTTGAAAATTTTGGTCATTACTTCATCGATTTAGTAAAGAAGCACAAAGCCCGATATGAACAAATGATGGATCCAAGCCATAAGACAGATATGAACCATCAAAACGTTATTGATCTGGTTAGTGATGACGATGGAAGTGGAATTGAAGATGGCGAGGATGAGGATGAGGATGAGGATGATGGATATCAATCCGAAGCCCCGTCGAAATACTTTGTTCCCCCTGACGTGCAGGCTTTCAATGAGGTCATGAATAAGGCATCGAAGTCTACAAAATCTCAAAGTGCACAGCCGGAATCATCGAAGAAATCTTTCAGAAGAACCTCCGGAGGCGGATTCCGAGCCAGGGGCCGGGGCGGTTCTAAGGACTCCAGACGAAGAAGTAGTGGAGCAACATCGAATTCGAGCCGTTCGAGACCGGGACCTAGTGGAGCTGGAGTAACGAAGAAGAAATCTTCTGGCGGTGGCAGGAAAACTAGTGGTCACAGCACAGCCTCGAAACAATCGAGCGTAATGGGACCATTCGGAAGAGGTGGCGGAAGTGGTGGTGGAGGTGGAAATTTTGGGATCGCTCCTATGCCTACCTAGGCCATGGGTTATCATATCGTTCCACATGTGCATGCTCATGGCATTGCCTATCTTGCTTGGAGTTGAACAGAGGATTAAGGATTAAACACAGCGTTTTTAGCATAGCGACTTTTCTATCTATGGGAATATTTTGGTACCGGTTGGCTTTTATGATGTGATGACTTAGAGGGTAATCATGGGAGGAAGGGGTTATCATTAGCTAGAGTTGTGGTTTGGCTAGACTGGGCTTGCTTCCCAAGAGCAAGTGGAATCGAAGAGGTGACTCGGAGGAGGCCGCATGTTATGTATATAGGAGATTGCTGCACTAGATGCTTAGATAGATGCTCAATGCTGGATGTGGTCGACTTCCTCTCGATTGCGGGTTAGAGATATATGTGCATCTTCTTTCTTTTGCCTCTAATTTCCGGAGAACTGTTATGGTACAAAAGTAGTTCGTTCTAGATTCATCGACTGAAGAGACCCAAAATATCACTACTACGGTTTTATTGGCCAACCCTATCGTTCAATCTGCAATATTGGAGAAGACCGCTGATAGAACACCGAACATCAGTGAGGGTTGTGTCGCAATGGATTTGAAGTTGACTTCTATTTGGTTTCTGAAAATTAAATCTAGGATATCTTTTCAAGAATCGGTAGTATCGACAAGAACTTTTAGAACCAGGTTCCCCTCATCGTCCTTGACTTTTCCAGCCATAGCAAATGCATCAGGAATTGCTTCGAATCCCTTATATCTTTGGGTGATTAGTTTTGAGAGATCCGGAAGTAACGGATTCTTGCTAGAGACGAGCTTGATAGCCTCCTCATATGTATTTGCATATCTAAATACCCCAACCAGGTCAACTTCTCGAAGCGCAGCAGCAGATATCGGCAGTGTTTGAATAGGAGTTCCCATTCCAATCAGCATTATTCTTCCTCCTGGCTTGGTAGACTGGGGCAAGTCAGCTGGATTCGTCCTGATCAAAGGGGTATGCTTACATATATCGAGGCTTGGAGACATGATTCGACACCAGTGCACTCATATACCGCATCAACTTCTCCTTCTCCAGAAGCTTCCTTAACTAACTCTGCGACTTCCTTTGCAAACTCCAACTTCTCCTCTATGCTCTGAGGTCTCTTCATGGGAACGACAAGCTTGGCGTCTGCAAACTTGTTTTCGATAGCGAAATCTAACCGGTCTGGTTGAATATCTGCGATTACAACTTTCTTCGCACCATGAACCTTGGACATTGCAGCACATAGAAGACCAACGGCACCGGCACCAAAGACCAAGACAGTGCTGCCTTCTTTCAATGCTGCTCTTCTTGAACCGTGCATAGCAACACTAAGGGGTTCGAGAATGGCACCGAGTTCGAGAGATACATCGGATGGTAATCTACTTATATGAGCACGTGCTGATGTAAAAAAGAGCGGTTGCTTACTTGTGACAATATGCCGCCGGATGATTGATGCGTTGCTGCAAGGTACCTTGGAAATGCGGGAACGCTTTTGCCGAACTTCTGAACTTCATCTCCTTGCAAATATTGTATCGACCAGCCGAACATAAATCACAACTCTTGCAAGGAAGGCCGACTTCCATGGCAACTTTATCGCCCACTTTCAGATTCATGACGTCCGAACCTACAGCTGTGACAACGCCAGCCGATTCATGGCCTAGAGTCAAAGGTTCCCGGACGAGGATGTCGCCATTCTTGTAATGGTTGTAGTAATGCAAATCCGATCCGCATAGACCGGTTGCTTGGACTGCGATTTGTACCTCTGATGGCTCTGGTTCAGTCAAGGTACGGGATTCCTATTCAAGTGTTAGAGGAACGTTTTCCTCTATGAAGTAGTCCTCCCCACTTACCACTTTCAAGTCCTTTGCGCCGTGAAGCACTGAGGCTTTTACTTCTTCTCCTCTGCCGACTGCCATGATCTGTGTTGATTACTATATACAAAGGAAGGAAAGTGAGCTTGAGATATAGTATATATATGTATGTTTCAACGTGCAAATGACTACACAGTACGAATAGACCTGCCGTGTGGTTCGGCCGAGGACTAAAATGATTCGTCATCGGCTTCTGACGGAGAGAAATTGATTTCTGACGGTTGGTGGGGTTTTGGAAGAGCGGCCGCTAAACGTACTATAATATAAATCCACACCACCGACTTCAAGAAGTTGATGATATATTCCCAGCATTCAATATTTCAATACACACCTAATCCTAAATCGATTTGCTTCATTCGACTTTTGCTGAACTTGTAAATCCCAGGAGATGATTCTCGCAAGTTTCTAAGTTCTTGGATAGCTTCAAAATTACTGCTTCCGTTCTCAAACTTGTGTGCCCGCTCCCCAAAACCCCCACTACTCCGTAAGAGTAAACCTACCCCCACATCATTATGGGGTAAAGCTAGCCCCAACTGGCTGCGTATGGTAACTTTTCACCCCACTACTCGGCCTTTGATCGATCTGGGCTGGGCTGGGTTGATGGCGGAACCACTGATTTCATCGCTCACAACGAAACTCGAAGACAAGATGTAACACATACACCAGAACGCCCAAGTGCACACGATATACATACACAATGGCAACTGCAGCGATGGCAGCAATGTTTTCTTTGGAGGGGCAAACTGCTCTCGTCACTGGAGGTACCAGAGGAATTGGGCAAGCTGTTTGCATAGCACTTGCTGAAGCTGGAGCGGATTTGATTCTGATACAGGTATTTTAACCCTCGTTGCTCTTTCATTCTTTCCGACTAACCAGTTTGTTTGACTTACAGCGTAGCCGTGAAAACCTCGAAACCCAGAATGCCATCGAAGCTCTTGGCAGGAAAGCCACCATATACACTGCAGATCTTGCGTCGCAGGAAGAAGTCGCAGGCCTTACATCGACTGTTCTCAAAGATGGACACCGGATAGATATTCTTATAAATTGCGCGGGAATTCAACGTCGACATCCGAGCCATGAGTTTCCGGACAATGATTGGAATGAGGTGTGTAGCTTGTTTTCAGTTTGAGTTGAGATGATTTCATGAGCAAATTCCTGACTTTACTCTACTTCACTTGCAGGTCATCCAAGTGAATCTCAACACAGTATTCACTCTCTGCCGAGACGTAGGCGCTCACATGCTGACGCTCGAACCCTCTCCCACCACGGGCCGTCGCGGCAGCATCATCAATTTCGCAAGTCTGCTTACCTTCCAAGGCGGGATTACCGTCCCCGCGTACGCCGCATCGAAGGGTGCAGTGGCGCAACTTACGAAGGCGTTATCGAACGAATGGGCCTCGAAGGGGATAAATGTCAATGCGATTGCACCTGGTTATATAGAGACTGAGATGAACACTGCGTTGTTGGCCAATCCCGAACGGCTGAAAAGTATTAGCGATAGAATACCAGCGGGTCGGTGGGGTGTTCCTGATGACTTCAAGGCTAGTGTGGTGTATTTGGCTAGTAGGGGAAGCTCGTATGTTTCGGGACATGTTCTTACGATAGATGGAGGGTGGATGGGTAGGTAGACTGGATTTACGATATCTAGGTAGTGCGGAGTGGGTAGAATTCTTTGATAAAGTACCACCATCATTACGTTCCACACCTTATAGAAAGCGCGCTTCAAAGTGGAAGTTTCTGTCTCTCGCGGTAAATCATTTGCTTTTCATTAGTTGCTACACAACAAGCTGATAAAATGTCAAATATTTGCTTAGCCGGCGCTAAATGAAGGACAAGAGACGCTTCCCAAGGACTCGGCGCCAGCGCAGTATTGAGATGTCTCGACAAGCTCAATCCAACTATTAAGGACTCCTCACATTAACTCCCATTCCCGTAGAGAAAACCTCCCCCAATTCCATGATCATCACCCAAGGTATAATTCCCCCACCATCCCTTCCCAAAACTCCAAAACCCAAAAGCAATCCCCCCTCTCTCGTTACCAACCTAACCGAATGCCTATCCCTCACTCTAACCTCGACCTCCCCACCCCACCCCAAGGAATCATACCCTGTCCACCATCCTGTCTCCTCCAAACCATCTCCACCATCCTCTCCCCCTCATTCTCCCCCTCCACCTTAACCCATTTGCCCTTCCCCCTCGCCTCGCTCTTATTCCTGCTCCGATGCAGACGCAGCTTCACCTCCGTTTGCAGCTTGCTGCAGAGCGAGCGCGTGCGTGAGAGTGGTGTGTGGTGGTTGGGATGAGAGATCTGGATCGAGGATGTGTACGTTGAGGGTGGGGTGGGGGCGGAGAACGGGAATGGGGAATAGGAGAAGCGGCGGGTGGAGTGGACAGTTGAGGTGGATGCTGTAGAGGAGTAGGACGATGTGGATGAGGAGGAAAAGGAGCGTGTATTGCGGGAGTGGTGCGGTTGGTCGGGGAAAGTGGAGATAGGGCTCCAGGTTGTGCTGGTGGGTGGGAGGAGCGGCTCGTCCATTTCCATATCCATTGTGCGTTTTTTGGTGGATAGTATTTCTGCCAAGATAGAGAATGCAGAAAGAAATTCGTGCCTAAACCTGTAGGACTAGGACTCGTGCGAAAAAACTGTAGATGATCTGCGCAAGCACAGAGAAAGGAATAAATAAAGAGTCTTTCGGATCAACCGAAACTTGAAATAAACACGAGAGAAAAGTGGTCAACTTGCTGCTTTCGATACTGTCGAAACATAGCAGCTCCATAACACTTATATATCTCCCTCTCCACGACTCCGCTCCGTTTCCACTCCTAAAAATACTTGAACCGCAGAGTGACATTCTGCAGAGCATCTTCATCCAATGATTCTCGCATGAAACCTGTGGCGGCTATGCGGCTATCGTCATCCAGCGAAATACTGCCCCTCCGTTGAAAAGCTTAACTGTTTAGTAGTGGACAAGGACAGAGGTGTATAGGTGATTGGGATGTAAGGGCTTGAGCTTCAGACATCAGGGGTTGGTCGTTACGGCATGCAGCGTGGAAGCTATAGGCTGTGGTTGTTTGGCGTTTTAGCGCCGGGGGAAAGGTTGGGCGCTTGGGCTTGAAGTCTAGAATTATCTTGTGCTGTAAAGCTTCATCGCTTGTTGAATCTGAGTGTGAAGCTGCAGATTATTTTAAGAAAAGCGTTGAAAACATCTATATTATACTTTTAAGTGGTCAATTGAAGACCGAAAAGGTGGATGTTGATACGAGCCGATGAGGGGTGTTGTACACCTATACCAAGGCCTACGGCGTGATTTTTTGCAAAGCGTTAATATGCGGCGACACGCAAGGGAAAGGCATACAGCACCTTCGATGCCAAATATGTCTACAACATCATGACTGTTATTTTCAAGATCCAGTCTACGATTTGTGGTGCTGCGCCAGGTATGGACGCCCTTATTGTCGGCGGAACGATGTGTGGACTGGGCCTTTAGGAATGCAATGGGTGTCACAACTGTGATGTCCGAAAAGACTTTCGAGGTCTGAACGATCGGTTGGTAGGTACAGCTGCTTCAAAATCAATGGATAATCCTAGATTGTGTCAGGCATTGGAAAGTGTAAGGCACAATCCTCATCTGGCCGTCGCACAACGCTAACAGGTATGTAGAGTCGGTCCTTTCATTGGAGGCGCTGTTGCTGATACCAGTGCTATATGGAGGGGGATTCTATGACAACCTCTGTATGGGACGACTCATTGCGCCTGTCAATGTCTTTCTTGTTCCGAGCTCCAGTTTTGATCTGGCTCAACCTTCCTGAACCGATCTGGGCAAATTGACTGGACGTGGTGCTGTATTTCTCCTGGGTGTCACCACATGCTTGCTGATTGCCATTACCTTTGGTGGGTTTTAATTCTCACTGAATTCTTGATCAATAATTGGCTTGGTCGTCACCGCAGACGTTTTGTTCATGGCACTGGCGGCCCAACGAGTATTTATGGTCGGAATGACAGAAGATCACAAACTGATCGCATTGAAACATCTTCTGTCAATGGAGATAGTTATTCTGTTCATCGAAACGGCATGTGCTAGAGCAGCGGTTCCCCTCCCGATATACTCTCCCATTCGTCTTTGAGAAGATCCATGGAGAGCGTACGCTGGCTAATGGTCTCAAGCTGCTGCTTTTGGTTATAATTATGGTCGCTATGGCTTTTGTGAATGGCTTCGCCTTGTCGAAGTGGGCCAGGTGACTTGGAGAGCCAAGTTCCTGGGCATGTAGTGTATCTACATTTCGCTCAGTGCTTTATTCAACGGCGGGGACTTTGAAAGGGAGAAATTCAGCACAAATCCACCTTTTGAGAATCTGGGCCGTGAAATGATTCTGTGGATTTCAAGAGCTCGGTTCGGTCTCGAGCACATTCCGTAGAGTGTGTATGGACGTTAGAGAACATGTCTATTTGTCAATATTTCATACAATGATTGATGAAATAGAACACACCGCGTGGAGCATCCCTCACAAATTAGTAGTAGTATACTCACTCGATGACGAAATTTCGTCGTTCTCGTCTCCAAACTGTGCACAGAGGAAATGATTATAGGGCTGGAGGACATTGCTCAATTATCCATTGTAATTGATCTCTCGACCAATTATGTGCTCCGTAAATAATTGGAAAAAATTGTCCTCACGAGACTGTGGAGTGCCTCGCAAAACAATCTATTCGCGACGCGACGGACCGTTCAATAGTGGAGCGAATTGCTTCCAAGCACGCGGAAATACGTTGCTCGGAGACGTGGGAGATTAGACAATAAGACGTGGCAACGAGCAGAGGAAGAGAAGGAAGGTGGGTTGATTTATAACCTCGAATACCGAATCGTCTCTTCCCATAGCCATAACCCTCGACGATCAACAGCAAAACACGGCACAGAGTAGGCATCCGGACATCCTCATACTTCTGCCGTCGCGGTACTTTCTCCTTCACATTGATCGATCGTTCTATTGCCTTTGCCAGTTCCAGTGCCGTTGTCTTATACTTATCGAATTTTCTGGAAGATCATCTCGTCAGAAAACGCTTGGGGCATCCTATTCTATTGAGATTACTGGCCTAGGTCCTCCCCGTTTCAAACGCGAAACCCCTGCAACTTCCGAAAGGTCCCCCCAAACCCTTACTGTTGCCTTTAACACCGAGCAATTATTCGATATCCAGGAACACCTTTGAAAGGCTTCTGGTCTTACTTCATAAAACTCCTACAGCAACAACCGTCTTACTTTAGGATCCCGTCATTGCTGAGAATACATTGAAGGATTCCAAGGCTGCGCCGGATGAACTATCCTTCAGACCATTCGGAAAACATAATAATACCACATCACTTCACTCGAAACTGGATTCATAAGGACAGCACATCACTTTGAGAACACACAAAATAGCAAATATGGAGACCGAACGTCCTTCTGTTACCCGTAGATCACCTTCTCCAACAGGTAGACCATCGCTAGCTATCGGCGCTTCAACAAACCTCTCGCGATCCGTCTCTACTGCCTCCGAAGGCTCCATATTCTCCGGCAGAGACAGCACAACAAGTCGAGCTTCTATGACCAGTTCCGCTGGTAGTTCAGTGTCAAGATCCTCATCTGCGAGTTATGGAAACAGAGTATCTATGGCAGGCTCAGAGAGGCCAGTACGACGCGGTTATGTTCGACCGCAAGGAACAAATTTCGCGAAGTCGGCAAAATCACGAGAGAGCGTCCTGAGCCTCGGAAGCATAGCACATTTACAGTATTACTTTGCTCGAACTGGCCTACTGGATGGGAAGGGCGGGCGATTAATGAAGAAGAGGAGAGATGGAAGAGAAACTCTGGATTTATCTTCCTTGGATGCAGCGTTTCTTATGCCCGGATTAGGATCTGGCTCCGACTCCTCCTATACGTCAACAGCTAGCAGCCCTACACTCACTGCACAACTGGGTGTGGGGATTGTGGATAGCCCTACGCAAGATTATGAAGAATTTGTGGAGGACGAATATTTCAGTGGTGACGAGGATGACAACCCCTTACATATGCTCCCACCCACTGCAAGTACATATGTCCACCGCGAAAAGGTCATTCCTCCCCCACCGACGCTCAATGAACTCAAGAAAGATTTGGTAGACGCTCTCAACAACGCCACCACAGCTCTCGAAGATGCGAAGCATGCCAGAACGCCGCCGTCATCCCCGCTCCCCAAGTCCAGGGCTGCAGCATCCGAACCCGAGACACCCGAGGCAAAGGAGCAAGGCTGGTTTGAACTTCAGGGTATGCATATACTCGATATAATAACACTTGCCATCCGTGCCGCCAAAATGTACTATACGGCACACGAACGTCCTGATCGCCTATTAGCCATCAAGTCAGAACGGGAGATTCGCGCCGAGTTACTATCTGTCCTTGAGGTTTTAAAACGCATGGCCACCAGGGGTTTTGCAAAGGGAATGCGCACCGAAGAAAGAGAAACCATGGAAAACTGGGTTGACAGCGTGCGGAATATGTTAAGACGAGAGAAAGTTCTCGAAGAGGAGGAGCGCAAACAGCAAGCCAGCTGGACATGGCTTCACGCAGATCAGTGGAAGGGCAAAGAAATCGAGCGAGAATACGCATTCATGAAATCCGTGGATCCTAATCCTGATACGTTACCGCCATTATCCCGAGTCGACGACATCAAAGATGATACTCTTCTTCCTACCCCATTCCTCGCCGAAATGAGAACCGGACTTAGGTTAGTAAAACTGCATAACGCAGCGGTGAAAATGAGCAAGCGGCCGTTCGGAGCAATATCCACGTTCCACACTGAGTTCAACAAACCGTATCGCTCGGCAGAAAATCTTAGGTTCTGGGTCAAAGCCGCGGAACTGAGATGGGAAACCGATGTTAAGTTTGATGTCATGGGCGTGGTGAATAGCGAGGATCGTGACGCGTGGGAGGGATTCGAAGAGGTTATCTGGAAGTGGTGTAGGATGGTAAGAGAGGAGATATCAGAGGAGTTGAAAAGACCGAGGAAAATGTCTATCAAGGTTTAATATTTATTTGTATTGTTTTTTCTGTATTATCTTTACGAGCTTTTTTTCTTCCTCGACATTCATATATATATAGCATCGAGTTTGTTGAAGGGACTGTTGGACGAGAGAAGAGGGATAGTTCTCGCTTTCTTGTTCAATTCTTTATGTTGTACATAACTGGGGGCAGAGCACTGGCACTGGGTTTGAAGGCTGGGGACATGGCCATTACATATTTGTATTGCTTTTTTTATTTTTTTATTCTATTTTCGACCAGGCTCTTGTTCATTGCGCTATGTTGCGCTGCATAGACTTTTTAATCAAAGTCCGATATCAGTACTATACCCATTATTTTAGCTTCTGGCTTTACTGGCTCTTATGGACAGTTGGAGAGGGGAAGAGGTGGGGGGTTGAGGACGGCCCCTTTTTATTTGGAGGTGTCTAGGTTGAGGGGAGTGGAAGAATGGAAGAATATATGCTTGATTAATATACTTCTGCGTTGGTATGTGATGGCGAGTGATTGTGTGATGGTGTGAACTCGTGATGTGATTGATGAATGGGATAGATGGAAATTGACGGAGCGAGCAGATTAGGACAGGGAAACGGGAGAGCACGGGCACAAGTTAAACAATCTGCTAGGTAGCTATTTTCTCCTACACGATCGAGCTGCAGTTACAGCAGGAGGAAGTCCACGGAACGCGGGTAGCTGCTACGAAATGCTGGACAGATTGACGTTGGCTTCCTGTCCTGTAGTCACTAAGTCATAGAAGAGCGCTTTGCCATAGATTCCTTGTCTATGACTGTCTCTGTTAGCACGGAGGTTGTGCGTATGTTGGCGTGTAGTTGTACCTATGTAAGCACATGTAAGACCTGGTAGTTTGTTTCTTCGTTCGCCAACATCGGTAACCAGTTACCTTAACTACTTTCGTCTGAAGTTTTATGTCATGGCTGGGTTGTTGTGACCTGGATTCGCATATTCAGATGCTTCGGTGGTATAATTCTAGAGCAATTTAATATTCTTATTCAGTATCAGTATTGCCTAATTAGGAAATGAGTAGATAGGATGTATAGAAGGTTGACCTCCAATAGTTCTCTATAGGAGACTGGCCCCGATGGCCTCTCGGAATCTATATAGCTCCCTCCGATAAGCCTATGGGAGATAGCACACTCGGAGGTTCCAGGTCCTTCCTTCCGCGCCTTCGCCATACGGCAGATTCAGCTTTTCGTCTTCGCAGGCCATGACTCGATGAGCATGCGTCTCTCCCCTCCAGCTACTAGGAGCTGTCAAGACGCTCCGCGTGAAAGCTTGCTCGATGAAATCCCGCGAATATCCTGCCGATAAGACCATAGTCTGCAGCATTCATAGCGTCATGCAAGTCGCGCCTAATACTGGCTTCAAGCAGATAATGACTCCAGGGCTTTGAGTTGTCGAACCGGGCCGTGAGCGTTATTCGTATAAAAATGCATGGAGACCATTTGAAAACGGGCCTAGGAAATTATTGCCAAGGGTCTTAGAGTTGTCCCTGCTCATGTTGTGAGAGAGATTGACTTTAACGAAGTCTTGGATGAGTCCTAGAAAGGGTCCGGACCAATGACGCAGCGTGGTGAAGAGCGTACCTCATTGAAGAGAGAACTTCACATCTCGCTGACCACGTTCCTCGCAGACTTTCACAACAGTAGAGGGAAACTTTCCATATCGCGATGAAGATACCAGTCGCCACGGTATCGGAGTGTGGTTCGCGTTCACATGAAATTTTCAGAAAGGAAAAACAAGCGGAGTCCAATCGCCGCTTACAGTATAAGTATGGTACACGAAAATAAGCCAATGACCTTATTGTGGGGACGAAAATGGCAATGGCACCAAAGAATTTCCGTTTGAGTGCTGAATATGGTAATTCCGCCTTGGACCGAACCCTGAATCAGGGACTAAAGAAGATCTTGTTTAGATCTACCATACTAAGCATGTTGTGGATGCTCCACATGCCACCGTGGACCTAGAATGGGCTGTTTTACCCCAACGTTTTGCAAAATAGTTTGTCACTATTTCCTCTTCTCTCCTCCTCTTGCCTCGCTTTGTGGGGTTAGCAAAGAACTAGATGCAATAGTAGCACTAGATATTGCCGGATGTAGGCGCTATTCAGCCCATCCGATGTTGGTATCAAATGCCGACGGCCTCCACAACGGGTCATGGCTTGGATGACTTGTGGAGTGAAGGCTCAAAGTTTTTATTGATAACGTTGTGCTCCCCAGCTCAGTCTACATTTTTATTCATCTTATCTCATAACCACAGAACTCAGTCAATTGATACTTCTTAATACCTAGCGGGCGAAGTTGTTGCCAATAAAGCCACTCAACTCCATCACACAGACCCGTCAGCAGAGCAGACATTTGCCACATAATTTTTCGTTGTTACAAGCCTGTTTGGTGGTATATATCCATCACCCTTTCTACTGCAAAGCAACTCGCCAACATCTTCACTTCATTCTCGGCTACCTTTTCGTCACCAAATTTCCAAAGATGGCGCCCGCTGCAATTGAGCCTATCTCTTCCTTCAGCGACCGAGACGGTCATGCGTTGGAGGATCTATCAGACAACATTGATGCCGTCAATGTTCTCAAGGCAGAGATCAAGGAGAAGGCAATGCATGAGGCATCAGAGTTCGACGCTGAGAAGGATAAGACACAATTCAGACAATACGAGGAGGCATGTGACCGAGTGAAGAGCTTCTACAAAGAGTTAGCAATACCCGACTCAGTTGTGATCTGCAAGACTAACAAATACCCAGACAACATGAAAAACAGACCGTGGCCTACAACTTGAAGGCTCGAAGTGATTTCAAATCCAAAACCCGAGCGGAGATGACAATATGGGAGGCTATGGAGAAGCTCAATACTCTCATCGATGAATCAGATCCCGACACTTCCTTATCACAGATCGAACATCTTCTCCAATCAGCAGAGGCTATCCGAAGGGACGGGAAGCCACGATGGATGCAACTTACTGGACTTATCCATGATCTCGGCAAATTACTGTTCTTCTATGGAGCTGAAGGGCAATGGGACGTTGTCGGTGATACTTTCCCTGTCGGCTGCGCATTTGACAAGCGTATCATCTACCCAGATACCTTCAAGAATAACCCGGACTACGGTCATGAAATTTATGGCACCAAGAACGGCATCTATTACCCGGGATGTGGACTGGACAACATGATGCTGTCATGGGGTCATGACGAATATTTATACCACGTCGTCAAGGAGCAATCCACACTACCACCAGAGGCGTTGGCGATGATCCGATACCACTCCTTCTACCCATGGCACTCAGCCGGCGCATATAGGGAATTCATGGACGAGCATGACCATGCTATGCTAGCTGCTGTAAAAGCTTTCAATCCATACGACTTGTACAGCAAGAGTGATGATGTACCCAGTGTGGAAGTACTAAAGGTAAGAAATATTGTTTACACTTTCTTTTGGACCAGTCAAACTAATTTTTCAATAGCCATATTATCTTGAACTGATAGATGAGTTCTTCCCACAACGAGTCATCCGGTGGTGAAGCACCAACCTATGGGCTTTTTAAAAATCAATGAATAATGAATGATTCGATGGTCGGGATGTGATACTTTGCTGAGAAGAGACATTGTTAGACACACATGGACTTTAGGCGTAGCCGTCAGCCAAGAGGGGGGTTTCTCGAAGGAAACTGACGGCCTAAACTGCCATTTCGATCCCGGTACTATGGTACTACCCAAACTGTGGGTGGGAAGGAAACTCGGTGTAATGTGCCATCGTTCGTTCATGGCACGTGAAAGTGCAGGACGAGGGAACGAAATAGAAATACCAGAAAGAATAGATAGCTTGTGCTAAATCAAGAAAGTGGTGTTTTCCGCCGTCATCCACCTCATCGAGACCACAGATGGCGCATTCATTGAAGAGGATATCGAGCAAATCGAACGCTTACTTACCACCATCTTAAGGGTAAATGGGGCGGAATTTGGCCACGACTATCATATAGCAAAGCCCAGGACCCGTCCTAATCTTCATCCCGAACTTGGCTTCCATCACTCTAGGCAGCAGTCATGTGACCAGAAAACCTCTTTAAATGAAGCCAAGCATCATGTATCCCACCAACCGTCTTTCCGTGTGATTGACGTAAGTTACAAGATGCTCTTGGGGAGCCTCATTTAATGGGTCAGTAAGCAATTGTGTGGTGTTTCTCAGCTGTGAAGAGATGAGCACAGCCACGGAACCCACTTGGTGATGACTACCGCTCGACCATTATCTTCATCGTCAATCACTCAGCGACGCAACAGATTATCCGGACACTCGCACACAGTACACATACACAGCAACGGCTTCGCCTCGTTCTCGAACCGTGGAGTATTACTGTGCGAGAAGTTCTTGATCCACCAAACGGGTGCTATGCCGAACCCTGTTCGCAACTTTTCGCAGCTCAGCGATGCAACCCTCACGGCCGATCAACCTTGCCCAGAGCCCACTGCGGGAAAGCAGGATTTTTGTGGCTTGTCAGACCCCAGACTAGAGCTTTCGATTTCGCAATATCATAGTCTTAATGTGTTCTCGCCCCTCTATCTAATCATATCGATTGAACGTTTTCTTCTTTTCTTGTCGTTCCTTATTCGCACATTGTTTGAAGCGAACAGCGACATTATCTAATTGATACTTTGTTACAATGGCTCGTTTTCAATTGTTCGCTCTCCTATTACCGTCGATCGCGTACTGCTGAAGAATTGCTCCAGCCTGGTAAGGCTCCAAGGAGAGTTCTGATTGTAAGACTGCATTGACTCGGTATCATTTCGTTCTCAGTATACCATATCGATTCTAGTATACCGAATAGGACCTAGGTGGATACGTATATACCAGCTCTCTCCGTATAATGCATGAAATGCTTCACACTGGACTATCCCATCATTGGCAAGCTCGATCCGCCCAAAGCAGAACACCACAATCACGAAGACTACTCTGCAGCAAATGAGTAGTATTGCTTCTGTTATTTGTCATACCTATTAGCGGAGCCCACTGCTACTACCCACCATGGCTTCTGATTCGACGAGGATATCCCGAGAAGAGAGCGATCGCTACTTTGCCCTTCTACAGACTCCCGCTGGCGAAGATTTCCTGCAAAAATGTTACGAAGAGAGGGAGCAGCAGCGACGAATCAGCAAACCCATGTCGGCTGCTCGAAAGGCGCAGAAATTATCTCAACAGAGAAAGCACCCAGAATGGGAGAATCTCAAACAGGAAATCTTCTTTTACTACATGCAGAACCTCAGTTCTGCAAGTATCCTGAAAGAGATCACCAGAGACCATAGCTTCTCGAGCCAGTCGTATGTATCAAATTCTATTGGGAAAAAGCAAGAATATAAACAGCTGATCATCTACATTAGTCCACGAACTTGTGATAACAGACTAGAAGGATGGGGCTACCCACTCAATCCTGAGTTTAGGAAGATCTTTAAAAGTCAATTGCGAGCACAAGTTGCCCTCTGGGAAGAACAGTTGAAACATGATCTCATCAGTAGTCCATTACTAGATAAGGCCAGACCTTCTGGTGCGGATGCTGCCATCGGTCCTGGTGAGGTCCTGCAAGGGACGTTACCTTTCGTCTACATGGACTCGCCTACCCTCGGAGCCACTGGACAGGAGGCGTCGGCGAACAAAAGGAACTCTCTCGGGGGACGAATTCCTTATCCCTCCATGACACATAATCTCATACCGAATGATCAAATACCGCCCATAGACCTCAGTATGATAGACTTTAATGGAATTTATCTAGAGGCTTTTGAGGAACTAGATGCAGGAAGTCAACCAACGTATGAGAATTCCCCTGCGGGTATTGAGTCACTCCTTTCTCCCGATGAACATACTCCCAGCACAGTCGACAAGATGGAAGACACCCAATTCGATTACGTCGATCCAAGTCTGCTCACTAAACCTGCCTCGAAACCAGCATCAATACTCAAACCTGACGGTGATTCCGGGTTTTACTCGATGGAAGTGGAAAAGTTATCATGTCACGACATGGATTTTGACATTATTGAAGAAGAAACCATGCCGCCACTCCCAATAGACCATGATATAAATGAGGCGCGGCCGGAAAGCCCAGATAAGGCATACTATGAGCTCTTTGATGCCAATTCCATGATTCCCTCGAATGGATCCATCTCTTATCCAACTGAAGAGCAGAAGACCGAGCGGCGTCCATCTATTCTTCATCAAATTCCTTGTGAAGGTAATCACATGGACATCGCACGTGGGGAGAGAAGAATATGCTCTTGCGGCGTCACCCGGATCCACGCTGTTTGTATGTGCATGATCGACATGATCGATTTACCTGACCACCAGCTCTTGACAACGCTCAGACGTGTCCTGAACAAGAATGAGATTGATGGAGCAGGAAACACTGCACTCCATTATATTGCGGCGGCTGGACGTAAAGATATCCTCGACTGTCTGCTCAGATCAGGGGTCGACCCAATGCGTGTCAATGCGATTGGTCAGAGTTTCTTGCACGTTTTGGACGCCAGCCGCTTCAGCGACAACCTAATCGAGTTCCTAGAGCCATTCAAAGAAAGCGGCCTCCTCGAACAGCGAGATCTCCAAGGCCGAACAGTCCTCCACGGTATCCTTCGCTACCCGATCCTACCTCTCGTCTATCACGACCTGGTCGACTTCTACGGCGTACGGGGAGCCATCCAATTCGCCCTCCGCGACAACGACGGCCTCGACGCAGCCCAACACATCCGAACCATCGCGCACGCCCAAAATCCGTACGCCTCATACGGCCACGTCGGCTACGCCCAAGCGATTGTGGTCTACGAAAACATCGCCAACCGCTTCATAGTCGACACCTCCGAGCCCGGCAACGCCATCCAAGAAATGCAAAACCGCCTCGCCGTCCTCCGGCACTCGAACCCACACACCCCTAACGCGAAACCCAACGTTGAAGACTGCATCGGCCGCAACGCCCTGCACTGGCTAGTATCCGAGCCACGCGCATGCAGTTTCGAGGACTCGCAGACACGTCTCGCCCAGCTGAAACAATGCATCTCATTCGGCGCCGACCTCAACCACTATGACACTGCGGGGCGCACGCCTCTCCTCGCCTGCATCATCGACGCCCCTTCTGGAACCGATGAGTCCGTCACCAAGATCGCCGTTGAGATCCTATGTCACAGCGGCGCCAACGTCAACAATCGTGATCGCGACGGCAACACAGCGCTGTACCATGCGATCCGGAAGGGCTTCTGCGACTGCGTGACTATCCTCCTGCAGTACGGGGCGCATGTGAATCGACGAGCGGCGAACGGACGGAGCTATAGACGGCTGGCGCAGGATTGGCTGCAGGAACATCTGGGGGCAAGCGAGCAGAATGGGTTCGATCGTTTGCAAAAGCGGCTGGCAGTGGTGTCGGCTATTGTGACGTATAGGGCGGCGTTGGAGCCGTCGGAGTTGCAGGCGAGAGGGGTCGACGCGACGTGAAAGTTGGTAGGGGAGCTCCTTGGTCCAAAAAAATCACAAAAAAACAATAAAAGAACAAAATGAAAGAAATACCGGTTGTCACTATTGCCGAGTCGGGATAGAGCGCGGTTGGTACCCAGAAACCCGAGGATTATCTGTTCCGAAACAAACATTGGCCAGCAGAAGCTTGTAAGCTGGTCCAGCCAGCGAAGCAAGCTTCTACAGCGTTTGTTTGCTCGGAGTTTGTTGAGGTTGTGTGAGTTATGAAGGATTATATATGGTTGAGTGGATCATTCATTATGAGTGAATGTGGAAGTGAGTGAATATGGAAGTGATAGTGAGCGGCGACAGATTGCTATTCCGGACTAGAGATATAAAAATGGTTCTAAGCGAGTCTGGACGGATTGGGAGCTGAGAGGAGAAAAGGATGGTTAGTTGGTTGGGTCGATCGGTCGTTGGTAGACAACTGCAGTACTGCAGGTGCAGTACAAGAGCAGACCACGATCTATACAGCACCCCATTGTTCGGGGGAATACACCACCAGCTTCCACTTTAGACGAAATGCTACGTTAATTTAGCTCTAAGCCTCTTCTGAAGATTGAGAGTCTCGGATGATAGGTTCGATATATACCCAGTCTGTTCCGCCTGATATACGTTTATACAATTCTTTAGCTAGGTTATGGAAAAGAGATGAATTGAGACGGGGGGCCATGGGAAACCGAAGCTAGGAGAGCCCTCATATGTCGGGGAAGAGATCATTCGTTTCATGTGAACGACACATATGTTACGAATGGGATGTAGGATAAAGTTTCATGTATCATAGGATAATCATAATGTGTATTTTAGACATCACCGCATAATCAATGACCCAACTAATTAGACCATACCATACCCCCAATGCAATGCAGTTTAATCCTCATAACATTTTTGCAAATTCCCATCATATCATGCCCCATGCCCCATATCTCATATGCCATGACCGACTAGCGCCGCTGACAATCTAATCATGAACCGGCATACTTACATCCGCCGCCTTCGACACCGCATCCTCACTCCTCCACAAACTCGTCACCGTCTTCTGTTGCGTATAGAAGTACAACCCAGGCTTTCCATAAAAAGTATTCGCTCCACCACCTGCTACACTCTTCTTATTCCCTGTGAAGGAGAAGATACTAAGCGGGACCGGAATGGGCACATTAATACCCAATTGACCAGCCTCGATATTTTTCTGGAACTTCGTTGCCGTCGCACCTGACTTTGTGAAGATGGCCGCGCCATTTCCGTATTCGTTCGCATTGATAAGATCGATTGCCGCGTCGAGCGAATCGACATTGAGGCAGACGAGAACAGGACCGAAGATTTCTTCAGTGTAGCATTTCATGTGCGGTTTGACGTTGGTGATGATTGTAGGTCCGATCCAGTTTCCGTTGGGGTATTTGGCGGGTTTGTAACCGCGGCCATCGAGAAGAATGGTAGCTCCTTCTGCTTCCGCGCTGGCGATTAGACTTTCGATTCGCTCCTTGCTTTGGGGCGAGATGACCGGGCCAAGATCCGCCCCTTCTTCAAAGCCTCCGTCCACTCGTAATGCTTTCGCACTTTCGGCAAGTTCTGGGAGCCAGTCCTTAGTTTCTCCAACCATAACTAAGGTACTGAGCGCCATGCAGCGTTGACCTGCTGCACCGAATGCTGCACCTGCAATCGAGTTGAGGGCATGTTGTTTGTTTGCGTCTGGGAGAACAGCGCAGTGGTTCTTTGCACCCAAATTTGCCTGTACACGTTTTCCGTTGGCGGAGCCTCTAGTATAAATGTATTCTCCCGCGCGGTTGCTTCCTACAAAACTGATTGCTTTGATGGCTGGTGCGTCCAGGATGAAGTCAACAGTCTTCGATGCACCATGGACAATGTTGAGAACTCCTGGAGGGAAGCCGGCTTTTTGGGCAAGTTCCGCTAGGATCATTGATGCTCCAGGATCTCTCTCGGACGGTTTCAGAATAAGACAATTTCCTGTGGCACATGCAATCGGGATAGACCATAAAGGAATCATAGCTGGAAAGTCTATAAGATGTTAGCTAACTTCAATTATGTAGTCTTGCGCACTCACTGAACGGGCAGATCGAAGCTACGACACCAAGTGGTTCTCTATAGCTCCTTGTCTCCATATCTTTGGCTACCTCCAACACTTCACCCATCATTTGCTGGGGAATTGCACATGTTGCTTCCGCTACTTGTAAACCACGAAGAACATCTCCCTTGGCATCTAATTTCCATTGTTAGCTTCTAACTTCTATGTAGCGCCCACATGAACATACCGGAGAACGTTTTGCCCTGCTCTAGCGTTATGCTAGCAGCCAATCTGTCCCAATTCTCCCGTACCAACTGTGTGAATTTGAACATGATCTGTTGTCTCGCCATGATACTCGTAGCTTTCCATGCCGGGAACGCTTTCTCCGCACTATCCACTGCAGCCTTCAGTTCAGCATCCGTACTCTGTGGCACCCTCGTAACAAGATTATTCGTCGCTGGGTCATGTAAATCGATAAATTGTGTGGCTTCGGACTTGAGGAATTTGTTATCGACGAAATACGGGGTGTCCTGCACATCTTGGATCTTCTCATGATTCATAGGGTAATTATCGGCGCTGAAGGCCAGACCAGCAGCAGGCTTGAGGTGTTGGGTTGTGGCATGTAATCTGCGAGTGGCAATCTTGGAGGTTTCGGACGTGGACGGCATGGCGAATGCTGCTCGAGGACGGATCGTGGAAGAGGTGTGTCGAGCAGCGGCAGTATAGATGCCTCTGGTTATGGTGCGACGCATATTTGGTGCAAAGGTTGAAGTGATGGCACAGAAAGGAAGAGAATTAGCTGAAGTCCTTTCCACTCATCAAAACAGCATTGAAAGACTGAGACTGAAGTGAAATAGTTGTGAGGGGTTGGAGGCGTGGAGCTCCGAGGTGCAGTATCCGAACTATTCCCGGGAATAGGGCAGTTGTATGCGGCGGTGCGGAGATGTTACAGTGGGGCGTGGGGTAACGTAAGGGCTCACTGGCTCGACTGGGATACAGCTGTGACAGCCACGGACAACTACCAACTGCCAACTACCTGTTGATACTTTCGGCTGTGGCAGTTCAATCGACTGATGAATGTGAGAAGAGTCATTCTCCGTGTCATTGTTGCATTTTATGAGCCGTTCTTTCTTCAGAAAGAAACTTCCTTACGATGGATATAAGTGCGTTCCCCACAGACATTTTCTTTCTCGTAGTATCATTCCTAGCACCGCAGGATCTTATTCTCTGTCGCCGTGTATCACAAAGTTGGCTCAAAGCATTCACGGAATCCAATCTCAATCGTCATCTCCTGAAATCCCTATTTCCTCTGTCACGAGAGAGCCACGGCGATGAAAAAGATGATGAGAACGATTGGCCCTCGATCTTCTCCGCCGTGGCAGCAAGATATTACTGTTTGAGAAATGGATGGGCGAGAGAAACCCACAGATTTAAATTGGCGAAGTCACTCGATGAGCCTGCTTGGTCTCGCAACTATCCTGTTGCTCCATGGGAGCGATACATTCTAAGTCATAACATGAGAGACTCTTTTCATTATGAAGATACGTTATGGACGTATGAAGATGATCTATTGGTGTTCCCTTCTGCCGAAAAGCAGAGCTACGTTCTGCTAGATCTGGAAAGGCAGAAGTGGCTGTTCATCAGCTTTGATCAGATTGTAAGGAGAATAAGATTGAAAGATCGAGTGTTAGTCGTCGAATGGTGCGAGGCAGATCTTTATCATCAACTTGATGAAGATGAAATGGTCCATAGACATTTCGCTACCGCATATGATCTTGTCTTCGATTCCGAAGCGCATCAATGGAACATGAAGAGGAGGTGAGCTCGTCTTACTATATCTTAGTATAAGCTGACAGCCTCAGGAATGAGTGGAAGATACACTTTCTGGGGATGCCGCTGAATAAGGATGATCGATTCTTCAGTGTTCATTCGAATACTCATTATGCAATATACACATGGCAGCCCAACAGGGGCCGGTGGGGCGAAGATGACCCAATTGAAGCTTTAGCAATATGGGATATTTCTACACCTTCTGATTACCTCCCATCTCTAGACCCGACCGGCGCTGGAAAGCCGTCTGAGTTGGAGGGGCCAAGAGTTATACGACGCTTCTCGTTTTCTGACCTTGACTTCTACAACATCCGACAGAGCTTAACACCACGTCTTCGAGAACTACAACTTGATGAAGGCCATTTGTACATTCTAGAAGAGAATCATAATAGTCTTATAGGCTGTCATGCGAGCTACCATTATTCAACATATCATGAGGTCAAGTCAACTGGCATACCTTTCACTAACGGACCTCGCTGGGTTGACAGATGTGGTGTTGACGCCGAATGCAACCGGTCATATCGTAAAGAAATTATCAAGATGCGACAACCCTGGCTAGCTCCATGCTGGAGACATGAGGTAGTTACTTACTCCATAGATAAACTCTATCTTGTACCAATATTGATATTTCTCAGGAATACCCCTGTCGCACTACAACCGAAGTGTACGACGCCAGTGGGATCCGATATTATGCTCGTTTCTCCCCCTATTACAGGACTATGGCCATCATAATCACGGCTGATTCAGAGAGCGACAGGCCGGGTTTCTTCCAGAGACAATTGAGAGATAAAGAGCGGTCTGATCTACTCGGAAATGGAAAGCTCTCCGGAGACGAAAGATGGATCATCGGTGAAAGTCTCAATCAAGAGCTGGTCGTTTACCTCTTCGGTAAGAGACCGCTGAGTCAGGTTATAGGCCTGACAAATTCTTGAAGAATTCATATGTCCTGTGTAATTTATGCCGAGAATGGCCTGCTACAGCTTCCAGGACAGGCGCAAAGCAGGCATCTTGTTAGTCGGGGCAGTAAAGTTGACGCTGGTATTCGGGTAATAGCTAGTAGAACAGGTTAGTTGCCGATATCACTAATCGATGTCCAGTTGAATAGGCAATGCGGTTTGAGTAACCTCGCTCACTCCACAGCTGCTCTGGTTCTTTGTTAGATAGGTGTTTCCCGGTGTGTTGGCGTGAGACGTTGCAATTCTAGGAATATAAAATACTTTCCTTGTTTGACCCTGGTTTGGTGATGTTATACCACACAACGAGATTAACGCCGTTAGGAAAAGTCAGAATATGCCTGACCGGATATACCGTGGACGTTTTCCGTAGATACCTAGGCAATTGACTATTCCCCGCACGGAACGCGGGATCCCAGCCCTTCCCCCGGCCATCCTCCTGTATAGCCAATCAAAGCTCTAGGTGGTAAGCACCAACAGTTGCCCTTTAAAAGAATCAACAACGTTGAAATTTTTTCGTTTTATAGCACAATTGCTACTTAGTATTTTTATTTCATTCTACTAAAAGTAGAAACTTACAATGGTTTTTTTAGCAGAGAAAAAGGTTTCTATTCCTACAAAGGATCTCTTATCTTGGACTTTCGATGATGTTCCTTATGATCAGAATGAACCCGTAAGTATCTGTTCAAACTAACCTACCGAAAAGTTCGGAACAGCTTTTTGAACACATCCAATTCTAACATGCAGACAGATATATATCGACGCGGCGAACCCCTCGCGGTCTATCTCCGCAAATCAAGCACGGGTGATCATCCGAAAGCTTGTAGCAGGTCTCCATGCCGCCGGCTTGAAGAAAGGAGATTGCGTGTGCTTGCACTCGTTCAATGATGTGAGCCTACCCCTCCATCTGAGGCAGCTGAGGGAAATCTAACGGCATTCAGATATACTATTCTATGATGTTCCTAGGTATCCACAACCGAGTCGCATCACTGCACCTCGACTAATCTCCTACTAGGCATCATAGCAGCAGGTGGTATATTCGCCGGCACCAATCCCTCCTACACGCCCCACGAACTTGTCCACCACATCAAGACCTCCCACACCAAATTCCTCATCACCGAGCCAGAAATGCTCGGCAGTGCTCTCTCCGCCGCAAAAGAGTGTTCAATCCCCCCTTCCAATATCTGGATCTTCGACGTGTTAGATCAGGCCATCCCATCTGGTTTCCGCTCCTTTAAAGAATTGATGAATCACGGCGAGAAAGATTGGGTAAGATTTGATGACGAGAAAACTTGTAAAGAGACGACTGCTGCAAGGTTGTTTAGTAGTGGGACGACGGGGTTGCCCAAGGCGGCGATGCTTTCGCATTACAATTTGATTGCGGAGCACGTGCTTGTTTTTGAACAGGTGCCGAAGCCGTATACCGTGAGTTTGGCCTCCATTCTTGTTTTGACATCCCAAGTGCTGAGGACTAAGCGATGATAGACACGACGACTTCTTGCACTGCCCATGTTCCATGCAGCTTGCGTGCCAGGTCCGTCAATCACCCCCTATTTACTTGAGACAGGAGCTAAATATACTATAGTCGCACACACAAGCGCTCTCAAAGGCGGACACGTCAGCATCATAATGCGGCGCTTCGAGCTCACCTCGTTCCTCACCAACGCGCAAAAATACCAAGCCAACGAGCTCAGCCTCGTTCCACCTATCATAATCGCCATCATCATGTCGGGTCTCGCTGCGGACAAGCTCAAATCCGTACAAAGTGTAGGCGTAGGAGCCGCACCGATTGGCGCTGAATCGCAGGCGAAGTTGAAAGAGTTTTGCGCACCGGGTGCGTTTGTGAATCAGGTGTGGGGCATGACGGAGACGAGTTGTATTGGTTCGATGTTTTATTACGGCGAGGACGATACGACCGGGAGTATTGGGAGGATGATGCCGAATATTGATGCGAAGTAAGGGATCTTCCTTGAATCTATACTATGTTCCGAAGTGCTGATATACAGCTTGAAATAGAATCATCGACGACAATGGCAACGACATCACAGACTACGACGTCCGCGGCGAGCTCTGCGTACGAGGGCCAACCGTCACCTCCGGATACCGTAAGTCCCCCTCCATCTGCCCCCCTTCCCTATCCTCCACTAACACCCACCTAAGTCGAAAACCCCACCGCCAACGCGCAATCCTTCGACTCCGACGGGTTCTTCAAAACCGGCGACATAGTGTACTGCTCTGGCGCCAGCAAAAAATGGTACATAATCGACCGCAAGAAAGAGCTCATAAAAGTGCGCGGTTTCCAAGTCGCGCCCCCCGAGATCGAATCCGTGCTGCTCTCGCACCCTCTCATCGTCGACGCGGCCGTCATCGGGATCCGCACCACCGCGGGCGGGGACGGCGAGCTGCCGCGCGCGTATGTGGTGAAGCGGGATGTGGAGGAGAGCAAGGCGTTGGGGGAGAAGGAGGTCAAGGAGTGGTGCGCGGAGAGGTTGGCGCGGTATAAGGAGTTGACCGGGGGAGTCAGGTTTGTGGAGGCGATTCCGAAAAATGCGAGCGGGAAGATATTGAAGAGGCAGTTGAGAGAGGAGGCGGAGAAGGAGATGGAGGGGGTGAAGCCTAGACTTTAGTGGGTGAGAGTGGAAACGAGCGGGGGTGTTGGCTCGTCAGGTGGGCGTATTTTGGTGCATATACTATTGCAAATTGATAAAGGATATTGGATACAAGTTTGGCATAGAAGATACTCAAATGAGTCCACTTCTCTTGCGCGATAGACTTTCTCTAGAGAGCACTAGTTCAACACTTGCCTACCATTGGCATCAGAGCATCCCTAGTTACTATGCATACAGCGAGCACATACCGTCCTGCTTGAACACTCTCGAAGTTCGTTGAACCAGACTTGTGTGATAAGTCCCGGCCTGGAACATAAGCTGTCTTAGTAAAAATAGCTTTTTATTGAACAGCCCAGCAATGCTCCGTTGTAGTCCATCTATTTATCACCAGTACCATACCTCAAGGATACCCTTCCAGCGCGTCGCCGTAAGTCCACGCAATTCCTAAGTGTCATTCATTCTGGTATCAATCGTATCATACAGCGAGCTACTTGCTCCGCCTCGTTTCCCTTTCTCCATAGCAATGTTTTGTATCAACCAATTTTCAGCGCCCAAAGAACCTTCCTAGCAAACCACCCGCAACATTCCCTGCAATACCCGACGAATACATAGCACTTCCTGCCAGATTCGATGCCTGCCCAAACTTATCGCATCGCGAGAAGGCCAAAGTATTCGTAATTGTCAAACTCAACGCAATCACTATTGCACCATCATATTAGCATATTCACCAACCAACCACGACTTCCACTCCTTGTCTCCACTCCCCATAAGCCCCTCTTCTCCCTCCTCCCAACAACCCTCCCTCCCTCACAAGAAACAAAAAGAACACCGCACTCACCAACCAACGTCAACCAAATAAACTCAAAGCTAAAAATCGCCACAAAAGCCAACACCACCCACAGCAACGGCTGCGAGTACAGCGCAATCCAGAAGAACCGACTATCCGTGGCATTAATAACCTTGGTATTCGGATCCGACGACTCAAACACCCAATGCGAGTCGCCCGTCGCGGGATCGACCTCGTTCCACCAACGCAAGCCGACAAGACGGCGGCCGGCGATATTTTTCAGGTAGTAGAAATCGGCGGCTAGGAGGAGGATGGTGATGATGAAGATGAGGACGCTGGAGGGGAGGAGGGGTGTTAGTTTAGTTTAGTTTAGTTTGGGGAGCGGGGGATGACAAACAAGTTCTTGATGATGAGGAGTCCGAAGAGGTAGACTAGGAGACTGGCTGCTATGTGTTAGCTTCCTGCCTGAAAATTGCTATCTTCAATCCCTCATTCCCATCTGTAATTCCCACACCCCAAACCTCCATGGCAGTTCAAATCCAAGCTCCCAAAGAATCAAGGCGCAAACCTACAAATGCGGAACCCCAAGAAGCACAACAGAGTAATAGGATGCGAGCTAAGCCGCCAGCTCAGCGACCCGGCCGGTTCATTTTGTTCCATCGCGGAAGTGTTGCCGTCAAAAACGAGCGGATAGGTGGATATTTCGTCGTGCTGTGTCGCAAATGTAGGAGGATAGAGCTACTAATTTGAGGCCAGAGTAGCTCTGGACCCTTCAGTTTCGGAGCTAGCCGCGGTCATGTGGGGCTAAATAGTCCAGTGTGATTGGTTGATTGCGGCGGGCTTGCGACGACGATGGTATTCTTGGAATTGCATATGAGTGAGATTCGTTAATGAGACGATGTTAAACTCTACCTCCATGAAGTTTACAATTTTTATATACATACGTCGGGAGGGTTCGGCCTAGAAAGTAACTAGCGGTGGTCCTCGACCGGCCGAGGATGCGATGACTAGAAGTCGCGTGAATCGGGTTCAGATGATAATATTCAGATTATGTTCATCTATTTACAACTCATCCCTCACTCTCTGCTCTTCCCTTAGTGCTTCCTGGGGTTCTTCCCACATCCTCCTCTTTGGATTACCTTCCCTCGCTTCCGCTTTCCTATCCCCTGAAAGATATTCTTCCGATCCCGTTTGTGAATCAAACTCTTCACTAACGGGATGCGCTTCTACGTCCTCGCCCCCAGGAAGTTGTTCGTCAATTCTGTCAATAATCCGTTCGACTTCTTCCGTTACCGTAGATGCTGTAGGGCTTTCTGCGTCTTGTGATGCCCCCTTCCTCCCCGATGAACGTTTGCTCTGGCTACCGACTTCTATGACCGGAACATCCTCGTTATTTAACCTAGCGTTCTCGACTCTACTCGAAGCAGTGTGCTGACCATTCTTGCCACCAGATACCGGTCCACCACTTTCCACAGCCGATCCACCTTTCGATCCGAATAGCCCAACTATACCAAACAAAGTACTGAAAGATAGTTTAAGAGGAGCGTAGACGAGCCACCATAGGGGGCCATAGAAGAACCTCCTGAACACAAGCCATGATATCGTGCATATTAGAATATAGAATGCTGACTCCAGATACCACGTATCACTCTTTTGACTCGTAAGTAATGTTCCAAGTAAATTCTTCGAGCTTGACAAGAGGCTATCCAAGGTAGAGTAGTTTTCAGACAATTGAGCTAAAGTTTCCGTCGATTGTTTCAAAGTCTCGTGGGCGAATTGCGACTTCTGCAGCTCTCCAGCCATCATCTCATGAGTTCGCCGTAGAGCGAGTGTGACATCGCTGCTGGCGTGTACTTCTTTCTCCTCCTTTGAGAGCGTCGCATTTGGTCGAGAGAAAGGTCTGTCCATTGAATTCGGGGTGGATGATCGCGAAGGACTCAGGCTGGATTGCAAAAGCGCTGCTCGTTCTATCTGCTGCGCAAGCTTGAGACGCTTTTTGGCTGTGATTTGCGCTTTGCGAAATGCTTTGTAGCACCTGGAGAAGTTTTAGTATATACAGCACTCATTCATCCTAGCAATAAGGCAATACGGGGTCTCTTACTCTTCTACCTCCTTCATGTCCCTCTTTACGGCATTTTCCAATGAGTGCCGCTGCCTCTCTAATTCGCTTCCCGGACGCCCTGTAGGCAAACTTAAGATCTGCTCTTGTAGTAGCTCATAGTCGTCGTCCTGATCCTTCAATATCTGAGCGATTTCCGCAGTAAGCTCCGACTTGACGTTTTCATCGTCGCCATTCAAAGGTACAGAACCTGGCTGGAACTTAATAGTTTCCAAGCGATCGATGAGTTCCCTGGCTTGTCTATTGGATTCTTGCAGCGTAGCAAGACGTTCTGAAAGTGATTCGAATGACATCTTGCCTACTCTAAATTATATGGAAAAGTTGGTAAGTTATTTACTCTAACTTAAGAGGCCACAATGACATTATTGCATCATGCGAAACTGTGGTAGCTTTGTGAACTTTCGGCCAATCGCTCGGATCTTGCCGACAATGTTGCCGAGAGTTTTACAATATTTCTGAACTCTCCGAAACGGAAAACTACAAGGCACTGGGTAGACAAGTACGGGTTCTCTTTTCCAATACAGTAACTTACAGTTACCAGTAGTCAGTAAGTTTCGAATTGACATGATAATTGATTATTTCCAAAGCTCTAACCACATCGCAGCAGTACCCCGCCGTAAAGATGATCACTAGATATCTTACAGAAGTCTCAACAGTCTTCAACCCGTTCTCGCCCAAAGCCAAAACCGCACGATTATTCCTCTCATTCCTCCCCCCAAATGCGCGGCAGACCATGAAGATCGACATAAAAGCTCTCCCAAGAGCCTCCAAAGACCCAAGTTTCGTACGCTTGAAGTTCAGTACGTGCTCGAAAATCTTGAGCTAGTGGTTCAATGTTCTAACGCGCTGAATCTACAGAGGATGGGAAAGAGATGAAGCTCGACTCAGAAAAGCTCGGTATCAAGGGGATCTTCGAGGAAGTAGACAGACATTCGAGAATTCTGGCGAGGCAGGCGGAGTTGAGCGGCAACTGATTTTACGACTTTGGAATGGATGTACTGTACTGTAAAATGTGCATATATGGGAGGCGTTATAGGGTCATGAAAATTTGCCGGTATGACATTCGAATTTTCGTCTCGAAAACAGAATCCCGAATTGGACATTTCATGCATATGCAGAGGATGTATTCCAGGCCCTCGGTTGGGGCCGTTTTGCCACGACGTGCAAACGTGGAAGGTAGGCCTCGAACATAGGCCAGCTGAACAAATGGTACAACGGGTAATGCAACATTTGCTTTGAAATTTTACAGTCTAGAAAGGTATACATGGGGCACTTGGTACATATTCGCCGTTTCTTCAGCTCCCCAATGAAGAGAAGGTTGCATCTTCTATCAATGCAGAATCACTCAATGCCAAATCACCATGTGTTTACACGTTGAGGGGCTCTTCCGTTTGTCATCAGGCCCTCCTTAGACCCCCAATGCACATGCTCGGCCCATTACTAGCCGTAGAAATTGCTCACACATTGCACGCAACTTGGAATACGGAACGAACACACAGGCAAGATCCCGGATTTGGAAAATCTTTGCATTGTCTCTAGCAATTGGGCCATGTAATAGATGCTCTGTAGATGCTTTCAAAGTAACTTTTGAGGTGACCTAGCAGCTGATGCACGCAAAACGATAACCATAGCTCATGTTTCAGAGATTTAAGCAGCGGCACCAGAGATGAAGAACCACTTGTCGATGCTTGGGTCGATTGGAGCCGGAGCAAGGCTCTCGTTTTGTGGAATAGGAGGAAGCTGGTCAGGGGTGACACGGCTGGCCGAGTGCTTGACAGTGAGGTTGGTGCTAAATTATTGTCAATTTGGTTCAAGAAGGCTCGTTGGTGGAGAAACTTACGTTGAGACATCACCAGGGCTGGTCTTGCCGGTGATAAGTTTCTCCCAAGCTTCAGCACACTCACGGACGATGTCGGTGGCATATCTAAGGTCCAATTAGCATCCCGTGAATAGTATAAATCATTTGTGTCAAGCTCACTTCTTGTTCTTGCACTCTCCAGTGAAAGCGAATTGGTTCTCTGGCTTTCCGTCTGGGATTTTGTAGATTCTGAACCATTCGTTTGTAGCCCTCAAAAGACCGGGAAGATGTCTCTCAACATCTTCGACGTCGTTAAGCTTAGAGGCCAATGGGTCGTTGACATCAATGACAATGACCTTCCAGTCAGTCTCCTCCTCATCAAGGAGAGCCATGACACCAAGAACCTTGACCTGCTTGACTTGGCCTGGGTATCCGACCAATTCACCGATCTCGCAAACATCCAATGGATCATTGTCACCTTTGGCCTTGGTTTCTGGGTGGACGACATTAGGATCTTCCCAAGTCTATTCCGACGTCAGCTAGAGTAGATGATGATTAAATGGTCGAGGGTCCTACCTGAGGGAAAGCTCCGTAGTTCCAGAGGTATCCTTTGTGAGGGAAGCAGTTGCGAACGAAACGGAGTTTGCCTTTCTTGACATCTTGCTTCTGCAATGACTATTAGCATGCTACTCGACTTCGATGAGGAGGTAACTTTCGATTGGGTTGAGCACTAGATAGTTCAAGTATTAGCCATTGAACAGAGTAAAATCGAAAATGTGCGTGCAGAAGAAAACCCGGAGTTCACCAGCACCAAAAGACAACACAGACGGGAAGGAGTATGCATCCAGTTCATTGCGAACGGCATAGATGAGTTGAAGGCGGCTGCTCAGATAACTTACATTCTTCCTTGCTAATCTCCAATTTGCCATTTGTCCATCTTGGGATCTCGACGACCATGTTCAAGATGGTTTGTTGCTCGTTTGCGTAGAGGGGGATATCGTGGAAAGGGGAGACAGGAACGCCATCCTTCTCGATGTAGATGCGGTGCTCCAAAGTATTTGGAGCTCCAATCTTTCTGACAGTGTAGGCCATGTTTGTATTTGATTCTGGACTTTTGTTGTGTTGTGAAGAAGTCGTTGAGAAGTGTTTGGAGACTTGGCCCAGTCGGCCAGAGGCTATTTTATTTGGTGGGGTAGCCAGATTGTGTTGCTTCAATAATTGGTAGGGAGAACGGAGCTGAGTGAACTGACGGGTACAGGCGTGCGTGTGCAGGAGGTGAAAAGTTTTGCTTTTGGACTGTATTTGAACTCCTGAAAGGGTGCTTGTACTTGTACTTCTTGATACGCCACGAATAATTGAGCTTCGTATTTCCATATTACTGGCGCCTTTGGATCAGGTTCCACTACACCGTCTCCTTTTACCTAGGTAATTGAATGATAGACAGGCGTGGCGTGCGGGAATCTCTAAGCAGCTCTAATTTACTAAGTTACGGAGCCGTGGGAGCACACATTTTCCTCGGCTTCTTGCTTCTCGCCGCGTGCCTATCGTCTATCTAGTAGGTACCTGAGGGTACTCTTTTTCGTTACCCCTCCTTGACGAAACAGCTGTCGATGCAGCTACTACACCGCTATTGCGTGATATGATAGCCACGGATGTCATCCTTTTAACGGTGCTCTCAAAGCCGCCTGCAAAGAAGCACTCCAAGTGCTGCAAAACGAGATAGTTTAGTCGTAGAAAGTCCCAAAGTTCCAGGTGGATTCAGAGGGCATGCCCGGTGGGATTGACCAAGAGTCCAAAGAGTCCAAAGAGTCCCCGAATGTCCAATCAATGTGCATTCGCCCGTGCCCAGCAATTCACGTTCATCTCTTCCCAATTCTAAATTCCAATTGAAAGATGAGGATCCTGATATCAAGCTCTACCAATAGTTACTCTGGACCGTGTCAACTGTGAACTGTCCCTATGAGGTTAGTGGGGAAGCGAGGCCGATGGTGGGATGCCGATGCCGCCCTTATCGTAACCTTACGCTGCACTGCGATAAAGGATTTTTCAAGATCAGACACCACTCCCACCGCTTGCGAACTCTGGCTTTCACATGCGATGTCATGCAACGTATCGCATCTGCCATTATGACATCCGTCACTAAAAGAGTTCCTATTCCCCGGAGAGGGGTTGACTATAGAGGCAAGGTTGTGCTGTAAGTTTCTGGTCAACAGCCACACTCTGAGTCAAACTAATATTGGAAATAGTGCTCCTATGGTAAGATCAGGCGAATTACCTTCTCGTCTTCTCGCTCTTCACTATGGCGCGGATCTCGTATGGGGTATGTCTCTCTTCCGTCTTCTTCCCAAACAACAACTAATCGCATTCCAGGTCCCGAAACCGTCGACCGCTCCATGATAGGAACGACGCGCAAAGTGAATAGCGCCCTTAACACAATCGATTTCACACGTCCCTCCTCGAATGCCCCCAAGGATGCTACGGAGGAGGAAAAAGAAAGCCTGATATTCCGCCTTCACCCCTCCCTCGAAGGCAAACAATTGATTTTCCAAGTGGGCACAGCTGATCCCGAACGAGCAGTCCAATGTGCACGAATAGTCGCCGCCGACGTAGCTGGAATCGACGTCAACGCAGGCTGTCCCAAACCCTTTAGCACGCACGGAGGCATGGGTGCCGCACTCCTCCAAACGCCTGACAAACTATGCGCGATCCTCTCCGCACTTGTTAAAGAAATCGTACCCGAGTTCGAAATTGGCATAAGCGTCAAGATCCGATTACTAGAAACACCCGAGAAGACCGAAGCCCTCGTCCGCAAACTCGTAGCAACAGGCATCACCGGTCTTACAGTTCACTGCCGCACAACACCCATGCGACCTCGTGAACGCGCCATCCGAGAACAACTCCGCATGATAGCCGACATATGCCGCGAGAACGGCGTCGCATGTCTCATGAACGGGGACGTCGAAAACCGGGATCAAGCACTGCAATTAGCATCTGAATTTGGGACCGATGGCGCCATGATCGCTACTGCCGCGGAAGCCAACTCCAGCTGTTTCCGCAGTGGCGCCGACGGCGGTCTCGTACCTTGGAAAGAGGTCGTTCACCAATACATGGAGTTCTGTCTCCTGACCGAGAACCGGTGGGGAAATACAAAGTATCTTCTCGGTCGCCTCATACCCGGGAAGAATCCTGCATACAGGGAGATTCAAGCCGCGAAGAACTACCTACAGGTGTGTCAGATACTGGGGTATGACGATCTACGCGCGCGGTCAATCGAGGTGGACGAGACGTTGGGGGTCTCCCTGGAGCAGATGGAAAAAGTGAAGCTGGCGAAACAGATGCAGAAACAGGGGCAAGGGAAGAAGAGGAAGGGTGGTGATCAGCAGAGTCAGAACCAGAATCAGAAAAAGAGTCGGCCTATGGAGGATGTAGAGCAGAGTGCTGTAGTAGGGGAACCGAAGGCGGCGATGGCTGTCACTGCTTAGGGGGTGGGTATGAATATGGTATATAGGGGATATGTATCGCAGTCGGCATGGTATGGCGTTTGCATGGATGTAGCATTTACATGGAATATTTTAGAGCTTTGAACGAAGCACTCTATCAGCAGACAGAATGAGTTGGAAATTTGTATACATATTACTATTTCATGTTACATAATGAGTTCATCGCATCATAGCATAAATATTCCCCAATGATTGATCCAATCCACCAGCACCGAGATCCATGCGATTTATTACCATAGCCAAGTTAGAAAATGATCATCAAACACATTAAAGCAAGACCTCCCGCAATAGTCCTATATGTACCTTTTCCCACACGCTGCCTCACTCAGCAAGCCCTTACAACTCCTTCCCCTTGGACTTCCCCGCCCCCTTAACCAACTGCATCAACCTCTTCTCAATCATCTCCCTCCCCTCATACGTCTTCCACACCTCCCCAGGCGCCTTATTAACAATATCCCAACTCTTAAGGTTCTTCGTCAAATGGCTCAAATCCTCCTGTTTCCTCGCCCACTCACTATCTCTCTTGACTTCGATCCCCGAGCTGATGACCACCAAAGGCGTGTCCTCATACTGGATATTCCTCGCGCTACTAACCTCATTCTTAGTCAACGAATCCGCAACAAGAGCTTCCTGCAACTGCGCTTTGATGAATTTCCCGCCCTGGAAGGCCGAGCGCCCAAAGACGCGGTCTTCGCGTGTGCGGCCTTTGAAGAGGGCGCCAAAGGTGCGATCTAAACCAAGTGGGGAGAGAACACCCCAGCCCCAGAGAATCAAACCGCGTGCGGGACTGCCGATGCGGTGGAGGAGATCTTCGTGGAGGGGATCGATGAGAAGGAGTCCTTCGACTTCGCGGCCGTGGCGAGAGGAGAATATGCGGCTGTAGATGCTGCCGACACCGGCGCTGGCGAGGATCCAAGGTCCTTCTTCTCCGGCACGAGCTAGGGCTTCGGATAAGACATCTGCGGCCATTCCGGCGGAGAATGGGGATGGCGCATTGTCGGACCAGGCGATACCGGGGCGGTCAGAATAGCAGTAGCGGCTGATACTTCCATTTGCGAGAGCGCTTGTGGCAAACTGCAACATGCCATCCTCGAATGGCCCAGCGCCAGCTTCGAAAAGCACAGTTGGGTTCTTTTTACCCTTTCCATCTGTAAGACTGCCCTCGCAATAGACGTGGATTTGATATTTATCACCGTCAACATAGTATCTCTCTCCGGGTGGTGCTAGAGATGCATCACGAGCTCTTAAGATCAATGTTGCTGATAGGAGGACTGTGATGATCGCCAAAATTACCAAGACAATGGTTGAAATGAGGACAGCCACCCATTCCTTCAGAGTGCGGCGAGATTCGGCGCGACCAGTCAGGCGTTCCTCTTCTTCAACCTTTCCAGCTGCAACGACTCTATCTGTCACAACTGTCCAGATAGCCATGAGGGTAGCCCAGACGACACTAGCAATGCCAACCCATCCCTCTTCAACTCGTAGGCGTGGGACTGCGACAATCATAATCATGTTGACCATGAGTATAACAGCAATGACGAGACATGTCACTTGCGCTGCTTTCGATGGTGTTGAGAAGAATAAGAGGATGACAAGTAGGAGACCAGTAGTTAGAGTCGTATATGAGAAATCGAAGAAGCCAGAACCTCTTGAGTGCATTCCTGGTGGAGAAACGAAGATCGACACCAATAATAGTACCCACCATAAGAAGGTGATAATTGTGAAGAGGACTGTGAAGTATCGCAGGAACCGTACGCTCCATAGATTGTATGGAGAGACCTATGAGGTATTATTAACACTTGCAGAAAGTTTATAGCGATCGAGTTGGAAAGGATTCGTCATCTCAACAAAGGAACAATAGAGCGAGCAAGAAGAGCTTACAGCAGGATCATCAGGACTCAGGTAGCCCTCACGACTGGGTGGTGGAAGCAATTGGGTTCGTTCATCGGCTTCCTGGGAATAACGCGGTGTATTGTGGGCAGAGCCATGTTCGGTCGACTCTCCATTCTGGGAATGAATGCTTCTAGGACCGTGATCTTCCTCGTCGCCTTTCTTGGTACCCCATAAGGAAACCATGTTAACTGACCGGAGGAAGTTCTTTCAATTGCAGAGAGACTTTCTCGCGACAGTATCAATGGATATATTAGAGAGGTGAGATGAGATGATTAAAAGAACGGGCGAGACAACGGAAACCCCAAGGTGATAGCGATATAATTGACAAAAACTTGAAAGCTTGGAGAAGATCGTCACCAGCATACAAGAAAGAGCCACCGAGTCACCCTAGAGACTCATGGACCACGTAGCTGGGCGCCAATAGTATTGAGGGATGGAGAAGCTCTAGACCACAAAGACTAAATCTCCAGCTCGGAAGCAAGTTCTTTGCGTTGATTTGGGCTTGATTGAGCTGAGTGTTCATCGGATTGGCCATTAGTGGCTTGGTATTCTGCACTAAAAGACTGTTCTCGATGTCGACGTCATCCGTTTGGAAACACCCGATTTAAAGAAATGTCCGAAGTAACATACGCGTACCGTGCTACTTGTACAAGTATGCTACTGTAGCGAAGGAAATGTTTCAGATTGAGAAGACATCATTCCTGTTGCAGCGCGAGGCAAAATCTTGGACGCGCAAATACAGGACTTTGGCTGTTGTTCGTGGCAGAGTTAAGTATCAAGTGGTGATGCGATGATGGTTCCAATAAATGTTGGTTAAGGTTAAAAATGTCCATAACATAGGCGCTTATCTTATCGAACCTTATCCGACCGTGGCTGATGATGCGAGGCTGATGAAGTAGTCTCCTCTTACTCTACCCCTCCAGCGATCTCTTCTCGAATCTCGACTCTCCAGAAAGCCGTGCAAGTTCTACTACAGACCTAGGAGAACTAATTAAAGTCTTGAAATATCCCCAAGATGAGCGATCTTCAGCGCGCTTTCATCAAACCTAGGCTCCCCAGTTTTCCTCCATCAGATTTCAATGAAGCAGACGAGGAGGAAGGGACAGACGCCGCACCAGAACTACCAGATATTCCGCTAGATGACGATTCCTCATCTGCTTCTTCTGCCTCTTCAACCGGCACAGTAATCCCCTCGTCAAATCAGAAGCTGTTTGCTCGTCCACAAGGGTTGGTCATTTTTTGTAATTGGGCAATGGCCTGATGCTAACAAGCTTGCTCAGGGTCTCAAACAAACGAGGGATGGACCAGATACCTTGGACGACGTACTTCGAGCGCGAATTGTTTTTAGACCATGAGACCGATTCAAATACTATTACATACCACGCGTACCTTACATCCCCAGCTGGTGTCTCCGCTCCATTATTTGTTATGCACCATGGTGCAGGATCTTCCGGACTCTCTTTCGCTGTGCTAACGGAGGAAATACGGAGAAAGTCCCCTAACTCAGGGATACTTTCAGTAGATGCTCGAGGCCACGGTTCGACGACTATCAGCCCTTCACCGGATACGCTCGATCTGAGTCTTGAAACACTGAGCTTGGATTTGTTGAATGTGATCGAAGCCACCAAGGTTCATATGGGTTGGGAGAGCCTACCTCCCCTCATTCTTGTTGGCCATTCTCTTGGAGGAGCTGTTGTTACAGATGTTGCTAAAAGCGGAAAGCTGGGTAATTCGGTCCTTGGTTATGCAGTTCTTGACGTGGTCGAAGGATCTGCCATGGACGCCTTGCAGAGCATGCAGACCTATTTATCGACACGACCGTTAGGATTTCCGTCTCTACAGTCAGGTATAGAATGGCATATCAGATCAAGAACGATACGAAACTCCTTGTCAGCACGTACAAGTGTACCTGCATTACTGATTCACAACGAGGAAGGCGGTTCGCGACCTTGGGTATGGCGTACAAATCTGGGGGCGACTCAGCCCTTCTGGGAGGGCTGGTTCGTTGGCTTAAGTAAGAAATTTTTGGAGGCAAGAGGGGGAAAGTTATTGTTGCTCGCGGGGACGGACAGACTCGATAAGGAGCTGACAATTGGACAAATGCAAGGTAATATGCGAATTTCCACACGTGTTTTAGACGTTTAGGCTGATGATGACATGCAGGAAAGTATGCACTTCAGGTATTCCCTGAGGCTGGGCATTTTATTCATGAAGACCTTCCAGAGAAAACAGCCATGGTTCTTGTTGACTTCTACCGACGGAACGATAGGAGTGCTTTGGTGTTACCGCCAAAAGTGTCGGATTTGCTTAAGGCTGGGAAAAGAGTCTGAAATCGGCTCAATTCCTCGACTGATAATTTCGCACTGTAAGCCAAGACAAGATACCAAGCCGAGATGAATGATCGTGGAAATTTCAAAAATGGGGCCCCAGAAGATTGGACACTTGTCTGAACACGGGCCAGCCAGAATCCCATTAGAGGTGATAAGTGGATGAGATCGGCAAGGATTCTAGGAACGGCAGGCAACAATAAAATTGCGGATGAGCGTTTTTCAACACAAGCGCGGAGATTTTTCAATGGCCTCATGTCATTTATCTTCGCGGTTGGTTCGTTGGTTTCAAGCGACGCTTTACGACCGGTCAAGATCTGATAGCGCTATGCTTCCGGTCTGCCATGGGCCAAATAAACCCATCAAAATAAGAATACGGTTAGGCCAAGAGCCTCATGACCCCTGAGTGAATCGGGGCACCAATCAATAGTCGCTTTCTTAATTTGCGATAGTGCAATTGCAGCTGTGGCCTAAGAGGAAGACCCCTTTCGCGCAATATTCCTCACCCTGGCAATAAAAGTTGTAAGTTGATCATGTGGCTGCTAGGCAGCGGTGTCTTACTGTTTTTGTGTTACCATCGTCGTCCTTACTATAAGAATCCTTTGCTGGGTTTCTTTTTATGCCTGTTGGTAGATTGATCTTTCCGTTCTTTTCGCTCTGATATCATATCTCAAGTCAATTGCATTCGTTCTTTTCGAAGTGTACTTTTAGAGAAAGAGCATTAGACGGCCAACACCAGACGACATATCGCATTCGTTTAATTCAATTCGATTCAGTCAATTCAGTCACTTCAGTCGATAAAATGCATTTCTCGCGCTCTCTCGTTTTCGCAGGCCTCGTTGCCTTTGCTGCAGCATCACCTGTCGCTGAACCCCAAAGCGAAGCGTAAGTCACCCGTACTCAGCATTTTCCTTCTCCAAGGTCCAGTCCCCCCAAGCCAAGCGCAACATAAGTTAACCCATTGTCTTCATATAGTCAAAGCAGCAAAGTCATTGAGGACATCCAATCCTACATGCAAGCCCTCGCCACCCAACCCGCCGTCCTTGCCCTGGCCTCCTCCCTAGCCACCGACCCCGCCGCCCTCAGCACCCTCGAGGCCTTCCAAAAGTCCCTCCAATCCGACATCATGAACGGCGTGACCCCCGACCCCGCCGCCTTCACTGCTCTTCCTTCTCCGCTCCCCTCTTTCTACAGCAGCATCTATCAGGCGGAAATGAGCATCCTCTCCAAAGACGGCTTCGCCTCGCAAATCGTGGCCGCTTCCGCCGGTGCCAGCGCTTCTGGTTCGGGCGCTGCCACCGTGACCGGAACTACGGCTGCGGCTACGGGTTCGGCCTCTGGTTCGGGTTCCGCGACTGCTGCTAGCGGAACCGCCAGCAAATCTGCTAGTGCGTCGGCTAGCGCGACGGGAAGTGCTGCTGCGCAGGCCTCTGCTAATGCTGCGGCGGCTGGTGGAAACGGTGTTATGGTTGGTGCGGGGTTGGCGATGGGTGTGGTTGGTTTGGTTATGGCTTTGTAATCTTAATATAATTGCATTACATGGTGTTATGTCGACGCAGAAGCACGATACTTTTTTTGATTATGGCGGCATGACATGATACAATGAAGTCATGGGGAGACAAAACTATTGAAGGTATTGAAGATATACCCTTGTTTCACGCGGAGCTTTGGTTTGGAGAAAGAAAAGATGCATGGCATGGAATTTATATGGCTAATCTGGACATTATATGTCTATAATATTGAAAAATCGCATTTGCACATTTGGCCCGTTCACGTCATGTTGATGAATTGAATGCATTTGCGGTACGGATATGTTTTCATCATACTCAGTCGTCTGTTCGTTTGTTCACCTTGATAGTGATGTAATTTTCTTCAATCATTTTACAGAACACCCCTAGCTGTAGGGCAGAAAGTAAGAGTAGCCTAAACATAGAAGGATCATACAGAGGCGAAACCGGCCGGCTGACTGGACGTAAATGAACTCAGCAGAAAAGTCGAAGCGGGTAAGCTATGGCTTATATTACTCCGATATCTATCTGCCAAAGGTATGTTAGGCAGAGGGCAAATCCTAGGAGGATTAGGTATGGTGACCATCAGGAGTGTTGTGCGAAGAGCGAGATAGGCTTAGGCTTGATGTAGGTGGTAGACATGATAAGATTCTGTGTACCAGAGCATTACAGGTTTCTAGCTTCTAACATGCACAGTGGGAGCATTTGGCTTGTGTCATAATATGGTATGCCCTTACCTCGAGGTAAGGGACAGTTGCTGCTTGCTACTATACTATCACAAATAGCTATTCATTCATTCATGCCTCCATCCATTCGTACCGGCCGAGCTCAGATTTCAGTCCCTCTCCAAAATACCTCATGACCTTGCTTGCTATGTATGCATGCAAATTTGCATTTCTATTTTTCATGTCCGGGACTCGTCTTCCACTTGAGTTCGTCATATATTTTTATTTGCTTCCCCTATTCTTGTTCTTCGTTTCTTTTCTTCCAGTTCTAATTACGATCTCATCCCGAGCCAGAGAGGATATTCGATATCCGTAAAGACAAATCAAGAATTGTTAGATGTTCATCCGCACCATCCACCAGACGTTTATCCGCTTCAGAAAAGAGAGCCACGATTTTGTTCTTGTGTGCGTCGGCGATGATTTCGGAGTTGATGATTTCTTGGTAGAGCTGTTATGTCTTAGTGATGTGATTGCATCATGGGGAACAAGAGGAACGAAAAGAATGCATACCTGTGATACAACTTGTGTTCCACTCCAACCATCCGCTACCATATCCGTAATGACCTTTGACACGGCGTTGTATACCGCACCTTTTGACTTTGGCTGCAGAGCTTTCACCAATCGCTCAATCGTATCATCTGGAATCACACCCGCGATCTCCTCTACACTCCTCACAGTAACCATTTTCTTCTCCTTCCCATCATCCACATCCATCTTATCCGCACCATCTTCATCCTCTTCCACTCCACCAACTGCCCCTACCAACCTTGCCGCACTCTGCAAGAAAGTAATCGCCTTCCTCAGATCCCCCTCGCTACACCTAATCAACGCCTCCACCGCGCCCTCCTCCAACGCAACCCCCTCCTTCTGCGCAATCTCCCTAACCCTCACAACCGCATTCCCCTTATCCAGACTCTTAAACCGGAACTTACTACACCTACTCGCCAGCGGATCGATAATCCTCGTCACATAATTACAAATCAAACAGAATCTTGTAATGCGACTATATGTCTCCATAGTCCGGCGCAGCGCACTCTGCGCATCTTGCGTCATGCTGTCCGCTTCGTCCAGGATGATGATTTTGTACGGCGGACACGGGTAGCGCTCGCGATAGGAGGCCGAGGGCGCGTTGGAGAGCTGCATGCGTGCGAAGTCTTTGACTTTTTCTCGGACAATGGATATGCCGCGCTCGTCGGAGGCGTTGAGTTCGAGGACGCGGGATTTCATTAGTTCGGGGCCATAGAGCTCTTTGGCTAGGGCGAGAACGGTCGAGGTTTTACCTGTTCCGGGGGGGCCGTAGAAGAGCATGTGTGGGAGCTGGTGAGGGGTGTTAGTTGGTGAGGATTGGGAGGGCAGAGAGGATGCGGGGAACTGACATTGGAGGATTGGAGGGTTCTTTGCAAAACGGTGATTGTGTGGTCCTGTGCTGTTACATCTCCTAGACCTTTAGGTCGACTGCGAATGATCAGTACAAAGTGAAGTTAAGAACTGCTGGGATAACATTGAACTCACTATTTTTCAACCCATGGCTGAAGTCTTGTATTTTCCTTCGATGATTTATCTTTTGAATTGGCTGTACCATTCGAAGCAGCTTCAGCCTTTCTGGCCTTGAGATCGAAGAAACTGGCCATGCTGAATGAGTCTGTCGTATTTTTGAAGTTGTGCTTCTAAATTGAGGTTTAAGCTCGATAGTGTAAATATCGAGATCAAAGAGCTCGTTCAGTGAGACGCGTCGCGAGTCTCGGCGCCATTTTTCCACTTTACGCGGTTGGAGCTTAGGACGTTGGATCGACCGACCACAGCAGCTTTATCATTTTCAGGGGTATAAATAGTGAGGTTAGCTACAAAAGCTTACGACTATCGCGCTCGTGCCCGAATAAGCTGAATTGGTACAGGAGCAAGACCTCTTTTGAACTTGAAATCAAGATCAGCCTTTCCAGCTAGATATTTCAAATTTAGACAAACATTATGAAAGTACGGAGTGCACACGCTTTGGCTCTAATGGGCTGTCAGAACAATCTTAAGCGTAACTTTTACGAATATAAGAACGCAAGTTATAGGGACGTGGTTGTTGAATACGGAGTGATGACATAAGCAAAACAGAATTATCAAGCCAGCAGCAACACCCAGCTAAGCTCGTGAGCAGCCATCAACAATTCACCTCCACGAGCCTTAAATTCACTTTACGCTCTGATCGAAACTTGGGCTGGGGATAAAATATCTCGCGTGCCCCAAATTTCCATTACTATCGAAAGATGTGAGCTTCTGCACAGGTCACCACCAACCATTACCAATGACTTCTGAAAGCAATGAACAATGATCCGTCCCCAACAGTGCCGGGCCCCTCGGACAGCAGCCAGAATGAGCGGCGCAGGACTCGTCGAGCGCGTCGTCAGACACGAACGCCCTTTCAAAGGAGATTTGAAGCTCAGATTAAGAAGAAGTATGAACTCACGAGGCTGTTGATGCTGAATTTGGATCTCTCAGTCTATGGCCAACTGTGTGCATTATATTATATGGAGTATGCATAAGAATTACCCCTCATATCTTACTAAAGCATATACTAACTTATTTGCACAGTTGTTCGTTCTTCCAACTCCTCTTGCGCGGCATATCACAGTTCGTTATCCTCACACCCAAGCCCCGACATGTCAGACAACCACCTCAAAGCTCATCATGGGTTACGATACTAGTCGGCACGAATCTGCTTTGTATATTTCTACACTTACTGCTAACGCCAGCGAAGTCGAGTGAGGAAATGAGGGGCTATCTGCATGGGGGGATTATCATCGATCTGATAGGCCAAAAAGGCCCTTCATCGAGGCTGAAGTTGGTGCTTTTCGACCTCATCGTACTGGTTCTACAGACTGTTATGTTTTCGATACACATTGAAAGAGAGCGGATGGGCAAAATTTTGGCGGGGTATCTGAAGAAGACTCCGGAGGTACCTCCACCATCTACACAAGATCATGATGCAGAGGAGCGAGGGGTATTAAGAGACAACGTTACCGGCCCAGAGGACATCGAGATGCAAGCATTGGATTCTGCAGGTGCTCTCCCACAGCCCCACAGTCGTGTGGAAATTACGGAAGGGGATGAGGCCCGAGAAGACCTGCTGGCAGAGCCGGAGGGTGATGAGAATGACGATACCCCGTTGGATATATTTTGGTCGGGAACAGCGGTTATAGGAGACTTCAATGTTATTGATACCCTTAGAAGTCAGTTAGCAGTATCAGCGCATGGCTCTGGGACAGAGTTGCAAACACGCAGTCTCCTTGCTGATGCGAGCAGAAGGTCGAATGCTATTGCGCAAAGCTTGCGACGTGGGCTAAACTCCTGACAACGTGGATTGGACTAGGGTTAAAAGTTTACACTCATAACAATTTCAAATGGTCGACATACACACAACAAACTGTGTCGATTGTTGTATTATAGCAGGCGATGTGTCTATATTAATTTATTGTATGCCTCTACCAACATTTCCCACGCCTGTGCCTTTGACGCTGACAATTATATCGTCGCTTTCGTCTTCTTCAACATCCCGCAAACCCCAACTGCTCGCTCCAAATTTCTTGAGGTCGCGTCCCAGTCCTATTATGTCTTCCGTGGCTACAACTTCTCGTCCCAATCTTAATCTACCGACGTCTTCCGAGCCCATTGCCATCAAAGTAAGGACCGTCGGTGCACCTGCTTTCGTAACGCACCCTCCCTGTGATATTATTTCCAGTAACTGATATGCACATTGCTTGCCAATATCCTCAGGAGCAATCCCTCCCTCGCTCGGCGATACCACATCTGCCGAATACACCACACCCGCTGAGCTAGTCTCAGCTATCAAGGCCAACCCAAAACCCACTCCTGTCCTCTTCTTCGCAGTCGGGTTTGTCTTGTCCTTCGCCGACACCAATGGCGCTTGATCGTACTGTGTCGCAATATGTATGTCCCCCACGAATGGATTCAGCACTCCTCTCGCCTCGTGTATCATTCTCGCATTATGGCTGTTACTGACACCAGTCGCATACGCCACTCCTCTAATCCTCCTCACTCTCCCTGGATTTCTATTCAAATGCAAAGTTTTCGGCAGACCCTTAATCTGACTCCCAAATCGTAGTTCAACCACCCCTCCACCACCTTTTCCTCCTGGCCCCGCACAACTTCTCTGCAGAACGCGAATCTCCAGCTTACTAGACAAGATACCAAAGGGTTCGTAAAGAGGTAGAATCGCCGTCCTCACACTATCGACCGAAATATCCCCAGCTTCCGTAGAACTGGTTATCACGCCTTCGCCTTCGAAGCGCACATTAACTGGTTTCTTCGCGAACGGCGCCAGCATACACAATGGCAGCAGGAAATAGCTGATACCCCTCGTATTATTGGCAGGAAGATGGCATTTTATAACTCCATCGACATCTGCGCCGAGCCCATCAATCGACCCAGCAATCACGCCAGGATTGTAGACGAGTTGTGTGCCGGTGTATGATATTTGGACTGAGGAGCCATTGCTTATTGATTCGAGCAGGCGCAGGAAAGATATTTCGTGCGGCGCAAGACCTGGGTTGGTGGGCGATGAGGATCGGATTTGAGAAATGTGTATGGGGCGACCGGTGAGAGCTGAGAGAACCAGTCGATGACTTAATGACTTATGTGTTGTGAATCGGAGAACTTCTGGGGCTGGGGCAGTTGCCATTGCTGGATGTGATGAATTTCTGGAAAGAAGAATCTGTAATCTGAATTCGTGACCGAAACTTTTTCCTTTTTTTGCGCATTGTGTCCGATAAGGATGCTTATCTGAACTTAGCTAAGCAGCGACACAGTACCCGGTGTACTATGAGAACCTGCCTCTACGGCTTGTAGAAAACCAGCCGATTTGGCACAATATAACGGAGCTGATGATTTTTATCAAACAATATCCCCTAGAGTCCAAGGTATTATAATATTTTCACTGACCAAAAGTCTTCTGGGACTGTTATCGGCCTGCTATTTCTGCAACGGGGAGTCTGTTGACTTCCAGGTAGGCATTACAAGACGCTCGTGACGCTCTATATATTGCATTGTATGCTCACATGTAATGGTTTTCACTTCTTTGATTTATTGTCTGCCTAACTGCTTAATTTAAATTGAAGACGACCTGAATATCAGACGAAAAAGCGAGCGTTCATTCAAACCAAATGATCCCGTCCTCAAGTCCACTGCACCGTCATCAAGCGCTTTTCAGGAAAAAGGAAATTTGTACAAGGTGTAGTTCGTGAAATGCTGAAAAGCCACGAGCCAGGAGATATGACAATCCGGTAATTCTTAGTGTTACAAGGGCAACTCGCAAAGAAGATGCAAAAAAAACAGACCCCCCATCAACCATAAGCCGTTTGAATAGATAATACCTGGAAAGATAAAGATCAAGGACTTATAGATGCTCAATTCCTCATTAGACGATCTTCATATTGATCGCAAGGACTGCCCACATAACTGATGTGGCAATCTCAAAAGTTTCTTACGCCGTCGATTCAACGGTTGCTGGCTCGGTCTCCTATAATGGTCTTAGTAAAATGCATGCGAAGACGCGAGGCTTTTTTCCTTACCTTAGCGGGTTCTTCAATGGCTGGGGTTGGTTCCTCATTGTCCGCGACTTCGTCTTTGGGCAGTGCAGTAAGAGGTGTCTCAAGAACAGGTGATGTCTCTTCTGTCTTGTTGTCATCGTTTTCTGCGACCCCATTCTCTGTCTCAGTGTGCGCCTTCGACTCCTCTTTGTCCGCCTTTGGCTCCTCACTGGTACCATTGGCATTGACTTCGGCTGGTGCGGCAGGCTCGCTTGCCAGAAGCTTGTTCCACTTGTCCAGAAGCGATTGAGACCGAGATTTGAACTGGAACTCCTCCTCTTTAGGTATGGCATTCAGCTTCAAAATGGCTTTCAAGACTTTGTTTATCTTGGTGGCTCGAATAATGCTAACTTCCAGGTCGGCATAACCTTCTAACTTATTCACATACTCCGACATTTGTTTCATTTCCTCCTCCTTGGGTGGCTGTTGATCTTTGGTCAAAAGACCCTTCTGTAGTTTGTGTCGCAAGAACAAAATTTCTTTCTGTTCGGATAGTTAGATAACGCAACTATGAATTCTTGGGGGTAATAACTCACCTCTTTCTTAGTTCGCTTTTCTTCAGGGGTCAATTCCGGCTCTGGAGGTGTCTCGATAGCAGCAGGCTCTTTCGGTTTAGCAGCAGCCTTTTTGGGCTTGCTCTCTTTTTTGCTTGACTTTGGCTCCTTAGCTGACTTAGGGGTCGCTGTCCCGTTGACAGCTTTAGGGGTGTTGTTCAACTTAATGCGAGGCTTCTTTGGGACTGAGTCGGGAGGCTGCTGCTACAGAGTAAAGTTAGCGCATATGACACAGCTTAGAACTAGGGAAAGCTTACAGCATCTTCTTCAACAGTCTGTGGAGGATTCTTGCGTTTCTTCTGATTAGACTTTGGTGGTGCATCCGCTTCATCAACAATCGCGCTGGCATCCATCATCTCAGTGTCCTCGTTGTCCTCTCCACCAGAAACAGGTTTGGATGGCTTTTCTTTCTTGGCTTTGCTCGCTTTCTTGGCTGCCAATGCTGCCTCTTTGGCCTCTTCCTCGGCCTGTTTTGCCTCCATGAAGTCGGTCAAAACACCCTTGAAATAGTCCAAGTCGTGTTTCTCTGCCGCGAGCTGATGCGCAGCATACAGATCTTTGCGCATATTCGTTGGAACGTCGCCAACGGTTTCGAAATCGAGATCCACCAGATCGTAATTGGGAATCCAGCCACTGTATCTGTTAGCACGTCCTGGGCGCGTCTAAGGAGCACCTCTACTTACAACTCGTTTGTGTGCAAATACATAACGGGGAAGGTTCTATCCTTGGCCTTGGGGCCACCATCCTCATAGTCCGCCCTGTATGTACCATCTGACCTCATTGCTGTTACTGGTCTAGTCCTGAGAAGAGTAGTGGGAAGCATAGCCTCATCGCAGACAATGGCCGGCCATAACGGATATCCCTTCAATCTGACAAAAAAGTAGTCGCCGGGTTTCGCATCAATATGCGTCATCTTTGCCTTTGATTGCTTTTTGTTGAGCTTCTTTTTATGCTCAGGGATGCCTGATTTGCGGCGGGACTTTGACTTGCTGGCAGAGGCGGGAGCGTCAACAGTCCCATCCGCAGGCTCCGCAGATCCATCAGCAGCCGGAGCAGTCGCCTCCAATTGCTCCTCGTCTTTCATTTCCAGGTCATCCTCGGCACCGGCGGGTGCTGAAGACTCTTGATCTTCCTTCTCTGTACTCCCGAGAATTTCTTGTTTATCTCCCGTATCCGGCTTTGTTTCAGCATCGCTATCCTTAGCTGGACCTAGTTGAGGTATGATTAGCACGCGTAGAACAGTTAGGATTGAGATGGCATTAGGCAATCGTACTTTCTTCTGTCGCGTTTGCACCCGATGTCGCGACTTTAGTCTCAGCAACATCCTCAGTTTTGGCACCATTGTCGACCGTGTCGCCTTCCACTTCCTTGCCCTCAGGTGCCACAGAAGAATCTGCAGCTGGAATATCCGTGGCGGGAATCGGAACCACTACTTCTCGTGTGCCTGTCTCTTCCGCCATTGTCGCGACAAAGCTTCAAAGGATTCGAGGGCAATGGTAGAATCCGCTGGCAGGATGGATACCGACGCGTAACAAAGGATTTCGATGATTGGGATAATGGCCAATGAAGAAACTGATGCGGATGATGACGTGTTGGGAAGGAAGGTGCTTGAGAAGAAGATTGTTCAGAGAAGCGAATTATTTTGAAAAGACACGCTAAAAATCACGTGGCTGCTGTGGATTCTTGTAAGGTTAAGTAGAACGTCCAACTTCAAACAAAGCTCAACCACCCCAGCCCCCCGGACATTAGTCGGAGGCGAAAGGTGAGGTGAAATCCTGAAGTATGGTACGGTGGAGGACTAACACGCCGTATCCACATAGGTACATCCACGTAAAGATGAAAGAAATACTGATACCGTGGGCAAATTGAATCAATGATGAGGAATAAAAACAGCAGTGACAGAAACTTCTGCCGTGCTATGATCAACGCATAAGTGAGAAACTGCCCACAGTTGGGGCCACCTTCTGATTTGACCAATCATTCGACAGCAGTGCCGGTGGCACAGGCAGCACAGTCACAAACACCGAATGAGAATCCAATAAGCATGCAGCTATCCCGGACAGACCGCTAAGCAGATCAAGGGATCGAGAGAAATGCTTTGGCCAACTAAATGGATCTATTATACAACAATGCTTCGTTTCGAAAAAGGGTCTTGGCTCATTCTTCGTCTTCGTCCTCGTCATCTTCATCCTCGTCCATTCCTTCTGCCACAGAGACGTGGAAGCTAGGGTCCTGATCGACACCGACATAACTATCGCTCATGAGGAACAATTTTAGGTCATGCTCTCCAGGTGTCGGTACTGTGTATTCCAGTCGCAGATTCAAAGTTTTGCCAATTGTGACTCGCTTGATCGCAAGTAAAGTTTTGGAGCTTTCGTCACCCACGACTAACCACCAATTCTCCATTTTCTTCGTCGGATAGAACGGAGCATGTACAGACGTGTCCACCTCAGTCTCCTCGTCGTCTTCATCAACATCCCGCACAATCTTAACTTTGATGTAAGCTGGCGAACCAGCGACGATGTCGTCGGCGTCTTCCAATTCGAAGTCCAGTTCAATATTAGGATACTTGGAGTTGGTGAAATCGGCAGCTTGTGCCAACTGCGTCTGAGATAGACCAAGTCGTTTGACGAGAGCTTCGTAGTTCGGGTTTTCAGAGGGATCCATGGCATCCATGAATTCGAAAATATCCTTGATACTTAATTACACACAAATATGTTAGCAATGAAATTGACCATAGTAAAAGTGACTGTACGTACCCATATTCGTTTGCAGCTTTGATGACCTCTGGTGTGAAATGAGGAATCTGCTTCAAAGGACTGTCTCGATCCCACATTCCCTGCACGACCATTTGAGACATTTCCATCGCGTTCATGGCGTTCAGGTGTCCGTCCGAGGAAAGTACATCGACAGTAGCACTCAAAAGACCTAAGACCTTCGTAAGGATCATTTCTTGGTCTTTGGCGAGGTCAATTGGTAGTTGCATCCTCGAGAAATGAGCTTGTAGAAGTACAAATGCTTTAAAGTGAGGAGAGTCAAAGCTTGGCTGTGCCATTTTTACAGGGAGTCTGTCATAGACCCTATGCAACAAGCTGTCTTCATGTCTCCTAATCTGAATTGACTCAAACTCAGTAGCGGAGGTAACAATTTCCAGAATCCCTTTGAGCTTGGTTTTGCCTGTTAGTGACAAAAGGAAAGTTTGCATGGTGATGTACGAAATATTGTAATAGGCCGCGATCATGGCCGCATTCAAAGGAGTAACAGAGTCATCCTCCTCATCAAGGTCAACGATCTTGTACTCTGCAAGGTCCTTCAATGTTGTCTCCACCAACTCCGATAGATGAGCACTGAGACCTTCATGAGAGATGTCGGTGAGACTGTAGTAGCTTGGATTGGCTAGTAGTCTGCGATAAAAGTAGGTGAAGGTTGTCCAGTTGATAGCATCATTTGCCGATTCTATCATCTTTGTGCTGATTTCGGAAACGAAGGCATCGTGGAGATACACCTGAAGGTGACTTTCGATTGGAAGAGCTTCGTTCAAGAACTTCTTGTAATATTCTCTTTTGACAGCCGGAACCATTAAAACACCCCTGCTGATCTTGTCCTCCAGAGGCCGTGTTGCCTTACCAAACATCTGCAAGACCTCGCTCAGAGGATAGTCTACATAGCGATGTTCTCTGCCTTCATAGAATTGCGTGCCCATCACAATAACTAAGTGTGCTTTGCAATCAAGCTCCCAGCAGACATCACGAGAGGCGACCATTACTTGTATGGCACCATTGTCATACAGATGCTTGACGATACGTTTGTCACTTGTGCTGAGAGCTTCGTGATAATATCCAATGCCGTGTGAGAGAGATTCGGCTAGTGCTTCTTCTTGGACACGTTCCAATAACGGCCTCATTTCTTCTACATCCGCATGTAAGAAGCGGTCTTCGTCATCACTTGCTACGCATGCTAGAAGTAAGTCCCGAGTGGTAGCACGAGCTTGCTTCCTACTAGGAACGAAGACGATAGCGGGCTTGTCTGGGGACATCTGGAGAATGGATAAATAGGTCGGTTTTGCCATCGCAAGCATGAGAGATGGAAAGTGAGGTATCGTAAAGGACTGGATATGAAGCTCCAGAGGAACAGAACGAACGTGAGGACTAAAGTTGTAGATATTATGCTTCTTCGCGTCAATCCACTCTCCGATGTCGCGAGCGTTTGAGAGAGAGACGCTCAAGCCAACAATTCGCAACGGCGATTCAGTTTGTGATCGAATATAGTGCATGCGAGAAACAATGATTTCGTACACATACCCAGCTTGACCGCCAAGCATGTGCAGCTCATCAGCGATGAATAGCTGGACGGTCTGAACGTTCTTGCGTCGTTGCCATTGCCGGGAAAGAACATCCCACTGTGAAGGCGTAGAAAGAATCAGATCACCTCTTTCTAGCAGCTTGAGATCTGCTGTTGTCTCGCCTGTCAACTTCACAATCTCCTTGCCTCCACGAAGTGACGACAAACGCTTTTGCCAATCTTGGAAACGAAGGTCAACAAGCTCTTGAAAAGGTGCAATGTAGACGGCTCGCCCCGTCTTATTCGTAGACCAATGATGAAGCAGAGCAAATTCTGCACATACTGTCTTGCCGCTTCCCGTGGGTGCTCCAATAAACACATTGTCGTCGGTATCATAGAGAGATTTGAACGTTTGGGTCTGAATTTTATTGAACCGTTCCCAATCTGGATAAAGTGCCCTATAATCATCCGTCTTTAATGCGGCTACGGGAAGTGGTTGTAAATCGAGTACAGGTGTGTGAGGGGGGAATTTCTCAGGCAGGAGGAGTTTTTGGAAAGAAACAGCAACTCTGGTTTCTGAATGCATCCATCTATCCGAGACAACCGTAATGAAGTAATTGGGAGGCATCGGCTCTGTGATTGGAACAGTGAACTCAACCAAGTGCTCATTCATTTCGGCTTGCGCGAAGTCTTTGCGGAGAATAAATTGATCATGGAAGAGAATATCTTCGCCATCGCAATCTTCAGCAATAATCCAAAAGCTCTCTGCAGTTCCATGAACTTCATCATCCCATTCGAATTTCGGTGTTATGGTCAATTCGACTCTGAGCATTGACCTTGTCATAGGTTGTACTTGTGCCTGTACTTCTAATCTCGGGAATTTGGAGACGAAATTGCAGACAGTTCGACCAGCCTTGGGAAGGCCCAAAAGCTCGCCCATACGCGGTGGATCTAGATCAAAGTAATTGTTCCATGAGACATCAATCCTTTCAGCTTTCTGGATGATATCCTTTGGGCATGCCGGGAATTGTCGAAGTGGTGACATAGTCGGCCACATGCGTTTCTCTGCCATTTTGCAAAGTTCCAGAGCTGTTTTGGCGACTGATGCCCAACCCTTCTTGAGAGTAATTTCAAACATAGCACGGAGAATTCGCCCAGCGGATTGGGTGACGTACACAAGATCTGCCATCAGCGCAAGACCTTCTAACTTTAATCGAGAAATGAAAGCTTGCAGAAGAACGTTGATTTTAGCATGCGGCTCTTCAATGCTTTCTTTTACTGGTATAGGCACGCGTCCTAGAAGTTTGGCGAGCTCCAACTTTTCGTCTTGACGAACAGGAATGTATTTGAATTCCTCGCTCAACGCAAACACACGGAAAAGCTCAATCGGGGTGATCGACGGTTGGATGTGCTGATTATAAGTCAACATGGAGCTGTGCGTGATGTAATAATGAGAAGCAATTCTCCCAAGCTCTGTTGCTTGTAGTCTGCCGGACTTCTTATCGTACTTTACCAGGTTCGACTTCTCTAGAACCACGGCTGCGGAATGGATTAAGTCAACACGTTTCTGCTCAAGCGCACTGTCATCTTCATAGTCGGCGCCGACGCTATAAAGACCTGGAGAACGTAGCATCCGAACGAAAAGGTAGGTATATCCCAGCCACTCGACACCCTCATCCCGACTGCGGACATTGCCAAGGACTACCTCCGCATTCAAATTATCCACCAGTCTGCTGACGAATTGACTTTCAATTGGTAACTGTTGATTCAAAAGAGACAGGTAGTATTGCATTTCGTTCTGGGTGGTTATGATGATACCTTCCCCGTATGTGTCATACTGTGGCCGACCAGCACGGCCCAGCATTTGAAGCACATCCTGTGGACTTAGCTCTACCCAGCTGCCTTTCTCGGGCGAATAAACTTGAGTGCCCTTGATAATGACAGTATGGGCCGGCAGATTCACACCCCATGCTAGAGTAGCAGTGCATACGAGGACTTGTATAAGACCGTCGTGGAAGAGATCCTCAACTGATGTTCGATCAGGCCTGCTCATTCCAGCATGGTGTATGCCGAAACCATAAGGAAGTAAATCCTTGAGTTCGCGATCGCTGACAGCTTCAGCCTCGGAGTTGAGAGCTTCACGGCTTCCAGCATCACTCCTTAAAATTTGCCCAATGGTTTCCATTTCCAGAGCTTTGTCTCGAATGTATCTAGCAGTCTTTGCAGTTTCTTTGCGAGAATGAACGAAGATAATCATTTGATTACCATTCTTTCCGACGTGTTCAAGAACCTTGGTGTAGGTCACGTCGTTCATCGTCTTTAGTTGCTTGATAGCCTTCTTTTCAGTTATCCCAACAAATTCCTGTCGAAGTGGACAAGGTCGGAAAGAGCCATCGAAATGAAACATGCCCTTCTGTGGATCAACACGTAGGAAGCTTGCAACATCACGGTAGTTTGGTAATGTGGCAGAGAGCCCGATGAGACGGACAGGATCTCCTGTCTGTTCCATTTTTCTAATCGTCCGACTGACAATGCTTTCCAGAACAGGCCCTCTGTCATCATGCAGGAGATGAATCTCATCGATGATGATCAGACGAACCAAGTTAGTGTAACTGAGATCAGTAGCCTTCCTCGTAATGACATCCCATTTTTCAGGAGTTGTAACTATGATTTGAGTATCAGCAATTTGCTGCTTGGTAAGCTGTCGATCGCCAGTCAATTCAGACACTTGGATACCGTAAGGCTTGAGTCTAGCGCCGAAGTTTCCAACCTGTTCCTGGACCAGAGCTTTGAGAGGTGCGATGTAGACAATTTTGAAGGCATCCAAGTTTATCTCCCCTGTTTCAGGATTACGGTTCTTTCCGATTTCTCGTAAGATAGTCAACATGCCAACATTCGTCTTTCCACTTCCCGTAGGAGCACATATTAGCATGTTACCATCATCTTGGAAGGCCTGCGGGAAACATTTCGATTGTATTTTGTTAAGCTTGCCCGCCGAATCAAAGGGAACTCGGGCCCACTCAGGCATTTCGGTTACTGGAATGTCGCGATCTGAAGGTTCATTCCGCTTCTTAGGAGGGGGTACATGTATCTCCTCATAACCCTTGAAGGTTCGTTTGGTCGACCCTTCAGGTAACTTGACCTTGGGGTTCGTCATAAGATGGTTTCCCTGATCGAAAACGAGATTTTCAAGATTGATGAGCTTCCGGGGTTGCAGTCCGCCAACCAATCCATCAGTGTCCTTCGGTTCTGTCTTTGCATCACTGCTTATGAATTCCGCTGGTACATCGATATCCATCTTGATTTCTAACTTCCGCTTCTTTGATGCATCTCCCGGTGCGACGCCACGCAATTCATCTAAGATCCAGCGGAGTCCTTCGGAGGCGATTTCGCGCTCGACGACCCCACGTGCTTCCGCGTCCTCAGCACGCGCTAGTCGAGTGAGCCAAACAATCTTATCTCGGTTTGCGATAAGTTTATGGACAAGTTCGTGATGTTCATAATCAAACAATTCAGCAAGATCATTCTCAATTTCTCTCAGTGGCCTCTCTTCTCCACCTTCCTCTTCAGGTGCCCCCGACAATATGTGGAGCGCTTCCTGGGTTTTGAGTTGTTGGATATGGGCATCTGAATAAACTGAACCAATTTGTCTTTGAAGCCAATATGCATCGATTTCACGCGCTGGAATAAAGTCCTTCTTGTCTTTACTAGTGTCCGCGTTGTCCACAGGAGCGGAGTCCAAAATCATGGCTTCTTCTTCCGGCAGTTCTTGAGATGGCGCAGCCTTGTCAACTACAGTATCGCCTGTTAAAGCAACATCTTCATCTCCCAGACCATTATCGCCGTCCTCGGCTTCGTCCTCGGAAGATTCATCGCGAATTTCATCCAGCATCTCGGCGCCTTCCTCATCCGAATTGTCGTCAAAGACAACTGCTACTCCTTGACGGTCGTCGATTTCGGCTCCATCTTCTCCGCCATTTTCGCCATCAGCCATCTCTTCGTCTTCATCCTGAGCATCATAATCTGTAATCTTCTTTCCTAGATTCACGAGCTCATTAAACTGCTTCGGACTCATGCTCGCCCCCAGCAAGTCATCTATCTCCTTCTTCTTGTCAAAATCCTTCATGTCATCGTCTTTCAAATATTCTAGCACGGCATCGGCAGCGCTTCGAACCACTTCATGCGGCACATCTCCAAGATTATTTGCCACCGTGGTCAAAATAAGATCGTAGGTCGCCCGAGTCGCGGAAGTCCTAGGTCTATATCGAATGCCCTCTACTAATGCATCTGCCGCCGACAATATTCCAGCTCCTCGAAGTTGTGCTGGCTCCCCACGTTTTCGTTTCCGCTGCTCACGTTCTAAAACATCCTCCCCCTCACGATAACCACCGCGTTGAACATCTGGAAGCCCAGTCGCTTTCTTCTTCTGCTTTGGCGCGTCGTCGCGAGCGTTTCGTGAGCCCATATCCCGGATGCTGATATGCCCCGCGAGGGACTCTGGATCTCCGGTCACCTCATCATTTCGTCGCGTAACGAATCGACGGTCCGCCTGGAGGACCAGGTTGGACATCGCCGAATACTTGTACTGTGATACATCGCGCTGTTGGTCCGTCATTGTGCAGATTTAGATGTTTCTACCCTTCAAATGTCGGGGCCTATATGGCAACAGAGGTATGAGCGAAAGATAGCTGCTTCTGAACTTTCAAGTCATCTGAAGACACCTTTCCAGATGAATAAATTAAACGATGAGATGTAGAGTCGCAAGCACAATGGAAAATAAAGACCTCAGTAGGCATTCTCGCCTCCAGATGTTCAATCCAAATTTGACAAATTTAAGGTTTAGCGCTAAGCTACTATTTGCCAGCCTTCTACAAGCCACTAGCAACCTCAACATTTCGTTCGTACAGATCTGTTACTCGACTGCTTCCACACAAGCCCAAGCTGCGAGACTGGAAGATGGATGATCTTGGGGATCTTCCTCGAGGCATCGTAGAAGTTCACCACACCTTGAAACCATTTATTCGGCAAAGGCACGATGCTTTACACGTTAGACGTGTTCTTACTGCTCACCTGAACTCTCACGTGAACCCAGGGGAAAGCATCTTAGCACCTACAAATTTGTCCTTATTGGAGTCTACTTCACAGGTTAAGGAAGAGAGCAGTTTTGCTTGCATTCAGCATGAATATCTAAGTTGCGTCCGAGCAAATCTCAAGGCCCGAAACGAATATGCAAACCTTTCTACACAACATGACAACCATGGAATATTACGGGTGGACGAAAGCCGACCTTCATCTGATACAACTCTAAGTAGCGAGACGTCTCTGCATAGTTTTCTAGATATCGAGAAACAGCGCCGTAGACACGAACGTTTTCGCATGATCCAAGGTCTTGTTGATCAGCTAGCAGAGAAGCCCCCTTCCTCGAGCGATTACTTCAACCCCAAAAAGCTAGAAGCGCTGAACGATGTGGGATCCTTACCCCCAGTGCCCCCAGAAGTTTTAGTACCAGCTGGTGTTTACCATGATTCTGCTAAGACGGACCTCAAAATTCTGGTGGATAGGTTGGAGAGATCAGTACTGCGCGCAAAATTGCTTCTGAAGAAGGAACAGAAGCTACTAGAAAAAGTTAGAGCAAGCACGTCCACATTGAACTCCGAACAAGACAGCGGCAGTCGTCAGCAAGCTCTTGGTTTAACGCGAAACGAGTTGATCAATTGGATGGAGACGGAATTGAGCAAGGCGGGAGACTCGTCAGCGGAGCCGGCTGGGCAAGATGCAGGAACAGGCGAGAACAGAGGAAAAGAGTATATCGACTCACAGCTTGAATTCATTGGACGAATCTATGATCAATATCTAAAAGTCAGAAAACAGCTGGTTGCGGCAACCCATGATGGAGTATCACCACCCAATACCGCAATGATTGATGAAGCTGAAGACTTCACTGGAGCTTCACCGGATGCAAATGTGGAAGAGCCCGAAGACGTCACGAGAATATCAGCGTATCCTTATTTAGAGGAGTTGTTGTCTTTGTCAAATGAACAAAAATCAATAATACAGCAAAGATCCTATCTTACCAGCAGCCTTACCCGACAGCTCAAAAATGCTAGCCAAGACCTGGATAGGCTGACAGATGAAAGCCATCTGCTGCCATCCCATCCTATGCCCAACATGGCCCAACAGAAGGGTCATCTGGGAGATCCAATTTCCTTTGAGGAGGATATCTCAAATCAGGCTAAGCCGAGTTTATCCAGTCGAGCGAAAGCATGGGTGTTTGCGGCCGAGTCGAGCAGTATCGCTACAAAAGAAGCAGTTTTAGAGAGATTAGAAGATGGAGAGGCTGCTCTGGCAGACGCTCACCAGACACTCGGCGAATTCCAACTCCTTCTGGGGCAGGATTTGCCGCGGGATGCAGGTGCTCGTTCACGGCCATTAATGCAATCGGGCCAAGGGAATATGTGGGCCACGTTGGACGGTAATCTTGGGGTCATCAGGACCGAAGATCTGGATATGGACTAGAAATTGAGCCAATATGGCTTCTGCATATAAATTCTTGAATGTGTCTGTCAAAACTATGTAATCCAGGCCGCACATCAACTTACATACCTCCGTAGTCTTGCAAGCAGATAACATAGCTCCAGATTAAGAAGTGTAACTATTAATTCGATGGTGTAATTTAAGAACGACCCCTCATTTATGCCTTATATTCCAGGTAAGCACAGCTATTCCAGCCACACTTAGCTGAATTGGCTGACTCCAAAAATATTGAAACTGAGTCACCCCGCCAATTTATTTATTTTAAGATAGAGGACGACGAGTTTGTGCACCTTCGAAAACGCGCTCACAATGGCGACAACAACGGTACAGCAGGGCGACCTGGCCTCTGAAGTCCTCCATGCACTTTCTAAACAAGATCCAATCCTCTCTACAGAAGCATTCCCCTCTGCGAAGTTTGCGGATATTAAGAGTGCTCTAGACAGGTTAGGTTCGAGGTCAATGATTGCATACAAAACAATCGAGCGTGAAGAGGCTATACTAGAGCCCGAAGCGGAAGAAATTGCTTCCAATGGCAGTCACGAAGCTCGAGTTTTTGAGGCTTTGCGCCAGGCAGTGGACGGGCTCACGGTCTCAGAGTTAGAAGCAGCTGTTGGAGATAAAAATGTCGTCAAAGTTGGGCAGGGCAAGGCATTCAAGTCGAAATGGATTTCCAAAGGCAAAGAAGGTCGACTGGTGGCATCCGTAGGTCGTCTCCACACGTTACATCAAAATACTAGATAATCTAATCTTCCATAGACGGATTCGATCCAGGACACAACCCGCGAACAACTTCAAGTCATTAAGGATACGCGCACACACTCAGATGCGAAGGTAATGGCGGAACTCAAAAAGCGTAAGCTTGTGAAAATGCAAAAGGTCATAAGCTTCGAGATTTCGAAGGGACCAAAGTTTGCTCTGGAAATGGTGAAGGAAGAGACAGATTTGACTGCCGATATGCTTGCTTCGTAGGTTTCACGGACGACTTTCTTGATAAAATGCTTACAAAAGTAGGGGAGCATGGAAGACAGCCGCCTTCAAACCATATAATTTCAAAGCTCTAGGTGCAGACCAAAATTCGGGGGCTCTGCATCCTTTAAACAAAGTTCGACACGAATTCCGTCAAATATTCTTTGAAATGGGCTTCGAGGAGATGCCCACAAATCGCTTTGTTGAGACGGGCTTTTGGAACTTCGATGCACTTTTCGTGCCCCAGCAACATCCAGCTCGAGATCTACAAGACACTTTCTATATTTCGGATCCTAAAACTGCTGACAAACCACATGCCGAATCAGAAGACGACAAGGCTGACTATGAGGCATATTGGAAGAATGTACAGGATGTTCATCAGGATGGAAAATATGGATCAATTGGTTATAGATATCCCTGGGCCGAGGATGAGTCATTACGGCTGGTTCTTAGAACTCACACTACTGCTATCTCTACAGCAATGCTACATAAATTGGCGTCTCAGAAAGGACCAGACGGTCGACCACCTCCAGCCAGATACTTCTCGATCGATCGTGTTTTCCGTAACGAGACTGTCGACGCTACGCATTTGGCCGAGTTCCATCAAGTAGAGGGTGTGATTGCAGATTACGGATTATCACTCGGTGGCTTGATGGAATTCATGGAGATTTTCTTCAAGAAGATGGGTATCGAGGATTTGCGCTTCAAGCCAGCCTACAACCCATACACCGAGCCCAGTATGGAGATATTCAGTTTCCATAAAGGATTGAATAAGCTGGTAGAGATTGGAAACAGTGGTATGTTCAGACCTGAGATGCTGGAGTCTATGGGCCTGCCAAAAGATATGCGTGTCTTTGGTTGGGGCTTGAGTTTGGAGCGTCCAACAATGATTAAATATAAGGTAAACGTCTCTTCAATGCTTTAGTCTTCTCATACTAACTTCATTTCAGGTCAACAATATTCGGGAGTTACTAGGTCACAAGGTAGATTTGGCGTTCATTGAAAGAAATCCTGCTGTCAGATTAGAAAAGACGTAGGTTAATTAGATATCAGCCATGAGAATGAAAAGTCGACCAGCACCATTAGACTGTTGCGTAATTTGTTCATGTCTATTTGATTTTCAGGTCCAAATAGCCAGCAGATATGATTGTGACGAGAATACAAGAACGTCAATCTCCTGGAAGTTATTGTAGGACTTCAATGTTGAAAGACAAATGTAGAGAAGTAGTGAGAAGCTACGGACGGCTCTAATCGAAAGCCCGCTAATTCTCGGTTGATCTTACTTAAACTGGTCGTTGAACTTCGACATCATTGCGCATTGCGCCGTTAACCCTCAAAATTTGTAGAAATACAATATACATCAAACATGGCTGCAGACCTGAAATCCAAGTCATCTATTGTAAATGGCGCATCAAATCATGAAGGAGAAGAAGAGGAGGAGGAAGAAGACTACATGAACATGATAATCGCTGAACCGACCAAACCCCGCGAAAAAGAAACCTACACGCAACGCCGGCAGCGCATCCAGCGCGAATCCGAAGCCCGTGGACGCGTCAAATCCAAGGCCGAATTGGCAGCTGAAGAAACCGCTGCGCGCGATGCCGCATTATCTAAATCGATGCTGGAAGATCCCGAGGCAGCGGCCAAGAGCAAGGGATTGAAGATGATGGCGAAGATGGGATTCAAGCCGGGTGTCGCTCTGGGCAAGGAGGGTAATAAAGATGCAAGGCTGGAACCGTTGGTTGTGAGTGTGAAAGAAGGAAAGGGTGGGGTGGGGTTGGATGAAGAGAAGAAGAGGAAGTTTAGGGAGGAGGTGGAGAGGGAGGGGAAGAGGGTCAAGGCGGAGGAGGGGGAGTATAGGGAGAGGGTGAGGAGGGAGAGGGAGGAGGGGAGATTGGAAGGCATGGTAGGAGCTGCGATGAGGGTTGCTGAGAGGATGGATACGGAGAGGGAGGAGGAAGCTGCCTATATGAATGGAGGTGAAGGGGAGGTGGAGGATGGAAAGAAACGTAGAATTTCGACGAAACCGTTAAAGCAGATTAATATCCTATGGAGAGGTTTGGTCAGGAAGCGCGAAGAAAAGGAAAGGGATAGGAGGATGAGATATGATCTACAACAAAGTCTATCACGCCTACCAACATATGATGATGCTGACGAGGATAAAGACGATAGGCGAGCACTCGGGAAAGACAAGATACAGCACACTCTGGTCGAAGATCTGGAGGAGGAAGATCCTGAATTAGATGCCTTCAATGAGCTTGAGCCGGCCGAGAGACTGCAAAAGCTCGTTGATTACCTACGGGGGGAGTATCATTATTGCTTCTTTTGCAAATATAAATATCCGGACGAAAACATGGATGGGTGTCCGGGTCTGACGGAGGAAGATCACGATTGAGTAGATTTTTTACACAATGCATATTTCATATTTTTGTATTTGATACCCAATGAGAGTCTTATTTTTCTTTTGAGATGCCATCATAATGTACATGTGGCGCTGATGATATTTCAGTCTTACTCCACAGAATCTCCATCAATAGTATTATACACAATCCATGGCACGCACTGAGGCGCCCCCATCTCATTAGCAGCTTCGCGGGACATGGCGATAGTATCTGGACCAGTGTCACTTTCAGCCTCCATCCTTTTCCGTACGACGATATGCAGCAAGTCCGATAGCAAAATCAAATTTTCCTCCATTTGTGCTTGTCCTTGCAGGTCATCATAGACAATGCCTAACTCCGCTAGGGCTGCAATCCTCTGTTGCTTCAGCAACTCGAGAACTTTCGACACATTTCGTATCCGCTCTCTTACTGTGTGATTCATGTTAAGTCGTCTCATCCGAGGACTGGTTGCAGAACCAACACCTGTTAACTGTAAAACAATACTGTGAACCGTATCTTCTGAGGGGTACGCTCCGAAGGCCCGTTGCATAGCACGAAGTGCCACAGCAGTGCCTACTTGATCGTCATCGAGACCAAAGCACAAGACCACCAAATTGTACAATTCCTTGGGCATCTCATCGGTACCGAGATCCTTGACCAACTTTGGAGCCCATTTCATCATCTCAGCAAACAAAACTCTACTGCTGAAGTAGGACTTTGGGTTGCGTAGACCTCGACTGTAGCGCTGCTTCAGCCTAAGCCATAGAATTCTAAAAGTCTCCAAGTCCGGCTGAACGCCGCGCGAGACAAGAGAAGCATAGATCTGTCGCACTTCCTGCATATCTTCCATCTTCGCTGATTTGACTGAGAATAGAGTATTCATAAAGGATGTATTTGGTAAGACCTGGGCCTTAGCAAGCGTTGTATAGAGGTCCAGCAGTTGATCATCCTTTTGGGCTCTTACATAGTATTCCATTAGAACAGAGAACGTCTCGATCGTTGCTGGTGGGGTAAATGCAATCGGCTTGTAATCAAGCTTGTTAGGTGTCTGGACAGGTCGTAATGGGCTTTTCATGTTAAGAGCGTTCTTGGCCTCACGGTGCTTGACAAATTCAAGTCTCGCGGCAATCATAGACCACGCCATATCCTCTGCAAATTGCCGATTTGAAGGTTTGTTGGTCCGAAGCCATGCACCAATGAGCCCATTAACATGTTTGGCATCAGGACGAATTTGCTTTAAGCGCATCACCTCCAGAACACGGTGAGCGTCTTCAAGTTCGCCCTCCCCAATCAGCTTTTTCATCCATTTCCCAAAGAAGAATTTGTTATTGAACTTTGCCGGAAGACGTCCAACGTCCCTGGACATTAACGAGTCGTACTTTGGGGCAGAAATATCGTTTGTAAGCATCATGTCTGTAAATACGGCCAATGCCTGGCGGTGATTTCTGGATTTCAAAAAGACTGATGCTACGGTGTCGTAGTCGCTCATTTGCATATGAGAGCCCATAACCTGACGGAACTGGAGATAGGACGTCCAAGCTCTCGAGGGGTCTGCTGAAGTCGCGGCCAAACAGTTTTGTATGACCGGTATAAGAATTCGAGCGGCTTCTGGGTTTCCTGATCTGTGGATGATTACTGAGGCAATCTTTTGCGAGTCTTCGATATTCCCATTCTCAGCAAGCATTCGGGCTCCCAGGTCCAAGTAATCATTGTAGATGCTATCTTCTTCAGGAAAGGCGGCCTTAGAGCCTTTCCAAAGCCCAATCGCACCTTCGGGGTTGCCTTCGGTGAACAGAGCTTCGATATACACTAAAAGCTGTGATCCAGTGAGGTCTAAACCTGATTTCTTCATATCCGTCCCGAGGCGCACTGCATGCGCCATCCGGTCTATGTTCAGAGGGTTCGGTATTGTAGTATAATTCCACAGGAGACCCCAAGCCGCAGGGGGGATATGTCCAGGATCTGACAAAAGAGTGTTCCGAGCCAAAATATAATGTCGCCAAAGAGTGAGCGTTTTCTTTTCCGAATACTTAAAGTTTTTGTGGTCCATGTCCTTTTTGACTTTCTCCAAGATATTATTTAACTGCATTATGCGGAGACCGTCCCCGTCGGGGTAGGCGGAAGGGCGTATGTAGAAGAACTCTGGGTCATTGAAGTCCGCGTCATTGGGACGAGAAAAGGAACGGGCAGACTGTGGGGCGGGCGAGGATATCTGAAGAGAGTCTGAAGGCTGAAGAGAGTCGGAAGGGAGCTTTGATTCGACTGCTTGCTAATATGAGCGGTTGTACATATATGTAGACAAAAATCGAACATACCTTTGCCGCTGGGTTTCAAAAAGAAATTCTTTATTTTCTCTTTGTCTCGACTAGACATTGGCCCAGGCTTGTTCACAAGTTTTTCCAGTGTATCTAATTCTTCTTCCAGGCGCTCAATTCTCCTGTCCATGGGATCTTGAAAGTCAGACTCAAAATCTGGCATTTCAAATGTTCCATCCCCATCGACGTCGTCTGCGGCTTCACCAATATCATCCTTCAAACGCTTTACTGCATCCTGGAGATCCTCAATCAACTCAGCCTCTTCTGGGTCCTCCTTGACTTCGGTGCGGACGCCATCTGGGGTTTCGTCAAACCATCGAACAACTGGCAGCTCTTCCTGCGTATTCTGCAACGGATCTGACTGTGACTTTGGTGGCGACTGCCTATGCTTTCGGCTCTCCGACTGAAGTAGGCTACTTTGCGCCGTGAAGCTTCGAGAAAGTCGTGGGGCTCGCGATGGTACTTGTAATTTTGCTCGACATGAGTTGCATACGAACCCTCGAATGCTAGAAGTCAGAAGATTGTGTGGAGGCGGCATAAGTGCTTGGAGAGATTACTGGTTCTCCTCTGCAAACTTTTTTTATTCGATTTCGACAAAAATGATAAATGATGCACCGATGCCCCGCCGATAAAGATCTCTCCACCTTATCGTGAACTGTAAGTAAAGTTGCACATATTTCAGCAACAATTGAATTTTGGAGATATTTTAATCAATGCTAGTCTATTCGAGTTCTTTTACTTGGTTTCCTAATAACTATACTTGAGAGGGTATGTACGATTGTTACGAATCAAATCAGTTTAAGGGACGATGCCGTGGTCAATTAATCATTGCAGCTGTAGCAATGCTCGGCCAAAAGCTAACCGTACCTCCAAGCACAACATCCTCCAGTAACGGAGACATCCAACCGGAAAATCTATAGCATATTTACTCATAATCTAATTTGTCTATGAAATTATTCTAGTACTACTTTACTATACAAAATATAAGAGTCTTTCTTGTATCAATTACAAAAACAACGCCTGGTCTGAAACCCTGTCCAGCAAAAGCCGAACATTGAAAAAGGAGTCGGTAGAAGTACTTGATTTCGCGCGGGACTAAAGTCACGTCGCGTCTTTTTATCGTCAATTGATTACATCGCGTTCCATTGTCAATCAATTATAATGTCAATCAATGGAGATACTGCCAGTCATGCTGGCTTTGATGGGACAGATCATCAGGTGATATTCTTCTGGAGAACCTGGCCATCTTCATTCAGCTAAATAAAATCATAGGCCGCCTATATATTTGCACCATCCAAAGCTCAGGATGACTTATCTGCGCAACATCCAAAGAAGCGGAGAAAGACAGGGAGGACACCAACAAAAAGCAATATCGAAGCATTCCAACTTGCAACGTTGTTGAACGAAGAGGAATCGTCTGAACTTTCAGCTTGGCGGTTAAAACTGTTCAAGCAGTATTGGACAACTACGGAAGGAAAGATTCGGGTATTCTCAGCATCCATTTTCACATATTGCTGGACGACTGCTAACTGATATAATCAGAGTATATTAAATGACGCAAATGAGGGTACCCTTGATGAAGTCACGGGGTTTATACAGGCTGAAGAGTATGTATTCACAATCAGCCACGACGAATGTTCTGAGTCTAACGTGTTAAAAAGGGGGACAGATAAAGTTCCTGCTGGGTTTATTGTAACTGGGCCGAATATAGCCTCACAAGACCTACTGTTCGGACAATTGTCATCGAGACTTTCCACCGAGATCAATGGACCAATTGTGACTCTAAGATCTGGGGAAGCTTCGAACCTCAAAATGTTACTCAAAAAGCTGATAAGAGACATTACAAACCAAAGATCCCATGATGAGGATGAGGATGGCAATTTTTTGGAGCAGGACGTGAGTCGATTCATTGCTAGAAAGGAGCTGTGATACTAACTGATAAGGGCCGAAAACTCCTCAACTATGATCTGGAAATAGTAAATGGCTATGTAAAAGCTCATGGTTGCAATAGAGTGGTCGTTTCGTTTCAGGATAGTGAAGCTTTTGATTCTGGACTTCTTGCAGAAGTGATTTCACTGTTCAGGTAAGGAAATCCATTTCGTGCCTCGAAAGTTTGTCTGACGTTATATACCTAGCTCCTGGCTTGATCGTATCCCTTTCCTTCTTCTGTTTGGGATTGCTACATCAGTCGAGCTATTCCAAGAAAGGCTTCCTCGTGCTGCAAGTCGATCTCTTTATGGCTCCCAGTTCGATGTCGAGCAAACGAGCTCAATTCTCGAGAAGATATTCCAGAAAGTTGTTGCTGGGCCTGACACACCAATGAAACTCGGTCCGAATCTTTTGTCCAGCTTAATGGAGCGACAAAATGACCATGTTCAAAGTGTGTCTGCGTTCATTGGGGCCCTCAAGGTAAATAAACATCACCTCCACGTACCGAAAGATGCTGATAAATATAGTATGCATACATGTGTCATTTTTATGCTAATCCTCTTAGTATTGTATTGGGTATGAAAGAGGATTCTGCGATAAGAAGCCTACTTCAACCAGGGCACTTCGAGGCCATCAGAACGTTACCGTCCTTTCAAAAACATGTTGAAAGCCTAATGAAAGCAGGCGAATTGAATCGTGCAATGGGGCTCATAACTGAAAATGAAAAGCTCGCCCAGGAAGTTGAAGATTTCATTCAATCAAAAGATGAGACGATTCAAAAGTCTTTACGAGCTATGCACATTATCATGAGCTCACCAATCGAGGTTCCTGGAGCAATCGACCTTTATATGAAAGCCTCCACAGGATCAGTCTTAGATTCAGAGACCTTCCATTCTATTATCGAGTCTTTGAAGCGTTCTACCCTTGATGACTTCAGGGCAGCCACGCAGTCATTCAAAGCAGCTGCGGAGAATGGAAGGTCCGAGCTGGATCTCGAGCCATGGACCGAGGCCGAACCAGAATTCTATAAAGAAATTGTAGATATATACGACAGTGTTTCAGCGCTAGCAGAATCAGAAGAAGGAAAGTCCATCCGTAGCAGCTACAGCATTCATAACAAAGCACTACGAACCACTGTCATCTCGCAAAAAGTCCAGCTAAGTCAGGAAAAGTCCTCTCTTACCAAGCATGATAAAGAATACACAATTCTCGTCGATCGCTTGATTAAAGCTCTTCAAGACTTCGTTTCTCTTGGAAACTTGCAAGATCTGTTTCTTTCTGAAATCTGGATTTACGACCTCAAATATCCATACCAGGATGCATTTACACCGAAACCCCGATTCGCGATCGAGCGTGCTCTATCATCGCCTCATGAATATCTGTCTTGTGGATGTTGCGATCCAACTAAGGAAGGAGCATCGATGTCTCATCCCCCAACGGCAATTCTATATAAGCTTTTCCTAGAGGCGGGCACTTTAATAAATGTTTTCGATCTTTGGACGGCGTTTGTAGCAAACTTAGGCCCGGAATATGATGAAGGTGATGACTCGGAAAGACGGGCTTTGATGTTGTTCTATCGCGGTTTGGCTGATTTGAAATTGCTGGGAATGGTGAAGCAGAGCAGGAAAAAGACGGATCACTTGACGAAAATGACATGGAAAGGATTATAGACCACACAGGAAAGGCTAGGGCCCAGCCCAAAAGCATGAGAAGGGAACATGATATGAGAAGGAACATGATATGGATAGAATAATATATATACACAGGAAAGACCCGGTCAGAAAGCATGAGAAGGTAAACACAACTAGAATGTACAACGAGTTTTAATTACTACCAATAAAAGAATGTCTAATACCACCTCGTCTTCTCGCGCATCATCTTTTCTTCTTCGTCCCTTCTCCACCTCTCCTCTCTAACTTTCCTTTCTATCTCTCCAACACTCTCCACCCCCAATTCTCCGATAGGGGTATCACAGCCCCTCAGTCCAATGAACTTCCCCAGTTTCCTCCTCTTCTCTTCCAATCCCGCATGCCTGTTCCATCTTACGGGACATGGATACATCGCGGTCCAGGAACTGGGCGTGCGTTGATGGTAGAAATGTGCCAGATCGTCTAGTTCCTCTGAAGTGAGAAGCCAGAAATTTAAAAGGGTGACTGGGAATGCGGGATGGATTTCCCCGGTTGTGAGACGTACGAGAGGGTGGAGGGGAAGGGCCATCGATTCGAGTTTGTTGGCTAGAGCCGGGTTGCTTTGCATGAGGCGGCCGGTGAAGGAGAGTGTGGGTTGTTTTGAGTCGGAGGAACTCATTTTGTTTAGCTTGAGGGTTGAATAATGGACGCTTGAGGTTATTGGTACCTTGATTTGAGTGCTGAGCGAGTGACTTGGTTGCTATGCTGTGCTATGTTTGTATGACTTCGACGCTATGATGTATAACAAAGGAGTGTATGAGCAGTATCTCAGATACTGACAAGGACTGGAGTTCTTTAAAAGTGAATGTGTGGATTTGAAGATAATAACTAAGTAATATGAGAGATGAGAGAGTGTGTGTATATGCACAGCTGCCAGCAGCTAATTGATAAAAAGTCAAAAAGCACTATGAAGCAATGTTGGAAAATCGTTGGAGACACGAGATGATAGAGAGAAAGTAGGTTTGAGGGGGAACAGAAGCTTTTTGTAGATACGGCACAAGTAACTCTAGCTCCAAATATAGCTTCCAACAAGTGGTTCTTTATCTTCAAGAGACATTGAGTCGGCCATGGACAAACACTTGTTCAATTTCTTAAAGAGCACTACTACACTCCTTTATCTGGAAGTCCCAAAATAGAGTCCGAATCGCAACGGCGCCAAAGACACTTGTTCTTCAATGAGAACTTAAGCTTTCAACATATGAAGATTATTAAAGAAAACACCCCCCAACAATAGACATGATCTCCCACATGATCTGAACTCCTCTCACAATAGAATCGAATCCGAAAACTGCGGACTTGGGTCCCTCGATGCGATTTGTACTTCGGTATGTAAATAGCCAGAATTAGATATTTCATGAAGAAACTTCTTGGTGAGTAGCTAGACCAAGCCATCAAGGCGAAGAAGCATTGGTCTGACAGCTCTTTGACTACATATAATTACTGTCGTGATGAATAACAAAACTCAACGCAAATGAAGTAGCTTACGAGTCGGAAGTGAAATGCTTCTTCGTAGAAAGCGCCACAGTTTAGCCACAGTGTTCCCCGCAAGCCACATAAACCTTGTTCTTTCAGCCTCGCAGGCGTGAGACTACGGCTAGATTCTAGGCTACTGAGATCTGACGTCTTAACCCTTAGGTCGGTGGGACGTAGTGGGAGTGGGATTCGCTTTAGAGCTTTGATTTTGATAGCTTAAGCAACTCAACGACAACTGAAAGAAACAAGGAGAATCACAAAGATCTGATTACAAAACTATCTGCCACCAGGCTATATCTTTGATACTTTTGGGTCCATTCGTCTTATTTGGTATTCTTTCGGTATAGCACCAAAGTAGAGCTCAAGATGCTTCTTCGATTCCGTGGTCCAGATGGGACAGTGCGCATTACAGTTGAGCCAAATGATAACTTTGGCCAAGTCGGCGAGAAGGTCAGCTTCGATACCCTACTTTCATGGGGCCTGGAGGTGTCATACTTACATATCATAGCTTGTGAAAGTACTTCCGGAGAATATCGACATCAACACCTTGACTGTTTCGAACGCGCCTACTGGCGGAGATGTGAAGTTGCTCAGAGAAATCGTGAAGGCCAAAATCTCTCAGATTGGACTGAAGTACGCGGGGCATAAAGTTATCCCTCTTTCTGGACCACCTGCTAACAATTTCATTTAGAAACGGCGATCTGGTGTTCATCAACTACAATCCTCTAGGCGACATTACGAACGGTAGCTCGAATGGTGATCAACCGACCTCCGTCCCAGGTCAACTAACCTCTTCAACAAATCGACTGAACGGCCACGCTGTGCTACCTGAATCAATACCCATCGACGCTCCTGCGCCCGCAGTAACATCCCCATTAGAGAAAATCAAGAACCCGTGGGAAGTTGTGCGACAGTCTCCCCTCGATGACAGATTAGACAAAAAAGATGGCAAAATACCTAGAAAGAAGGACCCAAAAATGTGCCGGCATGGGCCAAAGGGGATGTGTGACTATTGCATGCCTTTAGAGCCGTTTAATGCAGAATATTTGGCAGAGAAGAAGATCAAGAATCTATCATTCCATTCCTATCTGCGGAAGATCAATGCGGCGACCAACAAACCGGAGCTGGGAAGTTCATTCATGCCACCTCTTACCGAACCTTATTACAGAGTAAAGAAGCACTGCCCATCGGGGCATCCACAATGGCCGGAAGGCATTTGTACAAAGTGCCAACCGAGCGCGATCACTCTACAACCTCAACCCTTCCGTATGGTAGACCACGTGGAATTTGCGCAAGCCAGTCTTATCGATAACCTTCTCAACTTCTGGAGAGCAACAGGAGCACAACGTCTAGGTTATCTTTATGGTCGATATGAAGAATACACAGAGGTGCCTTTGGGAGTTAAGGCAGTGGTGGAAGCAATTTACGAGCCACCGCAAGTGGATGAGCTAGATGGTATCACTCTGAACGAATGGGACAACGAGAAGGACATTGACGAGATGGCCCGATTATGTGGGATGGAGAGAGTAGGAGTCATCTGGACAGATCTATTAGACGCTGGTATAGGAAACGGGAGTGTTATCTGCAAGAGACATATCGACTCATACTACCTATCGTCCCTCGAAATCGCATTCGCTGCGCGTTTACAGGCGCAACATCCCAAACCAACAAAATGGAGCGACACAGGAAAATTCGGATCCAGTTTCGTTACCTGTGTAGTTTCTGGGGACGAGTCCGGGCAGATTGCCATTTCAGCCTATCAAGTGTCGAATTCAGCTGTAGAGATGGTCCGCGCAGATATCGTCGAACCATCAGCTGATCCAACAGTAATGATCGTTCGCAGCGAAGGAGACGACGATTCCGACACTACTGCGCGATATATCCCCGAAGTCTTCTTCCGCAAAATCAACGAATACGGCGCAAGCGTTCAGGAGAATGCAAAGCCTGCGTTCCCCGTCGAATATCTTCTCGTCACATTAACCCACGGCTTCCCTAGTAATCCCAAGCCGATTTTCAAAGCTAAGAATACCTTCACCATCGAGAATCGGATGGTCATCGGTCAAGAGCAGGATATCAAAGATGTTGGTAAATTCCTCGGTCTGGATAAAAACGGCCAGCTCGCCCGCTCCAGTGACGGTATTCTGGTTGTTTCGGACTTCCATCTCCTTTGCTTCATACATAGCATGGGTATCTTGAGTAAAGTACGTACCTCTCCCAGAATTTCCCCTTGCCCCCTCCTATCCATCTGTCCACATGACCTCATTCCTCATTCACTTTAATCGCCTAATACATTACACTAACACATACCCCCTTTTTCCCCTCATACAGGAAGAAGAAGCACTTCTCTGCCGCGTAGCAACCGACCACGATCTGGCAGATGGATACCAATTGCAGTCCACGCCCGGCTGGGCTACATTCCTTGCAATCTTGCAATCGTCCGGTGAGAGACCCCCGAAACGTCCTTCGCCGTCTGATGATCATGATGACGATGTCTTCTCTGAGCGCCTTGCTAAGAGGGTGGGTAGCGTTAGGCTAGATTAGTTTAGAGGGTTGTGGATGTGAGTGAGAGAATGGGCTGATGGCAATGGGTTGAGAGAAGGGGCGTCATGCATCAGATGTGCGGATGGATGGAAACTATCTATACCTTTTCTTTCATTTGATCGCTGATATCCTTGGTTTTTCGTAGGTCCTTAGTCGTCGGTTGAGATGAGATGGGATGGATGCACTTTGTGCAGGAAAGGAGGCAGGGAGGAACATAGTGGATTTAATGAATGGATGCACACGGTTGATAGGACAGGATAGTCTGGGGTATTCCCAGGGATGGATGGAAGGAAGCATGGTGTTCTGATGCATTGAAGGCGTATGGAGGCGGGCCAAAGCAAAAAGAAGACAGTTAGTGAAGGGGAAAGTAGCGTGCGCAGACACACCACCATGCAGATACAATTGCGAGCCAGTCTCTTGCAATTCATGAAGGAATAAAACAAGCTCTGTTGAATATCTCACGCAATCTAAATGGTATCAAATCAAATCATATTTTTGCCCCATACCCTCCTTTAGCTAGCATACAGTAACGCGACGAAACTAGCTAATGCACTTCTTTTTAGCTTTTTCCAACACATCGCAGTATCCGAGAAACTCCGGCAATAAAAGCCATATGTGATATTAAACTATGTTGTTTACAATGGTTTGCCACCAATGAAGTCAGACCATCTACGGACTTCACTCGGGATACCTTCCTTGCGGGGGAGTTTCACATTCATGCATTGAGCAAAGAGCTCGGCAGTCTAAAAGGAAAATTTGTCAGTAACATGCTTACGGGAAGTTTGGAGGGCGGAGTAAGCTCACCTTTGGCTCCATGAAGAGAGGAACACCGAAGTCAACGGCATTTCGGCGCATGACGTAGTCGACATCAGTGACGGTCTTAGCCCTCGCTTGGGCAAGGTTGAAGACACCACGGATATCGTACTTCTTGAACACTTCTCTCAAAGCTCTCTTATCCTCCTTAGGGAACTCGATGACTTCGACACTAACATTTCCCTTCGCATTCGATTCAAGGAACTTCTTGACTTCGGATTCGGCAGCGAAGAGTTTGTATCCAAGTGGAGAAAGGTAGTCGACAATCTTGACAAGAGAGTCTTTTGAAATGTCACCACCGAAGAGAAGACCCTCTCCTGGTTCTGGCATACGGAAGTTCATAGTTGATTGGAGCGAAGCCCAATAGGCTTCAACGAGATCCTTTCCGAAGCAAGCAATCTCACCAGTACTGGCCATCTCGACACCTAAGAATGGATCTGCGCCGGCAAGACGAGTCCAGGAGAATTGAGGAACTTTAGTCGCGAGGTAATCACGCTTGACGGCCATGAGATCAGTTGGTTCAGGGACGTTTTGACCAAGAAGAGCCTTGGTGGCAACATCAATGAAATTGAGACCGAGAACCTTGCTGACGAAGGGGAATGAGCGAGAGGCACGCAAGTTACATTCAATAACCTTAAGTGCCGGAAGACCGCCTTCAGTATCATCAGCCTTGATAATTTGCATGTTGAAAGGACCAGTAATGCTCCAGGCTTTGGCAACCTTCTCAGCAATTTCCTTGACACGGTCCATGGTGCTCTGATCAAGAGAAGCAGGAGGCAACACAAGGGTAGCATCACCCGAGTGGACACCAGCTTGCTCAACATGCTCACTGACAGCGTGCACGAGAAGCTTCCCATTGGAAGCGACAGCATCTACGTCGATTTCTTGAGCACCTTCGATGAATTTGGTAATCACAACTGGGTGGTCAGGAGAAACGTTGCTAGCAGCCTCAAGCTTGTCCTTGAGCTCGTCTTTGCTGCGGATGACAGTCATAGCAGCACCTGAGAGTACGTAACTGGGTCGGACAAGAACAGGGTAATTAACTTCGTCAGCGAAAGCTTCAGCATCCGCAACCGAGGTCAACTCCTTCCAGGCGGGTTGATCAACTCCAATGCTGTCTAGGATCTCAGAAAACTTCTGTCGATCTTCGGCCTTGTCGATGTCTTTAGGATCAGTACCAAGGATCTTAGCTTTGCCAGTCTCTTGGAGACGAAGAGCAATGTTTTGAGGTAGTTGACCACCCACGGATACAATAACTCCACTAGCAGCTTCGAGTTCATAGATATCCATCACACGTTCGTAACTCAATTCTTCGAAGTAAAGCTTGTCGGGAAGATCGTGATCTGTGCTTGCGGTCTCCGGATTATACTAGGTTGCGCAAATTAGCAAAGGGGTGCGAATTTGAAAAGAAAAAAGTTGCAGAAGATTGAGGGAAAAGATAGGGGGAGGAAGGAAAAAAGTTCCGCAAAGTTTATGTCAACTGTCCATCAAGCGAAGAGATGTCACGAAGATACCAATGTGTGAGTTGGATTTGCACATTGGCAGAGGTAAAGAAGAACCAGGATTGTTTCAATGAGTTTGAACAATGGTAGAGCAATATGCTGCAATCCGCACTCATTGTCCCACTAATTTTGGGACAAAGTTGCAACTTTGCAACTGATTGTTCCAGTATGTCTGTGACATTCATGAAGTTCATAGGTGATTCTCCACTTGGTGTTTTGATATCATGATTTGAGATCGGACCATGTAAAGGGATATGCAAAAAACTTACGTTAACCATGATAGTCTTCTTGCCCATCTCCTTCAGAGCAAGAGTAGCGTTGACAGCACACCAATCGAACTCAACAGAGCTTCCAATACGGTATACACCACTTCCGAGAATCATAGTTCCGTGGTCATCAAACGTAGTATCGTGGGTAGTTGCGTTATATGTGGTGTACTAATGAAAAGTTAGTAAATGGCGCGAAGCTAATTCGAAAAGGGTGAAATACAAAGTAGTTGGTGCTGGCAGGGAACTCTGCAGCAAGTGTATCAATCTTCTTCACGAAGGGAGTAATGCCGAAGTTCTTTCTGCGAGCTCTGACTTCGTCCTCGGTACAACCAACAGCCTTAGCAATTTGGCGATCCGAGAAACCCATCTTCTTGGCCTTCCGGAGAAGTTCTTCTTTGAGTCCATACAAGCTTCCGATATCCTCAAGCTCGCGAGTGCAGTCCACGATATTCTGAAGCTTATACAAGAACCATTTGTCAATCTTGGTTAGCTCATGCACCCGATCAACAGTGTAGTTCTCGTGAAGCATAGCTTGTCCAACAGCCAACCAACGACGATCGGTAGGGTTTGCCAACTCGTAGTCAAGATCATCGAATTTGTCTCCTTGGAAACCAATGAAGCGGGGGTCAACTTGACGGATAGCCTTTTGGATCGATTCTTCAAAAGTTCTTCCAATAGCCATAACTTCACCAACTGACTTCATAGCACTACCGATGTCTCGCTTAACATGTTGGAACTTTGACAAATCCCATCTTGGGATTTTGGTCACGATGTAATCCAAGGAGGGTTCAAAGTTTGCGGTGGTAGTCTTGGTGACGGCATTTGGCAACTCGGGAAGAGTATGACCAAGACCAATCTTAGCAGCGGTATAGGCGAGCGGATAACCAGTAGCCTTTGAAGCAAGAGCAGAGGAACGAGAAAGACGGGCATTAACTTCAATAACTCTGTAGTCCAATCCATCGGGCTGCAGAGCGTACTGAACGTTACATTCTCCGACAACACCCAAGTGTCGGACAATCTTGATGGCAGCGGAACGGAGCATGTGGTATTCCTCATCGCTAAGGGTCTGACTCGGGGCGACGACGATAGAATCACCGGTGTGAATACCAAGAGGGTCAAAGTTCTCCATGTTGCAGACAGTGATACAGTTGTTGCTGGCATCTCTGACGACCTCATATTCAAGTTCTTTCCATCCCTTCAAGGATTTCTCAACCAAGATCTGAGGTGAAAGTGACAAAGAACGAGCGGACATATTTCGGAGCTCTTCCTCGTTGTTTGCAAATCCAGAGCCAAGACCACCCAAAGCATAAGCAGCGCGAACGATAATTGGGTACCCAATGCCTCTGGCGGCCTCCAATGCCTCGTCGACAGTGCTAACAGCAATAGATTGGGCAATTGGGATGTTGATCTCGCCCAGAGCCTTGGCAAAGAGATCTCTGTCTTCACTTGTCTCCAGGGTCTTGATGCTGGTACCCAAAACCTTCACCCCATATCGTTCAAAAATACCCATACGCTCCATTTGTACGCCGAGATTAAGAGCTGTTTGACCACCAAAGGTAAGGAAAATACCATCTGGTCTTTCACGTTCGATGACATATGTAACATATTCTGGGGTGACTGGGAGGTAGTAAACCTCATCGCTGAGGACGTGGGCAGTTTGGATCGTCGCAATATTGGGGTTGATGAGCACGGAAGCGACACCTGCTTCCTTCAAGGCCTTCAATGCTTGAGAACCTGTGTAAAAACCGCGTTAGTATCATTGTTCGGTGGGATTGGATCGCGTTGGTTAGACTCCAACAAGGCCACTGCACCAACCAGTGACTCATTCTGCGAGAGGTAGAGGTTCGAGGGCACCAACCTGAATAATCGAATTCTCCTGCTTGACCAATACTCAAACCACCACTACCAATGACCAAAACCTTCTTGACGTTGACTGGATTCGCAGCTCCCTTCACAACCCCGCTTTCCAAATATGCTTTTGCACTTGGTGCATTTTCAGTTTGATCCCTGCGGACAGTCGAGCTAGAAAAGAGTCGAGCATATTTGCTGTTCTTCCAGGCCTGAGGAGGACTTCTTGTGACACAGCTCGGTGCTGCTCTCGTAGTAAAAGTCCTAGCAGGTAAAGCTGGAGCCTTGCATTGGCGGAGGAGGGTGGATGATCGGTATGCGAAACGGTTTGCGAGAGCCATTGCGTCGAATTGGAGCTTCAATTGAGCTGCAAAAGGGTATATTCTAGTTCACCCGTGCCCCAAATCTCTGCCCTACCAACAAACTCGACAATCTTGAAGTCGAGGTGGCTTTTTGTGGGAGAGATTGAGATTTTACAGAGCTAGTTTTTTTCTCTGATAAGCTTTTAGTGTGTTGATGAATTGAAGGAATGATAAACCTCTCTGACGGCGCAGATTAAAGTTATTCCTGTAGTTTTGAAGGTTCGAAGTCTCTCAGCATGGTCGATTAGGTTGGGGAAATCAAAATATGAGGAATTGTCAAGTGTCGATTATGTTGGTAGGAGAGGATGATGAGGACGTTTGCTTCTAGTTGAGTCTTTATTAGGTGGGATCCTTTTCGTCAAAATTTCGAAGCGGGGGTTTTGATGACCATGTCTTGCAGAGGTAATCCTTGCACGCCTTTCCAACCAACCAACCGACATAGGAGACCCACAACAACTTGTTCAAAGAAATCTTTTAAATCTGTGCAAGACCAGTGACAACACTCATCCTGCCACCGATTTCGGGCTACAGATTGCAGAAAAATTTGCTCTTGCATCGTGCCTCTCCCTTGGTCGATCGGGGCTGTTATCTGTCAAGGGCATCCACAGGATGGGTCGCACTGGAAACCTCAACGCTGTTGATAGACCAGCTTCATACGCAATTCGGACAGGTCCGGTGTTCTTCCATGAGAACGCAGAACGTACCCCTGGTGTTGCACGGCCTATTAGTGTTGCTCTCCAGGGCACAAAGAACAGACCGATTTGGGACAAAATATCATAGCTGATTACTGTCGGCAAACGAATATCCTAAAGACTTTATGAAATTTTAATGTTCTCATTGTTCGAATTTCTTTTGAGTATTATTAGCGGCCTATGATTTCTATACCAGGGAGTGGTGGTAATTTAGTTGCTTTGTACTACATAAGATACAGCTAGACATAACATGTGGCCTTCAGCTTGCAAGTGCGTTAGCTGTATTCCAGAAAAGTCTTCCAGTGAGGGGTCAACACCACATCTATGAATAGCGAATCAGTTCCGTTCGCCCTTAGAATCCCGTGAGTCAATTCGTCCATAACTCATTCATTAAACCATGGCTACAGCCGCCCTCCCCAACGCCAGTATACAGAACACATGACACAAGAGAACAAATCATCGACCACATCATTATGAAGACCCATCCTCCGGTAACTCCTCAATAACACCTTTCACAATTTCAATCAACTCATCAACATCCGGTCGTTCACTCGGCTCCACTTTTAGACACCTCCTCACCACATCACGGATGCTATCACTAATGCCACTGTCCTCACTCTGTCCCGGCTGATTCGTAGCCTTCTTCTTACCCCCCGCTCCTTCGTCTGGAAATCTCCAATCTCCACCTAACACACAGAGACTTAGACTTCCTCCCGTCTCATCGCTGCGCATCTCGAACGGTGATTTACCAACAAGACAGGCGTATAGTGTGCATCCCAGCGACCAAATATCGACTTTCGTGTCTATTGTACTGCCAGTTTTTACGTCGAATAGTTCGGGTGCTCTGTAGGGCATGGTGGAGTGCTCGGCTGCTTGGTCTTGCACTGCTAGAGCGAGAGAGCGTGATGTGATGGGCGTGGGTGAGGGGGCGAGGGAACCGAGGTCCATAAGAATCGGTTGAACACCGTCGTCGTCAATCATGATGTTACCTATCTGATGTTAGAAGAATTAGGTATTTGGGCTTTGTTAGGAGCTCACCTGGTTTGATATCTCTGTGCGCGTACGCCCTTATCTCTCCAGGCGCAACACCCTCTTGACTCATGGTGACTTCTCCATCCATCAATGGCTCCTGCTGTTCGCTGTCCGGATCCGTTTCTCTTCCCTTCTGCCTTCCCCTTCGTGATTCCACTTCGTCTTCCGCTTCCTGATCTGCCCTCGCCGCTTCCGCCCTCACCCTCTTCGCATTCTTCTGACTCGCTGCTCCACCAGGTCCCTCCCGAACTTTATAATTATGCATTGCTTTCAGCGCATTGCATACGCCTAAAAACAGCACCATCAATCTCTTCTCTGGGAATTTCGTATGGTTGACTAGATTTGCATTGATGATATCTTGCAGATTCCCTCGTCTGTAATATGGTAGGAGGATGTAAACGGTCTTGGCGCCAGGATCAGATCGGTCGGCAGATACGCAGTAGTCGACGCTGTGAATTATATTGGGATGTGGTGAGAAAAGTGCATAAGCCTCAACTTCCTTCATAGCTTGTGCGACAGACTCCTGTCCAAATGGACAGCGGATCTTCTTCAAGGCATATGTAGCTTCGCTGCTAGTATCCTGGACTAGGTAGACATAAGAGAATCCGCCCTAGAGATGGTATTGTTAGCTATCATCAAGTATTCCAGCGGAAATGATGGGTTTGCGCACTTCTCCCAGTAAGCGTAGAATCTTGAAGCTGCGATTGTTGATCTTCAATTGCGGTGAGCCCGGAAAGCAACTCATGCAATTGGTAATTGTGTAGAGGAGGTCGAAGAAATATTGTGCCATTGTGATGGGCGAGAGCTTGGAAATTGAGTAGTCGGGAGATTGATCAGCTATGGCGAGCTGGGTGGGCAGGAGTTATTGTCTAGTTGAGGCTCGCGCATTCAATGGAAATCAAACGTTTGCGACGCAAGGGAGTCGAGTTTTGTGACGAGAATTGGAATGGATCTTACGTCGATATTAACTTGCGATGAGAAGTGTACTCTTCAAGCTATGCAGGGCTCAAAACTACAGCCACAACTACCTACATCAGCCACAGTGGATCGACTCGAATCTGCGGTGCTCGGCTACGGTTGCTCTCAGCACGTTCCGAACACCGTATCGGAATTGACAAGCGCGGGGTATATTGAACCCGAACATTACATAATACACATGCAACTCATGGACGTGGTTATGGTGAAATCGCCATAAATAAAGCTATTTCCCTCTTCTAAATTTCCTCTCTTTCTTAAAACCATCGACCTTTACATTGACTGTGTTATATCTATATATTCACAATGACTATCCGTGTCAATGCCTCCGCTTTCACCCCAGAGGCCATGTTGTCTGCTCCCCGCAGATCAGCAGCTACGCCAAACGCGGAGGGGAAGCTAGCTCTGTTTACTGTGTCGACATACTCTTTTCAATCGCACTCCAAGACTTCAGAAATCAAGGTCTTGGATATTGCCACGGGAAAAAGCTCGACATTGAGTAGCGACCTCAATGATAGTGAGCCGACATGGCTTGGGTGGAAGAATGAGGTCCTGTGGTTGAGAGGAGGAGAGAAGGGAACGACAAAGTTAATGTTAGGGGATGCAGATGATTTGCAGAAGAAGTATGAACTCTTTGGTTTTGGACGACCTATAGCTAATCAGCAACAGACCGAAAGTTGTGGCCACGTTTGATGGTGGTGTCTCGAACCTAAAGATTGCACCTCTTGACGAGGACACAAAAGCAATTGCTGTAACTGGTGAGTGATGCCCTAATTTACGGTCTAACAGCAAACCTCGAGTTATCACCATACGGCTGGGAATGTTGAGGTTGTATTGGTACTATTGGAATAGTCCAAGTAGTTTTGGACCTTGCATAACTGGCTTCATAATTGGTATCAAGATGCTCAGATTATATCTAAACATTCAAAAGATCCTCGGATAAGTGGAGTCTCTGTGCTTGAGTACGATTCAAATATTTAGAGGACTTTTAATTGTCAGGTTCAACAATGTTGAGGGCCTATTTGGACATCAAATCGCTTTTTCTCTACATTGTTTCTGAGCACTGCTGATTACTGCTTTCCTTAGGCCTTGCAACACCTTCCGGTGAGCTGTATAATGCAGAAACTGCCAAAAAGCCATTATCAACAGGAAAGGTGTACTCCAAACTGTTCGTCAGGCATTGGGACGCTTATGTTTCGGAAAACAAAAGTACCATCTGGTATGCGACTATCAAGAAAAGCCAGGATTCAGAACACAGCTTAGTGTCTCCGGGACTTATCAATGCTCTTAAGGGCCATAAGGTCTCCTTGGAATCGCCTGTTCCGCCATTTGGAGGCTCTGGAGACTTTGATATTAGCAAAAGCGGCATTGTCTTTGTTGCCAAAGATCCAAAGCTGGACCCGGCCAACTATACGAAGACCGATCTATACTACCTACCTCTGAAAACATTCACAGAGACGGATCCTCCTCATCCTGCGTTGGTTGAAACCGGGAGCCTGAAGGGTTACAGCGGCAGTCCCGTGTTTTCTCCTGACGCTAAGTCGGTTATTTTCACCCGAATGAAGCATATCCAGTATGAATCCGACAAGACAAGACTGCTGTTGCTACCTGACATTCTCGACCTCACGAATGTACAAGAATTTTACGAGACCAAAGATGGAGAAGGTGCTTGGGATCTGAGACCGGAAAGTATCACTTTCAGTAATGACGGATCCGAGATCTATGTCACTGCAGAAGAGAACGGCAGAGGAAAACTATTCAAGCTACCAGCATCGCCCCGCCATGCGACGCAACTACCAGAAGCCATTACTAACGATGGCGTTGTAACTGATGTGAAGGTCCTACCGAATGGCGAACTGTTCGTCAGTGGCACATCCTTGATAGACAACAGCTACTACGTGATCGTCGATCCTGCCAATCCATCTAAAAAACTTATTTCGTCAAACTCCGAAGGAGGCAAAGCCTTCGGCCTGTCTCAAGATCAGGTGGATGAATTCTGGTACGACGGAGCCGGTGATTACAAAGTCCACGCGTGGGTTTTCCGGCCATCGAAGTTCGACAAGTCAAAGAAATACCCTCTTGCGTATCTCATTCATGGTGGAGTAAGTTTCTCAACATTCATAGATGTTCTGCAGGATCGCTAATAATCTACAGCCACAAGGAGCTTGGGACGACGGCTGGAGCACACGATGGAACCCAGCTGTGTTCGCTGAACAAGGCTATGTTGTGGTGACTCCAAATCCGACAGGAAGTACTGGTTACGGCATGGCTCTACAAAATGGCATCAAGAATAATTGGGGAGGACGACCATATGAAGATCTGGTGAAGGGTTTTGAGTATATAGAGAAGAATCTGTAAGTGCATCGCCTACTGCCATCCCCGGGTCACAACTGCCACTCTACGATTATCCGCAGCTAAAACTCTACAGCTCCTACGTCGACACCAATCGAGCTGTTGCATGCGGCGCAAGTTACGGCGGATACATGGTAAACGTGAGTTCCCCCTCACCACCCCAACCTTCCATTCGCCATCCCTGCATCCCATCCCATCCCCACGGCCTCAAACCGCAACACTAACTCCCTCCCCCCTCTCCAGTGGATCCAAGGCCACCCCCTCGGCCGCAAATTCCGCGCCCTCGTAACCCACGACGGCGTCTTCAGCACACTCAACCAACTCGCATCCGAAGAGCTCTTCTTCCCGCACCACGACTTCGGCGGCACCCTCTGGGAAAACCGCGCCGGCTACGAGAAATGGGATCCTGCGGCCCACATCGCGAACTGGGCGACGCCGCATCTGATTATTCATAACGAGTTGGACTATCGCTTGCCCATCTCGGAGGGACTGGCGCCGTTTAATGTGCTGCAGTCGAAGGGTATAGAGAGTAGATTTTTGACGTTTCCGGATGAGAATCATGTTAGTATTTTCTCTTCTTGTTTTCTTTCTTCTTGTTTGTGTTGAGATGGGTGTGGAGCTAATCGCCGTTTTCATATAGTGGGTGCTAAAGCCGGAGAACTCGAGAGTCTGGCATAAGGAGGTGTTGGACTGGATCAACAAGTATAGTGGTATTAAGGATGAGAACGAAGAGTTGAGAAAGGGTATAGAGAATGTGAGTGTATAAGGGGAGTAGCAGTGATGCATGGTGCACAGGAAACATGCTGGGATGAAATGATAGGGATACATGAAATGGGATGAATGACTTGCAGTATATAATCTTTGGCAGTCATTGAACTTAGAAACAAAATACAGCGACCTTCAAGTACAGAAAGATGAGTGTTTCAGAATTGTGTGTCTTCTTGTGCTGGGAATGATGGTTAAGATGAGTTAAATGTTAGAGTCCATGTGGTTTCAATCTATGGCATGGTACAAACTCGGAGAATCAGTAATTAAGCATGCCCTTGAATTTTTGTACTGTGTTTTGTACATCTTTGACTAATTTCCTATAGCTCTCCTCTTTGCGCTCAAGCCAACATCCACAAATGTGTCGTCTTCGAACATCTCCATTCGCAAATTGTAAGTGTTGTGTTTGAAGCCATATTCAGATACTTTGTGACAGCAACCATATGAATACGCCAACGAGCCAAATTCTAAGCAAATTGCAGAAATAACCCGAGTCAGTTAAGTCATAGCAGACATATCAGGTCGCCGTCAAAGGTAGTTTCGCCACAAGACAATGCTGATGGTGAGTTGCCTCAGCCCCTTTGACTGCGCTCCTAAACCTTCACAACTCATCATCCTCATCCTCCTCATCAAAAGAAATCCTTCTTCTCTTCGCCTGCAACCCCAATACCTCATCATCGTCATCAGTAACGTTCCTTCCAATCAACCCAGCAGCTCTCATACCCTCCTCCACATCCGCCCAACCACACATAACCTCCACCGTCCCATCCTTCGCCGTCCTCGAAGGGAACTTCTTCTTCAGCTGCTTGATCAATCTCTCAGCGTCATTTCTGTCCCTGAAACCTCCTATGAAAGTCGCGATAAATCCCACTTTGTCGCCGCGAGTCATTTGGCTCATGTATGCGTTTCCTTCTGAGAAGTAGTCTGCGTTGGTTTGCCCCGGAGCTTGAGATATATGGATTTTGGGGGCACGTCGACCGGGTCGTTTGCGGTTGATGGGACGAGGAGTTGGTCGGGGTGGTGAGTTTTGAAGGGCTTGGATCATCTGTGTGATGGGTAGTGGAGAGGGCTGAGATGGTAGATTTGGTTGTGTATCTTGAGTGATAGATGTAAAATGGTAGACCTCTCGAGGAACTTCTAGATTGGCAGTGCGATTAATATCCTCTTGGACCGGCTCGATTTGAGGAGATCTAGCCACGGCAGTATTTGGGGTTGACGTTGAGTTGGATCTTTCTATCGGCTCGGTTTGTTCTAATGCGTCCGGACTCTCGGCTTGTCGTTCTGTAATATTTTCTGGACTTGTTTCTTCTGCAGCTTCTCTAACCTCAGACTCATCACATTGACGATCAGCACGACGAAGACCTGTCACCAATCAGTTATGTTCATTCTGCATCCAACACACAATACACACTATCATCAAGCTGCTTTTCCAACCGCCCCATCTTATTTTTCAGATCCGCAACCTCAGTCCTGTACTTCTCGTTGGTGCGACCCATCTCTTTCATTCGATCCTCCAGTATCTTCAGTTTAGAATCAGTGACCTCCAGCTGTTTCGAAAGCTCTTCGATTCTCAACACTCGGGTTTCCGCATCATCCAGCCGCCTCACAAGCTCGTCCAATCTTTCGACTGTTTCCGATTGATGAAGGGCGCCAACTTGCATCTTTAGCTCCTGGTAGAGTTCATACAGAGTTCGGTGTTCTTTGCGGAACTGCATATTGATCAGGTTCGCAACGCCGGTAGCAGCACCCGAACTGAGACCGGCGAGATGAGGAGGAACATTAGCCTGGGTAACAGCGACAGCCATGGTGCATATTCTCAGATGAATTATGAGGTGCGGAATAAGAACTTTCGATTGGAGGTCTCAAAGAGGAGGAAACTGCGTTTGATATGTAACTAAAAGAATGTCACTTGGTGGGACGAAAAGTGAAGTGCTGTTGAGGTGCAAGCTTCGAAAATGAATGCTCAAATCACAATAGCAAAGAACCATCACCACAAAGAACAAGAAGTTTTTTTTTAAATTTTTATTGATTTTGATTTTTTTCTTTGATCTATGGAAAATCGTCTTCCTCTTTCTATCTTCAATCGTTTTACAATCGCTAAACTCATGACATGGTGTTGTCGTGATTGCAGGAGGACGAAATCCGAGTCGACGAGGAGTTTGTAGAACAGACCCAATGCAATCCCTAAATACAGAGATAGAAAAGCAAAGTAGCATCGCCAACCCCTCTAATATTGGAAATGCCGGAAAATACGCAAGAAATAACCGAGCTGCACTCGATGCAGCAACTTTTGTGCCACCCATTTTTTCCCAGTCCTCACGCGCCGGGCGAACCAGCTACGCTCACAATCACAGCCCTTATAGGGGGTTCCAATCCTAAAAAGTGGGAACCTCGTGATATACCAGTAGTTTCTATTAAATCCTTTTTTGTTTAGATGAGGTCAGCAACGTTCATTGGCATCTCCTCGATTTGAGTGCTGTAGAATTGTTCGATTTCTCTCATCATGCGGACATCCTCAGCCGTGACGAAGTTGATGGCAACACCCTTACGTCCGAAACGACCACCACGACCGATACGATGAATGTAGTTCTCACGGTTGGCTGGGAGATCGTAGTTGATGACCAAAGAGACTTGTTGAACATCGATACCACGGGCCAAAAGATCAGTAGCGATCAAGACACGAGAAGAACCTGAACGGAACTCCTTCATAATCAGATCACGCTGACCTTGGTCCATATCACCGTGCATAGCAGAGACGGTGAAGTCACGGGCAGTGAGCTTGTCGGTGAGCCAGTCGACCTTTCTCCTGGTGTTGCAGAAGATGACGGCTTGTGTGATGGTGACGGTCTCGTACAGATCGGATAGGGTGTCCAATTTCCAATCTTCCTTTTCAACAGCAATGTAGAATTGTTTGATACCTTCGAGGGTAAGTTCGGCTTTCTTGACCAAGATACGGACTGGGTCGCGCATGAACTTGGTGGTGACCTCAAGAACGTCTTGAGGCATGGTGGCAGAGAGGAGGACAACTTGAGTTGATTGAGGGAGAAGTTGGAAGATATCGTAGATTTGCTCGGTGAAACCACGCTACGACGTTGTTAGCAGACAGCCCCAAGAATCGAAATAGTATCGAAGACTTACAGAAAGCATCTCGTCGGCCTCATCAAGAACGAACATCTTCATGGAGTCGGTCTTCAAGAATCGACGTTGGATCATGTCGTGGACACGACCAGGGGTACCGACAACGACTTGAGGGCCATCTTGGAGGGCCTTCATGTCGTCACGAACGCTAGTGCCACCAATACATGCGTGGCACTCAACGTTCATGAAGTCACCGATGGCAACAACGACCTTTTGGATTTGTTGAGCCAACTCACGGGTTGGGGCTAGGATCAAAGCCTGGCATTGCTTGACGTTGGGGTCAAGCTTTTGGAGGACGGAGATGGAGAAAGTGGCAGTCTTTCCGGTACCAGACTGAGCTTGAGCAATAACGTCGTGGCCTTCAGGTTGTATTAGAGATGCTTGCACAGCTGGCAGATTGTCTTTGGGACTCACCCTTGATGACTGGCATAATAGCACGCTGCTGAATAGCAGATGGGCGCTCGAAACCATATGCATAGACACCTGAACGTCATGTTAAATTTTGTTCCTCTTATATTGTGCGGATTCTATCATACCTCGAAGAAGCTCTGGCTTCAAGTTCATGGTATCGAAGGAGTCGACAGTCTCGTCATAGTTGGACTCGATTTGTCCTGTGGAGGAAAAAAAGTGATCAGTTTTTGTATTTCCATCAAATTTTGCCCCACGCATAGCGCAAAGGTCTTCAAACTTCAGAAGGACAGCGTAATCACTCACCCTCTTGGATCTCCTCGAGACCCTTATCCGCGGAAGCCATATTTGCGGTTTGTTAGATGTAGAAATCTAGATATCAAGCTTCTGCTTGAAATCTAGAAAATCGCAGAAGGTGATGAGGTGGGGTGGAAAAAAAGTGCGCAGAGGATCTCTGATGAGAAACTGCGACAGGAAGCTCTTGATGTTGTTGTGAAAACTAGATACCAAACTACTCCCGGAGAACGAGAGTTATTGAGATATCAAGTGGTTGTCTTTTGAAGTTGTATATTGTGTTTGAATGTTCTTGATTCTTTTGATGAATGAGAGGCGGATTTATTAAAAACTGAAAGATTTCGCTTAGTACTGGTAGAAAACTTTTGCTAATTTAGTCCCACCCGTCCAATCATGGCAGCTTAAGGCCTTTTGCCCCTCCATGCCCGCAACAAACGAATTTTACCAATACTGGAACGAAGGCGGAGACGAGAAGCACACCAGAGATTTCCCACCGTCCTAATTCCTTACTGTATTGTACGGTTCTCTATGATTCACACAATCGCCTGAAAGGATGAATTCCGAAATAAGTCTAAGTCGGTCCAAACCCAGTGGTACGATCGACTCTAGTGACTCAGGTTCCATCGACTATGAAGAGTCATCCGCAGCCGTCTCAATCCCACCGCATCCCTTGGGGGTAAAACCATCGGGGAATGCATATACAGCGACAAGCAACGCACGTTATGCGATAGGACCTTTACAGATATTACCAGATGAAGTTCTGGCTATATTTCTTGAGTCACTGGATGCGCGGTTGTTAAGATCGCTGGGAGCTGCGTGCAAGTTTCTGTATGCTTTTACGAGGTCGGAGGAGTTGTGGAAACCCTTGTTTATTGAGTGAGTCACTTTTCTTTCGTCGTGATGCTGATGCGGATTTTACGTCAAGAATGGCTATTTGGGGATTTTGTGGAGAAGTGCATTGCGGTTGCGGTTGTTGTAGGCTTGTGTATCTCGGCTTAGGACGAAAATGCAGAGAGACAGCAAAAGTAGCAGGATATTTATGTTTTCTCGTGGAATTCTGGAGATGAGCAGCGGCAGGGGTACGGCCTCCACGCTTCAAGATATTCTAGGAGCTACGACAAGGTATCAAGTGGTAGCTTTGAAGAGTTGTCAGTCATGGCATGGCCTGCATCATCAAGTCGTATTTCCAGACTTCTGTCATGATTACAATAACAGTTGGTAACCTTCAAGACTCTGACTTTGGCATCAGTAGCGCAAGGAATATGTAGCATACCTTGTATCATGTCTTAATGAATATTATCTTCTTGTAAACCGCAGCTAGACCACATCTTATTCGCTTTGTCGCTGAATGATTCGTACTAACAAATCATCAGATCACCAACATCTAAATCCGGAACCTTCAACTGGAGAGGATCATGGCGAGCCACATACCTCAACATAGAAGAATCCCACCTCTCCAAAATCCCCTGTAACAACGTCTTCTCCGACGTCCTCTACAGACCATTCCTCTGCACCCACACACCGCTAACCCCCTACACAACCAACATCCCTTTCCGGAACCAAATCCCCCGTCTCGAAGACCTCACACCCGAAGAATTCACCACAACCTGGAGCTCCCGGCCCTTCATCCTCACCGCACCCGTTAAAACCTGGCCCTGCTACACATCCTGGGACACCTCCGCCCTGGTGCAAAAATATGGCTCCGTCAAATTCCGCGCCGAAGCCGTCGACTGGACCCTCGACACTTACATCCAATACATGCAAAACAGCAACGATGAATCTCCCCTGTACCTCTTCGACCGCTCCTTTGTATCCAAAATGGACCTCCTGAGCAGCTCCTCGTCCCCCGCCTACCAAATTCCCTCCTGCTTCGGCGAAGATCTCTTCACCGTGCTAGGTGCTGACCGTCCAGACGATAAATGGCTGATCGTAGGCCCCGCCCGCAGCGGCTCCACCTACCACAAAGACCCCAACGCCACATCTGCGTGGAATGCCGTGCTGCGCGGCTCCAAATACTGGATCATGTTTCCGTCTAGCTCGAGTGCGCCGCCTCCCCCGGGTGTATTCGTCTCAGCCGATCAAAGCGAAGTGACGAGTCCCCTCAGCATTGCCGAGTGGCTCCTGGGTTTCCACGCCGAAGCGCGCCGAACACCCGGCTGCGTCGAGGGTGTGTGCGCTGAGGGAGAAGTCCTGCATGTGCCCAGCGGCTGGTGGCATCTGGTTGTCAATCTCGACGCGAGTATAGCGATAACGCAGAATTTTGTGCCGCGGGCGCATCTGAGCGGGGTGCTAGGGTTTTTGAGGGATAAACCGGATCAGGTATCCGGGTTTAAGAAGGAGGTTACGGATCCCTATGGGATGTTTGTGGAGGGAATGAGGAAGGCACATCCGGAGCTGTTGGAGGATGCGTTAAAGGAGTTAGAGAGGAAAATAGAGGGGAGGAAGAGGAAGTGGGATGTTGCGGTTGCGAAGGACGATGCTGATGGAGAAGGGACTGGGGGGTTTAGTTTTGGGTTTGGGGATGATAGTGATGCGGAGGTGCCGTAGATGATGGGTTGCGCAACTCGGGTATCAACAAATTCTGGTAGGTAGAAGGTGATTGTACTGTATAGATGGCGATCTCGCTAGTGGCGGGAAGCTGGCCAAATACCATTGGTAAAAGCAGTTTAGATATAGAAGGTTAGATGAAATAGAATCCACCTGTCAATCACTCAAGCCGCCCTGAACTATCAAAGTCATCTGAAGTCGCCTAGCACGAAGCAATCAACGAATGCATGTAGCAAAGCCCATCCCGCGAGTGTCTCCCATGAGAGCTCTGAAACCCTCGATTTGATATCTGATCTGATTCATTGTGTCTCGACAGTATCCATTCCTCCATTGCAAACCCTGGGTGATAACAACATAAATCCAATACTCCCTCGCACCAGACGGAAATCTACTCTGCACAATCGCCGAAATCAACAGACTTCATAGGTATCTCATATTCACCAGTTTTTCCTCCATCCCATTCCTAATCCCGAAAACGCCATTTCCGTTTCCAAATCCAGTCCTGCTATATCAAGCCCTAAACGCCCTCCTTCACATCTACCCGTCAATTTAACCCTATTCCTTAACACCACGCATAATCCCAACCAGACTTTGAAACCCCAACAGCGCAAACTGTCGCAACCAGTCGCGCCTATCGGATAGCACAGAACTCTACTTCCTAACAGCGCCAAAATTCGTCCTCGCCTTCTTCGCCTCTTTCGGATTCGAATCCGTCTCACTATCATCACCCGCCGCAACCGCAGACTTCTTATTTTTCTTACCACCCTTTCCGGTCCCCGCTCCACCGGACGTAGTAGATGTCGGCGTTGGATGATTTGACGCGCCTTCTCCCTTTGCAAAACTTGTCGATAATGGTGTTGGGGCTTGCGCCGCGATGGGAGTGGACGATGCTGATGGTGCGGGAGAGTCCTGTGCGCAGCCATTAGTGAAGTGTCGCAAAACTCGGCAAACCCTCAATGAGGGCAAAGAATTGGAGAAAGACGAATCAACCCACAGTATTGCTATTCCACGTATGCGAACTCCCCGAGAACACTCTCTGCGGCTCCCCCAATCCCAAACCACCCTTCCTACCCGCCCCCGCTGCACCCCCTCTTCCACCTACACCACCCGGACCCACACCCTTCGTGTAGCCATCAAAGCCCGTAATGATATTTCCCTGCGGCGTATCCTCCAAGTACTCTGTTTCCTTCCTATAGATCGAGTCTTCATGAAGTGCTAAGAATCGCTCGAGATTGCGCTTGCGCTCGAGAAGTTGTTTGAGATGTTGACGCGTTTTGTCGTAATAAGGCATACCGGCTGTGGTATCAGGCGTGTTGCTATTTTCGTTTTGTGTCGCGCCTGAACCAGACGTTGCTGAATCTGTCATCTTTGCGAAAAGTTATGTTGGAACGTTGAGGAATTTGAGTTTTGTAATGAATTTTAGAGGAGTGGACCGTAGCCATCGCAGTTCAAATTGGAAAGACGAGCTTTGTGCACGGTCCAGCTATGGCAGAGAGCTCTTATCCGCTTATCAAGGAACAATCTCGTCCTTGGGAAAATGAGACAGCGCTGAAAGATGACCTCATCCTAATGCAGTAGGGTCAATTCATGCGAGGGATGGCATTAACTTATAGACTGTCGCGATATGATACAACAACAGAGAATGGATTCGAGGCTTAATTTAGCGTTTTAAGTTATAGCTATCGAATGCCTTGTGATTGCAAATGTATTTTAGATATGTAGCAGATACCAATTGCCTATCCGTTCCCGCCCGTGATCCCAATTATGACAGAATCGAATTATTTCCTCAATTTTCGTTAGCATGAGCTTTTGAATGATCGGTGGTGCTCGAAGTTCTCATCTTCTTGATCTTTTCCTTTAGCAATTTTTCTCGCAACTCGCTGGCCAGCTTTTGCGGATCCTTCTTCAAGTTCTACATGAACATGGGTCAGCAAGACTGTGAGCTTCATCGTCTTTTGGTACACCAAAGAAGTCCCCTTGCCTTATGAATCACCACCTACCTCTTCTGAAGCTTCGGCAGATCCAGATGGTAGTGCTTTCACATCTTGAGTACGTGAGTCCCTGGCATTTCGTTCCTCGGTATCGACTTTGTCGCTTCTTTCACCTTCAGACCCAGAAGATGTGTTTCTTCTCCTCCGGCTTGAAGGCTCATATCGCTGGACTGAACGTCGACGCTGTCTGGCCCCACTATTCTTTCTTTCACGACTATCCTGTCGACGTCTTGGAGGAGAAATACTGCGACTGATGCTTCGCGTTAGCCGACGTTCATCACGATTGCGTTCCTTGCGGCTCGTCCGCCTATCATCCTCCCTAGCAGGCCCAGGAGATGCACTAGCTTTGTTGCGTGGAGATGGGCTCCGGCTTAGAGATCGAGAAGTGGATCTAGATCTAGATCTGGAACTCGAATTGCGGCGGCGGTATCTGCGTGACTTCGGCGGCGGGGATCGACTTAGAGATTCAGTGGATGACCTTCTTCGCTTTCGTGGTCTGGGGGACCGGGATGTCTCTGATGGCGAAGGGGATCTACGGCGCGGTCTTCGCTCTGGACTTCGTGCTCGTCCCCGACTATTTCTACCACTGTTGCGCCTGTCGGGGGACCTGGATGCTCGTCTACGGGGAGATGGCGAACGTGAGGCCGATGGTGACCGACTGCGACGTCTTGTTGGCGAACGTGAAACGGATTTCGATCTTGAAGGCGATCTTGAAGGTGACCGGGAGCGTGACACGGACGGTCTCCTTCGTTCATCCCGTCTGTTACGACCTGGGGGTACATATGTGTCGAACTCCCTTCTGGACGACCCAAAATCCCTGTTATCTCGTCCTCCCCGTGGTGATCTCGAGTATCTAGGTGGCCTTCTGTCAAATCCTCTTCCACCATCGCGATCAAAACCTCGGTCCCCACGGTCCCCACGGCCGCCGCGCCAGCTATCGCCTCTTCCACGCCCACCACGTTCGCCTCGCTCACGAGTTCTTATTGCATGCATTTCACGATCTCTTCGTTGTTCGTCTTCGCGTCGGCGGCGCGCCTCATCTGCGGCTTGCTCTGCCTGTATCTTGGGTTAAGTTAGCACAAATTCCCCATAGCTGAGGGTATATTCACCTTTTCTTGTATCAGCTCCAGCTTCTTGGCTTCTAATAGTTCCTTAGGAACTCCCTGAGGATTGCTCTGAGCACTTAGACAGAGCTTCCATAATTCTTTGCAGAACTTGGGGGTATCTTTGTCAAGAAAACCCGTCAGTGAGATTTGCAGCTTCTTGATATCCGGCTGGACAGTATTAACACGGCGCAATGTTGTTTGTCACAAGGAACTTACATATCGAGAACCCTCAATAAGATTGAAGCATAGTTCAATTACAACGTCGTCCTCATTTCCTAAAATCTCTGATATCTTGCCAGCTATCCACCTACGTTGCACAGTAACGTTAGCACATCGTTCAACTTGCAATGATGACCCGTTTGCTCATACTTTTTCATCACCTCCAAATTGACTTTTTGAAAGTCTACTTTTTGATTGAATTCGGGAGGGAACTTTGTAGTTCTTAGCAGCTTGGCATCAACAGAGGTCGCCATGATGAGCGTAGTTGCAGATTGTTGAGCTCGTCGTTGTAGTTGTGAGAATCGAGAGTGTGTAAAGTTTAAGCGCGTTTCTCAAGAAAGTACGGTAGATGAATCGCTCAAGTGAATACTAGTGGTACAGCATGACTCGCCAAGTCCTTCCTGGCACAAACTGAACGTCAAAGTCTGATAGATTCTTCCGACATCATATTCCTGGTCAGCCAGGTGAGTTCACAAATTTCTTTAATGGACGTGTAAGTAAGTCTCCGTATGCTCATCCTGGATCAGTAAGTGGTGATTCCGAGCTTCTTTAGTTATTGTTCAAGGATTGCGAGTGCCGATAACGATTTGGCACATTCTTTGGAAAGTTCATCATACAACTTCTTGCCCTTTTTGGCATCAGTGTTCAAGTTTGGAAAGAACAGCAAGCCTGAAAAGTTGGGATAATGTCGTCCAATGTCTTACATTCTTTGAGAGATTGCAAACACTGTCTTTCAGCATCATTCGTTTTTTATTTGCGTCATTCATTCGTTTTCATATTCTTTCCAAGGCCTTATGTCCAGGTCTTCATTGGCACCCAATAAAGTCTACAAACAAAGTCACAGGTTCCTACACAATATCTCCCGCCAGAATAAGACCCGTCGCAATGCCAGACTTCGATGCAGAGGAATTCTTGTCTGTCGCGAGATCGCCTGGATGTAGTAGTCCACTGTCGTTATCACTCAGAGCACCCTCATCTCCTCCTCTTTCGCGAAGCTCCAGTCCCGATCTTTATACTCCGCTTCCTACTCTTTCCACTGCCCACTTCGCACGATTCTTCAAAAACTGCGCGCTTTCTCCAAACATGAGCGGGATAGCAGAAGAAGTGGTTCTACGAGACCTGCCTCAACAGGTTCCGCCGAAAGCGCCTGCCAACAAGGGGAAAGGCATAGATTATTTCGAGGCCCTTCCCAAATTACCTGAATCTTCATTCGAGTTTGATGAGCTCGAGACAGGTATCTCCTCTTACTCAAGGGTCTGCTTATATAGACACTAAATAACGTTAGTCTCCCAACTCGACAGCGTCCGCTCCACTTTGAAAGGGCCGCCTATGTCCACAGGATGCCTTGATGTTCCAACGGGAGAGCCATCAGTCAGAACCTACATCCCTTTGGGACATCCAGATAATGATGAGAGCTTTAAAAACCATGCGAAGGTCGAAAAAGAAAAAGGAGAACTTCATGCCACTCTCGCCACGGAAAATTACATTCAACCCGAGTCACCAGCCAATGGACTGGTGGACACATTTATAACAGCGCCTGCGTCCCCAAATAGACGTGAGCTGGACGGATCCTACGAAAAACCTATGTTCTCATCCGGTATTACTATCCACGACTTTGACAGATTGCCCAGTGACATTCGAGGCCCTTGCCCTGAAATAAGTCCTAGAACCATCAGTCCAACAACAAAGCTGGACGACCTTCCAAACATGGCGAGATTCTTGTCCATGAATATGGGCGATGCATTCATGGACTCTTCGGTTGTCCCTGAACCACTTGAAGCAGTCCCAGACGCTTTGGAGCAGGCTGATGGACCTGTCCCTGCTCCTGTTCCTGCGCCTGTTCCTACGCCTGTTCCTGACGTCGCCGAAGCCACTGATGCGGTTCCTGAGCTGCCGAACCCGCTAGACAAACATGTAAAGCGCAAGGATAAAGCGCTTAAGCAGTTTCGGACCGGTGTTCGAAAATGCAGGAAAGTATGCTTAAGAACGCCTGTTCTTGTGGTGATTGTTGGATCAGAACTCGCGGGACCAACGAAGATGGCGCTCGACAAGATTGGATCTGGATTGCCTTCTGGCTTTGGAGAACCGCCATCAGTCCCTGTCGAGATCCCTGCTTTGGCTTCCGCTCCCCCTATAGCCGCGCCTATTTATGTTCCTCAATGACAACGACAGATGTCCCCGCGCTTGAGATCTAAGTTTACTAGGATGGAGGAAGCGCTCGCGGGTCATGGAGGAAGTTTTATAGGTTACGAAGGAAAACTTGTAAGACCTGATCGGAAGCTCACAGGGATAGAGGGAAAGAAGCCTGCATGTTATGAAGAGATGGAGACATGAAAACCGTGAAGCTGAGAACAAGGGGGTTAGGAACTAGACTGGATTGACAAAGATTGGCATACAACCTGTTGAACAACACGCAAAAATACATCCCTCATGACCCTTAACTGAGAAGCTTTGCCTTAACGAATAATTTCAGATTGAAAATGAATACTCTTACCAACTTTCTTGGGTATACGCGAAACTCCTAACAATGCCAAGTGCCCGATCTTGTCTCTATGTTCCCCATTGACATGATCATCTTCGACCACCGGCTCCCAACCGTCTCATCTTAGCAACCTTCTCCCTCTCTTCTGCCTCTTTCTGTTCTTGCTTAGCAAGCACAGCATTAACCCTCTCTTGCGATCTCTTCAATCCCGTAATGCCCAAATCCCGCAACTTGTCCCTCTTCTCGTAGTATATCAGCAACTCCTTCGCTCGTACAAGATCTACATCCGTCTGTTGTATCCAGTATCAGCACTTCCTCTCCGTCCCATACCAATCCCAAACACAAAAGAAACAAGAAGGAAACCTACCTCATCTGCACCCGCATTCTTGAGCCCATAAACACTACCCGAGCTGCCCTCACTCACAGCATTGGAGGCAGAGGGCGCAGTAGACGTCTCTTTGGATAAGGTAGGTCGGCCAGAAGGTGACTGGTTTCCAGAGTTGGAGTTCGAAACTACGCGACGCCCGAGTCGGTCGAATTTAGGTGGTGTTGATATGTGGATTGAGGGGCGGGAGTTATGGCGTGTGGTGGGGAGGTTGTTGAGGGCGTGAAGGAGGGTGAGGGCTGCAGCGGGTGGCTGGAAGGGACGGTATGGATTAGCTGGGGATAGAGGGGATAGGGGGTGGGGTGAGGGTGGGGATGTGCGAAAGGGTCTGTATGTTGAGGGCGGGTGTGAATGGATGAGTGGTGAGGGGTTAACATACTGCTTGTTTGAGAGAATTGAGGTCTGCCAGGACTTGTGCTATTTGAAGAGTTGGCTGTGGGAGGGAATCCGAGGACGCCATATTTGCCGAATGTACCAAAGAGCAATCAACAGTTAAGAAGGCGTACTTGTAATTGAGTTGTGTACAAATTCGAATCTGCGACATGAATGATGTAAGCCTTACGATGATATGATCTACGAGCACTCGCCAAGCTGATCCCGTCAGGCCTCGGGTGGGAGGATAAAGTTATCCCCAATTGCCCCACTACAACCATCAAGGTCAAGGAAGATGTAAACTGACAGGAGCAGTTGCTTGAACCTTCTCACTACCACATCTTAGACATTATTCCGTTCTGTACATAAATAGCTTGGATTTTGTATATCTTTCTGTCGCATATTCCTTCACCATGTCTCTCTTCTTCCGCCGTGGTCTATCGACCGCATCTCCTTTCAAAAATGCATCAAAAGTTGTATGCATTGGACGAAACTATGCGTAAGTCAAATCTCCTCCCACCATTCAGCACAACCTCTATTTTCTCCATTGAGCTACCCAAAGCTGTCGCATACACTCATATAGCTAACCAACCACAAACTAGAGACCATATCACCGAATTGAATAACAGCAAGCCCAAACAACCCTTCTTTTTCCTCAAACCCACCTCTTCGATTCTACCTCCGAACTCCGGAGCCGTTATTCGGCCCAAGGGTGTGGATTTACATTATGAAGTGGAATTGGCTCTGATCATGGGGAAGAGGGTTAAGGATCTGGAACCGGACAATGAGAAGGAGGCTTTGGATTCTGTTGAGAGTGCGTCTTATGAATGAGTCACTACATTGTGGGGAAAAAGCTGACACTTGGTTGAAATAGGCTATGCATTGAGCATCGATATGACTGCACGCAATGCTCAGAACGAAGCGAAGAAGAAGGGTCTTCCATGGGATATTGCGAAGGGTTTCGACACTTTCTTGCCAATGAGCAATATCATTTCCAAGTCCGCGATCCCGAACCCACATAAGGCGGAATTATACCTCACTGTTAATAATGAACATCGACAAGCCGACTCGACGGAATTGATGCTGTTCAAGATTCCTAGGATACTGAGTGATATCTCTAAGGTCATGACTTTGGAGAAGGGTGATATCGTCTTGACTGGCACTCCTAAGGGCGTGGGACCTGTTGTCCCGGGTGATGTTATGAGAGCTGGTATCAAGGTTGATGGTAAGGAGTTGGAGGAGGGGAAGATTGAGGTTGCGGTTGAGGAATCGACCAGCACATACGAGTTCAAGGAGACATAGTGTGGTTCGTACTTATATATTATACATATATATATCACTATAAATAACAAGATACCATTACAAGTCAGGACCACTTCGCCCATCTTTCATTCTTCGATCATGGCAGATTCGGATCTTTGATAGATCCCGGCGGAGGGGCAGATTCTGCCATCGTTCCGCACTTCGTGCACTTTCTCCTCTCTTCACTGCCTTTGAAGTTATTCACAGCTTCTTTAATCTGTGTTCCCAAATCTGTGCAGTGAAACGCAGCTTCGTCTACCACCTCGTTGCAATTTGTGCAATACCATCTCAATCTATCCAACGATTCCTTTGGCCTCGGTTGCTCTAGTACTATTCCAACTGTATTCGCAAATCGCACAGGGTTATGTGGTGTATTAGGTGGCAGGAGGAACATCTCCCCTTCGCCAATTATTATGTCTTTGAATTCGCCCTCGTCGACGACTTTAAGCATCATTGCGCCTTTGTACTGGTAGAACCATTCGGCAGTTTCGTTGATATGGTAGTCTGTCCGCGCATTGGGTCCGCCGACGATCTGCGCACTTGTTAGAATAAGCAGGTAGGGGAGACAGAATACCGCACCATTACAGTCACATCTTTGTTGTAGACGCAATAGTTGTTCACCGGAGGTTGCAAGAGATGAGAGTTCTCTTCAAGCCTGGAAAACAGTTAGCATGGTCTCCAGATATGACAACAATGATCACAATAGAGTACTCACCACTTAGGCAGATTCAAAGGTGTAGAGAGCATTGTGAAAATCTATTTGGATATAGATATAAAATATGAATATGGATATGAAATTGTACGGTGTCAGAACGTAACTATACCCCTCCTAAATCGCGCCGATAAAGCTGGATCATGCCTTATCGTGCAGTAAGCACGACCGCCGCAGTAAGGATAGACAGCCGCTGCTTTAGATAAGATGAGCAAGTTCGAGCATATAACCTTACCTACATTTGAGACGAGCTCCATGTTCCAGATTCCAACTCCGTTTTGTTATCAGACTTGAGGGATTGGCTTTATATATTACAACATTTAAGCTTCATCTCAACTTTCTACCTTGTAGTGAATCAATCGCATCTTTCAACAGCACTTAGACATCCGAAACTCGAGTACCTCCCGGCCTAAGCTACCCCGAAGCTTCACTAGAATCAGAACAACGACAACACCACACAACAAACCCTCATTATGGACCACTCACACATGAATCACGGTGGTATGGATATGGGCCACGGAGGCATGGATATGGGCGGCGACAGGTGCCCTATGAACGTACGTCTCTTCCGATTCTAACTCGTCGCAATCACAAACTGACCTTTCGAAACACAGATGCTATTCACATGGGACGCAACCAACCTCTGCATAATCTTCCACTGGTGGCACATCCGCAGCACATTCACGCTCATCCTCTCTCTCCTCGCCATCGTCTTTCTAACCGCCGGCTACGAAGCCATCCGATCGATGACCAGACGCTACGAGTCGTGGGTTGAGCGCCAACAGGGCGGTAGTATTACTCGTATGTTCTCTTCTTTTCTCCCTTTCCTCCATCCCAGCATGCTCTACTTTCATACCCACCACGCCCCGGAATGAAAAGCTGAGACCTTCTCCCTTACCAACGCCAAAGTCCCCATTCAAGATTCTCAAGACGAAAGAGAAAACAATACTGAAAACACGCCTTTCCTCTTCTCAGGACGTTCGGATGCAGCAACAGGGACCAATCGCGCGCATGTGGTGAAAGCGGCGTTGTATGCTGTGCAAAATTTCTATGCTTTCATGTTGATGTAAGTCTTTTCTGTTCCCACTTTTAGTATGCGTGAGGGGAACAGATGCTGACGAAAGATTAGGTTACTGTTTATGACTTATAATGGATGGGTTATGTTGGCCGTAGGAGTTGGTGCATTTGTGGGATATTTCGTGTTTGGGAAAAATACGTCGGCTGCAAAGGAGACAGCTTGTCATTAGACTAAGAGACACCTAAGAAGTTATTAGATGTCATTCGTACACGGGTGTAGTATAGGGACGATTCTATAGCATGTGACGGATTTCGTGAGTTCAGATGAAAGGTGGTTTTATTCGTGACGAGGACTATTGAGATGAAGAAGATATTATGGCATATCACACTCAAAAGTGTCTGGTGTTGAAACGTAAATAGGGAGGTTTTGATGTGTTTGTTGATACCCTTGGTCTCTTAGATGCTCAGCGGAATGACAGATACATTCATCTGAATGCACCTCGTACTTTCTCACACCTACAAGAACCGTGAAACCAGCAGACGGAACCCAGTATCCCAAGTAGACTCGGCAGCACTGTTTCTCATAGACAATTCATCACTTATCATATCTAACCCAAGAACGAAATCCAGTGTTGCTATTTCTCCTGCAGCTCTTCAGAAAGCTCAATTAAAACAAGCAAGGACGCACAACTGGGATTCCCAAAGTCCAGAAGGACGAGGGACATTATCGTAAAATTCAAGAAGTAGTATCATAGCACATCTGCCTCATCCCTCAAAACAACATATATGCAAGCCCACTTGCCATACACAAAGTCCAGAGTAGGAGACATCACAACAACATAAAAGAGCCACAGCACATCAGACAACAACCTCAAGCAGCACAACACCAATGGAGCACCCAAGTCATATCCCAATCCATGATTTGAATTTACTACTCCTATACTACATATCCATAGCCCCATACTACAACTTCCCATCTCTAATACTCAAATCATCACCATGTCATGCATCCGAATCCCATGTCAATCATAATAAAAATCAATACAAGCAATCATCTCATCCTGTCTTCATCCCCTGATGTATGCATACCCCAACGTAACCCAAGAACAATACAACATGAAGAAGTCGAAGAAAAAATACAGATAAGAAGTGGGTATATAGCTTTGCTGCACAAGGATTCGGCGACTGACTTTGATAACGCTCCATGCATGCAATGAACAAATACTAACCCCATAGGCCGTTAAGACGGGGAAAGGGACTTCGGTTTATCCAGTTTCCCACGCTATGCATTACAATTGTGCTCTCCATCTAGAACGCATCTTCGAAAGGACAATCAATACTATCGTGGCCCTCGCGTTCACACACACCGCACCATTTATCCATATCAATAACGCCGCTCTCCTTTCCAGCCGCAGGACCCGACTCCATTGGATTGGGGGTGACTTTGACGGGCGGGGTTTCAACCACCGGTGATGATTTCTTCTGCGGTGACAATGGTGCGGGTGTGTCCTTGTTCACATTCTCATCTTGTTGTTGGAGTGGCTTTGGCGAGAGCTTGAGCACTTCCATCACAACATCCTTGCCGGTGCGTTGAGGTGGTCCCGATGCGTTTCTGGTGTGTCCACCGGGTCCGAACATGTTCGTGCATGTAAGGATATCATGACCTGAAGTTTCGCATAATTCGCAGAAACTTTCCGCTGCGGAAGAGTAGGTGTCACTTTCTGGCATAGGGTCGAGGGTGTTCCGATGTGGCTCCGGAGCTCTGTCGCGATCATGCCAGCTTCCATTGGTACCTTTGGAATCTCTGTATGAGTCTCTATCCTGTGTAACTGTTGCAGTACTCAATGCGCTTGTCCGCTGAGCTGGAGGGTTGCTAACGCTTCCCCTTCGTAGTCCTTCCAGTTCGCGTTCCATCTGCTCCTCTTTGTTCTCTTTAGACTCCAACATCGCACGCAGCTCCCTAACTTCTTGTTCCAATTTTTCCCGTGCCTGTTTATCATCCTTGGATATAACTGAAGCGCTTGTTTGTTGACTTCGACTCAAGCTTGGTCGATGAGTTGGCGTCTTATCCATGTCAGGTGTCGGCGAGCTTGTGTCAGGAATACCATCTCGACTCAGCGAGTGTATGATAGCTTTTAATCCACGAATCTCATCATCCCTTTGCTGAAGTTCTTTCGTCAAAGCTGCTGCATCACCATTCGAATTTGCGTTGGCATTACTGATGGCTTCTGCTGTCTTCTCACGCTCCCTACGAAGTTCGGACCTAGTTCTTTCCACTTCTCCGCGTAGGAATTCGACCTCACCACGCGCTTCAGCTTCTCCTCTTCTTGCATCTTCCAGACCCTCTTCAAGCTCTTGAACAAGCTCCTCGAGTTGCTTCAATTGTCGTGCAACACTGTCGACATCTTCGCTTCGCTCTTGCATTTCCCTTAGTTCCATCAAAAGATCGTCGACTCTCTTCTCGTACACACGTTCCGTCTCCGTACTGGCCAATTCGAGCGTATCGATAGTGCTCCTGAAATCTGCTCGATGAGCATCGAACTCCGCGGTCAACATGGCAATCTTTTCGTTCTTCTCTCGCAGTATCATCCTTAACTGGGCCGCATCCGTGTCCTCCATGCTATTCCGGTTGTGCTGGTTGCTATTCATGTCACTATCTGTACTATTCATCAACGCCTGTACTTCTAAGAGACTATTCTCCATATCTGCCAAGCTGGAAGCCTGGTCTCTAAGTTGTCTCTCTCGGTCCTCCAATTGACTGCGCAGGCGGTCAAGTTCGTCGTCGTTAGCTCTAGAGGCTGCACGGGAGGCTGGTCTTAACTTCGCACTGAATGAAGACACCGAACTTATACTTCCATTAGTGGTTGTGCGCGCAACTCTCACGGGAGTAGCGTCGTCATCACTAAGATTCATAGGCCCAGTCCCGGGCCCTCCAAGTGCCGATGCACTCCTAGGCGTGATGCTTGGTTTCATTCCATTTTTTGAAGTATAACCAACTCTCTTGCTTGGATCTCTGGAATCCTGGGTCCCTCTTACACTTTGTCCAAATTTTCCAGGCGCCGGACTTGCACTTGTATATCGAGAGGGAATCCTTGGTTGTGGTGTGCTCAATGACGGCCTTGTTGTAGCTGGCCTGCGGACCGGTGACTCGGGTCGTTGGGTAGATGAGCGTGTTTTCTTAACGAAAGGGCTTGTGGCTCTCCCCCCAGGGCCCACGGATTGACTAAATTTTGGTAAAGAGGGAGTCGGCGGGTAATACGATGAGTCTAATCCTCCAGTCTTGTTACTCATTGTTGGTGATGATGGGGTGAGTGAGAACGAGCCTTCATGAGACGATGGTGGACTGCGACGCATTGCTCTAGCCACAGGAAGAAAAATGCCAGCGCCTTCGATGGATGTTGAAAAGTAGGATATCCTGCGATATTCATCAGCGCATATTACTTGTAGAAATAATTCTTCGGCGAGCCTCACCCATCCACGTCACCATTGTTTTTTCCCTTCGAGGCAAATTCCTCACTTAGTTCCACGCCAGCGAATGTGCCTTTCTTTCCTTGAACTGTGCCCACGAACTTCACCGTCCCATACATGTTGCCAGGTACATCCACCAGGTCGCCCACTTCCACATCCTCCGAACCCCCAAAACGAGATGGCGTGAATGGTGGCATGTTGCCTATTGTTGGAGTCCGTTCATCTAAAACCGTTGACAGCGGGTATCGTTTGGTCGCATCTGGCAGGGCGGCCAGTGAACCAGAAGTAAGGGACGCGAGAGATGCTTGTCTATTTAAGCCGAAATCGAAGCCGTTATTCGTAGTAGGCACAGGCGGAGCGGTGGATTGTGATACCGACTTATTATATAGCGAGTTAAGATTTGGGGTTGATTTGGTGTTTTTCTTGGGCGAACGCATGGTTATGATGATATTGTACTTCTCGGGTAAGTAAACAGCACCGGCACCAACCACTTGTCTCAATCTCAACCTTGGTGCCACGTTCAATGCACCACTTTTCTTTGTACTGTACGATAATATCGGTCTGGCTGTTTCAATACAATATTATATGTACAGGGGAATCCTTTGGATAATGAAGATTAAATAGATAATGGGTTAAGAAGATGTACGGGTCCTTAAGTGTAAGAGAGAGAAAGACTGGGGAGAAACGAGTGGTAGTAATATATGAGATCAAGAAGGACAATGGAAGTGAGAGAGCAGGAGTAACTGGCTGTTAGTTACAGATACGAGTAACTGTTAGCTTTAGTTGTTCATATACACGACCAAGACCGAGGAAAGAGCAAAAGTGCTGCAGGAGAAAGGGTGAGTTGAAGTGTAATTATTCATAAGTACTACTTCATCCCATCCTTGTGTAAACAGGAAGTATCACGGTCAACGGCGAAAGGATGCCTTCGCTCTCAGCAGAACCAATGGCATGGTTCTATCCTGACAGCTAGGTATACGAATTGTGGCTCTTCGTTCCTTGATCTGTACAGTAGACTTCGCAGCTGAGGAATGGAGGCAGAAATGCCCGAGCACATCACGGAAAGCTTCTCATAATCTAAATTATCGTGGATGTCCAATCAATCCCCTTCAGTAGAACGTTCTAAAAGTGGATAAGGGATGACCATTTATCAGGCAAACCAAAGGAAGCCTTGTCGAAACACTTTCCGTACGATCAGCAGTGCAGCAGTATCCTCTGGCGATCTATGCTCAACGAACTCCCCAAGGACTCTGTACTGCAGGTGTGCGGCAAGTAGACAGGCGTCGATGGGGGATTATGGAGATTACAAGATGTGCATTGGGGGAGTCACAGAGCTGGTTTAGAGGAGGAACACCCGTCAATATCTTCTTCATCACAGTCGGCATACTCGGGGCCATGTCTCTCGATCATCGCTCAACCTTCCGTCGACCTGAAGTCATACGAAGTGCTACGAAGGACTTCGGTCAATCGATTCAAAATCTCAAGCTGAAGAGTCTGGGGATCCGTTGCTGGTCCAACCGGTATGTTGTTAGTAGGGCCCCCATGCAGGTACCTGCATAAGTGAGTCCGAGAATCATTGGCGGCGTCTAGTTGGTTAGAGAGTGTCGCAATATGCCTCATGGCTTTTCAGCACGATAAGATGCTATTTTTGCCGTTGCGTATGTAAACATCGTCAGTGGTACAAGACTTCATTAAAGTAACCTTATGCTGATGTCTGCATTTTCGCTTTGGTTGTTCAAGTCCAAGCTGTGACATGTCGCTACGAAGGGAATAGCCGCAACCGCTGCGCTAAATGCTAAATTCAATAGCTCTGTCTGTGATAACGAAACAATGGCAGGCGGTGTAAGAAGATGGGACGGTATGAATCGGCGGCCGTTAGGTCGCACAGACATAGGGGCTCCCTTCTACGGAAAGTTTTGAAACCAGGGGACATCATATTTGGCGGCGATCTTATGATCAACTCGATGTCATGTTTCGCTTCTACCTAGGAATGTAGTCACCGTTCACGTTGAATAATGTCGTCCCTTCCCAAAGGCCTTGTGCCGTCGTTCAGGACCATGGCCTCTCGGTGGCGCCTTCGGAGATGTTCTTCTGCCATGCTTTGATCTCTCGGTCTTCGACTTTCGACAAACATCCCTTCGAAGTCTTCCATAGCCGCATCATCCACACCGTCCGTCGTCATTTGTTCTTTCTCGAGAGGGGGTCTTGGGGGTAGAAGCTTAGCTTCTTCTAGCCTCCTTCTACCTCCCTTGTGTCTGAATAACCTCAAAAGAATTTGATTTAACCGGTTCTCCTTGGAAAGTGAGTCCATAAATTTGCCCTGACGTCCTTCATCGCCTTCACCACCCCAAGGCTCCTTCACAAGCCAACGTTCCACAAATCCAGCATTTATGAGCTCTTCAACATCAAACTTATGAACCAATTGTCCCAGTATTATCAGACATCCTTGTTCTGCTACATCACGAAGGTGCCAATTATCCCATTCTGGATCGTATGGGTTGTGTTCGTAATCTGTCAGCGAATATTCGAGTGATTTAACCAAGGCAGAATATGTTTTCGGTTTGTGAACTAGACCAGCGGTTGCTACAATATACTCCGTTAGCTATTCCTGTTCTTTAGGGCTGGAGTGGCATACGCACAACTATTCATTATCATAGTCAATGCCCTGATGCCCTTTTCTCGTGTATCGTGGTCTGGACGAGTGATATACCAAAGCAAAATGTCCAAGGTGTTCTTGTCATGGAGAGCACGTTCGCATATTATGATAGCAGCTGTCTCTTGGATTCCATAATTCGGATTGTCTAGCAGCTTATCCAGCGTGCTAAGCTTCAACGAGTCCTCGGTGTCTTGGTCGATGTAGTGAGATTTATTCTCAGTAGGTGGTAATGCCGCTGTGTCGCGATAGTGTACAAGCATGCGTCGCATGAGCCCAATGATAGCACATGTAGTGGCTCCCAAGCCCAGGATGAACAGTCGTTCCTGTCCTGAAGGCGACAATATCGCCATGATAGATAGTTGTCACCGCATAGATCACCGCATAGAGTGTGTTAGGTCAACACGGTTCCTGCTTTGAACATTGAGGGTCGAGGGACGGAGCTTTGAGCTTATCGGGCGGTGATTGACTGGCAGTATTGCTTATTTGGGCAAAGCGGGTGCGATAAGCTTAGCGATCAAAAAAAGTTACGAAGAGACTTTGCGACGACTGATTAAGGAAATTGGTAGAGCAACTCCAATTGAGCAATCACCACGATGCCGCCGTCGCAGCTCAAACGGTTAAAGGCCTCTCTTCGAGAGCAGGGGATTGTTGGGCCTCAACAATCGAAGAAGCAGAAGAAGCAAAATGCACAAAGTGGCGCCAACAAAGAAAAAAAGATTCGAAGAAGTGTGGCACTTAATGGTATTCGAGAGCAATTCAACCCATTCGAAATCAAAACCTCCAAAGCTCCGAAGTTCGAGGTGACCAGTAATAAGACACTCAGTGGCAGGATTTCGAAGGGTATTAAAAGGCCGGGCGTTGCTAAAGGTCTAGGAGAAGAGAATGTACGTTGCGCAATTGTGGTAATCAATGCCTGCTAATGATCTTTCAGCGACGGAAAACCCTACTTGTTGAGATGCAAAGCAGAAATCGAGTTGGTGGAATAATAGACAAACGATTCGGTGAAAATGATCCCTCGATGGCTCCCGAGGATAAGATGCTCGAACGATTCACCCAAGAGAAGCAGAGAGGCCACAAAAACAACTCGGTCTTCGACCTTGAAGACGATGATATGCCTGGCGAACTTACTCACATGGGACAATCTCTATCGTTGAACGGCCCTGCAATTCGGGATGACTTCGAGGATGAAGAAATTGAGTTGTCTGATGCCGAAGATCATCAGTCCGACGAGGAGCGGCAAGCTCGAAAACGGCGACGACTATCAGGCTCCGAAGGCTCGGAAGGGGATGAGGAAGGCGAGAATTTACCCGAAAGAAAAAAGTCGAAACAGGAAGTGATGAAGGAGGTCATTGCTAAATCTAAACTTTACAAATACGAGCGTCAAGCCGCAAAGGATGAAGATGAGGACCTAAGAGAAGAATTGGATAAAGAATTGCCAAATCTTCATGAGTTGCTCCGCGGAGTAGCACCTAAACCGGCCCCCGAAACTTTGGACATTGCTGGTATGAATCCTGAGCGGGCAGCATTGTTAAGTGGAGGCGATAGGAAGAAGTTGGAAAAGGAATATGATGTACGGATGAGACAGATGGCACAAGACAAACGGTCACAGCCCACGGAGCGATCGAAGACTGAAGACGAAAAGATCGAGCAAGAATCAAGAAGATTAAGAGAGTTGGAGGAAAAACGACTGCGTCGCATGGAGGGCATGGCAGAAGACAGTGACAATGAAGATAACGACAGGCCAGCTGGTGGCGATGATGATGTGATGGAGGATGAAGAGGAAGATTTTGGGCTCGGCTCTGGAATCAAGATCCGCCCAAGTGCGGCGGAATTAGGTGCCGACGATGAAGATGACTTCGTCATAGATGATGAATTGGTTGCAAGTGGATCTGATTTGGATCCGTCAGACGACGAATCATCTGCAGGGGAAGAAGAGGAAGCCGACGATGAGGATGATGAGTTCCTTGGAGGGCTTCTCACAGAAGAAGAAGCTAAGAGGCCAGAGTTTTTAACTGGCGCTAATGCCCCTCTCCCTGAAGTGGAACTACCTGCCCGGAATGGAGTTAATGGCAACCTTGCCTATACATTTGCATGTCCAGAATCGCACGAAGAGCTCCTCGAAATCACCAAAGGAATTGCAGTATTGGACCTACCCACAGTCGTACAGCGTATCAGAGCCCTATATCATCCAAAACTCAACGCCGACAATAAGGGTAAGTTAGGAAATTTTGCGGTGGCATTGGTTTCACATATCTCCTATCTGGCGAATCAACCTTCACGACCTCCCTTTAATGTCCTAGAGAACATTATTCGCCACATCCATTCCCTTGCGAAAATGTTCCCCCTTGAGATCGCCAACGCTTTCCGAGGGCAGCTTGAAGAGATCAACCAGTCTCGAGCTCTGTCTCTTACGAGCGGTGATCTTGTAATTCTCACTGCAATTGGGAACGTCTTTCCAACCTCAGATCATTTCCATCAAGTAGTCACACCAGCTATCTTGACCATGGGTCGTTACCTTGGCCAGAAAATTCCGCAGACATTGTCTGATTACACCCTTGGAGCGTACCTTTGCACTTTATGCTTACAGTACCAGCGGCTATCGAAACGATACGTTCCTGAAGTAGGAAACTTCATTGAAAATACACTCTGCGCTTTGGCACCTATCAAACTATCCAAGATGCCCGGTAGCTTCCCGTACCATGAGCCAAAAACATCAGTACGGACAGAAGACGCGTCAGTATTGGCGCGAGATATCGGCTTCTATGACTGTGTGCTTCAAGATCTGCCAGAGAACGACGAAAATAGTTTGAAGATTGCGTTGTTAGAAACAAATATCAAGCTCTTGGATGCGAGTGCTGATCTTTGGACTGGTAAATCGGCTTTCACTGAGATTTTCGGACCTGCTTTGACAATTCTTAAACATTTGGGAGGAAAGGCCTGCAGGTCTAAAATCCCGAAGAGTAGCCAAGTAAGTCTCATCAGCACCATTTCTAAAGCTCTACTAACAGTTACTTTAGGAAGCAGTTCGTAAAACATCCGACAAACTTGAAAGGATGCTAAAACTTGCCCATCTCGCTCGCCGACCACTGGAACTCCATCATCATCGACCTCTCGCTATTAAAACTTCTATACCTAAATTCGAAGACTCATTCAATCCAGACAAACACTATGACCCTGATCGCGAACGTGCTGAGGCTGCTAAATTACGCGCTGAGCATAAGAAGGAGAGGAAGGGTGCTATGCGTGAGTTGCGGAAGGATTCGAACTTCATTGCTAGGGAGAGCTTGAGGCAGAAGAAGGAGAAAGATGCTGCGCATGAGAAGAAGATGAAGAGACTTATTGCGGAGATTCAGGGTGAGGAGGGTAAGGAGGCGAAGGCTTATGAGAGGGAGAAGGAGTGGAGAAAGAAGGGGAAGAAATAGATGAACTGAATACTATTATTGTGCGGGGATAAAATGGGTGGTGGAATGGAAGGCTTTTTGATATACCTTGGAGTTCAGCTATGAAGAGCTTGTGGTATCACGAGACTGTCATGCAGCTCAATGCAAACGATAGTGTATACTCGCATATTACTCGTTCAAGTCACTGTGTTTGATGTGAGTGTAATATTTGTTCATTGAAATATTAACATAGACCACAGCTTCTAGAAATCTTGTTGTATAAATCTTTCCAGATATCAAAGACCTCTATAACCATCTTGTTTGTTACGTCTTCTCTATATTTTTCCTCCGAACTTCCCGTCCTTCAACTTGACTCTTGCAGTGTTGATATCTTCATCTGATAAATCTTTCTTCCCGGGCACCTTTTCCTCAAGAAGTCCCATTTCTTGCAACTTCGCGATCAGGTCCTCGTCCCCAACATGAGTGTTGTGCTGTATTCACGTCAGCCAAAATGATAATGCAAAAGCATGAAGAAATTTACCTCAAATTCGGGCTCTTCCCCATAAGCAATCCTAGCCGCGTCTGCTTAATGTCAGCAACCCACACCCAACAGAAAGATATGATCGATTGAACCCACCAACCAACATCCTAGCTGTCATTCCCCAAATCTTATATCTCGTTAATCCCGCCTCCTCTTCCTCCTCCAAGCTCTCCGCAATAGCCGCCTGACCCCCCTCCCTAACCTTCGGCTTCGAAACCTTCTGGTTCGTAATCGGCACATAGAAATTATGCATCCGCCAACTCGTCTCCAGCCACTGCAGCCAAGCCCCTTTATACCAATCACTTTTCTTACCCGGCAACCTCCCTTCATCTTCCTTCCTTACCTCGTCGTCCATCTTCAGGAAGTTGTGAAACGGCGCCGAGAACACCGCAGCCACTTCTCGCGCATCAAGCCGTGGCATCATGTCCTCTTCGACACTTGCTGCTCGCCCGCTGGCTGTGGTCGTCTTGTTGGCGTGCAGGAAAGCAACGCAGGGACGCACGGCAAGTGCGGTGCGAGCGAGACTGAAGGGGAGCTGACAGAGATGCTCAATTTTGAACGGGGCCGGGATCTTGGAATCATCCCGGGGAAGACCGATTTCTTCCGAGGCCTCGCGGCGAGCGATTTCAAAGGGTGTTTCCTCGAGGGTGTCGGCTTTGCCGCCGGGAAACGCGGCGTGTCCTGGTTACTTTTTGAGGGGGGTTTTGAGCATCGGATCATTGGGGGATACTCACCGGAGAAGTTCCGGAGTGTATTCGCTCGCATCGTGACCACAACTCTGAGGTCGCCTTTGCGATCGGCGAAGAGGAGGACGAGAACGGCGGCTCTTCTGCTTAGAGGAAGCCGATTCCATACGGAGTCGAATGGAGGGGGTTTGTATGCTCGGAGTCTAGTCAGAGCAGCCTTTGAGTATTGTGAATATCAGAATTTGTGACTGTGAAATCCCGTGTTTACGGCTTGGGTTGTGGTATGCTTACAACCGAGGCTGCACTTAGAGGTGCCATGCTGCTCGCATCGAAGTATTGGGCTTCGAGAATGCTTTGTTGGAGCTCTGCTATTTCATGAGCTTCATTGACCGAATGTGAATCCGAGATTTCAACAGATGAATCCTCGGGTTGGATTTCTGTGTTCATGTTCGGAAAGGAGGATGATCTCCGAATGTCTGATGGATGTATCCAAAGAATAGCCGACATGAAGTTATGGTGGGGTGTGGGGTAATGCACAATTTAAGCATAATTAAGCGGTTTATGCAGAGAGTGCATAACATTAAAGAACTCCTCCATTAAGTCATCCGTCTCTCTCCTCTCCCCGCGCCGTTCTACCACAGCAAAAGCAGAACAAGCACCAATCAACGCCTCGCATGGTGTCATGTCATGAAATGGACGAAATGTCATTACCAATAAGTTCTAATTGGTAGGGAGCATCTGCATATGTAATGGTTATTCGAAGAGATCTGCAAACAGATCCCGATGACGTTCTCTATTTGCAGTATGAGAATGGACTTTGCGACACGCGCATTCGTATATAAAGACCAGAACGTCGCTTTTGCTATCCAGGAATCTGAAATACACTGATTAAAAGCATAGCATAAAGCTCACTTCATTGAACTATAATACTTCAGAAAATCACACACCCAGAAGACCTACAATATGAGTGACTTAAGCCCTATCCAAGAGCACATCCTCAAGGCGAACGAAGCCTACGCGAAAGACTTCACCAAGAGCGACCTTCCCCTACCACCCGCCAAGCACTATGCAATCAGTACGCAGCTCCTTGTCCCCCAAGACCCCCTAAACTAACCCACCCAAGTCACCTGCATGGATGCACGCATCAACCCCTTCGCCGCCTTCGGCATCAACCTCGGCGACGCGCACATAATCCGCAACGGGGGCGGTAATGTAAAAGACGGGCTTCGATCTCTACTAGTCTCAACGCTCGTTCTCGAAACCAAAGAGATCCTCGTCATCAAGCACACCAACTGCGGGCTCTCGACAGTGACCAACACCGAGGCGATGAAGATGGTAGCGACGAATCTGGGGGCCAAAGCGTTGCTAGAGTTGGAGACGACGATTGGGCATGATTTGATGCCGTTTGAGGATGTGGATGCTGCGGTCAAGGATGATGTTGCGTATTTGAAGAGTAGTGCGTTGATTAAGGATGAGGTGATTATTACGGGGTGGGTGTATGATGTTAAGACGGGGGGTGTGAGGAAGGTATTGTGAGGGGAGAGGAGGATAGGTAATGTGATGAGCTAAGGGGGAGGATATGTAATGATATAGGGATTATTGTCTTGTGTTACTGGTCTGAGAAGATAATCTAGAATAGCAACTTACTTGGATGACTCTTTCTAGCACATGTTAGAGAAGCTATTTGGTCTGTTGTGAGATCATTACATCATGAAAACTCGAACCAAACGTGGAAGTCTCCACGTTTGGCCGATAACGTGCCACTGTCTGAAGTACTTCCAGCACTTTGGTCGTTGCTCCTGTCCGAACTGCTCTGTACCATTGTCCCGGGTAGTATCATTATTTCCAGTCGTGATATAGTCCCAAACCGCACGAGGTCTTTGGACTCCACCGTTTTCCGGGGCAATCTCGAGTGCAGATTCCTTCCTGACACTACTTTATATTACACGTGAGACCAGATCATATCCAACGATGGCACCAACAATCCATCTCCTCCGCAGCAATTCGTACTCGCAAACGAGAACAGCAATGGCATAGGGTGTGCTCAATCGAGTGAGCCCAGCCTTCCCACAGCCGCGGAAGCGAGATTGAGACTGAGATGGTCTGCGAGTATCATGCTCGAAGTAGCATGATATTGCTTGAAATTAGGCCCTCCACAAGTTGGTGTCTTGGTTGTTTCTGAAAGGTATGTGAGGATTCGGATGACATGATTCAGCAGCCATGCGTTTCAATCCACCCACACAATGGCTCCTATACATTCATCTCAATCCCCCAGCATTGACTTCAATCCATCCAGAAACCCCCAGCCAAATCCCACTTGAAAGGAGCTCCAAGTCCAGAACATACCAATTCATTCCAATCCATCACCAGCTTATTAACACCCACCGTCGCATCGTACCATCCATCCCACGAAGCGATGAATAATCCGCACGCAGGATACAAGAACACGGCTCTGCACGGCGAAACGGCCGAAATGGGGTTACAGAAGCGAGAAACAGGTCCCGAAGGATGTGTGAGTAATCGACTTCCTATTCGATATCTAGAATGGTGGCTGTGTAAGCAAGTACATATAGTTTGGGGGCGGTACTGTATGATCACCCACAAATCTTAAGTTCTCATTCCGTACATGATTGTGTGAGATGAGATAAGATGGGATTCTAGATAAAGCACGCACATGGCGATGACGGAAGCGAGGTGGGATTGAGAGGGGAGGAGGAGGATATTGAGACGTAGAGGATCAGATCGGATCTAGCGAGTTGGTAAAAGTACAGCGCAGTCAGGTTGGTTTTCTTGCGAATGCAACACTGATCGATTCCAGAATAGGAAGTATCACGCGTGGATAATCGGATAAAATTTTGTGTCTGCAAGACAAGACTATATTGGAAATACTCATGCAAGCGATGAGGTTGTGTGTGGTATGTAAATGCTGTATGTACAAGAATAGTAGAAATTTAATAATAAAACAAAGTATCCAATCGAGAGCCTGGTCTGAATGTTGATGATGCGAGACCGAATGCGTTCTCTCTGTCCTTCGAGGACGAAAGGTACTTTCCGCTGCGCTTTTTTGAGAATCGAAGATAATGATCATACATGTCCGTTATTGAGTTCCCCTGCGGAACCAATTTCCTTCTATCCTATCCTAACCCTCTAATAACCCTAAAATGTTGTAAATTGGCCTAGCCATCATTGCAAGAATCGAAAAAATAAAAAGATGAAAGAAATGTCATAAAGCTCCTCTCTCGAACACCCAAATACCCCATCTAGAACCCACCAACCCAAGCATTGTAATTCGTAACGCCACCTGCAAGCGAACTTGACGAGGTGATCGCTGTCCCAGACTCGCTCTTCACTGTCTTCCCATTCCTCACTACGCTGAATGTTACATTTCCCGTCTGGCCACCGAAAGATGAAGAGAAATGATTCAAGCCCGTAGTTCCGGGGAAAGACTTCACATCACCGCTTCCGATTTGCACTGTAACGTCGGCCGGCGAAGTCAAGAGTGCGCTGAAGAAGACTTTGTCTTGGCAGATCGTGTTAGGGCTGTGTACTACTTGGCCCTGGTTGGGGTTGTTTCCAAGAACACCACCGGTAGCGCCGTTTGCTGCGGGTGTGGTGCGGTACCAGTATTGCATGGAGTCAGTGGTGAGGCTCGTGTTTTGACCTTTGTATTGGGCGATGTAGTAGGGAAGGAAGTTCAGAAGGTTCTCGTGAGGCATGTTTTGAACGTATTTGAGAGATGCTTCTGGGACTTCTTCCGGGGAGACGAGAGGTCCGATGTATGAGGACTCACCCCAATCGTTCCATGTGACGATCCTAGATGTTGTGTTAGTTTGTTATCCAGCATATAATTGGAAGTTAACAGGACTTACTGAACAAATTGAGGTTGAACCTGAATAATTTGTTGCCAGCGGTTGGCCCACAGATCATCACCTCTCCACATCCAAGCGATTGGATTTGCGTCACTGTGGAAGAACCAAGGTGAGATGCCCATCATGTAGGATTTGCTTCCCAGCACCTTCTGCCATGCGATGTCCTCAACAGTGGTCATGTTGGTTGGTCCAGCTGGCCACATATTCCAACTGAAAGCACCTTGAACATTGTTAAGCTGTGTAGCGAAGCCAAGAGGACCAAGACTTTCGTAGTCGGGAACAAAGTAAATGGAACCAGCGGTGCTCTGAACAGCGCTTCGAATAGGTCCACCTGGCGCCCAATCGAGTGTATTCAAGACACCCTCAAAAGTAGAGGCGAAGATTTGACCATTATATTTGAAGTACGCGGGGCTGACACCGTATTGGTTAAGGTAAGATGCTACAGATGGTTGACCAGTGGCAGGCCATGGCCCACTTCCACCAAGATAATCGAAGGAGAAGAACAACTTAAAACTACTTCCCAAAGCTGTAGCAGCTTGGAAAGCATTTTCAACCTGTGTAGGGATGTTGCTGTCTCCTGTAGCGATATTGAGAGCAAAAGCATCAATGCCAGCGGTTTGGGCGGTCTTGATGTCAGTTTTCCAGTTATCCACCGTATGAGCTGCAGTGTTGCCGACCTGTCCATGTTAGTATTGCGATTAGACAGGGCAACGATGCGCTTAACATACCACTACATGGGCAAAGACATATTTCTGAGCTGAAACCACAGACGCTGTCAGTGTCGACGCCAAAAGAAGGAGTGAAAAACGCATTGTGCTCGAAATGAAGCGGAAAAAGCCCAGTTCCTGGATAAGAAGAAGAAAATGGATAAAAGGAATGTGTATTGCTGAATGAAAGTAAATGTTCAAAGGAGTGACAGGCAACAGTTACATATATCTAAAGACGGCACCAGGCTGCTACATAGACACTGTACTGATACTACTGAAGAGTAAGTTGAAGGAAGGAGGAAATAGAAGATTTGAAGAGACTTCCTTCACTGGCGCAGCTGGCAGCCATTTTGATCAAATTTCCCCCAAAATTTACGTGGGTACTACAGGACGGTACTACAGTAAATGTCTCCCATGGTGCTAAGGAGAAGTACCTGCATCCTGCAGTAAGTTTGTTTGGTGATGGGGGACAGGGCAGGGTGGGGGAAGGTTGAAACAACCCTCAGTCAGCCGTGCCCTATTAAAATCCTTCAAAGCCACCATGTTGGTTGACATGGCTGTTTGCCTATTCAGGGGCTACATGTTCGTCCCGGCCAGTGATTCGTTCTTCGGAGATCTGCAGGATAAGAGGAAAACTCTGTCCGTGCCGCGCATACCCCTTCGCACCCCGGTGCGTGAAACTCGTCCAATTGCCGTGTGAGGATGTGCAATCGCGCGGTTGGAAGTAGATGGATGGAGAAGAATCACTTTTTTGCCGTCGCGCGCATGTCAGGTTGGAAGTTGGAAGGGGAGTTGGGACTCTTGTTTTAGAGTGGGGTGAGATGAATAAGCCCAGGAAGAGAATTCTTCGAAGGATTGACGGACGGGCGGGTCAGACCCATCAGGTTAACTTATGGGCGTCTGTCCGATATCGAAATATGGTCACCACGACGGCTCCCTTTTCGGGGCGTTCTCCGTGTGCGTTCTTGCGTCTCTTCGGACGCGGGCGCGGGCGCGGACATAGGAGAAGGCACACTTACCAGATTCAGATTGTCCCTTCTTTTCGCCATCAGCACTGTCAGCGCTACCATCGCGACGGTCATCACGAGAACGGGAAAGAGAATGGGAATGAGAATGAGAATGAAAGAAGGAAGAAAAGCAATTTCTCGATCGTGCCATGTTGATGTATCACAGTGCCACAGTGTCACCCGAATCCTGTTTTGGTGCCACAAAAGAAAAGACAACAATTAAGTTAAGGGTTAAGGTTGTGTTCTGGTGTAACTTGTGTTATTTCGACTTATTTGTTCTGTAAGGCTGATGGTGATAACCTTAAGTGATAAGTGATAAATAGCTGATTACGGTGCCCGGTACCGTAAGGTTACCTTCAGCCGAATAAAACCCGGCCGCTCGTGCCACTATAAATATATACTTCGTAAGTACGAGCATACGAAGTACTCCATTGGGAAGTCAGCTATTCCAGATTTCAGTTTTCAGCCTTCAGCCCGTGAGAATTGGAACAGTACCATTGCACATACTTCCGTGCACACTTTCCGCTTTCGCAAACTCATAAATGTACCATCAGGGCTCGTACACTGCAGCCTGTAAATAGTGCGGCCTATTCCCGTCTCACTGGGGAAGGTGTCAATTTGTCTTGTTGGTAGATAAGCTATTTATACTCGTTGAATATGTGAATCAACCGATAGTTACATGTTCCAGCTCCCTCTCCTGCAATTTATTGCTAGAGCTCCAGTTCCCTCAATTACTTACAATTGCAATCTGTATGTACCAACCTCGAATGGCTTCAATGTGATATCAATCTTGCCCTTTTCAATCTTGAGCTCTTCTCCGTCATCCTCCAGCAAATTGGTCTTCCAGACTCTCTTGACATCAAGAGATGTCTCAATCGTACCCTTACTTGTGCCACCCAAACTGTCGTAGACTCTCAGGATCACACTCCTCCCCTTCCTCTTCTTCAACTCTCCACGGCTTACATCCTCATCGTCCTCACCTCTCTTGATAGTGTCGAGAATGAGAGATGGGTTTCCGGTAAGCTTAATAGGGCTCTCGAACGCGCTGGCCTCAATCTCTGCTGAAGCTTTGCAAACCTTCAATGGATTGTTGAAGTTGAAAGCTGTGCGGACGGTGGTTGAATCAAGGGTTCCCTGATGTGGAAGGATGGCCCATCGGATGTGATGACGGCCCATATCAGCATGCGCATCTGGAGCCTTGGGGGCACGGAGTAGTGATAGACGCATGGTATTGCCAGCAGTAGCGAAACCGTACTTGCTATCGTTCAGGATAGAAACACCGTAACCGTGTTCCGACAAATCTGCGAACTTGTGGCAGCAGACCTCAAACTTGGCCATGTCCCAGCTATTACAATCAGCCATGTATCTCAATAAGAAGGGATAGTAATAACTTACGTAGTGTTGTAATGAGTGGGTCTCTTCACAATACCGAACTGTGTCTCGTAGGAAGCTTCGGTGTTTCTGACATCCACCGGAAACTCGACCTTGAGGAATTTCATACTTTCTCTCCATTCCACCTCACTTTGCATCTCAACATAAGATTGCTGACCTTTGAATGCAGCCGAAAGACTAATGTAAGTCTTGATCCAACTGTCCTTGCTGATCTTCGTTTCGGTCATGACGGTGACTCGGTGGGCATCGCTTTGAACAATCTTGGTCTCGCCTGGAGCAAGTTCCTTGCGAGACTCCAAGTGGTAGACCTCGACGTCCCAGGCTTGCCAGTAGAGCGGTTTATCATCGTAGATAACAAGTTGGTTGGCTTTTTCTCCCTTGGCAACAACCTCTCTTTCGGCTTGTCGGTCGTACAGAGATGTGATAGCACCGCCTTCAACTTGTACTTTCAGTTGCTCATTTTCTAGGACAAATACCCCTCTTCTGACTTCCTTGACAGTCACCTCGGGTGTTTCGGATATCTTGAAGGTCTTGATCTTGAGGACATTTCCTTCGCCACAAGCAACACCTGCACTGTTCTTACCGACTGGAACGATCTCCCTGCGGTGCCAAGGCATAGTATTGAGTGCCACTAGGTTTTCGCTGGCAGAATCCTCGACTTGTTCTACACCCAATGACTTGTAGAGTTTCTTAATAATTTTTTCTCCCGTTTCGAAAACCTTGGCGTAGATCTATTGCATATTAGTATTCATAAAGCCAAATCCAGAATCAGAATCATAAGTAAATCAGTGCGTTGTACATACCTTATCACTGTCGTCGTAACACATTTCAATCGAGCTACCTGGTAGGCAATCATGGAATTGGCACAGCAGAACGCTCTCCCACATGTCATCAATATCCTCCTTGGGGTACTTGAAGTCCTTGCTTTTCAAACTTGCAATGGTTGACATAAGTTCGATGTTATGCAACAAGATTTCAGACTTTCTATTGTTACGTTTGTTATTGGATTGTGTCGTGTAAGTTCCTCGGTGAAGTTCGAAGTAAAGCTCTCCATACCAAGTGACGAAGTCGAGCCCATCGGAAGCTTTCTTTTCAAGACTGTCAAAGAAGTCGTCGACGCTACCTCCCATGTGAACTCGTGGTAGGAGGCCCACGGTATCCGACATACCACGACATCTCCGGAGCTTCTCCAGGTGCTGCCAGGTTGGTCCTCCACCACCGTCTCCCTTTCCGAAGACGAGCAACGAGCTAGGATCTTGCTGCATGGACTTGTGTTGAGATACTGACCGCTTGACGTCGCCAAAGTTAGCCTCGGCGGTGTATGTCTCGGCTGGTGTCATATGACAGATAACCTGACTCCCATCAAGGGCTACCCAGTTGAATGTAGTGTGTGGGAAATTGTTGATGTTATTCCAGCTTAGCTTTTGTGTGAAGAACCGGTTCATACCTGCCAGACGACACAACTGAGGGAGTTGACTAGAATAACCGAAGGTGTCAGGCAGCCAGAAAGTCTTACACCTATCGCCGAAGTTGCTTTCGAAAAGGCGTTGGCCGTAGAGGAATTGTCTAACTAAGGACTCTCCACTGGGAAGGTTGGTATCGTGCTCAACCCAGCTGCCGCCAACAGGTTGAAATTTCCCCTGCTTGACCTTCTCCTTAACGCGATCAAAGACAGATGGATAGTATTGCTTCAACCATTTATACTGTTGAGCCTGGGAGCACGTGAAACGATGTTCACTAGTCGATAGTCAGTAATAGTTCATTATTGTAGCGCTGAAGTAAGACATTGTACTGCCATTGTGCAATAAGCATGCAAAATACGGGATATCGTTCCCAGATGTAACAGAGTGAGGATATGTAGCAGGAGCTCGCAAATAGTAGTTGAATAACACACTAATGTTTGAGCATGAAGCTAGACCATGTCACGTGGATGCTTCAAACACAGACGCAACGATATATACAGCTAAACTAACAGCTATTTGTCTCCAGAGAGTACCCAGTAAGTAGAATGAGCTATGACACTAGCCATATAGCTACGGAATAGTGTGTAGACGGGCCTGAGGCTGGAAACTTGAAATTTTGAAAAAATGGATCTACTCACGGATAACGATCCATCAGATCGCACTGGTTGCTCCAGGACCGCGCAACCTTCCTCTTAGTCTCGTCAAAAGGCCACAGCCAGCATGTATCGATATGGCAGTGCCCTATTCCGTAAACAAGAGGCGTCGCCGACGAGTCGTAGACTTTGGAGGAAGTCACGTGCTCGCCAATGTACTCCTGAGCAATTTTTCTACCTTTGAGAATTGAGTCTTGATTGCCTAATTCAAAGGCGTCAATGATCCTATTAGCAACTCTGAGTGCCTTTTGCTGCTCCCAGGAGTCTGTTGGGAACTCCCTGGCCGCATCCCCGATGATCCAGATATCGATCCATAGGTGCCGCGCCTGCACATTCACCGCCACTATTTCGGCACGGCTAAGTTGGAAATACTTATTTGGATCCGGCGGCTGAATGGAATCTCCACCTGGAGCATTTCCAAACATGCCATTACAAGCTATATCAAAAATGAGTTATTGCCTAGGTCAAAGCCGGGCTAGAATCACTTACCCATCTCAATATAAATTGTATGTTCTTTCCCATCACGGAACTTGTCAGGCAAGATCCACTCGACTCTTTCGCCACCTCCAGTCAATCCCTGAAGTGGTTTGCCATCCTCAGTCCATACCATACCCTCATTATTGGCGTCCCAGTGTAGCTCGAGTAGCTCTTTTTTGCGCAGCTCCGATGGCACGGTAATCTTTACTTTGAACCAGTGCGTCGACCATGATGGTCCGAATGATTCTCCAACATGTGTAGGTCTGAATTCGTGGCTGGTTGCTTCTTTGAATGTCGGTCGGGATAGGTCGGGCGCGTCCCAGACCGATAGCGTGATATGAGGTTCTCCCGAGGCAGTTCCTTCCGTTAACATTCTATTTAACGAATTCAATTAGCACAATCATAATTAAGAGGTTCGGATCGTTGCGAATAGTTCCTTACGCTCGCAGATTCTTGTGTTCATATTGTCCACCGCCATAGAACATAGCAATACGGTCTCTGTAGATATTCGGGATCCATTTACCGACTGGGCGTTCTGATCGCACTGGATACGAGCTCTTGAGCTCCTCTTTTGGGATTGTTTCGCCACCCATGATTGATTGTTGGATGGATGTAATAGCAGGTTCGAGTTGATGAGATTGATGTAAACTGAAGTCGTGGTTAACTGCGATGTTGTTTCAAAGGGAAAGAGGTAACCGCCAAGTACGACCGCTTGTTACGTACTTAGTGAGGTGGAGCTGGGTAGACAGGGGATAAGCTTTAAAAGCGCGGGGCTGGCCCACAACTACTGAGTATGGGGATATCTGTTTCATTCCCCGAGTCCCCGTAGTTATCCGAACTCACCTTGACATCATTCCAAGATAGTTTCTTGAGAAATTCCTCGATTGCAGTATTTTGAATGTGAGGAGAAGCTCGAACATTTGGATCTTGAAGTAGTCACAAGCTCATCTGAATAGTGCAGGGATGTTCTCCTCTTTGTGATGGTGGCACAAGTAGCTGCGGGGAAAGCTGCAGGTACAACTAATCGAGATCACGCAAATCAGAGTTCAACTACATAAGACTCTCTGTACGATCGAAGATTACGAGAGCATGATCATTATTGTAGAGGTCAAGATGATATCGTTGAAGAGGTTGAATGCGTTGATAGCAGCTACCCTTTAGGTCTTTTTTAGCATCAACATCATTTCAAGTACAAATTGGTTGGCACTATTAATTGTTCGATAGTCATTTGAACATTCAATTTCCACAAGACCGAAAGATTCTACAGAGTTTGTTGGGCTATTTATTTTATTTGCTTGCACACTTATTAACCGTTAATTCTTCGCTTTGTACTCTGACATTGCTTCTATATGGGTTTACCCCGCCCTCCAGTCCTTTCACTACAACCACTCCGAGATCCGACCATCTATCACGAAAGTATTAGCTTCTGATCTATCTCTGTGCTTCCAATATTCTCACGCAAGCAAAGGCCAGTACTAACCAGGGGTCTGGTCCATAACCCCCACCACAACAATCCGCTTCTTCAGCTCCTGTCTTCTCTTCTCCTTTTTATTCATACTCAGTTTTGCCTTCTCAACCACCTCATGAAAGTGTTCATTCCCCTTCTGCAACACATCCGGCGTGCCCTTCAACCCCATGAATGCTCCAATGCTTTTCTTCGGTGTCGGTGTATCGGGGTCTGTTGCTGTTCGTTTAGTATTCAGAGTTGTAACAATTTTGTTAGTAGGTGAATTTGTCTTCGTACCAGATACTCTTCGCAATGTGCCGGATAATTTTCCACCAAGCGCTGACGCGGAATTTGGAGAGTCTGGTGATTTGTGAGTGCTGTGGAAGTTGAATGGAAAGGGACTTCTCAGGGGGTGTTTACCGCTTGAAGAGCCTCTTTTGGTGTGCTTTTGCCCTGCGAAGGGTAATGGTGATGACTGAGACCTGATTGCTGGAGCCGGTGAAAATGATACGGCTTCTGTATTGTGAAGCACATGTTGCTTCTCGCGTGATGGAGTTCCGAGAATGTTCCAGTCTGCTGCCTTTTGTACGTTGGTGTATGATGCAACACTGCTTCCGCCCGGATCCTCGCGGAAATAATTCTGCCCATCTTTCTTTGTTCGAACTGTCAAGGGTGGCGGCATCGGGATATGATCTTCATGATGTATCTCGTGATGGACTGATGTTCCACTTTTACCCTGTTGCTGCTCATAAATTACCCGGTTTTGATATGTCGAGTCTTCAATGGCGTCGCGAGTGTTAGCAAGTGGGCTCGGTTCTCCGATGTGCCCTGCCATGAAATTCGTCACACGTTCCCGGTAAGCTTGAGAGGATATTGAGCCGGAGTCGCTAGGACTCGATGGACCGGAGCTATATGTTGATGATTTGAGATAGTATTGACTGTCATGAGCTGGTGGTGGTTGAAGAGGAGTGACAGGTAGATCTGCCGTGGAGTTTTGACCATCCTGACTGTAAGCGCTGCCAGAGCTATCAGACTCATCAATAGTTATATGCAACGGCGAGCGTTGACGCGTACCCTCTATAATCTCCCTTGTAGGATCACGACCTGTGAACTGCATCACTTTGGTCGTGGAATTTGACATAGGTGGCATTGGAGGTCGCTGCAACCTTGCCTCTGGTGACGAATTGAACCTGCTGAGTTGCGGCGTCTTTTGTCGTTGAACTGCATCGTTACAACTCTTGACTCCCCTATGTTCTAAAGATGGTCTTGGAAGTGGCTGACCATACGGTACCAAGCGTCCGTCAAGTCTCCTGCTGCGCCCTTGCGCCCTCGCCCCAGGAAAAACAGGAAGTTCCTGATCTTGTCGATGGCTCGTGGGAATATTGTTTGCTTGGCCACGTCCGGCCCTACCTTCGCCCAACGAGGACGTCGAATGGTTCTGTCGATCGGTCCATGATTCCCCTGACAATGAAGATAGTAGCGGACCGGGATCTGATTGCGGTTGGGAATGTGGGTAAGGTCGATGGAATAGATCTGGAGATTGGTGGGCCATGACAACTTCGAAGGCGAACGAGAGTGAAGTTACCTCGATCTGAGAGAGGGTGGCATATTCATTATAGTCGGAACGCATCTTGAAAATACTTGGGCGATGATAAGAACAAAGAATGAAGGGCTTTCAAGTCAGGCTCGAATCTAAATGTCTGGGGATAATAGAAACAATGGAAACTTCGCGGTATGATTCCAGAACAACGAAATCTAAACTGGTAAGCAGTGACATGCAACTTCCTAGACTTGATTCCTTTCGAGGAGTGGAACCATTCAATAAACATAGACTTGATCTCTTTCAAATAGCGGAATCACTCAATAAAGAGTTGTAAGGGAGAGTGGCGCCAGTATTGGTCAGTGAATGGAAGCATATTCAGATTGCTGAATCAAATCAAGATCTTAGTTAGAAGGCAACAAAGAGAAAGAAGAAACAGACGCATCGGAATTTCAAAAACAAGATCTAGGTCTAGAAATGAAGAACCTCAAGCATATACCAGCTGTGTGGTCCCCCACTTATGAGCGGGTACTTCCTACAAACGTTCTGTACAAACATCACAGCCACTGGCGACGAGACGCTGGGAGTCTGGGAGGAGTCGAATTGTTCAAACACTCGCTCGAATTTTTGCGCTTCCTTTGCGATCTGCACGAGTTCGAGCCGATTGGGGCTTCGAGAAATATTCACAATTGCATAACATGTAGCGAGGAGGTCTTCCTGTTTTGAGTCGGAAACCTGCCTCTTCGGCGTAGAAATAACAGGCCGACAATAATTCCTCAAAGACAGTTGGACAATGAAAATATTATAATATATTGAATCAACCAGAATATTCATTTGATAATAATAATCAGTAATAATATATTATCCCAAATCGGCCTTTTTTTCTCCCCCGGAGAGCTTGCTTACGAGAAAGTACAACTTATGCGGACTGAATGTCGCCGATTGAAGTAGATACTGATTCCGAGAAGAAGTTGTTTGCCTCGTAAGTGATTTTTGAAGTAATGGCATTGCGCGACCGAAGTGTTGAGAACATTGTGAAGATTGAGGTTACTCTAGGCAAAACGGAAAAGATCTGCAGTCGTCTCGAAACAAACTGATGGAAGCGGCAACGCTTCACGTCAACGAAAAATATATGCACGCCAATGGATCAATCGTGTGTTCCTTCAGTACTTTATTGCCACTTCATCTTAGAGATTGTAGTCGGTTTACCAGCGAGCTAGTCGTTCTCCTTTCGAATTGGCCGGTTCACAGATACCATCGCTTGCTTCTCTTTCCTTCCTATCTTCCATTACATTTACGGCCAGCCACGAGCACTTTGAATTCAGAATCAACAGCAATCTTTCTAGTTATAACCGAAGTTGGTAATGTAGAAGAACAGAGGAATCTCCTTAGAAGATCTCAAAGTAGGAGATCAGCTCCTTTTGATAATATACGTGAGTCGGACGTCTTCAACTACGCCGCCTGTGCCTTACTCTATATGTTGTCGACCAACCATGATGCACTCTCCTCAATTACTGTTACACAGCATTACTGGGGCTGCTATAAGTTAAGGGTGAGTATGTTGTGCAGTAGCGGCACAGGTATGGTACATGTCTCTTAGCAGCAGTACTGTAGATCTTCCAAAGATAACTGTGGCTGCGACGAGTACAAGATTGCAGTGCCATGTGGTGCTTATTCTTCTATCGAGATACATCTGCCATATGCAGCAAAGTATATTCTTTCGCCTTACGGCCCTTACCACATATATATATATATACTTGGTTAGTGGTCAGTTTTGGATATCGAACTGCAAATGCTGCTATATCGAAGTGGTGATCAGATGGCACCTGCTAGACAGTTAGATCAGGCTGCATAGTATCCAATTAAAATCCATTCGTTACAGGTGGAAAGGATACTCTTCGATGGTACGAAAGGATTGCGTGTGAGGTTTAGGAAGCGATTATATATCCGTGAAAATCAAATGTTCACTTAGTATGCTTAATTAAGTACCCATTCCGTCTCGCCTTGACAGCTCGTTATCACGCAGAAGCGATCACGAGAACCTTGAGCTAATAACACTTCATTGAGATCTAGCTAAGCCATCTCGCAATTCCTTCCCGACTGCCCATTTGTACGAAGCATAAAAGCTGGTGTCGGTCTCAAACCGGAGAGTCAAAACGCAATTCTTCCCTTGCCCTAACCCAGGTGTATGCAGCCATTGTTATCTCCAATTCCCCTGATTCCCCTTAAAACGCCATCGCTAAAAGTCAAGAAACTCCCAAAATCCGCTCATAAGCCCATTCGTAATTCATTTCATTCGTTTTGTGCTTGATATTGCTTCATAAAAGCGACTGCTTGTTCTATCGGATAGCCGATGAACACAGGTCCTGTGAAGACCATTTGCGGTCCATTGCCATGTTTGGGCATGCTATTCGGTTGGATAAAAGCTGGTTGCCTACTGTGTACTACCGACGGTGCAGGTTGGTCTTCGAAGTGGGTAGAAGGGGGCGCTTGGGCTTTGGGTTGATCGTGACCGAAAGGACATCTTCCTGCTGGTCTTGAAGCTTCGACTTGGGCGGCTTGAGGTGGACCAGGAGGTAATGCTTCATCATTTGTAGCGGCTTTCAATGTCGCCATTTGACCGAAAGGACCGCCCGTTGGTTTGGCTTGGAAGCTCTCTAAGGGAACAGAGACGGGTGCAGGAGGCGGAGAGACAGGTCGTTCCGAAGGTTGGTCAAAGATAGGGACCGATATACCCCAAGGTCTAGAAGGGCTCTCGCCCACCCTAATCTCCTTTAAAGGGCGATCGAATCGGCTTTCTCTGTCATCTGCTGGCGCTGATTGAGTGGAATGAACAGGCTCGGTTTCCTCAGGGCTAACAGCTTTCGCCCAGTTTTCCACCCTCTCGTTAGAGGCGCGTTCAACCTCATAAGCTTCTTCTTCTTCCTTGGAGGGCAACATGGGCTGGTGCTTCTGACCCAGGCCTTGAATCATGCTCACCAAATTCCCGTATTTCGCGTCCAACATTTTGATATCATCTTCATTTCTCTGATAACGCTTGACGCAGATTTCATGGCTACGAGGAATTTCGTGCTTGTGGGTCTCAAAATAGCGGGCTATCTCCTCAGGAGAGTGTTGGTCAAGATATCGGATTGGACATTTCGCGGCAGAGCCCGTTGCGGACGGAGGTGGGGAGGACATCGTTTCGGCATACATCTGTGCGCAAATCGGATCTGCAGAGTGATGGGGGGTACGATCTTTGGTATCGGGAGGGTTCAAATGTCGATCAGATTCACGAGCGCTGGTATCTTGCGAATCTGCCTTTTTGGCGTCTTGCTGAGCCTCAGACATGGTTACAAACGGACACGATAATGCACTCTTCTTTCCTGGCACAGTGAAGTCTTGTTCGAGAACAGTGGATAGCGACGTTCGACGTGCAGATAATCTCATATTACTACTTCCACCGGATATACTTTTACTCGTGGTAGATCCGGTCGACCTCCCAGTCATAGCCGCTAATCGTTGTGCTGCACGCCTTCCGTCACGTATCGCCACCGCAGTCTGGTATTTTGACGTTGGTTGCTTGCGAGGTGGTAGAGGTACAAGCCCATTCCGATCAGGGGTCGTCACCTCTAAATCCGGGGGAAGTTGAAGCTTCGCCAATGTACTAGCTATGTCCGGGTCTGCATATCTATCTGCGAGAGTTTGGTACTGTGGAGACCAGTTGGTTAGCCAGGGTCGTGCAAAGACTTCTTAAGAAACAAGTAGATGTGCAGTCAAGAAAAAATCAGACGGTTTGGTAAGTTATCGAGCATTGCTGCTTTGCAGCTTTGTTCTAGAGCTATTGTGATACATCATAGAAAGTGGCAATAAAAGAGAACTGTTGCAGTGCGACTTACTTGATTGTAGCAGAATATGAGCTTGTGCTCCAGAATCGTCTTCCTGTCACTTAGAAGTTGAACTTCATCTGCGAGATGATTGAAGTTTTCAATTAAAGTATTTGTAAGGTCCTCATAATTGAGATCTTGATATGTCATAGTGTATAAGGAAAGGGAAACTTGGATCATATAGAGATAGATATAAAGGAAGCAAGAAAGAGATAGAGGAGAGGAGGAAAGGAAAGAGGTTCAAGATCGAAGCTAAAATTTTAGCGATTGCTGTAGAAGTCAAGAGTCGTTGGGAAGTGATTAGGTAAGTGGAGTAAGGTTAGTCTTTTGCAATGGGAATTAACTACGAAGTATGCGAACCAAAGGACTTTAGATCCATGCTCCTTTCTCATCCTCATCAACTGTTAGATCATCTCACCCGCACTTTCTCCCTTGTAGGTCGGAGCCCACCTGGGCGCACTTTCTCAATCACATTCTGTCTGCCTGAAGTTGGTGAAGATCAAGCAGGTGCTTTGTAGTTGGGCTGGCTCCCTCTTTTTGTGAAGGATTCACATAATTTCCATGTCGGTTATACTAACGACAGGCGATCTATTTCTCCGGGCGTCAAGAGCTTCCATAATACCGAGATAGATCCTTCAATTTACCAGAGTGAGCACTTGTTAGAGGGTGAGCGTGAAGGTGGGTGGATGGTAGCATGGCTGTATGGCTGCATGGCGCATAGCTACATGGTAGCTACTTCATACCACACACAGAGAGCGCGGTATTCTGTAGTTGTAGCGCGGCCTTGTTAGGGGGCCGGCTGCAAGGTGCTAACTGTCCATGTCCACTGCAACACCACCACCACCACTCCCGACGCCTGAACATTTAAGTTATACGAAATGGACAATAACCTCCGAAGGCTTAGCAACTTCATGTTTCAGGCGAACTTTGTGGCTCAATCGACCTGCAATGCGATACCAGCTATAATTACATAAACCCGGGTCCTGTTCTACTTTTGTCCTTCGTTACTTGGTACTCCCTCGTCGTGCCGGCACCCGCTTAACAAAATCATGCTTGGGCGCATCATTTCGTACCCACCAGGACAGATGATTTGAGGAACGCGAATACCGCTGCCGACATGTCTCCCCAAAGCCCGTCGCTCAGGTCAATCTCATCTGCCGGATCAGTAGGGCAATTGGCACAATCGTCCATGATGCAGAAGACCGCGTTTGACCGGCTCCCAGAGGATATCATTCTACAGTGAGCATGAACTCGCCTGAACGGCCAACCTGATCGCAAGCCTAATCACATCCTCTAGGATTATACTTCTGACCGACGCCAACACCTTTGCTTCTCTCACTCTCCTAAACTCGAGGTGGAGGACTATTTCGCAGCAAGGCTACCTTTACTCCCACTTTTTACCCCGATGTCCCTCCTACTCTGCCGCACACCATAAGATACCCATTGTCGAAGATGCGGACAATCTGCCACGCCTTCGAAGCCTTTTCGCGCAAGAAATAAAGCGCAACCTATTCGAAGCATATCTGCGCCCCAAAGAAACCGTTATAAACCTTGTCTCTTCGTCGATCAGTTCATCCAGCGCACCTGGAGGCGAAGCCTGTCATTTTTCCATTTCCCCTCGCGGGGTTTTAGTGCTCGCCTTCAATTCATCTCGCATTCACATCATCGATGTTGCTGCCCCGGAGGTACATATCATACGGGAGCTCAAGATCTTGCGTCGGCCAGTTGCGGTGACAATCACAGATGATGGAGCTACGTTGGCGGTAATGTCTACGGATCTTCAGATCGACTTGTATGATCTGAGAGTGCGGCCACCGAAGCATATCCGAGCGGTAGCTTTAGACCATACTCCCCGAACGATTGCTCTATCTGCCAGTGGTCAAGTCCTGGCAGCGGCTTATGAGTGAGTTGTTTTCTTTTATCCTAGTGATCACCTGTGCTTTTCCATATTATATTATACTGGCTCAAACCTGAAAGCCTATCTTCTCAAATTCTCCTTACGATTTTCCACTTCTCATTCACCGAAGTGCTACTGACATTGCTATTCATTAGCTCTGGTGTAGAATTAACTTCCCTCCTTGAAAGCGGCACAAGTCGCGCTGTGAAAGCATACGGTGTTGACTCTTTGACTTTCTCTCGTGAATCTGATCTATTGCTTGGAACCACTCTTCAATCAAGAAATCCGAGTACTGTCGTCATTACTGCCCCATACTACGACTCCGGTAGCCACTCGCCAGAAGAGAGCGTGAGTGCGCTATGGACGACTTCCATACTCTTCCCGAATGGCAGCCGCGACTGCAGCCATGCAGTCCTGTTACCAGGCTCTCAAGAGAATTGGGCATTTACCTATGATCGGATATTCGAAACATTCCGTGCTGTGCGGATTGACGATTTGCGTAATGGCAAGGTTCACTTTGTTGGACCGAATGGCGAACCTCCCGCATCAAAAGCGGCAGCGAGCAAGTCTGGCGATTTAGTGGCCGTAGGCTACAATCGCGGTTCCATCTGGCTTTGGGGAATTCCTGAAGATCTAGATGCTATACCCAGAACAGACAATGGTAGCAATAGCAATGCAGGAACTGAGCCAGGAACTCCCCTTAGTCAAATCGGACGTCGAAATAGTGCACCTTCGCTACGGTCCATAAATAGATCGCTGGACCACAGCAATACTAGAATCCCACAATGGCAGCTTCTGTGCGACAAATCCCGAAACACATTTGTTGAAGGTCGGCAAATCACATCGTTGGATGGTGTTAGCGCCCTAAGTTGGGTTCACGACAAAAGCACACGGCTTTATGGCGATAGGCTCGTTGCTGTTGCCCCTGGTGTGAAAAGCTCGTCTATTATGGGCGGCGAAGGCGATACTATGAGCCCAGTTGATGGTGGCCGTATCTCTATATTAGACTTCACCTGTGGACCAAGCTCCGGGGAGAAGACTACCACCATGATAGAGGTAGGTCTGCAGGAGCCTGAGGCTTTAGAAGAAGAGCATCGCGACTTAGATACCGAAGTGGCCATTGTTAGAAGAAGAACCGTGGCCCAACGACGAAGTGCACGTGCAAGTCTTGCTCGTGCAGCCACCACAGTTGTGCAACCGGACCCTCCGCCAATACCCTCGCTACACAATTCAAACGACATATTCAGTAATGCCCCTCCCGCGGTCTCTAGGCGCATGAGCCACCCGCCGGCCACGCCCGACTACATTGAAACTGCTTCCATTGATGAAGATCCAGAGCCTTTTGATGATCCCTACTCTCATACTGCGCCTCGCTCAGGTACTACTCTTCGACGAGCTGCCACAGCTGCTGCGGTGAACAGAAGACTGCATCCAAGATCGATGATCCAAGAACACATCGAGTTTCGTCGCGCTGATGGTAGGGAAGACCACCCACATGAAAGTGATGCAGATAATTGGGAGCCACCTCCTCCACCTTACCAGAAGGACCCTGTCCCGCCTCTCCCCGCACACATTCAAAGATCTATCCTTGCGGAGCATGCAAGAAGCTTGCAGAGGGTGAGCACTCACCATACTCCTGTGCTAGATTTTCCAGGTCTTGACGCCCCGGTCCTTCCGCGTCCTCTTCCCGAACCCTTACGCGAACAAAGATATCCTTTCAACAGATCCGTAAGCGATACGACGGCTGCCACTACAGAGACAAGCCCTATAGATGATGAAATTACCAGACCAGTAACAAGCCCACCAGATCCCGACTTTGATGACCTCTATGACGTATCCCCAGTTGGAACTCCACAACCATCTCCTCCCAGAAACAGAACGCGCCAAAGTTACGAACAGCCGATAGGTGTAAGCATCGATGATACAGAGGTAACAACTCTTACATCCAACCCTGCAATGAGGGCCACTTTGCAACAGCCACTTTCTCCTATACCTCAATTGATGAACGAAACTCTTGATCAACGATTATTAGATTGGGAATCTACGGGAGTCGAGGACGATGTCTCAATCATGCAGGAGAGTAGACCTGCAACGGCAGTAGCGCAAGAAACTATGGCTGAGCCTGTGTTGCCACCACCAGAGCCTCCTATTCCAGTCTCAGGGCCAGATATCATCCAGCCCATACGTCATAGTTTCACATTCCCGCAAGTTGGAGACGCTAGCTCGCAGCCTGTAGAAGCAGAGCTTGCCGAAGGATTCACGCCAATCTGGAGACGAGTAAACACTGCCCCGACTACTATCAGTGATCCTAATCAGCCCCAAGCACAGGTAGAGCTTCCAAGTGCCGATTTACTGGAACGATTCAATCGCAGAAGTGGCCGGCCAGTTGGACTCACCGATCCTTCTAGGCGTAGATCTGGTTCATTAACCCGAGGCTCTGTGCCCTACCAGGATAGTACGAATAGACCTCCCCGTCCGCTCACTCAGTACGAGCCTCCTCGCACAGCTCCAGATCATTCATTTCCCTTCCCTCCTCCCCCAATTCCTGCTACCTCCCCACAGAGCTCAATGCCTATCCGCTCAAACACTCTTCACATTCCCCGCTCTCGCCGTTTAAGTGTTGGTTCACAAAGATACTCCGCAGCACCAAACTCTCTCCGTCCGCCACTACAACGTCTGGAAACTATCCACAGCGCAGTGTCGAATCCGAGCGCACTTTACGGTATCCCGATACCGGTGACAGTGAGCAGACAGCCTAGTAGAGCGGAAAGAAGCGCGGCCAGAAACATGAAGGATGCGAAAAGAAAGGGGTGGAGACAGAGTATGAAGGTTAGGAAAAATAAAGATCGGAGTGATGATGCTGCGAGTAGCGCGGCTTGGATAGATGTTACAGAGGCCGCGAGGATGAATCGTGACTTGATGATGGGCGGAGCTGCTCCAGAACAACAACAGCAGCAACAGAAGAGGCTGGGTGGGAAATGTACTGTTATGTGATATTTATGTATTGGTTGCATGGGCTTGGGCAGTACGGGAAGGCATTGTATGAATTTTTAATACATCCGAGAACGAAAAATATGTGGTTGTGCTTTTAGGGTTACGATTTTGGGGACCAGATGGCATATTATGATGGGACGACGGTTCGGTTTTCTTCTCTGTTGTCGTTTTTGAAAGATATTATTTCCCTTTGGTGGATATGGATGGATGGTTGGATGAAGAACCAATTAGAGCTGGTGAACAGTTGCACAAACAAGTGGAATGAAGTATATGATCATACATGTTCGTCATCTTGATTCCGGTGATATTTGATCTCCCATTGTCCCACTAATCATTGTATAATGATACTTAATAAATCTATAACGAGTTCTGTACCATCCCCATCCTCTTTAGAGGGGGAGATATTCTTACTGCGCCACGGCAGACTAGGCATGACGCATACCCAAGGTCTTCTTTTAGTGACAGTCACTCCAGTCTCATAGGTGCGCTCTATTTAACCAGAAAATGAATCATGCTGTAAGAACGTGCCTCCAAAGGCCAAGGACCTATGAGGTTCATGGCTTGAACAAGGAGCCTCGTCTTACCGTAATCGGTGGCCTAGAACGGTTGCCTACAAGGCTGCCGCCCCAGAACATATATACTCATTTTTCTCGATGAATCCAAAAAACGCCAGTTTCAGATTCATACTGCCGCATTCAAGTCTTGGAGTATCTAGCCATCTCCTTTTCTGAATTTAAAGTGGTGGTAAAATAGGAAGGCTACAAGACAACCAACCAGTACCGAAGAGAATCCAGTCACATTCGAATCCCCAGCCTTATATATCCAATAGACGCATCACTTGAAAGACTACCCAGCATGTCCAACGACGCGATGCCCCAGCGGCCTCTAACTCCCTCCGGTGCGCCCGACCCCTCGGCTCTTCTCCACTACGGCGACAAACTCATCGACATCAGAAAGCGAAACCAAACCCTATTCACCCAAGCCCAAGAATCCCACCTCCACCGCAAACGCACCACCGCCACCCCCATCCCCATCCGCCGCATCCTAGCCGAACACCACCAATTCCAAGCCTCCCCTCTCTCCCTCCCCTACCTCACCTTCGCGCCCTCCACCCCCTCCCTCCTCACCGCCCACGCCAGCATCGAAGGCCCCCCCGAGAGTCCCTACGCCGGAGGGATTTTCTGGCTGCACATCCGGTACCCATCCGAGTACCCGAAATGCGCGATGCAGGTGCGCTTTCTCACGCCCATCTACCATCCGAATGTGAGTGCGGAGGGGGAAATCTGCATGAGTATTCTGGACTGCGATTGGTCGCCGATATTGAGCACGAGGACGGTGCTGCTGTCGGTGTTGTCGCGGTTGGATGATCCGGAGTTGGAGGAGCCGGTGAGGGGGGATGCGGCGAGGAGGTATCGGGAGGATTACCCGGGGTTTTGGGAGCAGGCGAGGAGGGATACGGAGGTGTATGCTATAGGGGAGGAGCCGCCGGTGGGGGTGGAGGTGGAGGTGGAGGTGGAGGAGGGAGGGGATGGTGGAGAGGGGGAAGAATTAGACGGGTGAATATACGCGTAGGGGGGCGAGCTGTGAGGGTTTGGAAGTGCTGAGAGGGCTGGAGAAGTTTTATAAAATTGCCTATGAATTTCACTTCTTATCTCTTATGGGTCTTTCCAGCATATGGAACGACGTAATGTAATCCTAAAAACTTTAAGGGCGCGAATGTCTTCGAACACTGTTCGACTCAGGTCAGGTTCTCTTTGGGGCCAACTAAGTCGCACAACTCTGTACGCAATTTAAGGATCCCGCTAGAGAGCCGCAAGCATCTGCTAACACGCACAGTGCGCGTTCAGAACGAGACCTACTATAGATCAAATTTCCTAGCAAAGTCGAAGAAGTCGCTTTAATACTTTATTTATTCATTTCTCTCTAGGTCATCGAGTCTTGCCTGTGCCCGCACTCGGACCCTTAGGAACCTCCACTCTATCTCTAACCAGGAGTTTAATCTTGCCACCACCAATTTCATGACCTTGACTAAGAATATCCACGTCATCCTTTACGTCTGCACCGGCACCACCTCTCACCAAACTCTTATCATAAGATCTCGCATCAATCCCAAGAATACCACCTACGTTGTTGCGATCCCCAGGTACTGAGAACTCTCGGTATGCGTAGCGCCATTCGTTCAGGAAAGTTCGGATGGCTTTGCCCACTTTGTCTTTCCCGTTTTTGCTGTGATGGCCGGTACCAGTGATGGCGTAGACTGGACGGGATTCTTTGCTATTGTCGAGCAGGACGCGTTCTAGGTATTCAACTGCCTCTTCAGGGTGTAGACCGTGTAGATCAACGTAGAGCTCGGCATTTGTGTTGTTGCTCTTGTTACGTTCTTCATAGAGCTCACGAGCTGCTTCACGATGGGCTTTGCGCATCAGGTCGTTTTCACTTTGGCCACGAAGACTGAGAGCTTTTGCTGCACGAGCATCGTTACGATTCCAAGCTTGGGCGGCACTAACACCTTGTTAATGGAGAAAATGTATTGGAGCAAGCGAGTACGAACCTTTGTAAGAACTTGTTCCTCAGACCACCATGCTTGATCGCATCTTGTCTGGCCTTGAGGTATGCTTTATTGGCTCTTTCACCCGTTTCCAGCCATGGTATATGTTGTGGAGGCGCAATAGCCTGTGCAGCAGCACTGTTCTCACCGTTCCGAACGTTCGTAGAGCTACCATTCCTGCCCAATTTCTTCTTATCCTGCATCATGCCTGGGCCGGGAGATGGAGAAAGCTTCACCACATCTGCAAGTGAGCTTGGGCTAGGGGCATTTTCCTTATGTCCGTGCCCATGACCACCTCGTTTGCCATGGTGCTTCTTGCCCTTGGTAACCACAGCACCCAAGGATGGGAAAGCTTCCGTATCGTCAAGGGCAGGTGCTGCAGGTCCATCTCTAGCTCGACTGCTAGGTCTTGATCTTTGACTGGAAGCATCACTGTTATAGCCTTGCAAAGCCTTGAAACCAGGAGGTGGAGTGAAGCTTCCCTGCTGATAATTGTTGAAAGCACTTGTAGAAGAATAAGAGTTAGACCACTGATCTTGCCCTGACTGTAGCGCTGGGAAAGCATTGAAATCCTGGAATTGGATGCTGGGATGAGGGTTTGAAGTTGGCGGGGTTCCGCTCTCGTCAAGAGCAAGACGATTCATGAATGAAGATGGATCATGGCTGAAAATGCATGTATCGCCAGCGAGGCAATTACCCATAACCCAGTACCTGTATGAGTGTAAGGGAAAGAATATCTGCCTGAATTTGGGTAAACTTACTTGCAAATGTGATTGCTTAAATCATGACTGAACCTGCAATCAGCGCGGAGACATTGCCCCGTAGACAACCAAAATCGACAGACGACACCACTTCGCTGTTGACCCGCCGGAGTAATCGGGCGAGGTACGTCTGAGGCCATGGATTTGCCGATGAGAACAGCTTTGGCCTCATCCGTCTGTGCTTGGGTAGTGGCATCACCCGATTGACCATCCATGAAAGCGGCAATGGTAGCACTCATATCATATCCATGGGAAGCAAGAGCAGCCTCAATTTCTTCGACTGATTTCGAAGGGCCGAATATAGAACGTAGCATTTCATGAGAGCTCATGTCATTTTGTTGAGGCGAAATGTATTCAGCGGCGGCCGCATTAAGACCACTCTGAGCTCCGACAGACGAAGACGTAATACTAACGGCATCATCATTCACAAGCCAATCTACATTTTCACTTCCAAAATCCCCATATATTTCTTGCGTAGGGCTGGTATCAGTCGGGAATTCGTATGCGTTTAGGTTTGGGCTGTGAGGGATCGCAGGGCTAGAGAAAGCGAGGCGAGGGGATGGACGCGGTGAAGTGAAAGGGGAGGCTGTGGAGGACTTGGTACGTGAAAACGACTGTGGAATATATCCGGGGGGTGCTAGCGGACTGACACCCAAACGAGGGGATGAGGAAACCGGAGTCCCGACACGTGGAATCTGCCATGGAGCTGGTGAAGGTCGACGTAAGACAGTATGTCGCATCGGCGGAGGAGACCCGGCATTCGATGAGCTCTCGCGATATCGCCATAATACATCCAATACCACATTTTCCAGCACTGTTCCCGTCAATGTTGTTTCCTTCTTCAGCAGCTCTTCCAGCTTATCCGTTTTGTCTTCATCCTCAAGGGAAGCATCCTCGAGGATGGGCAGGCAGAGCTCGTAGGTCTCGTCGGCCACCATTGTCGTAGCAATTCGGATTGGAGTGGATGTGTGTCGGGATTATATTATTAGATAGTTGAAGGGGATGTAACTTTCGCAGCAAATAAATCTTGTATAAGTTTAAGAGAATGATAAACCGGAGAAGGCTAAAAGGTAAGTAAGATCGATGGGGGGTGAAGTAGGGAAAGAGCAGCCCCAGTAACAAGCAAGGCAAGGTGGTGGTGGTGGTGGTGGTGACAAAGAAGGACACCGGCCGCTTACATCGTCAGCAGACGGAAGGAACTGCTGTGCCTGTGCCTGTGCCGGTACTGTACGGGTGCCTTTGGCCAGATGTATCTAGAATCTGGACTCTGGATGGAAGAAGAGGTCGAAAGGGGGAGTCGAAGATAGAAAAGGGATCGAGTAATTCTCCAAGGCTCAAAGTTGTCGTGGGGTTGAGCTGAAGGTGGCCTATAATATCACGCAGCCCGTTATGTTCTCCGTTGCTTGGTTCTTAGTCATTGGCTAATAAGGCTGGGGAGGTTCGGAGTCGGTGGAGAGATCGGGCGAGAGGTGGAGTACGAGGAGAACGGAGGAGTAAGGAGGAGGGACGGTCAGCGACTGCGATGAAATATTCAACTTATGTATGTGATTTATGTATGTTTATATCTTCATGTTGTGCTTGTAGGTTTTCGCTCTTGTCTCTGGCCAAGGACAGGCTGTCTGCACAAGGGCACAAGGGCATTTTGTATTCTACTGAGCGGCCTTATGTTGCCCGCCTTACCTGGTGAGATTGATTGTGTACCTCCGACTGTATTATAATCAGTGAGAACTATTTTTATGATTGCGCAGTGCATCGCAGAGGCATCGAGCAGCCAGGCTGGCCGCAGGCAGTCTCCAAACGCGATCCGATGAGGGTTGCGCTCCTTGCTACCTTCGACCATCCGGTCGTATAGATGCATGCACAGATGTATACTTACGAAGTACTTGCGAAGTACTTACTGGCCTCGACTTGTTACTTGTTCCAGGTCTCAGCATCGCGGCGACCAATCCGATCGAGATGCCGATACCTCGACAGTACAAAGTAGGGAGCCGTCACGGCCGTTCGCTCAATACATTGCCCACCGGTGGCCCTGTGGAAAATGGTACGAAGCCGGAGTGAGCCGATCTTTATTTTCGGGGTTCTGCGTTACGTACCTGGATGCGCCAATAGTGACGTAGAAGCAAATGCGGCGTTCTAAGTACTCACGATAAAAGCTCACTCAGAAGAGATGAGAATGAATCAAATCGCAGAGTAAACTTACTTTCTCAAATGTATCCAATCTTGCAAACGCACCTCATACTCAAGTAGAAGAATCAACTAATCAACGGATTGTGTTCATGTCTCCATTTCCTCCCATTCCTGCCTTTCCTTATGTAACAAGTGTGCATTGAAGCTGCGCCTTCACTAGTGAACATCCTTCCCGTTTCACAAAGCGCATCAGCGTAGATACCAGTAAGGTGGTTCCTGGATACACTCACCACCGTTTACACCTGTTTACTCTTACCACCATTTGTCGATACTGTCCAATACTGTTCAATGCACTTGTGAACATACATTCCTCATCCATATCTCATCTCCTCGTCCAACAACAGCATCTGCGGATCGCCATCGCCATCTAACAAACCATCTGCGAGTCCGCCATCATGCCGGCCGATTACAGCTCGACCGCGAAAGCTTTAGCCCTCCCTATAAGTCCGGTGCCATCTCCTTCCCCCGAACGACACGCAGAGAGACCTCCTTGGTCAAGACGTATATCATCGGGAGTAAGAAGAGGAACCACTGTGTCTCCATATTCGAATCATCAACCAACATCCTCTCTACGAGATCAACTCATCCGCAAAGCCGACAAATTACAAAGAAAGGCCATCGCAACATGGCAGCGGTTATCGCTGCTGCAGAAATGTCTTGCGGCGGTAGCTCTCGTTCTCAATATCGTCTTGATAGTGCTATTTTTAGTATATCAGCATCAAATCTTTAGCAGTCTGGCACCTTTCGCGGCAAAATGGTTAGTCAAGCGGCTTTCTTCTGTATTTTACACTTTCGGTGCTCCAAACACTTTCACACATTTACAGCTCCCTCGGATCTTTGATACAGCCTCTGCGGGGTTTCTAATGTTCCTCTGATGCTCCTCTCCGGCAAGTTTCTTATGGCATGCAATTAACTAACACTTAAAAAGGCGAGATACACCGGGCGGGTGGATGATATTATGGGCAATATGTTTCATAGCAGCCTTTCCACCTCTAATAGGCTACTCGTCTACAATCACAATCGCAGGCTTCGTATATGGGGTCCCTAAAGGGTGGGCCATCGTAGCAAGCGCAACAGTAGCAGGTTCACTCTGCTCATTCCTCGCCTCACGAACCATCCTCTCGAGCTACGTCCACCGCCTTGTAGGGAAGGATAAAAGATTCGAAGCGCTCGCCCTCACACTCAAACACGACGGGGTGAAAATCCTCTGCATGATCCGACTTTGCCCACTTCCCTACTCCCTCTCCAACGCCGCCGTTGCAACCTTCCCCACCGTCCACCCGCTTATGTACGCCCTCGCGACCGCTATCGTCTCCCCCAAACTCTTCATCCACGTTTTCATCGGCAGCCGCTTAGGCTCTCTCGCGAGCGACGAGGAAATGGACACCTCCACCAAACTCATCAACTACGCGAGCATAATATTTGGCGGCATACTCGGCGCAAGCGTGGGCTACATCATCTACCAGCGGACGATGGCGCGCGCCAAGGAGCTTGAAATTGCCGAGCTGGAATCAGGACGAGCGGAAGTCGGTTTGGGTGGGGATATTGCGGCGAGGAGAGGAGAATACACGGATGGAGATTTCGGGGAGACGGATTCTGCGGCGCTGATGAACGATGATGATATTTCCTTGTGGGGACATGATAATGCTGCGCAGCTTGGGGAGTATAGGGATGACTTTGGGGATGATGATGACAACGATGTTTTTGCGAGTGGGGATGCGGATGCGGTGTCAGCGGGGAGGAGGTAGAGGGAAGAGCGGAGGATATAGAGGTGGGAATAGACGAGACGGGCGGCTTTTGATACTGGAAAAAGGGGACTTTTTGCTACGATACGATACGGATGTGTATGGCTATCTGGATACATAAGTGTTTGTATGAACTTGGCGTTTGGGGTGTATTGGTAAGAAAGATATGCTTATGAGAATTGCATTGCAGGACGATGTTTCGGGTGGTATCGAAGCGGAATGCTGCATGCCATGGACGGGAAAGGACTCAGGGAAACGGTGTGGGTGGACGACTGGTTGTCTATATAACGCTATGATAGAAAGACTTAGACTCAACATGTTAGAAATCATGCCATGAACGGCCTATCACGAAGTGGATTCTTGAATGTATGAATTATACTCGGCAATAAATGATTCAATTTGGATTGTTAACGTTAATAAGTTCGTTATCCCTTGGGTTCCTATTCCAATTTTCATCTCCATACCCCGAATCGAATGAATGAACGCTGCACCGCAGCTATCTTGTATTTCCTTTTTTGTCCCTCAACCATCCGGACTCCAGCCCCGATGATGAACGCCTGCACCAGCGAGCTGATTATATATACCTTGAACGAATGTATATGTAACTCCATTGACGCCAACTCAAAACCAACCCATTAACCCTCCAGCCCAAGAAGAAAGAAAAGGCTGCAGAAATATGTATAAACGCCCCACCTCCTCAGAAACTCAAGCAGCAAGCCTCGCCAAAAAACACACAAAAGGCAACACCGCCAAAAAGCTTGCCCGACCCATCTCACCCCTGCCCACCTCTCCGATTCCCTTTAACGTCTTTTCATGTTTCTTCTGCTCGCTCGGCAGTCTCTTCTCGCCGGGCTCGCTTCTGCTTCTTGAGCGGAGACGCTTCTCGCGCGACTTGCCGTTTTCTTCGTCGCTCAGGTTGTCGGAATCATAGTCGAGACGACGGTTGTGTAGACGTTGGCGGCGGGATTCTTGACGCGAGAGATGGCGGGCGGGGGAGCGGGAACGGGAGTGGTATTTGGAAGAGTAGTGCGAGGAGGAGGGAGAGGAGTCTTCTTCTTCGTGCTCGGGGTCGCGGAGGGTGGTGGGGGGTTGGTAGGTGCGGGATGAGGAGGAGGCGCGGGTTGGGGAGGGGGAGAAGGTGGGCGGCTGGTAGGTGCGGGTTGGGAGGGAGGAACGGTGGATGTTGGGAGAGGGGGAGGGGCCGCTAGAGCGGGTGGAGCGGTCGTCTGTGAAGCGGACGGATTGGGATCGTTGGGGGAAGGAGGATTGATTGTTGTTGAGTTGGGGAGGAGTGGAGTTACGGTGGTTGGGAGAACTATTGCTGGGTAGAGAGAAGTTGGGAGAGAATCGAACGGATTGAGATCGTTGGGGTGGGAAAGGTGGTGGTGGTGGGAGATTGGCATAGTCTATTTGAGGGGATCTGCGCTGATTTTCGGTCATTTCTGGACCTTTGGTGTTGGCTGATTTGATATAGTCGGGCCTCATACGCTTGTCTTCATGTGCAACCGATTCAGGTGTTCTGTCGGAGCCGGATAGAGAACGTGTGCGTTGACCACTGGACCATCCTGATGGGTATGCGGAGTCTGGGTTGGCAGATGCAATGGTTGCGCAAGCAGAACTTCCACTGAAGTTTTCGGGATGAGTGTATACTTGACGACCACCCATCAACCAGAAGCAACGTCCAGAGGAGTCCCAGAATGGACCTGAGGTGCCTCCAGTAGATGACGTGTCTATATGATGGAGTCTAGGTGGGTCGACCTTTGAAGCATCTGCAGCGTTGGAAGTCATTGTGCAAGAATGAATGTATGCTTGTAGAGTTGACACTTTAATGACCAAAAGATGAATTTGCAGAGAAAGCTATGAGAGTGTGACTGCAAAAGAAGTTCTGACACTAGGACGAACTTCATATTGAGAATGAAGGAGTTAATGTACAACTTGTACTATGGCGCAGTTTGCTCACTTGACCTTTGGAATGGGTCTTTCGAAACGGCAAATCCATCCGTCCAGACGTTGTGGGGAAGAATATCGCATAGCCATTCTCTGCACCTGCTGATCGTACTGAGGGAGCAGGTTACTCATAGTCGACCAATGCAACAGCCGTGTTGGTTGTTCGACATTGGGTGTTTTCGTTAAGCTGTACTCCCAACGACCGATTCGACCAGGTCCGAAGCCAAACGGGCTGTTCCTGTGTGCATAGATAAGGCCAGGCTGAGTGCAAATGTTATCAGCCCACGTTACCAGCGAGAATAATGCGGGTTGAAAACAATCCAGTAAGTGCCGTAACCGCGCGATTATGGTTCTTCGTAGCCTTGCAGAAAGGTCGTCGACCTTGGTCGGACCGGGCTGCGACATAGGTGCGTGTGTTCTGAAATAGACTTCTCAACCAACACAACCTGAAACGAATGCCGCATTTCAATTGTTCTTGCCACAGTTCGCAATGCATCCCGATAATGAAGGCCATGTTTGGTTTTGAAAGGAAGTTACGGTTCATTGGTAGCTTTTGTGCTTACAAAGCCATTTCATAGACGAAGTTACACTAGCGCCTTTTCCATACTGTAGGCCAAAATTCGTCCGGACGTCAAGCAACTGAATCCTTCTCGTCATTGAAACATTTTCGAGAACTTCTCTGACCTTCCCGCAGCAGCCTCTAAAGCCCCAACATATCGTAATATTCTACTTTGTGGCGAGGTAAGTGTTGGTAATGCTCCCAGAGCCAATTTAACACCTAGAGTTGGAAGTGACGTGAATTCACTTGCTTTAAGAGGATGCCAGATCCCCGTCTACTGGGAATTAGAGTAGGGTAACTTAGATGCAAGGTTAAGTCCATATTTTTACACAAAGTCTAGGATGTTTCAACAAAAAAGGGTCGAAATACTGAATCAGGATACAGACATTGCGAACATTGAGCCTAGCTTCTTTCGAATTCTACTGGATGGGAAACATTTTAAATATATCACGATTGACCCCGGGACTTATTCTACGAAAGAGCTTTGCTTGACTTCAGTTCTGCAGAAGAAACTACCGCGATTGCCGGAGGAGGAAGAGACACAACCATGGAACGTAGCGCGGATATCTTTGCAAGCTGGATCTCCAACCGTTGTTGAGGCTTTCCAAGCTTCTCTTCCAACAATCAATTTCCCCTATTTCCCTGAACAACCAACGACCGTGGAATACCATTCCCTCAAATTCATTCGAACATTGAAACCAAACGTATGCTTGGTAGCATCTGCAGGTTTCGATCGGCCTGTGATTGCAAAATTTGCCAACTTTTACTGGGAAACAGACTATATCGCTGAGATTCAAGCATACTCTTGGCTGCATGGTCATGATATTCCTGCTCCTAAATTTCTTGGTTACATAACAGAGAATGGACGTGTGACTGGATTGTTGATTGAGAATGTCAAGGGCCGACGAGCTACGCTGTCCGATCTACATCTCTGCCAGGACACACTTAGACGTCTACATGACTTGGGTATAGTGCATGGCTCTCTCGACAAGAATAAGTTCTTGATATCGCAGGGGAGGGCTGTAATCATGGGTTTCGAAACCGCTGAACGGTCAGAGGATCCAGATGAGATGGAAAAGGAAATGGAGATGTTGACAGAAAGATTTCAACATAGTACAAGTCCAACGGGTGAATAAGTAGCCAGGGAACTCCTTATTTTGAGACGGTTTCATAGCTAGCATTACTTGCGTAAATGCTATTCTTAAAACAATAATTCATCCATGATGTTCTCTTCACACATTTTCTCGGCTCAGTGGTGAATTGATATCGATGAAGAAAAGGGGTGCATGGTGCTGAAGCGAGATCGGTGAACTAGGAAACCACTAATCTACGTTGATCCACATTATCCTCATTGTCCATAAGTTGTTCAGCATTTCTAAGCACGAAGTATGGTTCACTTGAAGGTGCCTTGGGGTAATTTATGACTCTGCGGACTATAGCGCCTTAGAACGCACGAATGACATCTTTTAATATAGAGTTTAATTGTTGCTCGAGTGAATAACACCCCTCCCGGTTGCGGAGACAAATCTTTACATAATACTGCCATCAAGCACTAGTGATGGGGAATATCTTTCATCATTAAATTGACTATCACAGCATCTCCAACTCTTCTCTAGCTTCGTACCTTCAGGTAAACAAAATGGCAACTTCGCAGCCCAATGTCAACGGCAAGGAAGATCTGAAAGATCATACCCCATCTGAAAGACTGTCTTCACTATCCCTTTCATCACAAACGATTCACGCAGATGACTTCCTAAACAAAGGTCAAGATGTCGCTCCTCCCCTTCACGTTTCAACCACGTTCCGGTACAGCAATAATCCTGACGCTCTCGTTCCCGCCGACGAGCACGACGTAAGTCACTTTCTCGACAAATCTACCCCACCTTCCCAAAGCAGCAAAAATATCCGGTGGGGCATGGCTATCGAACTAACCCCTCCTCTAGTACAGCGTCCCTTCCGACAGTCACATCTACTCCCGACACACCACTCCCAACACCACCCGTCTTGAAGCAATCCTAAGCAGCATTCTTCACGGCCCCTCTCTAACCTACTCATCCGGTCTCTCCGCCTTCCATGCGCTCCTCGTCTACCTAAACCCCAAACGCATCTCCATTGGCGGCGGTTATCATGGCTGTCACGGGGTCATTGAAATCCACCAGAAGCTCACTGGACTCCAAAAGCTACCCTTAGATTGCGCTGCTGAAGATATTCAACGAGGTGATATCATTCACATCGAGACGCCGCTGAATCCTTACGGAACCGCGTACGACCTTGCTGCTTTTGCGGAAAAGGCCCATTCGCGCGGTGCGTATTTAACTGTCGATTCGACTTTTGGTCCGCCCCCTCTGCAAGACCCGTTCCTGTGGGGTGCGGATGTGGTGATGCATTCGGGCACAAAATATATCGGTGGGCATTCCGACATGTTGTGTGGGATCCTTGCCGTGAACCCAAAACGGGTGGAGGAAGGGTGGTTCAAGGGCTTGACGGACGAGCGCTTGCACTTGGGTAGTGTGATGGGGTCGATGGAGGGATGGCTCGGGATCCGCAGTATCCGAACTCTGGAAATCAGAGTCAAGCAGCAGTCGCTCGCGACGGGGAAGATTGTCGGATGGTTAGCGGAAGCGTTGAAATCCGATGCGGAGGACACCGAGGCAGTTCGGAAGACGGTGCTGAAGATTGAGCATGCGAGTTTGCAAGAAGAGGATATCAAAGACGGGTGGTTGACGAAGCAGATGCCGAATGGATTTGGGCCTGTTTTTGCGCTAACGATGAAGGAGGAGAAGTTCGCGAGGAGACTACCGAGTAAACTGGAATTGTTCCACCATGCGACTAGTTTAGGGGGTGTGGAGAGTCTGATTGAGTGGAGGACGATGTCCGATGATACGGTGGATAGGAAGTTATTGCGGGTTAGTATTGGGATTGAGGGGTGGGAGGACCTGAAGGAGGATTTTCTTAAGGGTTTCAAAGCATTGGTGGCCGAACAGTAGGTTTAATGTATGCATTTAGATCACATGTGGACTGCGTTGTAGATATATTTTACATTATAGAGTGTATCTAGAATAGCCTTCACCCCATCAGCATTGAAACAAGCATATTAAACAATAAATCCACTCCGTGTGAAAGCAAATGGGTATCTGAGATCTAGCAAAAAAAAGCCACAGATGAGCAATATGCAAGGATCCCTTTCCTGTTTAGTCCGTATCTTCAGTACCGCTCATTATTCCTAGATTGCCAAATATAAATTCCACATCACAATCTCCTGATATACTAGAGCTCATCCAGCTCTTTACCACGCGGTATAATTTCTGACCCACCACAGCTTCATCTGCCGCATCCATCTCGAGACCAGGCACAGTATTTCCGCGACGGACATACATATCTTGCTTTGTAGTCTCCAACATTAACTTTTTCACATCTTCACCGCCCGTCCGGATTATTTTAACCAGTGAGTGCAGCTGCAGTTCTTCCGGGATTGCCTCGAATGGGAGACGAATCGTCTGAGCACGCTTCAACTTTCGAGGCTCTTTCGTAATGCTTGATAAAGTGGAGAAAGACTTTTGCCTGTTCATCAAGTACCCTCGAGGGTCGCTGTCCGGGAGTGTTGTCTTAAAACTCTCTGCGTCAGATTTAGGGTGCTCCTCAATCTGAATGCTTTGCGGAGTGCCGAGACTAGCCAAAGCCGCAAGATAGCGATTTTTATGAGGAGACGGTTTCTCGACAGATTGGCTCATAGGTGGCTGGATGGGCTTTTCTTTCGCAGCTCGAAGCTCATCTCGTCGCTGGCGAGTCGCCGCCTCTTTCCTATTCTCGAAGTCCATGGCCCAATCAAGTTCGGAATTGGGTTGTCCTGCTTCTGGAGAAACCGGTGGAGGTGAGACCTGTACTGGTTCTCTATGGACTTGGAAAGGCTGATACTGTTGTGCTAGTTGTGTTTGGTGCAATCTGTCAAGCTGGAAGCTAGGAGGCTTGAAGGGTCTACTGACCGGTCGAACTCTCGATTGTTTTGATTGTTGTAGAGCTAGCGGTACGGTATTTGGGGGCGACACCATTGATTCTTCTGCAAAGCTCCTAGCTGTAACAAAGTCACGGCCTAGCGGTCTTTGCACAGCCTCTGTACCGGCACTGGAATTTCCAATACTGGGCGGTGGAGAGTCTTGAGGACGCATTGTTTGGTCATGTATACCTGGCTGATTCGAACTTGCGCTGGTATTGACACTCCCACCTCCACCATCTGCAAGAGAAGCAGTCATTTTGGCAATTGTCCATGGATTCAGATGCGCTGAAGAGCTAGACCCAGGCCTGCTATTAGAGCTTTGACGCTCGCCATCCCCGCGCTTCCCGAAGACTTGTGTTGGCTGTCGGTAGTCATTTGTGTATTCGATATGATCACTGGACATGTCGAAGTCCCATCTTCTTCTCTGCTTATCTGTCTGTTCTTCCAAATGTTCATTGCTACGAGAATTCGGTGGGCTTTCATTCACAATGCGCCCATCGGTATCGGACGTTTGACGATCTAAAGTGCTGTCGGAATTTGCCAATGGATTTGTCCCTTTGGATGCTAGTGAGATTGGAGATTCGAGCGTAGAGTTTATAACTTCGGGCTTTCGAGCCAGAAGGATGTCAAATCCGTTCGTTTTCTGCCGGGTGTGTTTGTGTCCTGCTGCGGAGATAAAGTCACAGCCACCGTAAAATTCTCGGAACATCTTCTCCACAGCATCCAAAATGAGCGACTCATCTTCAAAAAGCACATCATCTTTCGCTGGCTCAACATTCGGATCGTAGCTGGCTTTCGGACAAAGAATATTCAAGCGTATGAAGGGATTTTTGTATTTCTCAGAAGCAGGGTCGGTTAAAGCGTTCTTCAAATACTTCTTGAAAGCTGTAACGATTTTCTTCATGGAACCTTTGTCATGCGACACCGGTCTGTTATCGATGGATAAATATTGTCCATGACCAAGCTTCCCTAGGTCCGCATCGCGCCGCGGCAAGAAAGCCTCCAAACAGAAGCTGGAACTGTTTGTCAGCAAGGCAGGTGTGCCAATACCATCTTGGACAGCCGTCTCCATTTCTGCTGGAGGCAGACTTTTGTCGGAGGATGAACCGGGGAACAACTTCGATATCTCTACGCACTGTAGAGCGGCATCTCTCCCGAGAACCAAGGACACAGAATCTTTGATCGTCCCCTGCCGGCGAGGCGCGTAAGACCAGGCACCTTTGGAACCTTTCACGATCTTGAGACTGAATTTGACGCTGATTCGGGCCAAAGCATACGCTTTAACGAGTTCTTGGATTTTTGTTAATGTTTTGGGCGCCTCTTTCAGGGCATTCTGCTTCCTTACAGGCAACTTGGCGATGAAATTCGTCACACATACCGTTGTTCCGAACGGATGAGAGGTCCGAGATTGAGTCTCGATGCCGCCAGTAGACTTTAACTTGACACACGTGCCAACAGGTTGATCGTTCATTCTAGTGGTCACCGAAACATTGCCAAGTTGGCAACAACTCGCCAGGGCCTCTCCGCGAAAACCCAAACTTTCACCACCAATGGTACGGAGCTCTTCATAAGATCCTAGTTTGCTCGTATGACCACGTTTGCCCAACAAATTAAGATCTTCCGCTTGAATTCCATGTCCGTTATCTCGAACTTCTATTTTATCAATGGTGTTTTGAGAAATGAGAATATCAATGCTTGTGGCTTTAGCATCAATGGCATTGTCAATAAGCTCTTTGATGAGAGAAGTAGGAGTCGTAAGAACCTGAGAAGCACCCAAGAGATGAACTGTCGATTCTGGCAATGCCTTGATTGCCATCTTCGAGCGCTCTGAATATGGGAAGAACGTATATAACAAGTACAAGGGTAAAGATGCCGCAAGATACTACAGGTTGAAGAAGAGAAGAGAAGTAAAAGAAACGTGTTCAAGGGCACCGTCCTGGCTCAATTGCGTTCGTCCATCACGTCGTGTTAAAAATATCTTATGCCTGAATCTCATATCGTTGGTCAATGAATGGAAGGAAATTGTTTATTCATGATACAGAAGTTATGATTTTTCGCCACTACGTTTAGATAAAGTCTCGAGCTCTATCTTAGTGTTCAGCCTCGTGTGGCTTGTTTGGCGGCAGGTGAATGAGGGGCTTTTGAACATGGTCCGTGCACAATTCGACAATTTGAGGAAATCGAGTCACACTTATCGCAGCGTTATTGGATTTTACGACGCGGAAAGCATACGAATTTCACTCAGATTCTGCTCACGAGGGCTCTCATATTACTTCCAATCTAACAGAGTAGTCGTTTTCAAGACGTCTAGACCTCTGTTTAGGGCGCTCTGTGTGCGCAGGCCGCCTTACAGAAGTACATTCATCTTTTCTTCTGCCAGAATGGCTACCAATTCTGCTTCACACAATACAAGTAAGGAATTACAAGAGGATTCGAAGAGGTTGTGGAGCTTTGAGCTAACTCAATTTCTTTGCAGTCGGTGAGAAAACCGGTCCGGTAACTGGTCCTCCGCCTCCAGTCTCGAGCGAAGCAAAAGCTGCCATTTCAGATGCTACAGGATCAAGCGCAACAGGTTCACATGTGCCGACTGAAAATGCAGCTGGAGAGGGAGAGAAGAAAGTAAAGAGCGAGAAAGAACGTATGTGGTCCTTATTTTGGTGAATCTATTCACAAAGGAGGGGTTTCCAAGCTAATCATCTAACTGTGTAGTCGAAAAGGAACGCAAAAAGGCTGAAAAACAAGCCAAGTTTGACCAGAAGAAGAAAGCTCTCGCTAGTGCCGCCTCCACAGCTGCCCCGAGTAAAAGTAAGGAGAAAAAGGCCAAGGCCGAGAAAAAGGCTGTTGAGGAAGCCTTGCCGGAGTACGTTGAAGACACTCCAGCAGGAGAAAAGAAAAGTATGTTTCTCAGCTAGTATATTGTGTATTAAGATTCTCATTCTTTCTGCAGTTATCAAATCATTCGATGATCCCCAATACAAAGCATACAATCCAATTGCTGTCGAATCAGCTTGGTACTCGTGGTGGGAGAAGGAAGGATTCTTCAAACCAGAATTCACCGCGGATGGAAAAGTAAAGCCCGAAGGATCTTTCGTCATTGTCGAACCACCTCCAAATGTTACTGGAAATTTGCACATGGGCCATGCTCTACCTAATGCTCTGCAAGATTTGCTCATTCGATGGAACCGTATGCAAGGTAAAACAACTCTCTGGTTGCCAGGATGTGATCACGCCGGTATTTCGACCCAAAGTGTCGTTGAGAATATGCTGTGGCGAAGAGAGCAAAAGACACGCCATGATCTTGGAAGACCCAAGTTCGTCGAGACTGTTTGGGATTGGAAGGATGAATACCACAAGAAAATCAATAGTGTGCTTCGGAGGATGGGTGGCTCATTCGATTGGACTCGTGAAGCTTTTACCATGAACGAAAATTTCTCCGCAGCAGTTACGGAAACTTTTGTGACGTTGCACGAGGAAGGTATCATTTACAGAGCTAACAGACTCGTAAATTGGTGCACGAAGCTCAACACCTCTCTCTCAAATCTCGAAGTCAGCAACAAAGAACTTTCAGGCAGAACGCTTCTTGATGTGCCTGGTTATGACAAGAAAGTCGAATTTGGTATCATTGTCCATTTCCAATACCAGATTGAAGGCTCAGACGAGAAAATTGAGGTTGCTACTACCCGTCCTGAAACAATGCTTGGTGATACTGGTATTGCTGTTCACCCAGATGACGATCGTTACAAGCACCTCGTTGGCAAGAAGGCTGTACATCCCTTCATCGAGGGACGGCTGATGCCGATTGTCGCTGACACTTATGTGGACAAAGAGTTCGGTACTGGTGCTGTCAAAATCACTCCTGCTCACGATCCCAACGATTTCGCTCTTGGTCAGCGCCATAATCTTGAGTTTATCAATATCTTAACGGATGATGGTAAAATGAATGACAATACTGGTCCTTATGCTGGCCAGAAGCGTTTCGATGTCCGATATACTATTCAGGAAGACCTTAAGAAGGCTGGACTGTATGTTGACAAAAAAGATAACCCTATGACAGTTCCGCTATGTGAAAAGTCGAAGGATGTTATTGAGCCTTTACTTAAACCACAATGGTGGATGAAAATGAGAGAGATGGCCGATGAGGCTATTAAAGTTGTCAAGTCAGGCGAGATTAAGATCAAACCAGAATCTGCTGAGAAGAGTTACCTTCGATGGATGGAGAATATCAATGATTGGTGTTTATCCAGGCAGTTGTGGTGGGGTCATCAAGCTCCAATGTACTTTGCCCAAATTTTTGGTGAAGAGCATGACGAAAGCAACGGTGATCTATGGTTCGCAGGTAGAACACAAGAAGAAGCAGAAAAGAAAGCTAGGGCTGCTTTACCTGGTAAGAACTTCACGCTCAAGAGAGACGAAGATGTCCTGGATACCTGGTTCTCCTCAGGACTTTGGCCGTTTGCAACCCTTGGATGGCCAAAGAAAACTCATGATTTCGAGACCCTTTATCCAACTTCTGTGCTTGAGACTGGATGGGATATTCTATTCTTCTGGGTAGCACGCATGATTATGTTCGGCATCAAGATGACTGGCAAGGTTCCCTTCACTGAGGTATACTGCCATTCCCTCGTCCGTGACTCCGATGGCCGAAAGATGTCAAAGTCTCTGGGCAACGTCATTGACCCCCAGGATGTGATTCAAGGTATCGCACTTGAGGATTTGCATCAGAAGTTGTTGGTTGGTAACCTTGCCACAAGCGAGGTAGAAAAGGCCAAGAAATATCAAAAGACAGCTTTCCCTGATGGAATTCCTCAGTGTGGTACTGACGCTTTGAGATTCGCACTCGTCTCGTACACTACTGGTGGTGGAGATATTGCTTTTGATATCAAAGTCATCCACGGGTACCGAAAGTTCTGCAACAAGATTTATCAAGCGACAAAATATGTGGTTGGCAAGTTGGGTTCAGACTTCGTCCCACAAAAGTCTGCGAAACTTACTGGCAAGGAGTCACTTGCTGAACGTTGGATTCTCCACAAGATGACAATCGCAGCCAAGGAAATCAACCAAGCTCTCGAAGACCGTGAGTTCATGCGCTCTACAACGACGATTTATCAATACTGGTACAATCAGCTCTGTGATGTCTACATCGAGAACTCTAAAGCCATTATCCAAGATGGCACCGAAGAGGAGAAGAGATCAGCTACCGATACCTTGTATACCGCCTTGGAGGGTGCATTGACCATGATCCATCCTTTCATGCCATTTATAACTGAAGAGCTTTGGCAACGTTTGCCACGTCGCCCTGAAGACAAGACGCCATCCATTGTCCTCGCGAAGTATCCAGTTTACGAGGCAGAATTGGATGATCCAGCGTCCGAAGCTGCTTACGAACTTGTGCTAGGTGTATCCAGGGGTATCAGATCTTTGATGTCCGAGTACTCCCTCAAGGATGAAGGAAAGGGTAAGTGACTACAAACTTGTGATACATGACTTATTGCTAACCCAATTTAGTGTTCGTTCAAACCTATGACTCAACATCTCATGAAACTGTCAACTCGCAAATCCAATCCATCAAATCGCTTTCCGGCAAAGGAGTTGCCTCCCTGTCAGTACTCTCCTCAACCGATGACCGCCCAGCTGGTTGTGTTGTCTTCTCCGTATCCTCGGCAGCGGCTGTATTCCTTCATGTCAAGGGTCGTGTAGACATCGATGGCGAGATCCAAAAGGCATCTAAGAAGCTTGAAAAGACTCGCGCAGGTATTGAGAAGCAGAAGAAAATCCTTGAAGACCCTGCCTATAAGGAGAAGGTCAGCGTGGAGTTGCAGGAGGTTGAGAAGAAGAAGTTGGCAGATCTTGAAACCGAGCAGCGTGGTTTCGAGGAGACCATTAAGCAGTTCGAGACTTTAAAGCTAGAGTAGATGATAAAGTCATGTAGAAACTCAAAGAGAGCAAAAAAAAGGTCTCGACATTGAAGTAGTCTTATTAGACATTGTCCCAACTTGAATGATACCCCAAAAGCCTGATAGTCAATGATGATTCTTCTGCAGTTCTCTACTGAACCTAGAATCCTCTGAATTGTGTCTGTGTAGATATACCGCATATCAGATCATCCTCCGCATGTGCAAGAACGAGGAATAATAAACTCCAAGTTAAATTAGTCTCCAGGCAGTCACACTAACGAATCTAAACTGCGGTGACAAGCAGTGTTCTTGCTGGCACCTGGGAAATCCGCGATAATGTTAATTGTGCCCATATCAAGAGCAGTGGCAAATGTCTCCTTGTACGCCATGTTCAAGACACGCATTTTCTGCTTCCGGGATGATGGATATTGGCGGGGTATCTGAGAGCCGATCTCACATGATAAGCATACTGTGCTGACCTCGGTATCTCAAGGTGTGTAATTCCCATCAAATTCATCTTCGAAACAGTCAAAATTGGAAGGAAATATCCAAGTCGACGGGAGAAATTGGAAGCGAAGTCTCGCGTATTTACCACGCTCCTTCCTTTTCCTTTTCCTTAACCTTCCTTCCCCAATAGTTGGACTTCCGTAATCGTCAATATTTGAGCAGAGCATCGCCAGTACAACCTTCTTCAGGTTGGCTAAAGATGGCGAGTGTGAAGAGATACGTTGTTTGGCCTCCCAAGATCAAACATGTCGTCCCGCTGGGACATTTATATGATGGTAAGCCACTTCTTAGTCATCATCCAGTTGTATAATCTATCACCATCCAGTTGAACAATCTGACATCAACCAAGAGAGCGGGAACTCTTATCCAAGAGACGGAGGTAGATCTACAGAGCTCCCAGGCGGAAACGCTCTTATTCAATTCAACGACACCTTTTGCCACAATGCCGCTGGGCAGTTTTTAGGAGTCTCGGAAAATAATGTAGCTCTATGCACCAACTTTGACAGTCCAACCCGATCTAGATACCTAGCGCCGGAAGGATCAAATAACATCGATATCACTGAAAGGCAAATCCCAGTTCTTGTCGGGAGGTTTCCCGATGAGGCCGATACCAAGAAAGAAAGAGCCTGCATTTGGACCTTTGGTGGCATTGTTTGGTATTTGATCACCGACGGTGCCGCATATGGATGGAACTTCTTCGAAAAGCACAATGTCAAATTCGGGAACGTCTTCTCAGACCGCGTCGAATGGGTCGGCATTGCCTCTATCAGCGTTGATTGGCGTGCAGGGACACCAAAAGTCGAAGCTGAAAGAGAATCACTTTCAGGAGGTCGGATACTATTTTCCGTAAGTATCGGCTTCCTCGGAGGACCGTCCAAACTACAGTACTGACTGCCTATCAGGGAGCCGAACCTCGCCTAGGGACATTTAGCTCACACACAGATGGAACATACATGTATGCTTACGGCCATCACGGTAGTGATTATAGTGGCAATCATGACATCGTCCTCGGTCGGGTTCCCATAGATAGCGCGAAGGCTCGTATCCATTGGCGATTCTGGGGCGGTGAAGGGAAGGGATGGTGCGAGGACTGGAAGGAGGCCGCTCCGGTTCTCCACAACTACCAGCATGGCCAGATCTTCCCAACCAAGCTGTTCGGAGAAGAGTCCCCTTATCGATATGGCTTCGTCGGCTGCACTCATACGGGTGACTCTAAGGTTATGTTCGGTAGAGCACGCAGAGCATGGGGGCCGTTTGAAATTGTGGAACTTATGACGGCCCATCCACTTGGGAAAACGTCAGACCTAGGCTTCACGTATTGTATGTACGCTCATCCCTGGGCTTTTCCACAGAGCAAAGGCGACTTGATGATCACCTGGAGTGAAGGAGGAATGACGGGAGGTGTGGTTGCTGTGAAGGTTCGTTTTGAAACAGGTATTGGTCTCATGCAACCTCAGGATGGAATGGGGCCGATACAGCAATCGGTATTTGACGAAGATGATCAAAATGAGCCGCAGAGTAGACAGGAGGTAAACAAACTGAATGTGCAGGAGAGGACAGGTGACCAGAATGCTTCGAGGGGAGATGGTGGAAAGAAGAACACGTTTGGGAAGGCGGCTGGTGCATTGTTTAGACGACTTGGAAAGGAGAACAAATAGAGAGGATGGATGGTGCTCGCCATTTCAGCCCCGCTGGCGTGAATGGTATACTTGTAGAGGAAGACATGCATAAAATATGAGTGAACTACTCAGCGATCGGTCGAGAACTTATGCCATCTCAAGAGGCTGTACCTGCGAGAAGATGATCACAGATTGATGCGCACAAATGCACCACTAAGATTCCAGAGGCAATACGGTTATCTCCAGCACAAAATATATCATTGCAGTTAACCAATGAGAAGCAGATAATACCTGGTCTCAATGCTTAAACAGTTGCCTTAAAAGAGAATACTAAGTCGTACTGAGTTCATCGAACTTCCTACCACAAAGCATCGCAAACCAAAAAGATGTTTTGTCAGAACATCGACCATTCCAGAACTGTGGCGAACCACCGCTGATTAGTAATCGACCCAGCTCCAAAGCAAGAGAAGCTCGGACCAAGCCTTAACTTGTCGCGAAACTTATCAAGAATACCAGTATTTTTCTACAGACACAACCTCGACGTTCATATACACAATCCGACGACAGTGATATTGAATTGCGCATCGACGAAAATTTGATATACCCCGAATTGTTCGAAGTAGGAGATACCAATTGATTGTCAGACCCTGAAGCGCCTGTCTCTCGAACCCATCAACGAGCGTGCAGCTACCTATCTGCCTATCTAACCTCACCTTAATCTCTCCAAACACCCAACCACCTTCTCCTCAAATGGCCAACTATCTCGCCTCCATCTTCGGTACCGAAGCCGACAAGGTCAACTGTTCCTTCTACTACAAAATCGGCGCCTGCCGGCACGGCGACCGCTGTTCCCGCAAGCACGTCAAGCCGTCCTACTCCCAGACGATCCTGCTCCCCAACCTCTATCAGAACCCTGCCTACGACCCGAAGAACAAGATGAATGCTAGCCAGCTGCAAAACCACTTTGATGCTTTTTACGAAGATTTCTGGTGCGAGATGTGCAAGTTTGGTGAGATTGAGGAGGTAGTTGTTTGTGATAATAATAATGATCGTGAGTATATCTTCTTCTTTTTCTTTCCCTGTCTACCCCAACCGATCCCTTCCCGCCCCCTCTCCCAACACTCTGTCAAAGCATCTACTAACTCTCCCCACCACAGACCTCATCGGCAACGTCTACGCACGATTCAAATACGAAGACTCCGCGCAAAAAGCCTGCGACGCGCTCAACTCGCGCTGGTACGCCGCGCGGCCCATCTACTGCGAGCTATCCCCCGTGACCGATTTCCGCGAAGCGTGTTGCCGTCTGAACAGCGGGGAAGGCTGTGTGCGCGGCGGCTTCTGCAATTTCATTCATCGGAAGAACCCCAGCGATGAGCTGGATCGCGAACTGGAGCTTAGTACGAAGAAGTGGTTGAGGATGAGGGGCAGAGATGAGAGGAGTGTGAGTAGGAGTCCGAGTCCGGAGCCGACGAGGAAGAGGTATTAGATGAGATGTGTGTGATGGTTCTGGAAGGATTCAAAGGATGGAAATTTGAGGACATGAAAGAGAGGATCTGGCTGAGAAATGGGTTGAAATCAGTGGAAGAATGAAACCATATGAAAGAGAGATAATAGAAAGAGAGTGTGTGGATGATCTCAGCTGCGACAGTGGCCTAGCATAAGGGAAAAGCATCATTATGATAATACCAGGCGTTTCTGGGCGCTGTTTTCTTTCCCCTTTTGACGCCGAAGGCAAAACCTCATGTATATCATATCATCAATCAAGTCAAACAGAAAATTTGGAAAATTCCACTTCGTATATTATCTCGTTCTATGCACAGGGTGATGTGGGAAATAGAAACTTTGGAGACAGACAATTGAGAATATCACCATCCATTATGTTGTTTGCGTCTGTATAGAGGAAAAAGTCTCGCATTCATAATCGAGGATACGCCAGCCAGCCTAAATCTACATGAGCTTGCTCTGCTGCTCTGCACCTCCTTCGCACCGTTTTTGACTAAGAAGAGAGAAACTGACTGGAGATTTCAGAATTGATTGAAAAGAAATGCCAGCAGTAGCACCAGAAACATATGATCTTATATCTCTTAGAAAAAGTAAATTTATCTCAATTCCATTTGTATCCGCTTTACGCTTATCCCCAACCCCGAGGCACCATTCCGTTTTATTATAGAGCCTCAAACATTAACTCTCCGCATCTACAAACTCATCCAGGCTCTGTGTATCAGTATCTTGTCTCTTCAACGTCGCCGAGTTCTCCTCTCCCGTTGGTAAATCCTTGCGTAAATCGTCGTGGAAATCAATCAATCCATGCTGGGCTTGAGATGTGCTCGTAGATTGGAGAGTGTTCTCGAGATCCTTCTGTTGGTTGTTCTCTGTCTGGGCAGAATGGGAATTGGCTGTGTGCGATACAGTAGGTGAATCTGCGTTGAAATCAATGAGGTTCTCCTGAGCCTGGAGTGGTGCTGCTGGGACCGGAACCGCTGCTGGAGCCGGTGGCGCTGGCGCTGGTGCAGGTGCCGAAGCTGATACTGGTGTGGGGGCTGGAACTTGTTCCGGAGCCTTGGCCTGTTCTGGTTGGTGATACTGTGGAGGAATTTGGTTCTTTTCCGAGAATTTCTGACCTGGAAGTATGGGGTAAACAGCAAGGATTTGCTCCGTCTGCTTTTCTGGTGTATCGCCGTCGCTATAATTTCGTCAGTACGTAGAACGCAACACATTATCGGCAAGACTTACATGGTGGCGTTCAATATCCAATCCAGATCTTCTTCGCCCTCCTCGGGTCCGCCGGGCCCACCTCTCACTGCCCTAAACAGTCTTGGGTGCCATTCGACACCGTCCTCCACCCTCCTAGCTGCCTCGTCTCTCTGCATATCCTCAATAAACGTCTTTTCGTCTGTTGCTAGTTCGTGGTTCCGTTCCTTCACTGCCTTAGCCGTTTTAGCCCACAGCTTTTGCGATTCCCGGTCATCTTGTTCTTCCAAAGGTCTGGATAATGGGGGTGATGGCCTTGCTCTGGTAGCATCGAAGAGAACTTCTTTCTTTCCAGTCTAGGCGCATCTCGTCAGTAGAGCCCGTGTATTCCCCAACAAAAGACTTACCTTGACATTTTTGATCGTCATCTCCCCAGACCACATACCAGAGAGTTCATATAGGACCTCTCCAGTTTTGTCGTTCTTAATTGTGCCCCCAATAGCATTATATGTTCCCCCAAAATAACCCTTCGTCTTGAACTCGATGTCTGCGCTCAAACCAAGCTCTGGGCAACGAACAAAGCTGTGGTCACCCAGCTCATACTTCATTTTCCCGAAAAGAATACCTCGAGCGTACATATTGGGCTGTGTTAAGATGCTATTTTTCAAGTCAGTATATTATCCATTCGTGTTACATCCATAGCTTGCAACATACTATCGCTCTCCCTTTGGCCCAGTACCTCTGTTCAGGAAGCGCAAAATGGCAATGCCCTCCATCATACTAGCTGCAGAATTTCCCAAGAATTTACTGCGAGGCTTTAGGCATCCGTCGATTCGAATCTTATGTTCTGGAGCCATGTAGAAATAGCTTGACTTGGGAGGGTGATGCGAGGTCTGTTCGGAGATGTAGTAGCCTTTCGTGTTGTCTGGGAATTGCCAATAGCAGGTGTAGATTTCACCTAGAACAGGGTTGAGAGGCTTCTTAACTCCTCTGTAGCAATTCATTAGCAGGTTGTGCCTTTTAAAGTCGACGAAATAGCTCACGGAGGTTTGATGTGCCATCCACTTAGGTAGAATTTGACCACCGAAACAAATCTCTCTACTGGATCTTCGACGTCGGGCATAGGTAATAATGTCTCTGGATGTGCCATGAAGCTATACGCATGTCAGCACATTCAACTTCCATCTTTTCCGGGGCATCCCGTCCGAGCTATCTACGCACTTGGTGATTCTTTCCAGCATGCTCCGAGGTTCGAGAATGAAGGTAGGTAGGACGACGCGGCTGAGATCCGCTCCAGGCCGAAGCTGTGAGATGATGTGCGAAAGGACTGTGTTCAACCAGCATGTTAGCCTTTACCCTCTTCTCGGCGTGGGAGATTCTGGAATGTCCTACCATTTCCCTGATCTGGCTCAACGACAGTAGTCTCATCTTCTGGATCCGATACCTTCGACTCATCGACGGAGGACCTATTGCCTATCCCATGACATTAGTTCCCATGACGGCTACTTCGTCCAAAAGGCGTAGCGACGAGAGCTGCAAAAACAGAAGAAACGTACTTGCAGCAGAGTGCCTCCGGTGAGAATGTCCCAGGCTAACCATCCTCACGGCTTCAAATCGTAAATAGAGGCCTGTTCGAGAAAGGACTTGGGTAAACGGAAAAATATCTTCTGCTTCGTACCCACACCTTTCCAGGTAACCTTAAGGTAGGGCTGCGGAGTAGATCACGGTCAATATTGATGGAGGGTAATTTGAGAGCTTCAAGGCTAGTCGTTGTCGCTGTCACTGTCGGGTTGTACTGGAATAGTAAGAAGAGAAATAAAATGTTGAGTATGTCTAGCACAGGGTGGAGCGCAGAATCTTGTGCATTCGGAGGTTGAGCTGCGAATGGGGACTACTGTCACTCACTACACCGACAGGCACGTCACAGGCAGATGTACTAGGGAAACGGAAATTTAGGTCGCACAAACGTAGTCATAGTCAGATAGTCAGATGTATCATCAAATAGAAATCAATAAATAGTTGCATATGTAATACGGAAATACGAAATACGTACTTTAGTATAAGTATGAGTAGGGGGCACTGGGGGGTGATCTTGTGGTATTTAGTGGGGGTTGACATGAGGATTTCCTGTTTAACCTATTTCGTCATCAGATCTACTTGTAAGGTTACGGTCTAGGCTTCAGGTGTGAAATAGCAACCATCAACTTCATTCGCCTAAACACCCATCTCTTTCTTCGGCTTGGAAAAACCAGGCCAATCTGGGACAATATTATAATATTTCATTGTCCAAATAACTTTTGGGTATTGTCATCGGCCTCTTATTCCTGCACAGGAGAGCCTATGCTATAAATCGGCCTTTTTTCTGAGCCGAAGAGCCGATATACCGGTGCCTGATACGTTTGACGGTTTGACGATTTGACGGAGAATGAGCTCGGGTGTGAGTGGATATGGATGGAGTATTCGCCAGGTAGAAGTCTACAACCAAGAGGGAGGAAGCTATCTAAAGACGCGAAAGATGCGACACATCAGGGCCAACAGTTGTTGCCTGTGGAGGGTCAAGTTACCTTGATGGTGATGATCTTCCGGGCGGTTACCTCACACAAGATGTACTTGAGTTTCTTCTAGCAGCAGTAAAGACTGGCTTCATGCGCGTCTCGCGTTGGTACCCGTCCGACCAAGAGCAACTCTCCAAGAGCTCAGACGACTGAGATGAGATTGAAGACGCCCAAGGGGTAGAGACCTTGGAAAGAGACTATTGAATGCCTTTCTTCAGCTATGCTCTTCAGCGCCAGCGCCAGGGAGCACTCGATACTCTTCCACGACATATTTCTATCAAAGATATCCTAGTCAACAACAGCGGAAAAATCTCAGGTGTTGTATACTGGGATTGTGTCTCGGCATCACCATCATGGAAACCGTGTCAGGTTCCCGAACTCCTTGGTGGAATAGATCGAAGTGAGGAACCCCAGCGCTGCGTCTAGTTCTTCTCCAAGAGTAGCTCTCCGGCTCCCACCGCTAAATAGAGTAGTCTTTGTTCTTGGGGAGAAGTAATTGGATATCTATCACGCAAATGGATCTATCCCAATGCTGAGTCAGCACAGATATATTCACACCGTGGGATCTCATAATGAGGATATCGGGTTACCGACTAATCAAGCATAATTCAAGCCCGAAAGATTATCTCCTTGCAAGTTCTCTCCGCGCTCCCGCGCACCAAGACTTCTGTTATCATTACACCAGTGAGTGCCGAAACTTTACTTCAATCCAAGACACCCGCAGATTCCGTACCTGTAGCCAGGCAATGGAAGAAAGACACCAGTCAGATATGCCTAGCTTGCTACGTGCAGTTCTCATGCGTCAATTCTCGCAAAATTGTCAAACTCCGAGTCCGACCCTTACACCGAGTGGAGTGATAGTGGAGTCCAAAGAGTTTTGTCGCGGGGGAAGGTGACCAGCGAGGCTCCGGTAGTTCCGGTCTACCCAGGCACGAGCTCGATATATGGAACCATGTCACCGCCGGCAGCCCTACTGACGAAAGTTCCGCTGTTCTAAGCATGTGCTTAACAATTTCGAAGTTGAGTCTCCAATTACGCACCTCTGCTTGGTATTGGAGCCGCTGGAAAAATCGGTATGGTCACTGACACGGTGGTTTGGCGTTGATCAAATTCTCCCTTGAAACTTTTTCTCTCTTAATGTTGTACATTCGCTTTCTACCGGGAGCTCTAGACTATCTACATTCCCAGTTCCAAATAACCCGTACAAGACTACAAGATCGTCAACTTTGAGCCTTCCCCAACCCGGTTTCTCCTCTCTGCTTCTTCCTCTCCTCCTTTCTCCTCAATACCAAACCCTCACTCCCCCTCTTTCAAACATCAAACTCCCCATCGTCCTCCTCCCCCTTTAACAGCCTTCTTCCAATCTTCTCATTGCCTTCTCTACCCCCCCTCCCCGACGCGCTCTAACCATTTCCCCTCCCAAACCGTCCACCAAGCCCAAACCAACTTCTCCCCCTCATCCAGCACACCTACCCTCCCCTCAGTATTCCCCCTCACCACAGATCCCGTCTCTACAACACGAGGAAACCAGCCCGGCTCCCATACCAACTTACTCCAACTACATCATCGTCGTGCCCGTTCTCTGCTATTTAAGACCGGCTGAATCTCCGGTCTCGTTGTGTGAGACTTCGGAACTGTAGTATATATATACTCATCGTCTACCAATTCATCAATACCTTGATCAAGCATGAAAACACTCTGACTATACCAAAGATTTCTATTCCGTTTCCTCGTCACCAGGCCTGTTGCCTCCTCGTAGTTGATTGAACTAAGTATTCCTCCCTCTTAACCCTAACAACAATTCACAACTCATCAAGCGCATCCCCGCACTTAACAGAACCTCGCATCTCCTCCCATGGCTCTCCTCAAGCATGAGAATCACAGCCATCCCCACCAGCTCTGGCAATCTGGGACACTCCACCCAGAGGGAAAGATATGCGATGATACTTCAGACTTCTTTTTGGGGGTAAGTAAAACATCTCCATTCAACCTAATCTATATGTACTCACTCAAGTCAACAAGTATAATACACCCTCTTCGGCGTAGGAAAAACAGGCCGATTTAGGATAATATATTGCAGCTGATTACTATCATCAGATAAATATTCTAAACACTCTAATATGATATAATGGTTTCATTGTCCAAATGTCTTTTGAGTAATATTGTCGGCCTGTTATTTCTGACCCGGAGAGACACTATACTACCCTCAACCAACCACAGAATCTTTCCTCCCCCGCCTCATCACAGCGAGCCTTTGAAGGTGCTTCTCTTGTAATGATTCGCGGGCGCTGAAAGCGAGGATAAGTACATGTCAATTTCTTGATTTTCTTAAATGTAAGCTATGGTGGTGACCCCGAGGGACGGGGAGATACCAGGAGATAGGTGGCCCGAGTTTAAGAAGTAAAGTAGGGACAGTTGGGTATGGACACGCAGCTAGTTAGCTTGGAACTATTAGTTTCCAGTTACGAGAAGCAAATAACCCATATCTCCTCTCTCCTCAAATCACATCCATGCCTTCAACCAACACGAAGCACTTCAAGAAACGAGACTGTAACTTTTATACTCATAAAATTTACTATATACCATATCTCTCCATATCCCATCATCTCATCGGCCTCTATACCACCGCAACCCAATCCAGACAGGCATATTCATTCTCGAATCCGATCAACCAAGCCCCAATCAGCCCTGTTCCAGGCCAGGAAGGTGAAGCCCAATATATCCCAGTGCCATCATTCCCCCAAGAGTTCCATGAAACAATCACGCCTATGTCCCCAAGCCCCGAGTCCCAATTTCCCAGTCCGATTGCCAATGCCGTTCCCAAGCCCCCCGTCCCAATCCCAATACCCTCAAAATATGCACAAAGGAAGTCGGTCATACCCATACCATACCATCCATTTCCCGGCCTGAAGAATTATCAAAAGAAGAAAACAAACATTCAAAGTGAGAGAAAAAAAAAATAAAAAAGCAAATATGCCCCCCAAAAAAACACCATCGCTAAATGATCAACCGGCCGTAGCGTATCATACCATACCAAGTGTTATGTATTGCCCCTCCCTTATGCGTTCGAACGACCATACCATTCGCCAGAAGGAGCAGGAGAAGAAATCAAGAATGCATCAGGCATATCAAACACGCTTATTATCTCTTTTCCTCTTCCTTTTCCTACAGATATGAATGATCGATTGTCTCCATGCCAATGACACCATGCTAAATGAGATGCCCCCGAACACCTAGCAAAGATATGTGAGACGCCGTGTGTGATGCCAATATGTATATGAAAATAGTGAAATGGTCGTGATAAGATAAACTTTTGTGGAGGAGCCAAGTATGTATATGGTGGAATCGAGAAGTTGTAAGTTAACGGGTTTGGCTTATGATCAGTCCTCTACTCTACCATCAGCCATGACGTCTCGAATAACAAGGAAACCTAATGTGTGTCGCAAAAGTACAACAGTCGTTTGGCTCAATGAGGGTTTCCATGTCGGTTTTGAATCGGCGAGAACTCCCCTCAGAAGCAAGGTACATTTGTAAGGAGCGCAGCCCTGGCCTCTCTTCGTTTTGTCGTGCCCCATAGCTCTGGATGATCGGTCGAGTACTCATCCATCGGGTTACTGTTGAAAGCTCGTTTCTTTCCAACAAACCTACGTCTGAGGTCCTCATCTAGCTGAGTAAATCCTTCTGTAGCGAAATCACATCGGTCGAACTCCATGATGCCACCCCTCAGACGATCGCAATTTGCAACGATCAAGCTCTGGCCATCATCTGTGAAGTCCATACCACCGATTTCTCCGAAAAAGCTAAGAACCTGTTTACTGTTGAACGTCTCGGCATTGATGATGTTGACATAGTCTCCCGGCTCGGCAGCAGCAAGTACCCTTCTGCCAGAGCCTATAGGCGAGAACTTCAATGCCCTTACGCCAGCCATCTCCGCAGCAATGGTTTGCACCGGTTGTGCCATTCCCGCACTATTCGTCCACTTTCGAGCATCCCAGATCTTGACTTGCATATCCTGATTTCCGGTGGCTACAGTCCACCCATCACCGGACCAATCACATGCGAATCCAAAATCGCGATGACCATCGAGGTCTTGTAATATTTCGCCAGTATCAGAATTGCAGATCATTACTCTACGAGTGTCGCCCACCATGACTCGGAGCCGTTGGTCAGGAGACACAGCTGTGCAATTAATAGCGTGGTCGTACATACGCGACGCGACGAATTTATTGGTAGCCACATCAAGAGTCCTGACACCTGAGTCATTCGATGCAAAAGTTACCAGAGGTGATGAGGAGTTTCGCGAAAGATGGATTTGAACATGGTTTGTGATGTTGTTGACATGCTCTGTAATAACACCCTGAGATGGCTTCGTCCCTTTTCGTGCTCGAATGTTCATCAAGCCGTACTGTCCAGCAAATCCACCGGCAACAACGAGATTGTGAGCAGACGTCAATGTCGATATTTGAACTTCGTCAAAGGAGGGATCAAAACTCCGCACAAGGGGATTACTCATGTCCATTAGAGCTTTGGGAGAGGACATGCTAGCTGTATTGTAATGCATGACTTTTGATGTACTGGCGTAAAAAATGCGATCTCGTGACGGGCATGTAATCAGATTTCGTAGTTGAAAGTGAGCAAGGTGGACATTATGTTGGAAATCCATACGACGAAATCTGAAATAGTTCTCATCATTCCGAAGCCTCGCGCCCTGAAATTGTTTCTATTAGTTGTAAGTATCACAACGTAACTACAAGTGAAGAATCAACTCACATGCCACTGAGGAGGGTTGACGTATCTCAGATTGGTATAGTTCTTATAAGTCTGACGGCGCATCTGTCGAGCTTCCAACCTTGATACGCCAAGCTCCGACCAGTCAATCCTTTGGAAATCGCACTCTTCACCTTTGAGGTCATTGATTGTTACAGGATCGATGTCGTTCTCGGTGCTATATCTAGCAACACCATGGGCTGCAGGACCTCGGTATCTTCTGTCTTTCGCTCTTCTCATTATGCGGGCCTGGTCAGCCCAATCGAGGAGAAAAGCACCGAAGTTCATATTGATTTGATCTTCCACTTCAGTATGGTCAGCATCAGATTCCTGATCATCAGCCCAGATTACATCCGAAGAAGGCAAATGAGAAGGAGAATTGAAAAGGCCAGCCTGCCCAAAAGAAAAACCATATATCACTGACGCATTTGCCCAGCTATTTATGGCCTCGTTTGGAGCCTGTGCTGAACCTACAAGAGCAGGTGGCTGGCTTTGAGAAGAAACTACGGTGGCAGCGCCATTTTGTGTGACTGCAGTAACCGACACTGGAGAAAGAGAAGTGAATGGAAAGGAAGCTGTACTCTGATTGTGGCTCATGAAAAGCTCATGATGTTCCGCTTGACTCAGTTCCAAATCCCCATGCTCTTGTCCATCCTGAATATGCTGTAGCTGGTGAGATACCTCTGACATGACTGCTGGCAAATCTGTCGTAGCAGCATCAGGCATAGGGGGAACAGGTAGAGGAGGCTCAAAGTCCTCAAGCCCCTCTCCCGGTCCGTATGCGAAATTGTAATTAGCGATATAGGGAGCTGCTTGGTGTAAATCAACCAGCACCAAATCCGTAGGCATCTCTCCCAGATTATTGGGTTCCATGGCTTCTGCGTTAAATATATCTATATCAATTTGAATATGTCCTTCATGCGAAAGAGTTGATGCTAAAGCCGCGCCTCCATCGGACATGTCCTGGTCTTCGTCCTCCGTCAGCTCCAGTAGCATTGAATCATCCGTTGCAAGAAATGTTCCGAAATTATTGCCATGCATCGTGTTCGGAGTGTCTACAGAACTGGCACTCGAGGGAACCTGAGTCGCAGGATTGTGACTTGCATGTTCTGTCAGAATGACGCCATTAGATGTGTCGATATCGAGGTTCTCTATCGAGTCTTCGGAAGGAGGGGTCGGTAGAGTAAAGGGCATTGCGCCGCCTTCGTTTCTGTAACTCGTGGACTTCTGGTATGAATAGTTATCATGAGCAAGAACCACTCCGCAATTGTATCTGGTCAGGGAGTTGTCGTCGGTATTGCGGGCATATACATCGAAGCTAGAGGAGCTTTAGTCGCAGAGAGTTAGTGCAGTGGTTGAAAGGCAAAGTAAGTAAGTAATTATTCGGGACCCGAGCTGTACAAGATGCGCGATCTGCGGTTCGGGTGGTACGAGGATGAGCGCCTCTACGAACAGAAATGTAAAGCTGCAGTGTGTGTCCGTGAGCGTCTGGTGTGGTGAGGTGTGGTGCGGGTGTTATATGCTATAAAAATATTGTAGCATTAGATTATTGGGCGGAAGATTGGTGTGGATGAGCCAAGGTGTACCCGCACACTTAGGAAGGAATTCTCAGTGGTGGCGGCGGTCCTTCGGCCGTGGGGGGTTGACGGTGGCGGGTTGAAGATTCTGACGGTATGTAATGAAATCGGCTGGCTTGTGCAAAACGAGGGTATTGGTGTGGGCGTGGACGTGGGTGTGTGTATGTATGTATGTGTGTATGTGTGTATGTGTGTATATGTGTATGTGTATGTGTGTTGCATGCGTTTCTCGGCCGCGAGGTTATCTAAATTTGACGAGGTGGGGATGAGGGGGACGTGAAGAGGGGACAAGCGGACGAAGGAGCGAGGATGACTGTATGCTTTTCGGCTTGCGAGCATGGGCTATGAATTTCCAGGCTAGGTGGGGTTAATGGTAAATGGTTAATGGTTAATTCGTTCCGCGTGAGATGGCTGGAACTATGAGTCTTCCGAGTGGTCGATCAAAAGGCTTGTCAGAAAAGGGTCGGCCCAAGGGACTCTCAACTCGCGAAATAACGATCTCGGGATGTATAGGAATGTTCTGCAAGGTAGACTTATATCCAATATAAAAGACGGACGAGGGGGGAGCATTGTCGACCAAGCCGTACCGCACTGGCCTGTACCGTGTTTAGTGCATACCGTGGACATGAACATGTACGGTGATTAGCCTTACCAATGGAAATCCGCCATCGGCTCGAATAGGAAGTGCGTAGATGCAGCTACGGCAGATGATGTAGAAAGCAGACAGGCGGAATATGCAAGATGGTTTGGGTACACCTACCTCTGTAAACCTACTTCGTTGCCTAGTATAGAATTCTAACCTTACCTAGTCTGCGACCATTTCGAGCTGTTCTTTGTTCCTGTCCTCCATTCAACACCCAATATCAATATCATCCGTTGTGATGTCAATATCCACGGACCTGGCAATGGTTCATGGTTCATGTTCATATCAGAATATCCTCGAAAATGGTCTGATAGTTGATTGGACGAGAGACAATGCCTCCTGCAAAGCGCCTCTACCCGATCCGATTGTACAGTCTGGCTGTATGGCAGCGACCAGATTAGATATCATATCAGATAACCTTATGCCTTGTTTAGAGACTCAGCAGGTGTCATCGCTTTGACCTCGAAATCGAGTCCAGTCGAGTCGAGCCGATATGACTGGACTGAAAGGCCATCGACTTGCCAACACCTTACACCTACACCTACACCTACATACGTACAACACAACCGAGAACACCTAACCAACTCCCGCTCCAGCCTCAACTCCAACTCCCAACCTGGACCTCGGGAATCACCTCACAAATGGTCGCAGCGATCTTCTTGGTGCTTCGCTGTCAATAAATCTTCCGTTCTGCTGCCGCTACTGTACACGAGCAACACTCCTGTATTATGCCATGCACTCTACGCATGCCAATCTGCCCCATTAAAGTACAATACTTCTGCCCGATTATGTGTACTGCAGAATGCGTTCGATGCACTCTAATCGCATACAGAATACGGAATGACATGCATGAATTCGTGACTGTAAAGCGCAAGTCCGATCCGCACGCCGCTGAGGTTACTAAATTGAGAGACATTATGTAAATGATGGGACGGCGACCGAAGCGCCAGCTTTCTGGATGGTCTGATGGGTGAGGGGGAGGAGGGGAGCCTCTCGGAGCAAAAGCTGTGGACCTGTTGTCGTACCACCGTGAATGGATACAGCCATATGTAGTACTCCTATGGGTTACATAACAAAACTTATCATCATTACTACCTGCCTTGGTTGCTAATTGCTAATTGCTAAATGCTAAATGCTAAATCGAAAGATCCTTTTAAGATCAGACAAGCAAGTGGCCAAGAGACCCCCATTCAGAGATAGATCAATCCCAATCAAGTGAGTACGAATATCTTTTGACTGCTCATGTTGGTTCTATGTTAGGTGTCGCTAGAGGTTCCTATTTGTGATAGGAAGTATCTCCGGAAAACCTCATTGCCTTTTCCTATTCTGGCAGTTTCTTGTCACAAGGAAAGTCATCTGTAAGAGTGAATAAATACAGCAAACAGAGAACAATACAACACCTTTGCCTGTGAGCCACAGAGCGTGCTTTTCATCATATTTGATATTCATCACATTGTCTCATATTATTAAAAGTATATGTTGTCAGCAAAAGTTCACAAAAAATAACACATGGACCTACCCATTCCATTCAACAACAGAGCGAGTCTCATTTCTGGTCTGGCTAGTTGGTTGGCTGAAAAGAAATATGATACATATCATTCCAGGCTCCGAGTATTTTGAGACTCTTTGGCCAACGGCTTCTCGCATACGACCATGATAGGCTTTTTCGGTCGGCTCAGCATAAAGCTATCCGATTATCGACTAATTTCCCAGGAGGCCTTTTCCATAGGACCCAAGGAGAGGAAAAGATGCAAGAACCCGTCGGAGAAGAAGCGGTGTGGGGAAGGCATGAAATGTATCCAAGTATCCAAAGTATTCTCGGCCTGTTAATCCCCTTTCTCGTCTTCGTTTTTATCCTTACATAGCCGCCGCACATGAGCTATGCTGCGCGATGAGCGACGGCGAAGCAGCATCACGTCGCAATCGATGTCTCTCCGCTCTGCTCTTCCCAAAAAGGATCTCTATGAAAGCCGAACGCTAGCTGTCAGAAGTAAGTACGAAGTACAGCAGCAGCATTTGCAAGCAGTATGATGAATGTTGCATCACGTGTAAGAACCAACCTTACACGTACGATTCGAATACCGGGTCCAGGTCGCAGATCCGAGGGACTCGGAAAAAAGAAAGCGGAGGACCAACAATGATCGATATCCTGGGCGCACAAATGACATATGACTCGGCTGGATCAGCTTGTGCTTTTGGCGGCCTTCCGATTGCTCATCATCGCCGCTACGGGTATGAGACCTCGGAATCCATATCGCTATCTGCGGTTGTTTTATCAAAATCATTTTTCACCTAGAAGTTTCGAGGCTAGCTGTCTTACTTACCACTGGTGGTTAAGGAATATTCCGCGCAAGGCTTCTCCAATACCTCCGTCTACTCTGTACCGCAAGGTACGGAAGCAATGCAATGAGCTTCTTCGAAAGAAAAGAATCACCCGTAGCGCCATCGAGGTAACCGTGGCTGAAATTAGGGGCGTTTCGCTTGCAGAGTTCTTTTGTTGTACATGTTGTTTGCTTATTTCTGCCTTGAAATGTCTCACACATGACTACCTTAGGTGCCCGATATCATCGCGGCTCTTCTGGATCAAGATCAGGATACGACGTTGCTTATTATCATTATTATTATTGTCCAAGTGCTGAAGGGACAACGGGTGACTTCCCCGGATATTACAAAAACAATATCTGACATGATATGTCTAACGAGCTGAACCTCCACCAAAGAAAACGCCAATGTACCACGAAGAAGCAACTCAGAAGACATTAGATTAGGTAGGGGAAGACGACAACCAAATGTAAGCAAGGAAGTGGAAAGTCCGAACTCCTGTCCCGAGACCCTCAGTTTACAGAACGATCCTGATCCAAAAGACACCGAACAGCAAATCATGGCCCCCAACTCCCAGATCAAGCAAAAGCAAAAAGTCCAACAACAGCCCCCAACGCTAAAACAATCATCTGGACCTATACACCATCAGCACTCGTCAGCATTCCTTATCCACTAAACACTCAGACTCAACTCAAAAAGCAAAGAGAAACACGTACCTTTCCCTCACCCCTCCCAGCCCTCTCCGCCCCACCCGTCAAAATCGGCAGAATACTCGTACCCGTCCCTCCCCCATGAGCCGAGCCCCCATGTCCAGTCGCACACGCCGTGCCCTGAATCAACGTCTCATTGCCCCTCCCCTTTCCATATCCGAGCTTCCCCGCTAACGCCGTCGTGCTACTCGTGCTAGCTTTGAAAACCGTCACTACGGATGTGACTTGTGTGGTTGAGGTCGATTTAGATGTGGTGGGGGGAGTCGTGGTTGGGACGATGATTATGGGCGGGGGAGAGGTGGTTGTGGTTGCGGTTGTGGTTGTGGGGGGGTCGGCAGGAGGTGGGTTGTTGACGGGAGGGTTATTGGCGCCGATGGGGTTGCCGTTGCTGTCAAGGAAGGGTTGGATGATAATTTGGGCGTGGGTTGAGAGGGGCAGGGAGAAGAGGAGGATGGGTGCGAGGGAGAGGAGATGCATGGTCGGGGTTGATAAGGAGATGGAGATAGATAGGTGGGTGCTGAGAGGGACGGTTTGAGAGAATGTGGTGATTGATGGGTGTATCAGTGTGTTATTGAAATTATGTTAACGAATGAGGAGGTGTATGTCATGCTATATTCAAAATAATAAAGTAACGACTGTCTATAACTCTAGCGACAGTATAAAGTGAGCAACCAAACGACTGTATCTCAATGCTTGGATAAGTGAATGAACAAGCGTGTGCGCAAATTATAAAGAATATCAAAGCCAAGAGCATAGAGCTCGAGGTTCATATACATTTTCATGTAAACATACATCTCCCGACATGTTGACGCAAATTCCATTTACGAATTCTGTGGGTGAAATGATGACGAGGCATGCAGGAATTATGGTGCTTAAAATATCAACTGCATTCTTGCTAGCATTCCTTTTGAGATGGCCTTGACAACGGTTGCTCGATAGCGTGCTAGAAACAAACTTCCCTGTATTGAAACCGGAATTTGTAAAGGGGGATTAAAGTGATTCTACTTATGAGGGACGCTGTTAATTTCTTGGGCAGAAGTCCCTGTACTTACTGTGTCTCCTCGACACAAGTACACTTTTAGCGGACATACTAAAATACATAATACACAACTATGTGAATATAGCAACTCATACAAATCCATAATTATACAATGTCGAGATGCCACCTGGCCAGAATATCCATTGACAAGCCAGGATCCTGGACACCATAAGATGTCATCTATAAACCATAAATCATTCGAGGCGACGAACTGCCTTGACCTTTATATCACGTTCGTAGAGATTAACATCCGCCAACTCAACCTCAAACTTTTCGCCCTCCTTAACGCCTTCAATTGGTACTGCATCAGAACCAATCAAGGTAGCCACAGTGTCGAAATACGATAAATCTCCATATACCTGTTCATACATGGCCTCTGTTCCAGCAACAAACTCAAAGGTAGCAGGTAGAGGAGCTTCCTTGAAGCGCCAAGCGCGGATCAAGAAATGACACAACCATTCTCGTTCAGAATCCCGATTTCCAGTTTTGCACATTCTTTCTCGAGAATTGACATGTACCAACAAGCGTTCGACATCAGCTTTCGAAAAGGGTAGAAAGCCTTCCTTTTCATTGCCGATAATATCGCGCCCTAGACGAGCTTCTTCTTTTAGTGTCGCATGGACTTGCCAGTGAAGAAGTAGATCTCCAAATCGACGCAACGGGCTCGTACATTTGGCCATCATTTCAACACCAAGGCCTAGATGGGGTCCAGGAGTCGTAGACGGGACTACTGTACCTAGCAGTTTAAAGTATTGTTTCGCTATCTTAGTTGGAGGGTTACCCTCTGCATCTAACGATGGCAAAACAACTGCTTTGTAAAACGTGGCGGGATCTTCAACGTTACCTGTGCGTGGACTGATCCTATAAGGAATCGGTACGCCTCTTTCATGACACCAACGGGCAGCTATCTCGCCAGCAAGTAACATAATTGGTGCAACGATGTCCACCTTTGGGGGGGCCTCTTTAGATATCTCGATGATCGGATCAGTCATAAGACGATCATCGGAACTATTTGGTGGAGTTTGGTCGCCAGCTGCACTGCTTTGGAAAGAAACCGATACTTTTGCCTTAGGGATGTTCATAGTAATACCACCTCTAGCTCTTCGTTGGTTGAGTCGAGCTTCACCAAGTTTTTCAAGGATGCGGAGGTCATCTTTGTGGTCTTCGGAAAGCTCGCTAATCTTCAGCATGTTTCTCTTCACATTCGTGGACGCCAGCATGCTTTCCTGGATCTCATCTTCGGTGCTGCCCTCGGGTAGCGTATCAGTAACTTCCAACATGAGATCATCCCTAGTACCCTCATATCCAACACAGCGGGTATACAAAGGACCAGGGCGCGGAACTCCTGTAATGACTTCCTCGACAACAGCGGGTGTGATAAATTTAACATCCTTGAGGGTGTACGCAGAGATACGACTTTCTAGTATATCACCATTGAGGTTCATCTTCGCACTGAAAGTTAAGGAAGGGCGGTTTGGGCCTAGACTGAGGCTGCTTTGAACGAATTCTGACGGTATCATGAAGAAAACCTGTTGAGGTAGGTATATGGTTTCTGTTTGGGCCGCGATAGAGCTACTATCCTTTGGAGGAACACGGGATGCTGGGTCGGCAGTATGAATATGGACCCAGTACTCATCTGATACAGCAGTTCGTTCAACGGATATACCATCGTCGATCTCGTAGGCGTCTGCACCATCAATACAATAAACCGGTAAGTGGTCAAAGTTTGTGCGGAGCGACGACATACTATCCTCAATAGGAAAGATAGTAACCCCTGGCTCCGACTGCAAATGGTGGCCAACTTTGGGAACTCGAAGGTCATAAGGTACTCGACTTGCCGACGGACGAATTTCGCCAATTTCTTGGAGGAACGTCCATGCAGTGCTTTGAGTCAGCGGCAACTCCTCATAGCGGTTGAGAATACGAAGGAAGGCAGATCCGGCTGCATTCAAAGAAGAAAATCGACCGATGGTGCGAAGAGCTGCCCAAGACTCCATAAATGCAATCGCTTGACAGAATATGCGGTTACGTCGGGGATTCGACCTCATGTCGTATTCAAGTGTTGACGTCGTCAAAGGCCCAATAGTACCATGAGGAGTAAGCGGGCGTGATCTTCGACTCAAATCAATAAGTCGTCTGCACTCTTCAATGCACTGGATTAGATCTTTCTGGGCTTTATTAGATATGGTTCTATGGATCGCGGCCTCTTGGAATTGGCGAACAGTTTCCATGAACTCATGCATATTTTTCACTTCTGATAGAGAGCTTATCTCGTACTGTCCACCAGTTCTGGTTGCACCTCTAAGTTGTGGCCGAAACCCAAGATCATCACGCAGCACAGTACGATGTACGGCATACAGAGCGGGATGAGAATGTTTTTCTTGTCCAGGGATTTTGACAGTGTCGGGTAGGATTTTATTAGCTAACTCCTCCAATGTTGCGTATCGAAAGGTCTTCTTGTCGGCTACAAGAGCGTGAGCAGTGTCAATTCTCGCGCCGGCGCTGTGGTATATATCATCAGCCTCCGACCAAAACTGGAGCATCTTCCGTATTAGGGGCTTTCCCAAATCGCGGGGAACCTCTGGAATGATGTTACGTGACCGTTCGATGTCTGTCTGTGGTCGGTCCGGGAATGGTAAGTAGGGTCGGAGAACGTCGACCTCGTGAGGCTCCACAAAGCCGGGAACATAGAACTGTGCAGCCTTGGCACTTGATTTAATCCAACGACCCGACATTGCATAGAATTGCAACTTTCCCTCAATATCGCAGACGTATATCGTAAGTTCAGTTCTGCCGCCTTTGCCACTATCGGTCTTGGGATCAGCTTCCTCACAATGAAATACCTATGGGTAAAACATACACCAGTTCGACCAGATCCCCAGGAATAAAGTAACCGCGCTTGCCGCCAATATCGAGTAAATCATCCTGGGTGAATTTTGAATCTTCCACTTCTGCCTCTGCATCTTCATCCACTTCGAACTCCTCGCCAGCTACTCGGGTCGCGCTGTTTGCGACAATCCCTGGTCGAGCATCATCGGCATTTCCAACAAACACATGTTTATGTGAGTGCTCGGCCTCCCATAGCTGCAGTCTCTCTCGTATCCGTACTTTCTCTCGCGCAACGGCTCCGTGTAGGAACTGGTCTTCAGGCGAGGTATTATGTCCTTCAACCTTTGTTTCTTTCTACGAACTGATAAGCCTTGTACAGCAGGCATGGATAGTGTAGCATACTGTTGGAGTGATACTGAATGGCCTCCCGGAGCTGACCTGCAATATCTGCCTCGCCCGCAATCCAGTAGTTTTATCCCTCACTTCAGCATTAATCGAGGGGTACCGTCCGGGGGGGCGAACCCAGGTGCGATAATTTGCAGCACATTTCCAGCATATGTAGGGACGCGAGCTTGGCCTCCGAATCTGAGAGAGCTTCAACATCGTCGTCATACCATTGAGTGGTGTTGATGTAGAATAACGTACCAGTACGGCGATATTTTTCTATCGCCCGAAATTTCACACTGAGACCCCGCAAACGCGCTCTCATGTGATCACTAACTGCTAATTATGGCCCGTGCGCTGCCGTACCAAGTAAAACGTATTGGCAAAATCTTTGGGTTAAGAACTGCAGCTTCAATCTCCGACATAACCAAAATCCAGACAAAATCCAGACAACTCAGGTAAGATATATCTATCTGTTCTCTCTATCTTCACGCTTCCTTGGTATGATGAATAAAAATTAGCATGTATTACCTGAAGAAATAACGTTTCAACGATATTTCAATGTGGTCTACACCAAGATCTCTGACTCCTTATATCTATACAAGCACTTCCTTCAGCACCGATTGGGACTCCGCTAACATCCACCCTTGAATAGTAGATTGCTTACCATTTTTATTATCGGGTATGTCGAACGCTGCTGAAGAAGGGCATTTCACCATATTATACTTTGCTTCGGCGAGCTCGTACACATCGAAAGATGCGGAAACTCTTGAAGCCCCTCTCCCACTTTCGAAGCTCTTCGAGACACTTGAGGGCCGATACCAGGGAATCAAGGACAAGATTCTCCAAAGCTGTTTGGTGACAATCAATTTGGAGTATGTCGACATGCCAGAAACTGGGTCTAAGGACTCAGATACCATGATTAAAGCTGGCGATGAGGTTGCTATTATTCCACCTGTGAGCTCCGGCTGAAGGACTTGAAGCATTCACCAGCACTTGAATTCAAGTCGGGCCATGTCTCTTAATGGCGCAAAACGCTTGAGGTGCTTTAGACAAGAGTATCTTGATTTCGTCGGCTTCCCTGAAGATTGTTCTTTCAATTTCCCAGTCAATCTTTCGATTGATGAGCCGACACGCGCAAACATGAAGTCTCTGTATTCCATTGACCTCGTTTCAGTTCTTTGAGCTCAATTCGTGCACGGTATGCAGTTGATCAAGATTGCCCAGTAAAGAGTTGATATCCAAGTACGACGAAAGCACCATTATCAAGCACCGATAATATACGGCAACGAGTGTGAAATGGATACGACCTTGGCATGCTTTTTGAGAGGCCATTATGCACAAGGCAGTTGATGCTATATTAGGCAGCGCCATGGTGCCCGTATAGTATATTCCCAGAGGATTTGATCGTCCATTTACTAAGGGAGAAGTGCAATGTATCTTACTTCGCACACATCCCCTTTTGTTTCTTTGATGTAAATATCAGTAGGAGTTCATATGTGTTCTCTATTCGCAATATGTCACTTAATACTCAGAAGCAAGCGCGCAGCTAGCTGGACTGTTGATGCACCAATCTGTTCAATGAACCCATCGATTCACGGATTTGGATCACGTAATTGTCAAGTTACTCAACCACCCGGTGGAGTTTAGTCATGGCACACCAAAACGAGGTTTCCCACCAAACTTCTAAGACGCATGCCGCGCTAACCCAATATCATATTAGCTTACAACCTTAAATTTTATCTTCCATCTCGGCATCATCGTTTTTGCTGTCGAAACCCACGGGCAAGCGGCATCACAAACCCTCCGACTCACCGATATTCTCGCACTGCAGCGCCAAATTACTATGGATAATCCTATCGACCCTCGTTTGAGAGAAGCTTCATCGAACGCGAATTCCTTCCTGCAACAGCAACAACAATCGCAACAACTTCAGAGGCAGCCGGAAAATCATATCCCAAACACCCCAAATCCTGCGAGCGCCACTCATTTGTCTGGTGCGTCACCATCTCAACTCCCTCAACTACAGCAATATCATACTCCACTGCACGATGGAAACCAGCTTCAACAAATGTATATGCCGCAAACACCCCAATCGGTTGGAAACATTACCGATGATGGGGGAATGCCGACAGACCCTTCGGCAGATCCGAAGCGACCAAGAGCATGCGAAGCTTGTCGAGGCTTGAAAGTTCGTTGCGAACCTGATCCAAACAACCCTGATGGTCCATGCAAACGATGCGCGAAAGCCAATCGTAATTGTATAGTTACGGTCCCCAGTCGCAAAAGACAGAAGAAGGCAGACAGCCGGGTAGCGGAATTGGAGAAGAAAATCGACGCCTTGACAGCTACTCTACAAGCAACAAAATCTGGTTCTTTGCCGATAGCTGCAGTTGGCGAAAGTCTTGAGCAACAAAGCCCGCATATGGCAGTGCGTCCACAACCTTATGAGCAGGTTACCAATGGTGGTTTCCCATCGCCTTTCTCTGGTCATCCTGATTCCAGAAATGACTGGTCCAGCTATCCCAAGACTCCGGCATCCGACAGCCAAAAGTCATCTGCACCGCCTATGGTTATGGCAGGCCAAAAGCGAAAGCATGCCGAGACCCGCGATTCTGCACCAGTTGATTCTTTCATGACGAGTGGACCATTGGGTCAGAAAACTGCCGAGCCTTCGCAGTCGTCCCTATGGAACGCACCACAGAAACAAACACCTTCACATGAATATGCTGATGTTGTGGATCGGGGACTCATTACAGCCGACATTGCTACAAAAATGTTCAACTGTTATGTTGAGAAGATGGCACCGCATATGCCAGCTGTAGTGTTTCCTGAGGGAACTACTGCTGCAGAAATTCGCAAGACCAAACCAATCTTGTTTCTGGCCATTCTTAGCGCTAGCTCAGGAACAAACTATCCTTCTCTACAGAAGCAACTGACGAAAGAAGTCATGAGTATTTATGCAGACCGTATCATTGGCAATGGCGAGAAGACACTAGAATTGATTCAGGCTCTTCATGTCAGCACTCTCTGGTATTGGCCGCCCGAACATTTTGAGGAGCTTAAGTTTTATCAATTAATTCACATTGCAGCCGTTATGGCAATTGATATTGGTATGGGAAGGAAAGGAAAGAGCAGCAAGACTCAGAAGATGAAGAGCGCAGGATTGTGGAGGGATCATCCATGGCGACGAACACCATATCCTGACCCCGAGACTATTGAAGCAAGACGAACTTGGCTGGGTTGTTACTTCTTATGTTGCAATGCATCTATGGGTTTGCGTCGACCAAATCTGATTCGATGGACCTCCTTCATGGCGGACTCTGTCGAACTACTTGAGACGTCTCCTGATGCAGCACCTACTGATAAGATTTTGTGTCAATGGATTCGTAGTCAGCGGATTGCAGAGGAAGTGGGGATTCAGTTCTCAATGGACGACCCAGTCGCGACGGTTAGCATGTCAGATCAGAAAGTGGTATATGCTCTGAAAGGATTTGAAAAGGATCTGGAGAAGTGGAGTCATCAAATTCCTACCGATGTACAAACGCGTAAGTTGAAGGTTATTTTCCCCTTAAAGCGGTCCTAGTTTCTAACAAGCCTTCTAGCCTCTTTGAAGATGACAGAGCACGTCATTAACCTCTATATGCACGAAATTGCTATGCATGTCGACCACAACATCGAAGAATTTAAACCTCCCTTCACTGAGGAGACATTACAAGGAGTTGGGGATACGCCAGATGTTTTAACACCAGCTCACATTAGTGCTCTATCTACTTGTCTCACGTCTATTGATGGGATCTTTGACACGTTTCTTAAGCTTGAGGTCGAAGTTATTCGATGTCTTCCAATCGCTCACTTTGTTCGAGTTGCTTACGCTGTTGTGGTCCTTATCAAAATGTACTTTGCTGCAGCTAATCCAAATGGCGAATTGGGGAAGGTCATTGATAAGGATAACATGAAAGTGGAACAATACCTTGATGGTCTCGTCGATGTTTTCCGAGCCTCAGCAGCAGACGAGAGATCCCGACCGGCAGCAAAGTTCTTAATGGTTTTGATCATGCTGAAGACATGGTTCCACCGCCAGCGTGAGGGCAAATCTACACCTAACAATGGAGCAGAACCAGTTGAACCTGCAAAAGGACCGGGGGATATGCCAGGAGAAGCTGCAAATGAACCCGAACAGAGCTCTGCACGCCAGGCAGCGTCGCAGCGCAGTGGACAACAATCCAATTACAGCCCAGCCAATACTCCTCTCCAGCTCTTGAGTGAAGTAGCCACTGGTAACTCTGGTGGTCCTCGTGCGGAAAACCTCAACCAATATGCTGTTCAGGCGAATGACTGGCAGAACCAACAACCTTATACGAATTATGAGCAATCAGTGAATGCTATGAACGCACAAATGGTGCAGGGATATGGAGACATGTCGGGGAATATTGACCCTTCTCTAGGAATGGATCTTGGGTTTGCTATGGGAGACGGATTCGAACAGGCTATGGGGATTACATTTGGAGTTGGCGACATTGGTAACTATTTCGGTGAAGATATTTTCGGTCAGTTCATGGGCGGAGGTGTGCCGGGTTTCGAGGGCATGTAGGAAACAGGATATCACGTCGAGCTTTTTGGCGTTTGGTTCTCGGGATTCAATGGGTGCTCAGCAAAAAAGCTCCACTACTCATCAAGTACTGTATAACTAGTAACGCGTATTCACATGTGCTCTATGTATATTGTATCCTGCGGCTTTGTAGCGGTGCGGTCTATTCAGCGGTCTACGAGCACCTTAATGAGTATATTAAATCATATCATATCATATGACACAGCCTCATTGTTCAAAGGTATCTCGAAAACCTCGATATCCCATCTATGAAGATCACCGCAAGTCTCGATTTCATATCTACCTATATCCACCTTCGTGAACAGAGTTTTCACAATCTCCAGATCAGTAAGCATTAGTCTTTCCTCTCTTCTCTCTTCTCTCTTCCACTTTCCCATCCACAAATTCTCGCAATCGGAATCGCCCGAGAAGAGAAAATCGCTTGAACAAAATGTTTTCTCCTCCACACACTAAACGCCAAGGCCGCGCCACTAATGCATGCACGTTCTGGGTTTGCTGCAAAAATCTCCATGTTAAGCCGAGCTAACTAACTCCTGACCAGCCAACCAAAAAGTTGGAAAAGCGATTGATGATTGAATTGTACATAAGAATTTATACATATACAAGTACGTACATCACGAACTTGCTTTTTGCTTCGTCTTACGTGTATTTACCTTTTTATATTCTTTCCATCGCGCACGGTACTGAGAAGGAGAAGGCCTGAACGACGAGAAGCCGTATGCAATTGCGTCGCCATCCCAACCACCAGTGACGCAATTCTCCCCGCATTTCGACTTTTCCTCTCGTCCTCTGACCGTCCAACGTTGTACTATTACCAATTAATATTACCTGTCCTCCTACCCCGCAAACGTCTGCCATACTTGCACTCCGCTCTTCTTTCTCGTCCCAGTCTCTGGGATAGACAGATAGGCAGGATTGAGCAGAGCAGAGAAAATGTCGCTGTCGCAAAGAATTACCTCGCTGGAGTCGCTCTCGCCCGAGAGAGGCAGATCGCCGAGTAGCGTGCACAGGCACAAACTGAGCTTTAATCCGCTGCCGGGAACATGGGAGGAGCCAGGACAAGATGGAGAGGGGATGGGGCACCAGGAGAGGAATGAGAATGCAATTGGAGCTTTTGAGGTTCCGAAGGCGAAGAGAATTTGTGAGTTGATTTTTTGATACATTATCTGGGGAAATTCTTCGAGGCCGCTTTGAGGTATGAGGTGGATTGGCTTGCGTTGGGTTAAATGGGGTGTTAGGAGTAGGAGTAGGATTGGGGCAATTGAGGTTGTGATTGTTAGGAATGAAAGGGATAATGGAGAATTCAGACGAACCATGGCTTTGAAAGAGTGTCAAGCATATGCTAATAACTTCTCCTCGTATAGTACAAGTCGCTATCGCCGTAATATACTGTCTCCTCGCTGCAGGAATAGTCTTTGGATACGCAGCACTCAAACCAGTTCTTATCCGCGAAGGAGTATATCGAGAATACTGTACGGAGGAAGAACTAGAGGAAGGAGTACGAACATGTTTCGACCAAGAGATTCGTCTCAACTTGATGTTCACCGTGGCAGCAGTTGGCACAAACGTTGCAGCGCTCCCAATTGGCATGATGTTGGACAATTATGGACCAAGAGTTTGTGGTTTGTCTGGTAGCATCTTCCTCGCGATTGGAGCTGCACTATTCGCATTCGCTCGAGATGTGCCATTCGATGGCTTCATTCCTGGATATCTATTCCTGGCTTTAGGAGGAGCTTTCTTCTTGATATCTTCCTTCCAGCTCTCGAATACCTTCCCTAAGCACTCCGGCGCCATCCTGGCACTGTTGACCGGTGCATTCGACAGCTCCAGCGCATTATTCCTCGTTTATCGCATGCTATACCAATGGTCTAACGAGACCCTTCACCCCAAAAAGTTCTTCCTCATCTACCTCACCGTCCCGGCTTTCATCTTCGTCGCCCAGCTCTTCGTTATGCCGCATCAATCCTACAAGACCGTCGGCGAACTAGTCCAACAAGTCGAAGACGCCGACTCCATCTACGACGACCAAATGGACGAAAACACCGCCCTTCTCCGCGAAGAGCGTCGCCAGCGCCGTGAATCCGTCGTCTCAGAAATCACCGAACTCCTCGGCACCAAACCGGGCAGCAAACAAGTCAAGCAAGAAGAGCGTAAGAACAAAATCTCCGGCGTCTGGGGCGCCCTCCACAGCCGCACCGTCGTCCAACAAATTCTCTCTCCCTGGTTCATCCTCATCACCCTCTTCACCGTCATCCAGATGACCCGCATCAACTTCTTCGTCGCCACCATCCGCCCGCAATACGAATACCTCCTACACTCCTATGACGCCGCCGTGCGCGTCAACACCTTCTTCGACATCGCGCTACCCCTCGGCGGCATCCTCTCAATCCCCTTCATCGGCCTCATCCTCGACAACACCAGCACGCTCTTCGTGCTCTCCCTCCTCGTAACCATCGCCACCAGCATCGGTATCCTCGGCATGCTTCCCTACACCTGGGCCGCCTACGCCAACATCTCGCTCTTCGTACTCTACCGTCCCTTCTACTACACCGCCGTGTCAGACTATTCTGCCAAAGTCTTCGGCTTCCGCACCTTTGGCACCGTCTACGGCTTGATTATCTGTCTAGCCGGTCTCTTCAATTTCAGCCAGAGCGGCCTGGATGCCCTGCTGCATAAGGTGTTTGATGGGAATCCGGTTCCGGTCAACGGGATGTTGATGGGTGCGGCGCTGGTGGTAGGCGTCTCTCTGTGTACGTTTGTGGGGTGGAAGGCGTACGTCTACCGCAGGAGGGGACTAGAGTTTGAGGCGGAACATGCGAGCGAGCAGATTATGCCTGGGGCGCAGAGTCCTGAGAGGTTGTGATTGTTCATCTGACTTTTGTTGCTTTGTTCGCATCCTTAGCCCCGTACTTATGTGCATTGTTTGGTTCTTATTTAGGATAATCTCCTGGAAAGAAAGAAAGAATAAATTGTTTTATATGCATAGTTGTGGGAGTTTGGATATTGAATTTGGCATCATGCGAGGAGTTTTCGTCGTTAATGTATATACACTTGCTTTATTGTCTAACGGTAGGAAAGAGGATGGGACGCCCAGATGTACATACTTTGAAGCATATACACATCAAGCACTCATCAAAGATAAGCTATGCAGAAATGTGACATTGTAACGTCTATTCTGATATCTTGCTGTGTCTCTTTGTGGCTACGAAGAAAACAGATGCTGTTCTATATAGGTGAGAGTCGACTATAGCTATAGCTATGACGATGACAAGAGCAAGTGTCATTTCTGCCGCACTTTTATAGTGAGAAAGGATTGAGTACAGCTGAAGTTTAGTGACCCCCCCTATCATATCATTTGCATACGATCTCACATCGTCTCATCTCATTCCGTTCACGTCCACCCGTTCCCGCTAATGCCATCCGCGCTCAAAATATCAATGTCTATATCGCTGCTGCATGTGAGGCAAAATAAAGATCAATCGCTATCAACAGGATTCTATTCTATCCAAAGCATACTAAGTCTCGAGCCCCCCGACGGAAGAAGTAGCACAATCATGCAAACGGTCCCAGAGGATCCAACAGAGCTCACTTGGATAGAAGAAGGCAAAGTCCAAAGTTGAGCATGATGCGCTCTTATGCCATGTGATGCACACCCGGAGCAAAAAGGTGGTGTCCAATCCATACCACCAACTTCAATATTTCCTACTTGTGTGCTACGACCAACGTTTCCAAAACAAAAGGAGTCAGTACGTTTGAATTTTATCTGACTTTGTTAGCAGCCATGTCGGATTTTCCTTGCCGCAGGTAGCATAGAGTTCTTCCATTTTTTTAGTCTCGAATGTCTCTGTCCATTTCCATGGTCCGTCTTAGGTGTGTTGTCAGTATGATCTGTATTGCTTTTACACTCATTTTGCTCTTCCTTCTGGGTAATATATTCCTCCACGGTGGCAACGGAACCTTCCTGTGAAAAGACAGCTATTTCATTCTCATCGACCACCTGCTGGCTGCTGGCCATTGGGTTCTGTTTGTAATGATCAGTGGCCGAGACATTGTTATCTTCCATGGCCTTGGTCTCACCTTGGGTATCCCGGATCCAGTTCTCCAAGGAACCTTGCAACGGGAAGGGAGGTAATTCCAAATTCTTGTATCCTTTCCACATCCCCATGATTTCCGACCCTCGGGCAGGGAAAACGTTTGTGACCAGCTCTACTCCTGGCGTTGTGTTCCTGTATATACCAGGTTTTTGGAGCTTGACCTTTAGTCGCGGAACTGCGGCAGCAAATTGTGATATGCCGGACCAGTCGGCTGTTTCGGGATCATCACTAAGGGCATTGAAATTATCCTGTGTCCTTAAGTATTCAATGACGACAGGTAGAATAACAAATCTGATCAAGCGTTTCGTAATCTCACCCGCAAGTGCTTCGAGGGTCTGGTAGGATGATTCTTCCATTGTCTTATTAAAACAGTAGTTAGTCATTGTCAGTGATTCCTCCCAGAAATGCACTCTGATGCACTAGGAAAGAATGGCTTACCTTCACGACCACTTGTTCTACGTCATTGTAGCTATCTCTGTTGAACTGCCAATTATCCAAGACAACGTTTGCGACAACGTTCTGCTTTGCCAAACGTTCCTTGGGCAGTAATCCAATCAAGATCGGTACTTTGATGTCATGAAGCTGGAGGCGTATTGAATAGATTCCACTCTCAATTTGTTGTTGGCAGTCTTTGTAATACATCTTGGTAAGGGTGAGACTAACTCCAGTCCCGAGGGCAGATGCTTTAGGCAACATAATGGCAAACTCAGACGACTTTGCAACATTGCCCGTCAAATCGAGATATTTGTCATGACCGTGTGTGTGGAATGCCGAAGCAAGACACTGCATGAGGTACCTTAAATCATGGCGTAAATTGCGTTCGTTGACCGATTTGTTAAACCCTTCTACAGCGTGAGTGATCGCTCCCTTGATGAGGCCATAATGAATGGTGTCTGCCGCCAGGACATCGCCATCGGAAGAAGACTTGAACGGATGACGGAGGGAAATGGATACGGATATGTGAACAGGCTGCTCCACGCCACCACTTCCCCATGCATCTTTGCCCACGGGTGACTGTAGTTCTAAGTCGTTGATCGCAATAACAGACGCGGGTTCCTCAACCAGTCTGGATATTTCCCAGGATGACTTTGCTACCCGCCCGAACCAGTACAGCTTGCCCTCCATCGAAGAGTTATTCTGGTACGAGTCAGTATTAATCCCCGAGCCCACTTAGGAAGCTGTGTTCTCCATTGATGCACCCAACATTGAAACTCACCTCTTCAGCCATGTGGTTAGTCAAAGGTGTAGTGTAGTTCGTTTCTTAATATTTTTTGAGTGCTGCAACAATGATAAGATACGCAAGTACTCAAAGAACAGCGCAGAGGATGGAGCTTGAGAAGGGATTAAAAGGTAAACGATACAAAGATCAGATATTGAAGAATTGGAGTCTTGCAATTAAGTGAAAATCAGCAAGTGAATGTGTAATGAAGAAAGTGACGGAGGGTTAAGGTTACAAGGTGAAGCAGAGATAGATGAAAGACATCACTTACACGAAGGCTATCTTGTTCTGAACAGAAGGAGTTAAAAGTTCTATTGTCTGAAAGAAGGCATAACTATCCCCGTCACGTATTTTCAAAGCCAGAATAGGAAGGAGGGGTAGCATCTGCCGCTTCTTTCCGCTTTTAGATGAGCCTCAAGTGATCTGCAAACGCAAAGACAGTTGCTTTTGAGCACTATTAATACATTGGAAAATCTAATTACAAGGTGTCACTACTACAGATGCTGTGATACACCCGCTCACATCCCATTTCCTAGCATTTGCCCGTGCCGCCTATTCAAGAAACGTGGGTATAGCCATCCTAGAACGCCTCCGCCTTCCGTAAAACCCAAGTGCGCCTTTCATCTTGCTAAAATTCCGTCATTTCTTCATTTTTGGAGCACAAACCGGACAAACCCAAACACCTTGAGGTTCGCTCTTGACCCCCACGCATGCCCAATGAAACCATTCATATGGGCAACTCTCGTTATCACACGCAACCATGTCCCCATAACTTACACTGTGACAGACGCAATATTTCCTATCATCGCTCCCCTCTTCATCATCGACATCTGCCATTTCATGGTCGCCATCGCGATCTCTGCCTGATGGCCCGGGAGTTCCATTCTCATCATCATCTTCGATAGAGCCAGTTTCCGCATCGCTAAGGTCGCTATCGTTCGCAGACGCTGGAGAGCTCTTGGTCCCGCGTTTGACTCTACCTAGCCCAGACTTTCCGGGTTTGCCCTTTCGCGGAGCCCCGCTCTGTCTACTGCCTTGTGGTGCAACCTTTTTCTTTTGTGTATTTCTTGGTCCGGCACTCCCACCACGTACTGCAGATGGTGTTCCGCCACGAGGTGTGCCAGGAGTCATCGATGAATGTCTCGCAAGCCCGCTTGAAGCAGCCGGTAAAGTACCCAATCCACCTGTAAGCCTTGGTCGCTTGACAGCCCCAAGGGACGATTCTCGAGCTTGTCGGTTGAGGAGTAATGTAGCGGCGGCCGGAGTAGCAGGTGCTGAAGCCGCAGTAGCACCGGCGGTTTGATTCAGACTGGCCGTTGCAGACAATCGAGAATGCTGGCTAGGCTGGCGAGTGTGAGTGTGAGGCGAGGCCACGGAGGCATTTATAATCTGCCCAAGTGGCATTGTTGCGGAAGTTGTATCCAGCCTCGGTCTCTCGGTAGGCTGTGGCCGTAAAAGGGAAGGAAGGTCGTGATCATTTGGAAACTCGCCTCTGTCCTGCAAGGCCTTGATTTGTAAGTCGAGCTGTCGAGTATGTTTGTCGACCAGGTTTTCGGTTTTGGTTGCCAATGCAAGCTTCTCTTCTTGGAGGCGCTCTGCCTTATCATAGTTCTCCAGAATTATCTTTCTCAAAGCTGGTTCTTTTGGATTTGCGACATGCCCACCATTTGCCTTTGTCCATTTCTGTAGAGAAGCATCGTGCTTCTGTATGATCATAAGACATTCCTGCATCTGTCGATCTTTGTCTGCTATTTCATCTTGCATAAAAGCAACCTCATTTGGTAAATTCGATACTCGATTGATCCAGTCATCGAGTACACCAGCGGCATCTAGCTGTTCGACCTGCGGCATATTGTGCCTATGTTTGTGGACGAAATCGATGGATAAATCGTCTCTGGGCATTGTTACTAATATGGACGGGGCGCACACCGAAACGCGTGTCTTATTCAAGGCGCCAATGTGCGAGAGCAAAGCAAAGTAAAGTAGAGAACGGACTGAATCATAAGATATATGGTATTAACCAAAAGAGAGGTTGACGGGGGAAATGTGGATGCTATCAACAATGCATGTATCCTATGCAAACCAAAAACTAGAGAACGAGATGGAGGTTGCGACGAAGCTTACCTTGAGAGAATAGATAATAGAAAAGGAAAGAGGTAGTGAATAATGACTCGAGATAAATTTTAGTAAATAGTGGCTCCTCCGCTCTTATCCCATTCGATGGAATAAAATTGGGAATTTTCCCTTCACAAGGAGGAAAATTGAGAAGGCAGGGAGCGAGCGAGCGAACGAGCGAGGGTTTGATGTTGGAGGGCGGAGGGCGGAGGGCAGAGGTGGGATAGGAATCTCTGGAGTCTCTTAGCTCTCGCAAAGTCTTAGTTGCATGAATAGCCGACGAAAGACTTCCTTGCCACGCTTGCAACGCTTGCTACGCTCGCTTTATCAGACGATGAGGACGACCAGATTAATCGCCGCGCATATTCACCAGCCTTAGGGCTGAGGCGCTAATATTGATTTGGTTAGCAGCACCGGATGTAGTCTAGAACTATCTCTCCCGTCGAGCCTCGACATGGGAACTTATTCTCTCTCCGACAATTAACATTCATTCGATATATACCGCACACAATACTCGACTACGGTCCGCGAAGAGAACCAAGAACAAGATAATCACAGGCGTCTGTCAGTCTACGGCGACGAACGAGCAACATAATACAGCGACTAGACCCGAGCAATTGTCGGGGACACAAGTTGTAGTGTAAGAGCTATTAAACCGACAATCAGACGAGAGGTAAGGAACTCAATCTACAACTACATGCATCTGGGTGGACGACCTTCTTGTTGATTCTTGCCTCTTGAAAACTGACAAATCTTCACATTATACAGACAGAACCCACTCTTTACCCGTCTGAAATACATTCGATTCGGCATTCAATGCTTCCGAGTAACTGATCGATGAATTTCGATAATTCGAAACAACCCCGCGCAGCTCGATAAGCTTATCCTTCCACAGCTCCAAGATGGTTTATTCCATGCACAACATTGTCCAGGAATACGGAATTCCTCTAGATCAAAAAGGCGACCAAGACAACGTTCGATTTCTGGCAGAAGTCAAAAAGGCAATTCACAATAATGGAATTGTTCGACCGACGGGATATGACGTCTCATTTCACATTAATCCCCAATTGGAGAAACATCATTTTGGAAGCACACATCCCATGAAACCATGGCGTCTTACTTTGGCGAAAGGTCTAATCATGTCGTATGGTATGCACGCTGCCATGGATACATATGTCGCGCGGAGAGCCACCGAAGAAGAAATGGAAGATTTCCATACCGCAGATTATCTCGAATACTTGAAGACAGCGAAGGTTGCTATGCCGGACGACGAAACTCCAAAGGCATTCAATCTCGGTGGGTCAGATTGTCCTGTTTTCGAGGGTCTTTTCAATTACTGTTCCATGTACTCAGGTGCATCCATTGACGCGGCTCGCAAACTTTGTAACAATGAGTCGGATATTGCAATAAATTGGTCTGGGGGTCTGCACCATGCTAAGAAGGCCGAAGCATCAGGGTTTTGCTATGTAAACGACATTGTTCTGGCAATACTCCAATTACTGAGAAAGCATCCAAGAGTACTATACATTGATATTGATGTCCATCACGGTGACGGAGTGGAAGAAGCGTTCTGGTCAACTGATCGAGTCATGACTGTCTCGTTCCACAAATACGATGGGATGAATTTCTTTCCAGGAACAGGTAGTCTCGACACTACAGGCCCTGCTCATGAAGATAGTCCTGGCGCTCACCACGCGATCAACGTTCCCCTGAACGACGGCATTGATGATGACCAGTATTTCAGACTCTTCGAAAAGATTGTCTCGAAGTGTGTGGAAAAGTTCCGTCCCAGCGCTATTGTGCTTCAATGCGGAGCCGACTCGTTAGCAGGAGACCGTCTAGGACGTTTCAATGTTCTTGTTCAAGGTCATGGAGCTTGTGTTGCATATTGCAAGTCTCTCGGGCTTCCACTTCTTCTTGTCGGGGGAGGAGGATATACACCCCGGAATGTAGCACGCGCCTGGACTCACGAAACAAGTATTGCAATTAATGCTGAGTTACACTCGGAGATACCACTGCATACACCATACCGTTCGCATTTCCGACATACTACATTGTATCCAACACTAGCACAAGTGTTGGGTGATCCACGAAGAAACATGAATACAGAGAAGAAGATTAACGACATTGTATCGAGCATTTACGAACAATTACGATTTGTAGAACAAGCGCCAAGTGTGCAAAGCCAACAGTTACCGCCTGATCTTACGGGTTGGAAACAAGAAACAGAAGATCGAATCAAAGAAGAGCGGGAACAAGAAGAATCATATAGATTGGCGAAAGAGGAGGGGTTGGGAGTACCACGAGAGTATGCGACTTGAGCAAGATATCTCTATGTCTGAAGCGTGGCGTATGGTCTGGCGGTGCATTCGTGGCGTTTGGGTTTTTGAATTACGACTGCCCCATGACCCCATTTTCTGCCTTTTTTGGGACAATAAGGAGTAACCGGTGGTGTATCTATGTGATGCTTAAGGCACTCGCAAGTTTATATTGAAAAGAAGATAGTTGTGATCGGTGATGCGGCGCAAGTTTCAAATCTCCAAGAGCTTTTGGATATTCCTACTACCCTTAGAATTTAAAATCTGTGTCTCAAGCTGGATTGTAGATAGGGGACCACATAATACAATGAAACCTTTCCAAAGATCAATACGCAGAAGCATCGATTCCACATATAATTATCCATCAAATCTACCAAATAGATTCATAAAACTGACGCATCCTAGATGGCAGCTAAAGTTCAACGCTGGATTTTCCCCTAGCACGGGCCATTTAAGTAACACCACATAACGCCACCCCGCTGTCCAACACAACTCACAACTCAACTAAGCCTTTACCGCATTACCAAACCGTAACACAAATACGCCCCCAAAGCGCCTTTTTTGTAATTCATCCATCTACCCATTTACCCATCTCTTTATCCCATCCTACCATCCCCGGTAAAATAAAATCAAGCCACCATGGGCAGTATCGGCCCCTCCCCTCTCCCCTACTGGCAAACCAACATCCCTCCCGCCTTCCGCTCCGAAACCTGCCCCCCCTATCTCCTCAACCAACCCGCCAAAAACATCCGCATCCTATCCACCCATCCCTCCCAGCACCCGGACATGAGCTGGGCGGAGCTCCGGGACGTGATTGCGCGGAACGCGCTGGGCGAGCTGAATCGCCGGCCCTTGGATCTGTATTATTACAAGAAATGTGCGTGGGAGCTGGGGAAGCGCTGGGGAGGCGTCGCGGAGTATGTGTTGGGGGGGAAGTTGGGGTGGGTTGTGGGGGAGGGAGGCATGGGAGGGGGAAAGGATAATGTGGGGAGACTGTTTGAGAGGAGCGAGGATTACAGGGTTTTGAGAAATGATTTTCCGTACGCGTTGGAGAGGGGGATTGTACATTTGGTTGTGTGGACGAAGTTTGTTTTTGAGGAGGATAAGGAGACGGGGGAGTTGACGGAGGAGATGAGGGGGGTGGTTGAGGGGTGGGTGGGGAGGATGTTTAGGGAGAGATGTGGTACGGAGAATGTGAGTGTTTTGTTTTTTATATTTTTTATTATTCTTTTGTCTGGGTAGGCATTTGAACTGCCTTGGTACTTGTTTGGTTTCTGTGTGTTGGTATTACAAGCGGCGGAGCGGAAACGGGGAGAAGGATACGAGCAAACAGTTTATGGAGGAAAGTATGCTAATCCATAAATAGGTCATGTGGTTCGTGAACCCCCCGGCTTTAAAGTCGATTAAGTCGGTGGAACATTTTCATATTATGTTGCGTGACCCGGATCCAAAGTTTGTGGAAGAGGTTACGGGAGATAATGGGGAGGGCGTGAATGAGAGGGTGACGATTGAGAAGTTGATGGGTGTAAAGGTTTATGGAGAGTGAAGGCGAAGAGGTTATTGAAGGGGAGGTCGGTGGGTGGTGAAGGACAGTGAAGGTTATGGCTGGAATCGGCTTGAGATGTTAGGATTTCAAGCGAAGAGAGACATTAGACTGGATAAATGTACATTTAGATAGGTGGGTATAGATTATTAGAAGGATAGACAGGTAGAACGATGGGTACATAGATAGATAGAATTGAGGATAAAGGCTTGGGATAAATTTCACTACATGGTTTTAGATCATCAACATGCAGCTACTCGATACTCATGAGTCGCTTTTGTGAAGAGTCTTTCCGGTCAGTGTTCATTCCGACTTAGAACTTGTCTACTCACTACAAATTTAGCATGGTCTTTTGTGCCAACCTGACAACTGCGTCAAACCATCCTCCGCGATCCAATATACCAACTCCTGGAACGAACCCTTGGTGCTTTGACATGTCTACTTACTGGTTGAAGGCTGAGCGCGTCAGTGCAGTTCAAGAAGCGAGTAGGTCGAAACGGATACTCCATAGAAAGCCTGTATTGAGACTAAGCTTATCTCAGTCTGAAACCTGTCAAATCTGAGATGAGGAGATAACCCGTAAGGAGCTCTGTTTCGACGAAGACATGCGAGGACATCGCACCGAAGACTCGAGGAAGCTCTTAGGGAACGACTTCGGCTATCTGGTAGAATAGCAAAAGCAATCATGTGAGTAGCAGCACCCGCTTGGGTGCCACACAATATATTGATGAGCGAGGCCATTGTAGTACTCCTTGGTCGAAGACATGGGCAAGAACATGGCTTCGCGCCCGTGTGGAAGCTTGTATCTGGTACAATGGTACATTTGTGGTCTTGAGGAAGCCTATCGTCAATATATGTAATGCACGACATCCGAGCCCCTGAAAGGTGGCTTGTAGCAATCCCGAAGAAGATAGCAGCAGTAATGATGATTGGAGAAGGCGCAATAGCATAAATGAGCAGAAGTAGAGATGCGCCTCTGGTGTGCTCGCTGACCGCCAACCCGTCCAAAGACTCGAGTCTGTACCTTGCGAGGTAGTATGCGCTTCTGCCACACCTTCATCAAGCTGCACAACCATGGATGGAGAAGTTAATCCCCGAGCCGTTCAATAAACGCTTCCGGTGTGAACGAAGCTTCATTGTCCAGCTAGCAATTGCACATCCGTCAATCTCGCAGAACTTTCTCGAAATTCATCAGCGCACCTCGGGGCAATGTCTCGACTATTTTGCGTAAGAGTAAAGAAAGAGACTTCTCCAACCTTTCCCCATCCATGAGATACCGCCGACCGGCAACTATATCTCCATCAAGCAACACGCAAACGGTCAGCCGGCCGGCCGGTCGGCCCCCTCCATGTCCATGTCCACCCTATCCACTCCATCCACCCCGATCCCAGCAAAATCTCGTTTTGACTTTATTGACCTTTGATGTCACACTTAATTTACGCATATTATATACCTAGCAACCTTAGTAATTTCCTTTGGTCGTGGGAGGTCAGAATCAGACAGAGGTAGAAGTCCTTCAAGGAAAAGAAAGAAAGAGTCTCCACCGTAATTTCCCCCGTTTACCGAACGAATCGGCGCAGCTTCTCCTTCTCCTTCTTTGGACTCTGATTCGATGGTGGATTAAACTGTAACTTTGCGATTCTTATGGGCTGCTGCTTTTATTGATTCGGGGCTTGAGCCAGCCTTGAAGGAATGGAAACCCAACTGTAGAATTGAAGCTGATGATAGAATCGAAAAGCGGCATTGAAATAAATATATGAAGAAACTGAATCGTAAGAGCAAAAGCTCGAGCGTACGTACTCCTACAGTACCTCCTAATTCCATCTTCCCTATGCTCCTCCTTACGAATCTACGATATGGCGGATCGGTTCCCCTTCCCTTTCCCCAAATAAACTCCGTTTCTAGGCTTTCCCATTTCCCGTTCCCACTCCATTAAGGCATGTCCAGGCCCTTCAGGGTTCCTTCCTGTAGAGTCTCTCAAACACCTTTCTCCTCTTGACTCTAGTAATACTTCGTAATATAGACATCGGTGTGTGTATTAACTGTGCCAGCTCTTTCTTCGCCGTCTATCGTTCATCCCAACTTTCGTTCTCTCCTTCGCCAATTTGTTTTGTTTGGTTTGCTTTGGATTTGTTTATCAATCAATCCACTTTCCAGAATCCCATGTGCTAGAAGCTGAAGTTGATTTGGAGCCACTCTTTTTCTCCGTCTCTTCTTCCGACATATATACGTTCATTCACTCATCGCGATCGCAAGGACGGTACTTCACATTCGTTTGAAAAGGAAAGAAAGTCCTCGGCGCAATAATATACTCACACTCGTTGGTGTCGCGGAATCTCTTGAAGTGATCTTCAAGTAACCAAACAGCCAAAGCAGAAGGAATCCAGCTGGACAAAATTGGACTTCGTACCACTCATTCACATTCAACTCCTCATATTCGATCATTACTGTAACAACCTTTCGGGAATATCATTCATTCATTTCAAGAGAGAATCCGAGGTCTCACCTTCACCGCATGACCAAATCCTAACCCATTCGTCGACTTTCCCTATCACCTACCTCGAAGATTCTCACCTCACCTTCACCCTCCTCAATCCTGCAAAATGGGAGGAAAACCGCGCAACTTTGGTGTCCGCGAGCACCGGCCCTCACCCCTGAAGCAAGAGGTTTCTCAACGACCTATCTCTACTCTACCACCGCAATCGCCTGGCCTGGGACTAGTACGGGATCCTCAATTCTGGAAACGCTTTTCAACCGCCGTGCACATGTCAGAGGAGAACTTGAAGGAGCTAGAAGCCGGGCTCGCGGGGGCTGGAGGAAGAACCGAAAGGAGTGATACGGTTGGCAGTGGGAATGGAAGTATGGTGTCTGGTATTGGGAAGAGAGAAAGGAAAGAGAAGAAGGAGAAGATCTATGGCTATGATGGGTATGTTATGCTTGTTCTCTTCCCTTTCTTCGCCAATGTTGAACTGGGAATTGGACATATGACATCGAACGAGGAGAAAATAACTAACACACCAGCAGCGAAGATTGGCTAGAACAACAATACCGCGAAAAGCGCCGCTGTCGAGCCATCTGCATGGGCGTCACACTCCTCGTCGCAATACTTGTCGCCGCAGCTGTAGTGATTGTCCTACATTTCACGGGGAGAATAAAACTCTAGCGACGGATGTGCGAAACGCATAATGAACGAACGATATGACATGAATATAGAGAAGAGAAAGAGGCCGACAAACACACTAAAACTTACGATTACCGAGACTATTATGGCGTTTTTCTATTTTCCTTCTTCTTCTGGTGGATGGGATAGGGTTCAATTCAATTCGGTGGCTGCTTGATTGTAGCTTGGGCGCAGATCGATGCTGCTGTCTTTTTTTTCGATATGGAGTAGGAGTGGCTGGTGGAAGGCGAAGAGAGGAGGGGAAGAGAAGAGTGTTTTGGTGTGGGATTACCTTTACTTACGTAGGAGACTGGCAGGACATGAAAGGACGGATTATGGTATACTGATATAAATATGGGTATAGGTATGATATGATATATGATATTCTTCCCATCATGCAAGGTGGAGAGAAAGGAAAGGATGCTCGTTGCTAGGACTGGCTTAAATGGGGAGAAAAGGAAAGGGGTTGTAAAGGGAGAGAAAGGAGAAAACTGTATAAACCAAAAACACCAGACAAACACAAATCAAATACAAAAAACATTTGCAAAAGAGAATTTAGTATTACCACTTCTTTCCTGTGTTAAATACTGTTGGTGATTGAGATGGAGTGTAGCTGCGAATGACAGGTAATGAGCTTGGGAGCTATGTGGTGATGGTGGGGGAAATCACTCGTATTTGCTGGGAACCTAGGTATGAATGCTATTGACGTCTAGTTTCTATCAGGCTGGGTTGGGTAGAACAGAAGCAAAATATGTTACAGGTGAGGGGCTGGTTTACGTCTATCGAAATGATAGTCTTCAGTAGAGATGAGCATGGGGGGCTATGATGTTATGCTATGTCCAGAGGATAGATCTGACGTTTTTGACCATGGATCAGGGGTTCATCACTGGAGCATTTTCTGTAAATCAGAGCAAGTGGCTTTCCGCTGTGCTTGCCTTCGGATGAGGATGTTGTGCCAGCGGGCAGCGATCCGACGATCAATCAGGGTCTCTGGTAGGCGTGATGTACGATGAGGGAATCGTCTCTGCTATCGCTAGCTCTACATTCTACCGTTGTCGAAAGAGCGTCGATATTGGCACATTGGTACATTGGTGCTGCGTACGATGACCTAGGGGTACATAACCCCTCTCACGAAATATCGGTGAACCGTTGATATTATCGACGGTTAGCATTGTAGCGACTTCGTACTTTGTGGAGACGAGCCAAATACTGTTACTTTAAGGTTCCGTGTTTACATGAGAACTGGAGACGACAAGTCGGCTCTACTCCCTAGAAAAGAGCGGTCAAACAGCAACTCGGTGCGTGCTGGAGACGGACCGGGAAACTCGTCGAACATCTCTCGTCGTGTTGAAGAGCTGTACTGGTAATGGGGCCGAATGTGGGGAATGGTACCTGTATCTGTATCAAAGCGCCTCCGTTGAATTGGAAATGGAACGCAGGAGAACACGTCCTCAATGTCTCAAGCGCTATTGAAACGAGCATGCAAGTCGCGGCCCACGCCGAGTGAGGTGAACGAGTGAGTGAACAGCGTGTTCGGTGCAGTGCGGTGCAGTGCAATCAACAAATTCGAAGCTGAACATGAGAAGTTGGTTGAGTTCGTCGATAATGTTCTGGGCCCGTTTATGTTACACTGCTGTTCTCGAGGCGTTGCATTCCGGAATATAGAATCAAGAATCGATACTCGAATCCCAACCCCACGTGATGAAGCTATACCTTTCATGCACGACTTCAGATAAAGCACCGAAACCTTCACTTCCTGTTGGGAGTCTTGATTCGTGGGCGCTTCATGCATGTCTCATCCAGAAATGCGATATGCAACAAAACGATGGCCTCGATTATCGATTTTGGCCTGGATACCGTGTGATTTTCAATAGTATCACGTGTGGATATGTATTGAGGTTGCATCCAGCCGGTTTCTTTTCTGAAATTGGCTTGTTTTGGTCTCGGGATGCCCTATTCTGAATCTCTGGTAGTCGTTGCCCTGTCGGTAGAAGTATTTGGAGGAGATTAAAGCTTGGGTTTGGGCGCCGTTGAGGTTACGCAGGCTGGATGTCCCTGACGAACAGACATGGATTTTTTCCGTAGGGGAACCCCCCACGTGGGAATATTGCTTGGTGATCAGTTATAACCTCTCTTTTGAGTATGACAAGTATAATTTCAACCCGTGTTTGTACTGAAAATGGCGCTATTTGCTTCTGTTGGCGTTCTGTGGAAATGGCACTCTCAACATATTGACGGCTTTCAGTCAAGGTGGGGTGGTATGAGAGAGTCGAGATACGAATATCTAGCGGGATGGCTTATCTTCGACCTCCAAACTGGTAATATCCGCATACCGGTGTATCGTCTTGATATTGAAGCAATAGCTGCGGCTGATAGCACAACGTGAACATAATGTTCAAGAAATTTCTTCTTCGTGCAGTGTTTGGTAGAGCCGGTACGAAGTACATTCAGAGTAACCTTAACCGTGGTTATCAGTTAGACTTCTATCAAAACCCCTTTTTACTTTTGACTACTCGGATAGATCTGCGGGAAAAGGGTGGCTCAGTCTTAGATTCATGCTCTAGACAACTGCTCGCAGTAACTTGTAGCCGGTTCACACCTAGTGGGGTATATAAATTCTCATACGAGGGGCCAGAAACATATCAAATACGGCTTCGCCGTGCTGATCGTATTGCTCATAGGGAGGCACTGTAGGCAGATAATGTCCATGAATACGGAAGCACCTTTCAGCTCTACCATAGAAAACACACCACGATTAAGAATCGGAGAAACGAACATGTTGCCACAACATGAATTTCATGCGCAACCGTGGGTAGTAAATGTAACAACAAACTTCGACGTTGCTCCGTGCAGGACCGGTTTCGAAAAGGACGAATAACGAAAGTCCAAAATAGCTTAACAGTCCAAACCCCAGTAAAAACTTAACCCACCACTTTCCCTTTTGGCAAATCCAGCCCAACATGGCCCATCGACCATCGACCATCGACTTTTCCCCCGTCGCCATTTTAGACATTGCTGGGTAGCTCGAAAGCTTGAACCATATAAGGATTGTAGATATATATATCTTGGGCTGTGGACCTCCTTTCTCCCTTTCAAACGTCGTTCTTCATCCCATCTTTTTCTGTGTATATGTGAGAGCGTTGTATAGAATACGAATATCTAAGCTTCCCAAGTAAGTAGAGCTATTTCTACCCTAGCACCAATAGGGATTCCCATTTGCCCCTCCAAAATTTCCCTGCTTGTGGTCAAATTCACAGTCGATCACTCTCAACAACAAACATCATCGGCTAACATACGCTTCTTGTTCCCCCTCATTAGAGAGCATAGACTTTTTTCCCCAAACACGTTCCAACAAACCTGCTTCATTTCACGCAACCTCGAAAGACAGAGAAACAATAAGACATCATGGCAGCTGCATTGAAGAGCGCCCTTCCTTCCCACCTCAAGCCCTCGAGCTTATCACCAAATGGCGATCCCGCTGAGTTCGCCCGCAAGCACCATGGCAAGACACAATCACACATGGTGAGTTACTGTTCAACATTTTATCAGATCTACATCTGCGGTCATCTCCACCCCCAAAGTTCAGCAAACTTCAAGGAGGATGGTGGACAAACGGTGAAGGCAAGAGGTACAGCTTGGTAGTAGCCGTTCACACAAGGCCTTCTCCGTCTCTGTTATCGAAACAACCTTCCGGCAGAAGTCCGAAGGGACAACCGCCAGGGGATTTTGTTTCTTCCTGGTGTTTGAATCCATCACTGAGCGAGTTCTCATATGGAAGAAGAATCACGTCATAATACAGCTGGAACGGGGTTCACTTCAGACCAGATGTCGATATCACACAAAGTTCTGCGGAACAATACCCCGCATTCCCACCTGTGCCAGAGCTTGAAGAGTTCACACAAAAGTTCCTACTGTGAAGGCGGACCAGTCATTTTATCTGTGCAAGCTAACAAGTTATTCATAGGCTTTCGAGAATACCTCCACATCCGTTGCTGCAAGCCAAATGCGAAATGCTCTCAACAACCTCGCAGACACCGTCTCCGACCCGGAGCAGAAGAAGGTACGATCTAAGAATTCTTGCGAGGAGTTTCAAATTCGCTGATGATGATTAGCTTTTCGAGACAGAAATGGACAACTTCTTCGCTCTTTTCCGCAGATACTTGAACGATAAGGCAAAGGGAAACCAACTGTGAGACAGCTCTGCGAAAATTGGAAATATGGGGAAAGTACTAACAGACGTAGTAGTGATTGGGACCGTATTGCCCCACCAGCACAAAACCAAGTCGTCGACTACAACGAGCTTGCAAACTCCGAGTCTGTGAGCTTCCTTAACAAGTTGGCTGTCCTCAAGCTCAACGGTGGTCTCGGTACCTCCATGGGTTGTGTTGGTCCCAAATCCGTTATCGAAGTCCGTGATGGAATGTCTTTCCTCGATCTTTCCGTCAGACAAATCGAATACCTCAACCGCACATATAGCGTCAACGTTCCTTTCGTGTTGATGAACTCCTTCAACACAGATGATGACACCCAAAACATCATCAAGAAATACGAGGGTCACAACATTGACATCCTCACATTCAACCAATCCCGATACCCAAGAATCTTGAAGGACTCTCTCCTTCCCGCACCAAAATCATTCGACTCTCCAATTTCTGACTGGTACCCACCCGGACACGGAGATGTCTTCGAATCTCTGTACAACTCCGGCATTCTTGATACTCTTATCAAGAGAGGTGTTGAGATTGTCTTCCTTTCCAACGTTGACAACTTGGGTGCTGTCGTTGATCTCAGAATCTTGCAACACATGGTTGAGACCAAGTCTGAGTACATCATGGAGTTGACCGACAAGACCAAGGCTGATGTTAAGGGTGGTACCATCATCGATTACGAAGGATCCGTCCGTCTTCTCGAAATTGCTCAAGTACCAAAGGAGCACACCAACGAGTTCAAGTCCATCAAGAAATTCAAGTACTTCAACACCAACAACATCTGGTTGAACTTGAATGCTGTCAAGCGTATCGTTGAAAACAACGAGCTTGAGATGGAGATCATTCCAAACAACAAGTCCATCCCAGCTGACAAGAAAGGTGAATCTGATGTTTCCATCGTCCAGCTCGAGACTGCTGTCGGAGCTGCTATCCGTCATTTCAAGAACGCACACGGTGTCAACGTACCACGTAGACGTTTCTTGCCAGTCAAGACCTGCTCTGATTTGATGCTTGTCAAGTCAGACTTGTACTCCCTCAAGCACGGTCAACTCCAAATTGACCCCAACCGTTTCGGCCCAGCTCCTTTGATCAAGCTCGGTAACGACTTCAAGAAGGTGTCCGATTTCCAAAAGAGAATCGGAAGCATTCCTAAGATCATCGAACTTGACCACTTGACTATCACTGGTGCCGTCAACCTTGGCCGAGGTGTCACCCTCAAGGGTACTGTTATTATCGTAGCAACTGAGGGTAGCACCATCGATATTCCTCCGGGATCTATCTTGGAGAACGTGGTCGTCCAAGGTTCTTTGAGACTTTTGGAGCATTAGATGGCTTATTTCTGGGTGTGGTCTGAAGGATAGGATGAGCGATGGTCCGGATGGATCTGCTGTTTACGGTACTACGCCTGCTTATGCTGGCATGGGTTACAAATGTTTTCGCATAGCCTCTCAGATACATTGGGATTTTGTCCATAAAAATTTAGATGAAGAAAAAATTACCTTTCACGTTCCTACATCATGCCTCCTAAATTCTCAAGTCAAATATCAAACCAGATTTTAATTTGTAGTCTTGTATTGAAATGTCATGGTTGCGTGGTCGCCTCAGCTTAGCGAATTCTCCTTAGACGTTATTCATGTTGACCCCTCCTCATGGCTAACTACATGCCATGCGTGGCAAGTGTATCATGAGAACATCTACCTCACCAGCGACGTTTAGCTTTGCTCCACTACTGGGTGACGGAAAGGGCGGCAGATAAGTAATTGTGGGACACGAGCTGTGATATGATAGCGGAGCTCCAATGAGCTTTAGCCTCTCTCTGTGCACGGTCAACTTTTCATCCAGTATTCTAACTCATCATATGTGAAATGGATTCATAAAATGAGACGACTGCACTCTACAAGATACTGCTACAGTGTAGACATATTCCTCCTGAGAATCAAAGGGCAAACAGAAACCACTTTTCTCACAAGCCTAACCCTGTAACTGACTAAGCTTCCGGGGGGAACCGATAACTAACGCTGCAAGCCCTCTCTTATCGCCCACGATAACAGTCCTAATGAGTAGCGCAAGCCCAATTATCGTTACATCCATCCATCCTAACAAAACTTCATTCATACTATTTCACTGTGTCGCGTGGGAAAGTTACTATAATATCTATTTGGTGATTTTTGACAACGGTTTATTCGTCCTACGCTGGATATTGAGATTTGTTTTCGCCTTCGTCAAGTGAAAGGGGAAAGGAGAAAAGAGACAGGATTGAAGTGCGGGTTCGGAGTCCTTGCCACAGACGATCGATCACTTGAGCGAGCGAACGGACGGTTTGTTGGTCATTGGTCTTGGTATTAGAGGTGGCATCCTTAGGTGCGTAAAGTCCTTGACAAGGAGGTCTATTTGCATTATCTAGGGCTTCAGAATAGGTGGGAGCTGCATCCTATTTGCTCGCGGTCGTGCCATCGATAAGAACGGAACTGATCTGTCTGCTAGGGGCTGGTCAAAGTACAACTCACCCCGCCTCAGCCCTGAGCTTGACTCGAGATACCGCACCACGATCTGCGAAGCTACCTTCATACGTGCGAGGGGCGATATAAAGAGTAATATTGAGAAACTGTATCTGCGACGATCGTCCGCAGACCGGACAACGTTCTAATTTCGAGGACATCTACTGATTGGGCACAAATACCTATCCCTTCATATATTCACATAGTCTAATATACATACATATCCGACGATACATACTGGTCCGATTCATACAGTCAGAAGCTTAGATCTCCTTGGCCCGCATAATTAAAGGAAATAGGACGGAAGAATAATACTAAGTTAATAATGGACGGGCGGTGGACGACCTCGACCGCAGGGCCGTCCAATTCCTCCACTCCCTCAACTCCAGGGGCTAAGTCAAAAATTCCAAGTCATTTTCCTCGTTCGCATTTCTATACGGACGGCAGCGATTCTGGAGAGGACTCGCAGATGCTGAGATACATGGGGCCCTCATCGTCAGAGGATAATATCAATAGTGAGATAATGGTGGAGGGAGATGAGGCTGGGTCTGACGCTGGAAATGCACCTCAAACGCGTTCAAAAAGTAATCGGCAGACCGAGATACAGGGCGAGATCGCAGCTTTCGAGGCGGCTATGGATGATCAATCGACGGTTCGATTAAGTCGAGGTAGTGATGCTTCTGACTCTGTGGAGGGAGGCGCATCTACAGAGCGCAGACAAATGGCAGGGCTCGGCAAAGCTCCTATGCGGGAAGAGAGTAGCGATCAAAGCGTTTCCACTGCTGGATATCAGGGAGACACGTCGACGACTTTGGATAGATTCACAGTTTCTGCGACTTCTTCCCGGCGAAATACAACATCATCCAGGTCTGATCGAAGGCCATCATATCAATCTTCGTCCTCGAGGCGCCCATCAGTTAGATCCACCTCAAGCAGACATACCTCGACTTCACAAACAGTTGATGAAGAAGGCGGTGCCCCAATAGGAGTTGCAATCTCTAGAGATTTGTCTTCAGATGAGGAGACGCCAAGAGTATCCCGATCATCCTCGCGACCTACTCAACGCTATACTAGCGAGCGGGAAACCGCGCGGAATGAGGTTATAGTCCCTAGATGGCAGCCAGACGCGGAGGTAACGAAGTGTCCCATCTGTCATACTGCTTTTGGCTGGTTGAACAGAAAGCATCATTGCCGGTATGCTATTCCCTGTCTCATCAGAGGATCCATTGACTCACACATATAGAAAATGCGGTCGAGTGGTTTGCAATTCATGTTCGCCACATCGAATAACGATTCCATACCAGTATATAGTTCAGCCTCCCGACCATCCTTCTCAGTATAGCTCCATAACATATAATCGTCTCCTAGATCCGCAGGCCGAGGGGCGGATAAATAATTCTCTTGAATTTGGTGGTGGAGATAGAGTTCGTCTGTGTAATCCTTGTGTTCCTGATCCTAATGTAGCTCCCCTTCAAACGAATCAGACCGGCCATATCGAAGAACCACGATATGCTATTGGTTATCATGGTAGATCCCAAAGCTCAATTGTTACATCTACTGCAATTGGTAGCCTTCCGAGCGAAGCTCGCTTTAGACTTACGGAGCACAATCGTTCACGCACAACGCGCGAACCAAACACTTCTAGGAGAGCACCAGCTATCGGATTGGGCGCACATCCTAGAACTGCAGAGGAGTTCCAGAACTGGTATAGGGAGCGAGCGGCTTCGAACAGTGGGCAGAGTGTTCGCTCGAGATCTTCCACCGTTTGTAGCCCTATTCTTTTTCTATGGCAAACACTAATCAGATTCAAGGTTGCTGTAGCAGGACGTGAGGTGACGGAAGATATGGTAAGTTGCCAACCCATCTTCAAGCAGGATTTGTTGTCTAAAACTCATTGTCTAGCGCTCCTTCCTCCAAAACGTAAGAGGACCTTCCCCAAGCTGGCAAAATGCATCGATGGCGCGCACCTCGGCACCAAGTCAACGATACATAATGTCCGGAGAAGATCTACGTTCACGCCCTCTGCCACGAACACCGCAAATAAGGGAAGAAGATGAATGTCCTATTTGTCATCGTGAGCTTCCGTCCAGCTCCTTACCAAATGCCGAAACACTACGGTCCGATCATGTAATATCTTGCATCGAAAGGGCCACCAATCGACTCAATCTACGCAGTAACAGCACGAATACCGCCGCTACCCGTCCAGCACCACGCCCTCCACTGCCCATTACTCAAGCCTCCTCTCAATCCTCGTCCTCCCAAGGTTCTGCCGCCTCCACATCGCTTCATACACCTTCTGCAACAATTACACCTCCGTCTGTGCCTGCGCACATAGAACCTCCTGAGCTGCCTCGTCGTACAGGCGTGTTCCCGTATATTTCGACGGAAAAGGATTGTCAAGATGATGCGGAATGTCAGATTTGTTTAGAGGAATACGAACCGGGGGTGCAGATGGGGAGGCTGGAGTGTTTTTGCAAATTCCATCTGAGTTGTATTCGGAAGTGGTTTGAGAAACATCCGGGGAGGTGTCCGATGCATCAGCATGATGAGTATGGGTATTAGTGCGGGGTTGGTGGTGGGGTGAAATGTGGAGAGGATGAAGTAAGTGAATGTGTGTTGAAGGACTGTTGAATATCACGGCTAGGATCACTGGCTGGCTGGTTGGCTGTGGTGTCTTGTACATACTATCATGTCCTATCTCTCCCTGTCCTCTCACTTTACTCTCACGCCGCACATCACTCCTCATCCACCCATTCGGGGACGACATTCCAACCAGCAAGCGAACAAACACACAAACATAAACATAGACAGCGCAAGGCGTTAAGAAAGGATACGATACGAACAGCTCCAACTACTAGGAACGGGCACGGAACACGGCGCAGGCAGCATGGCTTTGGTTGGGGAAGCTTTTCTTTTTCTTCTTCCATCACGAGATCACGAATACTATTTTTGGGCTGGTCTGTTTGCATCGGGAAATCAATCTGCTCATAGAAAGAAAGATAAGGATCAGGGATACGGGAATGGGTCATGGACATGGATACCAATTTGCATTACTGTAGGAAGGGATAGAATGTATTTGCTGCAATCCATTTCAGCATCTCAGTAGCCAGTGCGTGTATGAGAAATAAGTGAAGATAAATAAGACTTCTCCGATCCGTTCATTGTTCGTCTGGTTGTGTTTGTGGTTCCGTGGCGTCTTGTCGTGCTTGGATGTGGTATTTAGACAGTTACTTGTTTGTTGTACACACTCGTAGTGAGCGAGCAGCTTGCTACTGGCTGACCGGTTTTTCCTCGCAACGTCCCATCCATCTCTCCCCTTCTATATATCTCTCCTTCATCCAGCCACCCGCCCAACCCAACTGACTGGAACCCCCTTTCCCTCATCTGACTTCTCCCAGTCAGGTAAAGCCAAATCACCGCGGAAAGATCCACATCATGTAAATTAAAATATAAAAACATTGATAAATTCCGAGAAAGTAGAATAATACCCATACATACACACACGCTATGAACCAAACCAACCCAAAGCAAATTAAAAAAGCACATGGTATCAGGCCATCTTTCCTCGAAAACGAGTAGGACATAAGAAGACTAGACTGGACTTGGAAAAAAAAGAAGCAGAGCTAATCAATTATGGAATGAAAAATATCATGCGGTTTTGGATGCCCCTTCCTGATATTGCCCTCCTCTACACACCCAACCAAATTTCAGAGAGCTCTCAATGAAAATCCACTTATTGCACCAGCCAGATTCCACCATACCAGCCATCTATCCACCCACCCCAGCCATCAGCCTTCCCTAACCATTATTCCATCCTAACCTCCCATCCAGCCTTTCCCTCCCTCCCCTTACAAATCCATCCATCCTTTCCACAAAAGAAATTCCCAAGCAAAAAAGACCATCCATCACCTACCTACCTTCCCTCACTCGACGACCCCTGCGTCCCCACCGGCGTAATATCCCTACTCGTCCTCCCACCAATCTCCTTCTTACTCAACAAACTCCTCCTAAACCCACTTTTCGGGCTCTCCTGTCCACTCTCCGTCGAATTCATGACGAAATTCGACTTAACGATAATATACCCCGCACCGCAGCGAATCTGTTTCTCTTGCATAGTGCCCGTCTCATCGATAACCAGCGCGCCTTCTCCGAGATCGTCGTCCGAGCCGAAAGTATTGTGCGCTTTGACCGAGACCTGGAACGTTGCGTCTGCGGCGGCAGTGCACTTGAAGCTTTCTTTCTTTTCGTTGAAGACGACGGTGCCGGAGGGGGATTTGATGTGTTCAGTTTTGTGGATGACTTTGGGCTTGGGGCCGAGGGACTTGATGTAGACCATGACGCTGGAGGAGGGCGGGAAGCCGACGGCGGAAACAATGGTGAAGTTAGCTACTCCGATGGGGGCGCCGCTTCCGCCTGGAGAGCCGAGGTAGTTTGAGTGGGCTGAAGTTGCGCCGAAGGACTTCGTGCGGCTGTGGTGGGGGGCAGATTCATTTGGAGGAGTCACTGGTGGTCGGATTTCTGGGATTGGGGGTGGTACACCTGTGAATCCACTAGCACGTCGTGGTCCGCCAAATCCATTTGTGGTGGGGACATCTTCTTCGGATTCGGCCGGCGTGCCGTTCACTTCATCTGCATCCTTCTTCTTGCCACCTCTGAAACTATTCTTGATGAAGGAAGCGCCTTTACCGACACCATGAGCGGCAAAGCCGACGCCCTTGATAGGAGCACCTGCGACACCTGTGACGATTTTGCCTGGAGTTGCGAACGTGCCAGAGAAGGTTGAGCTGCCTTGGCGAGATCTAGTTACGTAATCCGGACGGAAGAGTAGTCGCAGGCGTATGGTTCCTGACTTGCCATCCAGAGCTAGGTTCATCTCTTTAGGCTTGAAAGGTTCGAGAAGATTCAGATTAATCTCCGTCTTGCCGAGATGATCTGCCTTATCACCAAAGTCCCAATCGAGAACATTGCAAACAAAGCTGGCAGCTGTCCTGGAAGGTACCTCGACCTCGAAAAATTCGTTCCAAGCTGGGTGCAAAGTCTTCTTCTGAACCTTGGTCTTGAAGACAGAGTTTCCGTTAAGCTCGAACTTGCAATAGGGATCAGAGTATCCGTTGCGGTCAGCAGATGGAAGATCTGAAGCATCGAGAACATCGACACGGAGTTTGCCCATGTTATTGATACTCTCACTCGGGTCAAGGTCCATTTTGACTGGGATATACTTAAGAGAGACTTTGATGCTATTGGTTCGGCCCTCATCATCTCTAAGCTTGAGTCTATTAAATAATTAGTATTGTTCATGGAGCACTCTTTGAGCAAACATTTGGGAAGAGGACCATCCGCAGGATGATGAGGTGGGATACTGGACAGAACACGGATATGGAAAGTTATGGTACTCACATAGTAGGGTTGTTCAGGCACTGCTTCAAAGTCGCCAAAGTTTCCCCGCTGAGTTTCGCAATGGTAGAATCCTTCTTCTCCTCACCCTTGCTAACCTTCTCTCGAATCCGTATAGTGATTTTCGAGAAATCAAGTTCACGAACAAAGCAATCTCCAATCTCATCTAGAGTCATTTTCTTTGATCTCATCGTGGATGAGACGTAAGATGGGAATGCCATATCATCAACAACGACTTCCACATGTACATTGCTTTTGGTGAGTTCACAGTCGATGATCTTGAAGATGATAAGACCCGACTCATATTTGAGCAGTTCTTCGGGGCCGAGACGAATCTTTGGTAGTTCCTTTTCCTTAGGTGTCTCTTCTTGCTCCCGTTCTCCTTCAGCAAGTTTAGCTGCCATTGCAGATTCACTCGAAGTTCGTGCGCGCTTTTCTGAGGTTTCACCGTTGGGAACTCCAGTGATGCGGCCTCTTTCGATGGGACTCTTTCGCGCAGCCTCTTCTTGTTCCGCTTCTTTCTCTTCTTCCTTTTCTTCTTCTTTCTCCTCCTCTGGGTCTGCAATATTCAGGCAAGGGTAGAACGAGACATTGTAGTTGAGCACCCCCCGAGGAGAACCCTTTCCATGCATGCGCAGACCACTTGCTTGTGGTTCTTTAAGATCATGGACAAGATATTCGCCATTCTCGTGTTGAGTGATATAGTCGGATGCCAAAACTTCAACTGATCCCAAAGAACGATCGCTGTTGATAGTTTCTTGATCCATAACCTCAAGAGTTAATTTTTCCCTAGTACTATGAACTGGAACGTAGATGACCTCGTCCCAATCTGGATTGAGATTATTCTGGAAAGTGACGGTTCTCCCCTTCTCGATACCGGACAAGAGCACTCTGACGTAGGGATCAGATTTGCCCAAAGTTTCAAGGTTGCGGAGGTCTCGAGCATTCTTGAAGTGGAATCTCATTACACCAATAGGCGTAACGTATCCACCGCTGCCTGCACCGATACCTTGTAAAGCAATGGGTTTCCATTGGAGGGTAAGCTTAACTCTACCTGTATTGGCGCCAGCAAGGTTGTACCATTCTTGACCCTTCTCCATCAAAGTCAACATGTCATTGAGCTTGATTTGATAGGTGCCAAGAATTGGATCTGTACCAAGATCTCTGTCATCTTTAATGACAAGTCCGAAAGTAGCAGTCTTCCTGTCAGTGATAAGAATTTCCTTAGATCCATTGTCCCAGATGGGATTGTTCGTTCTCTTTAGCTTTCTTGTGACGTGTAGCTCTTTGTTGTTGAGGAGTAGTACGGCATAGGGGTTAAGTGAACCGATAAGACTCTTCGTACCATCCAGATCTTTAGCTTGCTCGACACAGAAGCGGGCAATTCCGGTATTAGATTCTGGAGGAGGTTCGACTGTGCCGTCTGCAAGTGTTCGTCCTTCCAAGACAGGGAAGAATCGAAGATCTGCGGACAAAATACCACGTGCCTTTCCGTTTGCCATAACCTCGAGTTGTTCATTCTCGTATTCTGTCACTTCCTGTACCCTCTCCAATGGGAATGTAGCTGTACCGAGTTCTTTATCTTTTCGGTACTCGTTGTAATCAAAAATCAACATGGTAAGACTCTCGTTGAATGAGGTAACGATAACATATTTGGTCTCGTTCCATCTTGGATTTGCGTTCTCCTTGATAATCTTGGTTTGTGCCAATGGTGCACCGTTGTTGAGCGACAAAACAGTGTAAGGATCGGGCGTTCCAGCAAATTTGTCAGGATTCTTGAGTCCTTGAGCGCCATGAAGAGTGACAGCCAAGACACCAATAGCCTGATCGACCGGTGATCCAGAAAGCATCTTCGCAACCTCGATTGGGAATACATTGGGAGCATACATAATTGGACCCACGTTGGCATGAATTTGCTCCAAGATAAAACGTTCAAGTCCGGGAATGAAGTTAATGTCGAAACCGAGTGTCTCCCCTCCAAGAGGCTTGCAAACATAGTCAATGGTTGGGCGCTCTAGGAAAGAGACTTCTATTCTGTCCACATGTGGGAAAGGAATCTGAAGCTTGATTTTGACGCGCATCATACCCGAAAAGGCCATGTCTTCGACGATAACATCTAGGCCCTTACTGATCATGGCCTTTCCAATTCTAATCTCAAGAACGACTTTTGGGTTGACCTTGTTCTTGATTTGGCGAGAAGTCATATCGGCATGATCGTTTGGTGTGAAGCTGAATTTCCAATCCATAAGAACAATGTCGTCTTCAGCTTTTGGGTAGGTCTTCACATGCTCAAAGCGAGGGGGCTTCGTTCCTAGTGTAAATGTCTTCATCCGTAGACTGTCTAAAAAGGCGGGCGTGGATGTGCTCAGAACCTGGTCAACTGAGTTGATGACAGTCTCGGCGAGGACTGGCTGGAAAATTGGCCAGAATTTAACCATGAAGCTGTTCATCCACTCCAAACTCTCCGTGTCTGTCTCCAATTTATTTTTGGCAAGTTCTCGGTTGACATCGTCTCGGAAATTGCGTCTCACACGGCGTATAGACGTTCTGTAGTAGGTGCCACATATCGCCATGATGATGAATACCCAACCAAGCCCTCCACCCAAGGTTGCCACCAGCCAGGACGAAAGACAGGCAAATACTATGACGGCTGTATTGTGATACCAATCTGCGAGGCATTAGTGAAAGTTTTAGAATATAAGAAAGAAATGTCTGTACCCCCATAGAATTTATCTTCCAATTTTCCCTCCACCCAGGTTTGGTGGTCCAGAAGACTTTCGGCTTCCTCCCCTGAATCTCCGGAACCAAATCTTGGGGCCCAACCTGCTCTCTCGATCCAGCGCGCGTCTTCGTCGTCGTCTTCAAGTCCATTTGTTCCCGGCCCTGCACCATTTTTCTCCTTTGCTGGGGCTGCGATGGCTCCCGCAGTAGAGGGTGGTGGTAAATCGTAAGCTCCCGGCGAACCATCATCGATATCAGTAGCTATTGCGACACCCTTCGATTTATGTTCATGGTGAAATCCCTCTGGCACACGCTAGAAATTCATCCAGATTAGCGAGGATTGAAGGACTGCTAGGAGCATTACCTACAGCTCGAGCTTGCGCGGCCTTCTCCTCTGGACTTGCATCTGGGTTGAAAGTAAAAGCCTCAACACCAGCTTTCTGACTTTCCTGGACTATCTTTCTCTCTGCGTCTTCCGCAGAAACTGAGCTGTTCGGATCCCGCGCTGCCTCCACAGCTCCTTGCTGCTTGAGCTCCCCCTCCAAACCATTTGTTGTCGACATGTTTACGAGACTGATCCGTTCGAAGGGCAATTGGAGCTGTCGACAGTATAGTTTTGGAGAGTTTTGTGCTGGCTTCAACCCGACCACGACAAAATAGGTCGCTGGATAGACTGGCCAGCAAAAGCAAGGAAAGGGAAGTTATTAAATGCGGGATATTGTATGTAAGTGGTCGATAATCGGGGTTAGGCGGACAAGGGTTTGAGATGCGGAGTGAGCTCTGAGAGGCTGTAAACCACACGTAGAAGCTGGGCGAGGCTGGGTGCTGGTTCCAAGACTTCCAAGGTTAGCTGCTTGCTGCTTTGCTTTTTCTAGGTAAGGCAAGTGGGCGATTGAGCGATTGAGCGATTCAGATAAGTAAGAGATGTCTCCAATCAATCGGTATACAGAAATTGACCAATCGGTGTCCTCCAAATTGGATAAGCTCGGGATGGGCGATGATGGATTGAAAGCTTGAAGCTCCCTGGACCCTTACCTGGCTGAAAAGAATGAGATTGGAAGATTGAAGCTTGACTTGAAATTACCTAAGTGTGCCCGCCGTCCTGTGGTGGCTTTGCGGGATCCTTAGGTAGGGAGCTGGTGACAGTGGTGAGGGATAAACATAATCTGGGGCCCTCGATACTACGAAGTAAGAGTGCTCCTAAAGTAAAGGGGCCAAAAAGCGAAAAGAGCGCTCTGGCGGTTCGTCCCTAACCACGGAAGTACGAGTCTGTGAATAAATGCGGGTGAGTGAATGAGTATAAATTTATTACTTCTACTTTAGTAGGTTCACATCGTTAAACCGAAGCTATGACGATGACGCAGACAAAGACCTGTTGAAATGATCGTGTCGTTTGCAAACGAGTTTTGTCCAAAGCCTTGTTTTCAGTTGACAACAATCTGAACCCCGAATTTTGGGGAATGGCTCCAAATTGGCTCCAATGGCTTGATTGGGGATTTCCTTGTTACAACTTGTATCCCTTGGTGCTCTCTGCATTCTCTCTGAACCGATTGTTCCACTATCTTGTCACCTTATGCTAGACATTGTACAAATTCAAAGCGAACGCACAGTTCATGTGCAAATGATTTCACATCGCCTTGAGCCACCTTCTGGTGCCCGACTTGTACTTGTGAAAGATGGCAGAGACCATTGATCACCGACCAGAGAATGGCGGAGAGCTGCGTGTTTTCAGTAGGTGCAGGGGCTAGACAGCGACGAAGTTCATGTCCCACAACGCGGCATCGTCACCCATTCCACACTTCATTTCAGATAAAGCCGCTGGCTGCATTGGAAAGGAAGAGGGTGTATTGGTACAAAGCCACTTCGCGGAAGAACGACAGGTTGATAACTTGATACATGCACGTCGGGTAGGGTAGATACTTATATATTGAGAAATTGTCCTCATCTAACCATCCAAACTTTACCCGGCCATGAGGAAGTGTCTTCATTATCTCGGTGTAGCCGTTGCACTGGCTAATCTCGGCCTCGTCACCACCTACTTACCAATTGACAGGACTGCAGATGGTCAGGGCGGTAAAACATTGTACTTGTTTGACACAAACAGTCAATGAGACCGGTTACCTATCTGCGCTCCTACGACATGGACGAACTTCGTAAAGCTGTTGGACCAAAAGTTGGTTGGTGATGACCGCCCTAAATGTTTGGTTTGTGAATACTATTACGCTGCTCTGTGCGGGTTGATGTGTGCCACTGAAGCGTGGCTGGTGAAGCGTGGCATTTGGCATTTGGCATTGAGCATTAAGCATTGAGCATTGGGATTATCGCCGGTTGGCGGGGTCGCTCTATATATGTGGTTCGGGGATATGCGTGATGCTGCAAGATCAACAGCGACAATACTGTGAATAGCCAAAGTTGCCCGGATATTCAATTTATGCGATACTCTGTACACAGGTATTGTCAGGAGCAAACCCAGCAAACCCAAGAGACCCGACAACCCGAACCGCTTCCATATTGTGTCCTCGACTCAGACCACTGTTACCGCTATGACTGCTCCGTCCGGCGATTACTTGCCTATGTGGCACCTGATTGACGTCTATCTTGCTTCATGCAGAGATGAAACAGGCACTCTGGGTTCAATGCTTTCCTCTCAACGTCGACGGTCCACCTCATACAAAGTACTCCGATCGATCATGCTTCGATACCAACAACTGGAGGAACCGACTCTCTTGTCGCGGCCCGGTCATCTTGAGATTGATCCCCTTTCCGATGCTTGGCATGGCCTATGAGGAGCAAATTGCTTCGTCTGACCATCCAGCGGCATCCACTGGCCATCCATCCAACCGGCCATCCAACCTGCCATCCAACACGAAGGCATAACTTCGTGCTATTACTCTTAGAATTACTACCGAAGTACCGTCGCTGTATTTATAGGACAGGCCATCCATCCCATTACAGGTGAAATCTCAGGATACGATACGGGATACGAAGTAGCCCCCAACAAACTACTTCGTAACTGGCAGTCTGCAGTCTGCAGTCTGCAGCACAGAGAACTCTAACCTTACGGCGCGGTGTCCAGTAAAAAGCGTACGCTGTCCTCGTACCCACGCAAAATATCCCGTTGGACATGGACCCTTTCTATGGAGTTGGGCTGTTAGAGCTGTTAGAGCAGTTACTTATGGACCCTTTCCCCTTCGTAGCGCGCAATCCGTTGCTATCCTGGGCCTGCGAATCCACGATGTGATCCACACCAGCGAGGCTCATCTCACCCAGCTGCGTGCCGGCCATTTCAAGGTCCTCTGTAGTATAAACTGAGACGAAATACGAATCCGTCGAATGGTAACTCTCTCTTAACGCTTTTACGCACACAAACACATACACCGATTAAATGACTATGCCCTGAAACACGTTCCAGAAAAAGGATCCACGAAAGCCCTTGCAGAAAACTGTATCTTCCCAAGTTCCCTCTAATCTTGTATGGGATTCAAGCAATTTCAAGCGTTTTCTGGCTATGCCTCATTTCGCGGCAGTTTGATTTGATTGAGCCTTGAGGTTATCATCTACCTAGGTACTGTCGTCCCGGTTACCCTATCTTTCGACAATCGATCTCTGGCGACCGTGGGTGTAACCTCAGCAAACCCCAAGTGAATATTGTTATTTCATTCTTGCAACCGCCATTGGGACCGCCATATTATTCTTATTTTGTCCATTCACACATACACAATTGGCGATAGCCTCTCTTTTCGAACAAAACAAAGCTTGCTTTCAAAAGTGCAAGTTTGGTTCAAGTCCGCGTTCTACAAGTATTGCATCTGTTGCTTCGTGGTTGCTTGTCGCGTGCTTAATCTACCACCTAAAGTAAATCGGTCAACGCTAGGTACTTTTATGCCCGCCGTGGAAGAGAGATCATGGACGCAATCGACGGAAAAGAGCTTGATCATAGACATCTGAAAAGCCGGTTGATGGGAAAATTCTTTGGAAAGGAAAAGAAACCTACGTCCCCAGAAGATGTCTCTGATTTCCTTCATGGATCCTCCGATAAGCTGTACACGGCCTCCTCGCCCACGACAACCTCGACTACCCCTCCACGACAGCCTGTACTCGGTCGAATTGATACCAGCTCTGCACGACGATGGCCCACAGCAGCCGAAATAAACAATGGAAGGAGGAATAGATCTGCAAGCCCAAAAAGAAGCCGGAAAGGCTTAGTTGTGCGCTTCGCAGAGGCACAACCAGAGGTTATTGGCGAAGGAGGTGAAGAGTGCATCTCTCCAACATCGGAGATCTCTCAGCGGACGAGAGCAGCAACCATTCCACAGCAAAGCGCAAAAGATCGAAGACCAGGAGCTCCCCCCACCTATGGTTCACAGGGTCCTCCAGATCGGTTTGGGGATTCTGACACGTTCAGACCTCGACCTCTCCAACGCACACAGACTGGCTTCTCGACGATTTCTGACGATAACATAAGTTCTGTCATTGGGCAACCCCCTCCTTATCGGCAGAATAGCAAAGAATACGGGATCAATGGTAGCATTAAGGACGATGTACGTAGCCCATCACCTGCGAAAGCAGAGGCAGCAATGCGTGCATCTGAAGGCAAGGCGTTAATGAGAGCTGCGTCCGGGTACTTCGACAATCCCGATCTAGCAGCTTCAGGGTCTGATGGCCCAGCCTCTCCGTTAGATGAAGCCCATCTAAACACAATGAGGAATACCCAATTGACTTCTCCCCCTGGGGTTTCTGCGAAAATGAACACATCTAGACGGCCAGAAACGCCTAGCGATAGCGGGAAGTCGAGTCCTCCTGCTGTGGACCAGAGCCCTTCTGTATTCTCAAGAACATCTACGTCGACTTCTATCAACGGACTTGACAGCCCACCTTCTGTTTTACGGACGCCAACCTTCAACTTACGGGAGGCAGCAGTTGCTGTTAGCGATGATGCTTTACAGGAATTTTCTAGGCGCACATCACATATGTATTCGCTTTTTGGACTTTCAGCCGAATCGATCAAACCTCTAACATCCTGTTCCTTAGACGAGCTTGTGAGGGGCGCTTTGTGGTGGTTTCTACGGGGTCGACTAAATCTGGAGACGGCTATCAGGGACCGGTCAACAACAACGGAAGCACAACAAAACAATTACCTAACAAGGCAGCAAGCATATACAGACTTAGCAAAATCATATTGGCTTATGGAGAAGATTGCAACCAAGTGTCCTGAGCTGAGCGGCCAACAAAACTCAAACAATAATCCCAGTAACACCGCGGAAGCACTCGAATGCCGCCAGGCGATTATATCCGGCCTACGAAAGCTAACCATGGTTCGTATCTATATCAGCGACTTGTAGGAATAAGCTAACCTCAAGTGCTAGTCTATGAAGCGCAACAACTTCCTTCCTCCGGAGGCTGATAACGCACCCTTAACACAAGGTGTGGATAATTCTATTTGGGTAAGGGATGATGGGAACAGAGATCTACTCTCATTACAACGACCTAACAATACGATAACTTTGTCCGGCGCTCTTCCTTTAGGGGATTCTAATTCGACATTCACCTACGGCCGGTATTTCACAGAAGCCTATTTGACAGAAGATGCGGATCCTCAGCACTACAGCTGTCCATGTGTTATATCAGTTGTGCGAAGACAAAATGAAGAAGATTTGAGATATGTCATAACCAATCAAACTGGTACCCTCACTCTCTGCGTTCAGAATGAGAAGACTCGTGGTCCAACATGGAACGACCTTTCTTGGATACAGAAGAATAATTGCTTGGATATTAAATTGCCAAGAGGGTTCATGCTTCGACTTCGTCTAACTCAACAGGACTTTAGAAGTTTGCGAGGCGCGTACGATCTTCAAAACAGTCTTCGGAAGAGCTTTTGCCGACTGGAGGACGAAGAAATAGTTTTCGAGATGACGGTGAAAGCTTTCCAATGCTTTGGGCAAGAGAAGAACTCTCAATCCTTCCCTTCTGAAGTGGTGCCAAAATGCGAGGTACGCCTATTCGAGAAATCCAGCGTTGAGAAAGCAGCTACGGGACCGAGAAAGAGGCACAGAGGATTCCGTCTTGCGGTCTTAACAGGAAAGATGACGAAGAACTTCCGTGGAATCGATCAAGAAATCCTTCCAACAAACCCGATTTATTTCAACTTTTTACGTGGCGAAAACGGCCTTCCAGCACTTCTTCTCAAAGCTGATGACGGACGGTCAAGGACTTCGATGGTATTTACATTTGACGAAGTAGAACAGCGGTCTCGGTTCCATGCAGTACTCACCAGTAGTGCCGTAGGACGCGAGGAAACGGCCTTCGCCGAGGCTTCTATCCGTTCATTTGGCGTTGAGGAATCCGCCAGTAGCACCGGTCTGAAACGCCTCACAGGTCTAGAATGGCAAGGGATCAGAGTCATCAACGAAGATGCACTCGATATTCAGAATACCAAGACCGTTCTGTCTGAGCATCTACGGGTCATTATGGATTTCAGGACCGGGACGCTAACAGATCGATTTAACATTGGGCAAGGGGAATTGAAACTCCGTCTCGATGTTCACTCACCAAATGAATTGAAGATCTTGCGACAACCACAACAGGACATGACCATTGTCGCAACACAACCACAAACACCAAACCAATCAACTAAAGAATTTGCTGACGTTTTGAGGCTCGCTGCATCTGGGGAAACAACACGTACATACGTCTTCCCAAGCCCTCAAGAACTTCACCTATTTCAAGCAGCCTTGACCGGATACGTTGTGTTATTCGATGGCAGGGCATCATCATTTAACATTGCAAGAAGACGAATGGTAGTTCCTATCTACAAGAAATGGGACGCTGCCGTGACTAGATTGCAAGTCGTTCAGAGAGAAAAAGTTGTGCAGCTAATTGCATTCTTCGAAGGTTTTAGTCATGGTGATTGCATGGGTTTTACCTTGAAGTCGACCGATGTGTTCGAGACTTCCAACAAGGGTGGGAAGTTCTCGTTGCGTATTGTTGATGCGAAATTTGCCATGCCTAAACCTCGTGGTGAAGGGCAGCCCCCTCCAGATAATGGCTTCGTCAATTTGGATGTAAGTTTTTGAACCATCAGCTTTTGTTGTATCACATCGACCAAACAGCTAACCTGATTCCAGATGCCGGATTATCCCGGCGAACATGACGACATTACAATTGTATTTGAAACAGACACTGGTATGTGCAAATCTCACTGGTTCGCCAGCTATAGTTCTCTGGGCCTCCACGAAGATTTCCTCCGAAAGCTTGTGCCACTGTTTCCTATATCCAGACCAATGGCAGTGCCTGCGATCTGCTGGCATATTCACTCATTACAACATTGATTTACTGACTTTGCTCCACTAGAACGTGACACATTTACGAAAGCGTTACCGGCACCAGTCAAGGTAGCTTCACGAATGGCATCGGTAAGGAGATGAAACACATATTCGGACAGCAAAGCAGTGCTTCTGCGGGAAAACGCACGGAACGGCATTATTGGGCGCACGGCGCAATGAGAGGAAATATTCCAAATTAGCGAGTAGCATTTTTTGCAGAGATATCCCATTATTTACACTATTGTTCGATGAGGGCTATTCGTCAACCTCTTCCTAGTTTTTGACTTCTTGGAATATCAAAGCATACCAACTTTTACACCATATTCACGATACACGGTAGTACTAGGCCAGCTAGCTGGGCTAACGCGCTATGCTTGCTTAGTAGATTTTTATTTTCAATCGTTTTTTTGAAGAGCTGCACACGCGAGCAGAAGAAGAGAAGTTTCCCAACGGCAGAGGTCCGAGAGAGAGATGATGCGTGCTTCGCCTCCACGCTTTTGCGGCCTCGGGGCGGCTCAACCTTCTTAGCGGCTCACCTAGCTCTGTGCGGTGTCGTTCTGGTCATTTCTAGCTCGAGGTTACTGCTTGTTTGAAATCTGGAGATTTGTGAACTGCGGTGAGAAAGCGGGCTTATGATGTGGTGGGATTGATTGGTTGGTTGATTAATGGCATTGGTTACTTGCAATTGGGGTGTTTGTACTGTATTATTAGAACCTGCTGGTAAGGTGGTGGATGGGGCGCGCGTTGGGGATGGATGGAATCATTCATGGGCTAATTCTTGTATTGTTGTTATTATACTTGAGTACATATGGAAGAAAAGTATAGGATGGATGAATATATGGATGCATGTAACTTGGTGATTTCATAGTTCTTATCTGCACAATTGTATACCTCCTATACTAAGCTCTTGCTATTATCTCTGTGACCCTGAACGTACGAAGTACATCTCACCCACTCACTCAATCACCCACTATGGTTTTGAGATATTGAATAGCTGGGAAATGTATACAAGTACATGAGATATTCCCATAGAATTGAATAGAACAGAACCTTTACTCTGCAAGACGAAGATGGGATAATTGTTGCTTGATGCGTTTTTTAAAGTAAAGCGGAAAATCCGTATCGGGCTCCCCTGTTGACTGGGAAAACTAAATATAGCTTGGCCAATCCTGGCACAGCCGTTCTGTCGTTCCGTACAGAAGCGTAGTGATCGACACCACTTTTTGCTAGGTTTTGCACGGCCAGTGGTGAAGTCACAGCCACACTACCCATAGAAATGGAGATGTTTGGAAAAGGTTGCCGGGAGTAGCTAGGTTCAGGATGGGAGGGAGGGACCTTGAGAGACAGAAGTTTGATGGAAATGAGCTTGATTCGGGTGCGGTTTCTGGTTGCTGGATTTTGGTTTCTGGTGCTGGTTTCTTTGCTAGATAAGAAGGGAAAGTAAACTGTCTGCTCTATTCTATTTCGTTGAGTGGCTAAAGGGGGGCAGTCGGGTCGGGGATATATCGCATCACATCACAGAATGTCTAGTCTAGAAGAAAGCATACCTGCCAACTCTTTTCAATTGATCTACTAGATAGTCAGAATAAGTAGGTAGAGATATGTATCTCCATGTATATCTATGTCCATGGGACGAGTGATCTCTCAGCGGAACGAAAAGAGAAAAGGAATGCGCTTCTCGCTCTGTCTTCTCATAACACGATATAGTGGATCCCCCGGCCCGGAATACGAGAGAGATCACCCTAAGGTTAAACATATTTCGTACTCCTCCAGTTCCGCTGCAGCCAGAAGCTCCAGAAGCACCAAAAATCGCCCAAATCACCAGCAACCGAACACCCAAGCAACCAAAGCAGACTTTCTGCACATTTCCTAGCAAATCACATTCACCCAACAACCGTCCAACGACCAAAACCCATCCATATCCATCCACATCTATCCAACGAGGCCAATCTGCCTGCTACTAACGTTAACTGTCACTCACTACTATTATACCACTATAGTACTATACCACTATACCACTACTATTACTACTATTCCCTATTCCTACTATTCCATTTCTTTCTTCCCTTTTTCTCTCTTTTCCCACCTACTTTGCAGGATATTACCTACCTAATCCATTTTACTGCCATTTATTTAATTGATTTCTCGGGGACTGAATATCGTCTTCCTGTCTTACTTTTGGACCTTTCAAAGCCCTTCCCTTCCCAGTAGCGCTTGCCAACAGAAATTCATTTGGTGTTTCAGAAGGAACTAAGCCAGGCTTGCTTGCTTACAGTGCGTCCAGTCGAATTCGGTCTTGGGCTTGGAGAGGCTTGACAAAACCCCGTCTGGTTTAGATCTTATCGTGCTTTTTGGAATAGGCACCTTCACTGCACAGTCTGCACAGCTCTGGAAACGGCGACCACACCACCATGGCGTTCTAATTCTTCACCAATCCTTCTCGTATGCCGTGCTTCTCCTAACTGTCGTCGCTCGCTGGGTACGGTCGCTCCTTCGTGCTATCAATGCCGGAAATCTCGACGCTCGAACCGAAGGTCGTTTCGAATATTCATGTTGACCATGGTCAAGCGAGTTGTTCGAATACCACATCAATAATGTCTGCGGACTGTTGGAAGATGGAGGAGAGGGAGGGACAGCATACCGGGAGCAAACAGAATACCAAAAAGTCGACCACGGCGCGGCATCGAGCCATCGCCCATGACAGAAATCCCCAATTCAGTCCTCCCAGTAGGACTTTTGCCAGAACCTCGTATTCGACCTGGGGATTCTTCTTCATGCTGGTTGCAAGCCTTTGGGTCAACCCTGCATCGGCGGTCTTCATAACGTTCACGAATTGCCTCTCGGAATCATATCAACATGATCAGCCTTTCCAGTTACAATTTGTTCCCTATTTCTTCGACGCAGCATTCAACACCACAGACTCAAGTCACAACCTCGCGGTCAGGGTCTGGGGCAACGTGAAGGGGTCAGGTCCAGGCGCACCACAGTTTACTGTAGCCCCGCCGTCCAACGATACTGCGTACTGGAACAGCAATTCGAGCGATACAAATAATGGAAAGATTGTGGATGTGCCAGACCAGAGCCTCCAGCTAGCTACTACGCTGTCTAACAAGGTGACAGTCCTGACTTACGAGCCGTACAGTAAATATGTAGATTTTTGTGAGCAGCTTGTCAATGCTTCGTGCCCTCTCGGGCCACTTTTTAATGCGACCGGGTAAGTTGCGACGGGATATATTTCACTGTCCGTTTAAAGCTGATCGATACTTAGTTATGACCCATATGTTCTGCCTTCTTTTGGCTTCTCAAACAACTTTTATTCGTCGTATGCATTTACCACGTTCACGACAACTATGCTGATCAAAAATGGCGATAAGGCTGCTACTCCTATTGGTTGCATATCGGCCAATATCACACCTGACATTGGAAGTAGTCTATCCAGCACCATCAAGTATCTCCCACTCGTAGTGCTCATATTCGTTGGGGTCGCAACCGCTTTCGCAGCGATATATAGTCCTTGGGGAACTACAGATACCTTCCGCTGGACCACGAATTATGGACGAGACGCGGATCTCCTTCGATTAGTTACGCCAGGCTTCGGCGATTGCTTGCAGTACATTCAATTCGTAACCTTGACTGGTGGTCTAACTCTCAATTACCCCGGCTTTTACCAACCCATTGTCAGCAAGGTCTCCTGGTCCGCGCTTATGTTCAATGAAAGCTTTGTGAGCAATACCTACCGTAACAGCCTTGTTGATGGCATCTACGTAACCAATGCAACCTACGGTCTCGATCAGATGCGACAGTTGGTAGGTATGGGAGCAGTCGATGATGTTTGGGCTGGCATGGCCGTCTGGCTGCTGGCTATGATCGGAGTGGTTCTGGTGCTTATTCAACTAGGCTTTGCAATGCGCTGGTTCTACAGATTGCTTATGGGCACGCAAGAAGAAGACTTGAGGAAGAAGAATATGCCTTTCTCTGTTGGGAATGTCATTCGCATTGTGTTCAATTATTTCCTTCTTCCCGTTGTTGCCCTTTCCATGTTTCAATTGGTTGTGGCTGCCAGATCCCCTGCTTTCACTACGGGGCTGGCTGCGCTCATGCTGGTGGTTATCGTCGTGTTTGCGTTTTGGCTTCTCTACTTCATTGCCAGCACAAGACCAAAGTCTTACCTCTTTGATGATTTGCCCACCGTCCTAACTTACGGCTCTCTATACAATACGTACTCGGATAATGCGGCTCCGTTCGCCCTTGTTCCGGTCCTTCTGACTTTCGTTCGTGGAATTGCCATCGGCGCTGTTCAACCTTCTGGTATCGCTCAGCTGGTTCTTCTTGCCATTTGCGAAGTCATAACCGTCTTGACTTTACATGCATTCCGGCCTTTCCATTCGCCAACTTCGATGAACGCCTACCATACATTCTTTGCCGTACTACGATTTGCGACGATTCTGTTGATGATATCATTTGCTCCATCTCTTGGTGTGACGGATGGACCAAAGGGGTGGATTGGTTACGCAATTTTGCTGATGCATGCGATTGTACTTATCTTTGGTTTCATGCTGAATGCGTTGCAGACTATTGTAGAAGTCGCTGCTCGACTTGCAGGAGCTGGTGGAGACGAAAGTGGTGCTGCTAGAGGTGGTTTGGTCAAGGTGTTTGGGATGCGCCAATTATCTCGAAGGTTGCCCCGTCGCGACGCTGCATCTCGACAAAGCCAACTATCAAGTGCTGCCATGCTTTCGGAGCAGGACAGGAAATCATATCTGGTTGAAGGAGGAAGGCTTAGAAGTCAATCAGCTGGTAGTGCTGGTATTCTACTGAACAGACAAAGTGTAGGGCTCGATTCGGCTGTGGATGCATATGGCGCAATGCCCGCGCACCATGTCGGTAGTGGCGTGCCGAGCTCCTATACACCCACAACACCGGGAGAAGCAAGCACGTTCTCCTTCTTACCATCAGCAGCGGCACGTTCTGGTCGGGACAAGGCACCTATACTGGGCCTAAACACAATAGACACCGCGGATCCTTACTATCGCCCACCAAGATTCCGTCGGCCTACGACAGACACGAATTCGGCTGGAGGAAGAAGTCGAGGTTCATGGGCTAGTGGGGACTGGACAAATAAACAATGGAGTCAGCATGAATCAGGACCAACAGATGCTATTGAACCTCTCGAGGGGCCATCGATATCTGGCCGCAATAGTCCGACACAACAAGCACCGTTAGACTCATCACTGAATGATCTTAATCGATCCAAAGCGGATTATACTACAAGAGAGGTGGACTTCTATTATGGCGTGCGGGGACCGGCTTTGAATGCCAATACTCCTAGCAGAAGGATAAAAACTGGTCCAACGGATCCTACAGGAATACCGGCATCTGCTGTAGGATGGTTCAGGGGACTTTTTGGAGGCAAAACTAAGGAAAAGGGGAAAGGATTCGAGGTAGTACGAAGCTCGAGGATGCCACCAGGAATGAACAATATGAGAAATGCACCGGGCGAGGACTCTCCTCCGGAAGGAATACCTGTTGCGACGGGAGCTATTCGCCATGGTCCTATCGATTCGGATTCTGACGATGGACGCCGCAGCGTACGGTCTCGCCATTCTGGGCCATCGCGTGTCGACGGTGCGGCCGGCGATGATGATGACGATGATGACGATGGAGAGTTAGTCAGTCCAATAGGCTCGGATGATGGAATGAGCTACCATGACGAGGATGAGTTTGAGATGACGAGGATATCCGATATCCCTCCATCCCTCCAAGGACTCAGTATCCCGGAAGGTGGTATGGAATTACCAAGCAGATTCCCCTCAAAAGCCAGTTCAAGAGTACCTCATGGCACCAGAATGAACGACATGCTATCCATGCCAGTCCGTCATCCCTCCCGCAAACCCACCGTCCCACGCAAGTCCTCCCGTCGCCACTCCCAAAGCGTCGATATGACAGTCCGCGGTGAAGGATCTAGCAATACGCATACGCCTCAGATATCCATAAACTCTCGTCTCCCTTTCGAACGGTCGAATTCGAATAAACGGCATTCGGACATCTCGGCTAAATCGAGTATCTCGAGGTTTGGAGGTACAGATGGTGGACGGCATTCTCGTCATGGGTCGTCATCTTTCGGGGCGCACTTTTCTGGGGATTATGGAAATGAGAGGCCCACGAGCGTGGGGTTTGTGAATCAGGGTCATGTGCATACGGTTGCGGCGGAGGAGAATCGGACGGAGTTTTTGGGGAGTCAGGCGGAATTGGTGGATGGGAGGGGGAGTGGGGCGAGTAGTATGGAGAGGATGAGGTGATTTTTTTGTTATAGGATGGAGGGGGAACTGGGGAAATGGGATGGAATGGGGAATCATACCTTTAGGCAAGGCAGATATAATTATATACATAGAAAAACGAATTTCCTTGGTTTGGGTGGTGTGGTGTGGTGTGGTGTGGTGTGGTTCTTGAGCGCAAATCTATTACTCGGATTCGAAAAAAGTTGATGGGTGGTTTTTGGTGGGCTAACTAAGGGAAGGGAACCGGTCATGGCACGGACGGCACATAGGTATATGGCGTTTTTTTGTTTCTGTGTGTTTTGTGCTGCAAAGTTTTGGTTTTGATTGTCGCGCACTTGTATGTATGGATGGGTTGTAGAATGGAATGGACTGGGTTGGTATTGGAATGGATTGGGGAGGGGAGGGTTGTTGTAGGGTTGTTTGTGTTTTGGTTGGTTGCTTTGTAATGGGATGGGTGGGGGATAGGGGGTATATATGCATCCGGATGGGGAAGAGAAGTAAATAGGGGGGTGGGGTGGGGTCGGCTGTCGGAGTAGGGGTTGGTCGGGGGTGGGTTATTTTTTGTGGGGTTGAGTTGAAGGGTTGAGGATGGGAAGGGAGGTAATGATGTATAGTGCGGTGGGGTTTGGGCAGTAGGGAAGGGGAGGGTAGAGAGGAAGATGAGAAGAGTAGGAGTAGGAGTAGGGGACGGAGGCAGAGGAGATGGAAAGCAGAGTAAAGCACAACACAACATAACATAACACAACAAAGTTAAAGTAATGAATGATATATAATCAAAGCACTTGGTATGGTGTGGCATCGTGTGGCATGGTGTGATGTATGGAATATGTTTTTCTTCGAAATATTGTGGATGAGTTGTGCTGCTGGGTGCTGCTAGCTGTTGCAACGGTGGGGAGGGGTTTATGGATAGGATTTTAGGAGTAGGAGGGAGGAAGGGTATGCTCTACTGGATGATTGGTGTGGGGGGTAGGGAGTGCAGTGGATGGCTATGGAGATATTTTGCACGCTACACACTACAGATCGTATACACTTAACTAGGGTGCGGGTATGGGCGTTAGGATGGATATATCTCGTTATCTGGATTAATGTTTGCTTATTTTACTTGTTGTTTCGTCTGATGGGATGGGAGGTTGTAGGTAGTATATGGTAGTGGATGAGGGAGAGAGATAGGGGTATTAGTGGTAGGTTGGTGAGTAGGTGGGTAGGTGAGTAGGTGGGTAGGTGAGTAGGTGAGTCGGTGAATAGGGGGGTTAGGTGAGTAGGCGAGGAGTTGAGCAGGTGAGGGGGTGAATATGAGGTTAGAAGTAGGTAAGTAGGTGAGTAGGTGAGTGGGTGAGGGAATCTATCTATATAAGGTAGATATATCTACTTCTTGCGGAGCAAAAGGTGTGTTTCTCCTACTTAGTAGGTCATTTAAATAAGCAGCTAGCTACTCGAGTATAGTGGCTGTGGAAACTTTCATTTTTCAAACTCTCGGGCTGGCTTGAGAGATTAAGTTATGCTATAATGTTGATAGGAGGGGTAAGGGGGATTGAGACTGGAATCGGTAGAGGGGAAGGGTTTGGTGGAGGGAGTGGGAGCAGGAGGTGCGGCGGATAGATGGGTGGATCATTTGGATGATAGCGAAATGAAATAGCTGAGCTGGTATTGTGTAGAAGGAAAAGCTTGATGGTAGGATGGTTTTGCAGATAGGTGTAGACGGCTAACAGAAATAAAGGGTGAGGCATGGTGTAAATGGTGCAAGGCTGTATTTCCTGTAGAGAGGGGGTGTTTGGTGAGAGTGGAGTGCCTGATGTATTGGTGTGCAGGAGACATGGTATTCGACGGGTTGATAAGAAATGGAGAAGTAATAGGAGACGACCCCCGGCCCCGCCTAGTCATGGCACACCAAAATTGTACTTGAAAACTATAAAATTACAAAAATTGAGATATTTGAAGTCTGAAAGCCGAGTTATCTCAAAAAAGGTCTAAAAGGCAGGTGCCATAACTAAGCAGGCCGGGCACGACTAGCGCTTAAATTTTAGCGTTCAATGACTAAGCAAGACGCCCAACACAGTTGACTTTTGAACCAGTGATTTTGGAAATCTGCCTCATTACAAGCATACACTGCATACATTAGCGGCCTGATATTCGAGTCATATAGCTAGTCGCTATTCTTGAACGAATCATTCTCTCTGAATAGGCTGCGAATACAACAGCACACCCACTCTAGTATCGTACCCGACTAGGCGTCAGCCCCTCCAGTTGTTATCAACGCCGCACACGTATCCTGTGCTAGGTCATCACGCGAGGGGTTATAGGGGGGCTACCGAGAAATAGCAGGCCGGTTCTAGGTAGCCTTCCGCAATGACAGATCCTAGAACTTCTGGTCCAATACCTCGGAAGCGCTCATTCTCGGATTTCAATGATCTCCCCTCGTTATCCCAACCCAGCACAATGAAGCGGCCTCGTCTAGACATAATGGAGGCAAGCACTCCTTTAATGCAAAATATTAAAGAAGAATCATGCCCCCTTCGCTTAGACGGATTGCATTCGCAAGTCTGTCCTTCTGCACCCCTCATCACTTTCCGTCCTGAATTTGTTGGTAGTTTTGTTACTGAGTGGCTCGAGTCTGTCGATACCCCTATTAGCAAGCGATCCAACTCCAATTTCAACACGCATCGCTGCCGATCAGATATTCTTCGCCGCTCGGAAAACCAGACACCCCGTGGGAGGCCTACCAAGTCAGAGCCGGACATGAGTTATAGGATAGATACTGATGGCTTTCGGGTGCCATCCGCGCCCGCTTCTAGCTTAAGTTCCTCTCAGATTCCTTCTGGTTTCGCTCCGCCAGGTAGTAGTGCTTCTTCTACAAAAACACATCTCGTTTCGCTTCCCAATTACCGATCCATAAACTTGTACCTAAACCGAATCTACGTATGAAATGCCTATGAAGAGTTTCCAGAGCACATCAGTAACCTTATCCACAAAACTGGTAGAGATCGTGAGTCTCCGGGTCCATCATTGGATCAAATCAGACTCGATACAAATCTTCAGAAGTTGGAGAAGGATATTGTTTCGGAATCAAAGGTCCAGTCTTATGTTTTGTCGAAGGTTTTTCCGGGTGACGACGAAGGCTACGTGCAACGCTTCGAAAATATCAATATGAACAGACATTGCGTCCCGGAGATCAACCCTCAATGCAAACTCAGCACTCCAAACCCTGACATGATTTATGGATACATGACAGCGGCATTTAATCAGCAACTCGCAAAACTTGTCTCCTTCTCAGATGCGTTAAACACAGGTGCCAGTAATGCCATCCTTCCATTCTTTGCTACTGAATTCAAATCCTGTGATGGTGCGAGCCCAGGAAGCTTGTGGGTTGTAACGAATCAGTGCGTTGGAGATTCCGTGGCATGCGTTAACCTATTGGAACGGTTCAACGACAGGCTGAAGCTAATCAATGACGGGCATATTCAATTGCTCGAAGCTGCTGCCTTTAGCATCGCCATGAGCGGCACAGAAGCGCGTCTCTATGTTACATGGAAAAAGGACGACTCCTACTACGTGCAGAAAGTCAGGGGCTTTCTACTGCAAGACCCTGAACACTACCAGCTGTTCTACAAGTACGTTCACAACATCGTCGATTGGGGACGCGGTGAGCGCTTGGATGATATTAGGAAAGCATTCGACTGTCTTCAGGAGTATGACAGGGAGCAGGCTTCTCGAGAGGCTAAAGCGCGCACACCCCCTTCACCAGAGACTACAAGTAGTCAGCGACTAAGGCAGGAAGAATGATGTGGTTGCTTGATAATGTTTGGGCAATTTTGCTCTTTCGAAAGGATACCATTTTTTGATTGTTTATTTATCTGTCGAACAACGTTGATGGTTGGAAGAATACCATTTTTTGAATGTTTATTTATCTGTCGAACAATAATAATAGCTGGAAGGATACCATAGATTGATTGTCTATTTAACCGTCGAACAATGGTGATGACTGGAAGAAAACCAAGATTGATTGTTTAGCAATCTTTCAAACAATGATAATGGCTGGAGGAATACCATAGATCGGTTGTTGAGCGGTCTTTCAAATAATGATAATGGCTGGAAGAATTCTCTAGATTGATCGTTTATTTATCTATCAAACAACTTTAATGGCTGGAAGAATACCATAGATTGATTGTTTATCAATCTCTCGAACAATGATAATGGCTGGAAGAAAACCCTACGTTTGTTCTCCGTCATCCTTTTGGGGCAGCGCGGTCAGAATATGCTTTGAATAAAAACTTGGTTCTCCAAAGCATGTTTACCAGGAAGCATGCATGCATTACACTGCAGTCTGGACGTTTGAAATCTTGGAGGTTCATGATATCGTACGATTGTCTCATCTCTATCTATACAATTTCATATCTTTTAGGAATAATATATAGTCACAGACTCACAGTCAGTTCAAGGGCAATCCTATCGTGTACAGCCCGTTCAGATACGTCGGTTCAAAGCTTCACTGCTCATACTACATGTTCATACTGAAGGACATTACGAATCGACAGTATCGAAGCTTCAACTTGTGGGCGAACAACATCCACGTGTGCGGACACAATGAAAGATTCCTTCAAGATACCTATTCATGACTTTAACTTATTTGATAAAGTTGGGAGCAATCCTTTTTCTGGAGATACATCATGGGAGGAGGTTGAATAGAATGAAGCCTAGTAGATTACAAGGGCTACAATATACTGGCCGTGCATTAGAGCTTCTATAGACTACGGGAAAGTCTTTTTCTGGGGATAGGTCCAGATGGACTACATAGGCAATGCGATCTTGGATGCACAGAAGCACGACTCTTTGTCTCGTAGAAACAGGGGAAGAATGATAGGGACCATTACCATGTCCAGAAACTCAGGGGTCTTTTTCTTCAAGACGATGGGCACCATATCATTTTCTACAATTTCGTAAGAGGTATCTTTGATTGGGGCATGGGACCGAAGCTGGAGGAGATTAAGAAGGCAGTGGAGAACATATATAATGGAAAGCTGTAGAAGAGCTATCGACCGGTGCTCAAAATATCTACTCGCCAGTGGAGATGGTTTCCAAACAACAAGCATTATGAAATCGTATAGATATAGGTTTATGGTTGTTGCAGGATTGTATCTACACCGGGAATTACGTGCTTCACCGGACAGCATGTGGTTACCACATTCAATATCCCAAAGTTTCCTTCCACTATATAGGGACCTCCACACTCACGGAGCGTCTATACTATACATAGGGAATGGCCTGCATACACCGATATATTTGTCTCCCTCACCGAAACACATAAATCTCAATCTCCTCATCCTCCGCACCAATCACCCCTACCGGCACTTTTCCCTTCTCCACAACCATAAATCCCTCATTGGCCATCAATTCGAAGAAGATCATCTCGCTGTCATGTCTCACTTTCATAGCCAGCAGTATTAAAACCCCCTCATTCCCTACCTTGATTCTTTTCAGTGTCCCCACTAAATCAGGTACAACATCCGGGTTGTAAGTGCAGTCTGCTACTAACACTAGATTCCATAATTCCTTTTGTACCAAGTCCGGGAGCGTTTCTGACCAATCTAGGACCTTGTGGGAGATCTTGGATCTCGAAAGGGTAGACAAAGCCAAATTATACTCCAGTATCTCAGATGCTTCGGATAAATCTGTAAGAAGTATCTTGCGGGTGACATCCCGAAAGGCAGTACCGAGAGTTATACCGACTATACCGCATCCTGCTCCTAGCTCCAAAGCATTGATACTGTCGTTTTCTTTCCCGGCTAGAAGACTTTCCAGCACAGGAAGATGGATCGTATGATTGGAATTGGAATGGGGATTGGGACCTCGAAGAGCAGAGAGATATGCAGAAAGCACTAAACCTGCATCCCCTGTTGCGAAGAACTTAGTCGAAGCAAGAATGGAAACACGTACCTGGAAGAAATAACCTACAGATATGCCGCGCGATACTCTCGCCTGTTTCTTCGTATATTCGTATAGTAGTTGTTGACGACGGTTGATGTGTAGCAAATACTCTTTCTGCCATGCTCATGGCTATGCTTTCTTTTGATGAAAGGTTGATATTCATACTTCTAAGCGTTACAATACCACCGCTGTCCTCGCTACCAGACGCTAGGACGTCTTCAAATGTGTTCATGATGTATGCATGATCTTTCGGCTTGACGACCATCTTCACCAACCCGTCGAACTTGGCTCCTCGCCGTGCGGGAATTGGAATTTGTACTTCGAGCGCACGCATTCCATTAGACCCCTTCCACGTATATTCATTGCTCGTCCCAAGAATGATGTTGCCATTCACCTCCAACTCAGAAATCAACTGGATATCTGTCATCAAGAATGACTCCCCAAGATCTGTAGTAATTGTGACTTTCGCATTCAGTGATGAAAGGGACGAAGGCGAAAGACGAGGGGTCTTGAGAAACCGTATGTAATGCATTTTCGCTACGGAACGACTTGGTGGGGGGTCATGGAGGGGCTCCTAGAATTATATGCAGACCGCTGAATGCTTCCGTGGTCGTAGGTATTCTACGGACAGAAATTGAGGATGGTTGATAATTTTCGAGGTCTCGATAGACGTCGTCTAGTAATGGCTGCAAGGCTACTAACATTTTTGGTGCTGACTAAGGTTAACGCTAGGCCAGCACGAGGCTGTCTCCTTTCCCACTTCATGCCATGTTCTTCTACCGAAAGTGAGCAGACCATCTTCACCAAGGGCCCAAAAACGACTGTCTCTTCAATAATGCACAACAAGTTGTACTATGTGTTTCTTTCTTCTCTTAGGACTGAACTCAATATGTATCGGCATATGTTTATCAAATTATCACTATTCGAGCTCATCCCTAAGCTTCCTAGGGGACAGTTTTCACATCAGCTCTTCCAGTGAAGCAAGCTCTGATAGATGTTCCTGAAGTGTTGATCGTTTGAAAGTCCTTGAGACCAGGCTTGTTCGAAATATCTACGTCGCCACTGAATCTTCGGAGTAAATATGTATCGAGAGGAAGCTTCCACGTTTTTCGAAATCTCATGCAAGATATTCGTAAGTGAATTTGCAAGTTGCACGGAGCTTGTGCCAATCTCTGCCCAAAAGCCAACAGCCGATCTGCTGTAACTTCATCCAATGTTTGCTCAGAAACGAGCCCGCTTTTACTACCTGTAATGGGGGTGCCCGACGCTGGCAGATGGGATATTGTAAATAAGGCGGTCTATTCTTCATCAGCAAGACATCCATGCGTAGTTTCGCTTCTTGCTACCTGCATATCTTAGTTAATGAATTTTGCATATACCGAGCGATCTGCTGCAAGGTAAATCTCCCACAAGCGCTGGAGATTCGTTATCCGATTCCTTTGGTGTATAACCACCCAGATTGATCTCCACCGGAGCTGTGCCGTAGTCTTTACAGCCCAAGAAGGGCTCTAGTTGCAAGTAGCTGGTGCCATCTTTGGAATAATCATTGGTCCAGTTGATCATGATCATCGAGTCTGGCTAGAGGAAGAATCTTCAGCCGCTAGGTTGGCTCAAGTGCTATCTCATCGAGTCATGCATCTTAATTACAACATAGAAGCCATGAGTTCTACGTAGCTCCACACTGGTGAGATACCGTATGATTTGAGATGTTGTATAGTTAGGAGTGAAAGCCAAGTGGTTTTCACCCCAACGTCGATTAGCAATAATCGCGTGCATATCACTTAAGTAATGTCGACCCACCGAAGACAGAGTGTATAAAGTCAGCCTTCCTCGGAATTTTCATTCACTATCAGCATCAGCATCGTCCTCATATTTACCATCTCAACGTCTCCTCGGTCTTGTTCTCCATACTCCCTCACTACAACTCCCAGGGCAAAGCTCACCCAGCGCCCAAAATGCATTTCCCAAGATCGTTTCTACTGTAGCATCTGCTGTGCTCCTTCTCACATCCGTTGCTGCCACCATGACTGCAATGAAACTCGTCGTAGCCCTTTCAAACATCACAGATAAAGCCAAAGAGCTGGATACTCAAGCTGAGTTCATAAACAAGGTAAATGTCGCCCATGCAACCATAGGTCAGGGGCCGTATTCAGTAGGTATACACTCAATATAGCAGGCGCGATAGTTTCTGACTTTGATTTGGGATGTCATTGTCGGCATAGATTCCATTGCCGTAAACCTAGATACAGATACCTAGGAATTACCTGTGAGGAAGCCAAGCAGTCCAGAACCTAAGACTTCTGTTTACCACTGTCGGGATTTTCAGGATACTCCATATATAATAGAAGATGTAAGTTAGACCTCGATCGATGTGCGGCATGTGCCATTACTACATGACTTCGGACTGACATATCACTCTCACCACAAAATGTCAAGGTTCAACCAGACTTTCCAGACCTCGTAAGTACCATAACTGTAAAGTACGGGTACATATCAACCGTCCCCAACACCAAGCCAAGTATGGCAAGTGCTCTACAAACCCTGGCGAAATCAGTAGATGTGGGTTGAGTTTTCATGGCATTTCAATTTCTATCTTGCAAAGAAGTTTCCTCCGACACAAATCCATATAGAAATCTAGGATCTGGAGCTGCCTTGGTTCGGACTGTTCCCAATAATGAGCTTCTGTGAATGCCACGCTCTCTCGGTCGAAATATTTAATCAAAAAAGCTCTCGATGTATACAATTACCCAAACTAATCGAAAGCCGCCTGATGCATCTACCTCAAGACGATAATTTTGGAAATTTCTATTAGATTTGATTATTTCTTGATAGTGTTTATCCAATTTTGGCCAAGATATTCCTTCACTGGGCTCTTTGAATGGATGTAGACTGTCGGTATGTTAGGCTCATGGAATAATGCTGGGATCCCAATCCCGAGACAATTAAAAGCGCGATATTAAGCTGGATGATGTAATGTATTAATTTACAGGTATGGCTAATTTTATAATATGTAATCAGAAAGATACATCCTCCTGCTTAGATCGAAGCCAACTAGCCATAAGATACTTAGATGTTCGTGCTGCTGATGCTCCTCCTCAAACATAGATCTTGCATGTACCAAGGACTTACGTACAAGCTTTCCACCGTACCTGCCTACCTACATATACATAAAGTACCTCGCCCCGACCCTGCATATCTACCATCGATCAGCCATCATCCTTTCCACACGCTACGTACAGTGCTACATTTCCACGTTTTGGCCACCCGTTCCTTACATCCGCCTACGCACCGTTGTTCATCCTTCGCCAATTCCTCCTGTCAAGTCAGCCAGCCATGAGTCATCCAGTAATTTTCAGAGCCTTGTCTCATCTAAATAACCGCATCCAACCGGCACTTTGCAATTCACCTAACACGGTATTGCGACAGACCCGTTAAATCTTTTGTCTCGTTAACACCCATCCATCCCATCAGCTCCATGCATCATCCCGTCAATTCCACCCCTCCTCCAATTCGCTCCGGTTTCAGTACTACCGCAAGTAAGGTAATCAATCACTCGTTTCCGTTCCCTTCTTACCATTACCTTACATTACTGTACCGTGCCGTGCTATGCACAGCATTCATCGACAGAAATAACAAAAACCTCCGTTCCGGTTTTGGAAGCCCCTCCCCCTGAAACGCCTTTATCTTTTTACTCCTTCCCGAGACAACGGGATGGGAGAGGTTGGTCGATTGATTGGCTGATTGGTAAGGCTGTCATATGTACAGAACGGACTGTGCCTTCTCTTTTCTTTTCTGCTTCTGCGAATACATGCATACATGCATGCATATATGCGCATGTCAGATTTCTCTCCCATCTGCCGAGTGGTGATGGAAGAGTTGGGCTTGCTAAGAATAGATTTCTATAGATGCCAAAAGTATAGAACTAGGATTTCCAAGTGAGGGGCACAATACAGTGCCGCAGTGGCTTGGTTTTCCTTTCCCCTTCTAGTCAGTTCAAATATGTCGTACCACACCAACCACATATCCATTTACCGTTTTTGGGACGGGATGACCATACAGAAAGAAGTAGGGTTCCATTTTGTGTGACGATAAGCGCGCCGGAGACACTTTCCCTTTGAGCTTTCGATGTTATCTCGTCAGCTGCACATCCAGGTATTCATCTAACGTTAGCCAGCCATTTCGAGAGTTCGGAGCCGACGACCACACACCCTCTCTCTGGGGATTGACTTGATTTTTTATCTGCCTGTTTGAGGATTTCGCGATGGTGGGTGGTTCATAATGCGGAAGCCTAATTGTTTGTGTAGTGCAAGTAATGACTGAGTGGAGGGGATCGAAATGTGGTTATTCGCCCTCCTAAACAATTAATTGGATGCATCAATTCAGCCTGAGATGGATTTCGACCGTGATAGTAATCGCAATCACATCACACCACCTCAAAACTCACATCACAAAGCCAACCTCCAATCCAAGAAACCAATCCAATCACATGGACATCTAACCGCGATGCTTCTCATCTTATCACTACAGATCTGATGTCTCATGCATGTATAGGGCAAACTGAGACATACATACACGTTAAGCGCTAATCCAATCAACACCCAACGAGTACCGGCTGTCTGTTTAAGCGCTGGTATCGATATCGATATGTTTCTCGGCTGATAAGAAGAGCACGGAAATGGAAAAGCAAATGGTTCACAAGACCAAGACTCAATTGATCGATGGCGCTTGCATTTTGCGGCGTATCTCTTCTTATCGTTCCAGGAAAGGGGGAGGGAACGAAGAATAGCTTTCTGCAATTAATCCAGCAATTATAACGACCGACCTACCTACCTAGGAAATAGTCCCATCAAGGGTACACCCGAAAGTGTGATGGATGACTTATGTAAGATACGATGAAGACGAAAGTGTGGACCGTTCTTATGTGATATCGCAATGATGAGGTTGCGCTGCGCTTACATGGAGGTGGGGGGTGTTGCCATCTCAGGTTCACCGAAGCTTACTCTGGCTGACTGTTACTACAACTGTTGCAAGTAAAAAGCCCGAGGGGTTGGGATTGAAACGAAACGAAACAAAACGGACATGGAAGGGAAGGGAAGGGAAAGGAGGTAAACGACCCACCCCTTGCTATGCTATTGTATGCGAATGATGGGAATGGAAAGGGGGAATGAATGTACAGTGTGCTTGCTGACTGATATGATAACCTTAAGGGTTATGGATATGATGCGAATCTTAGATTTAGATTTAGTCAACTAGTCATACTCGTTCACGATGCAGCCCCAACCAAGTCTTCTAGAACTAATCTCATGTCGTGTAACTTCACAGAATAGATAGCGGGGGTCTACTTACTATCAACTCCCTTCCATCACAATACACAATCTCTCGATCTCACAATCTCTCAATCAATCCATTCACCAACCCAAGAATAACCCTCTCCCTTCACTCACACCAACATCCTCACAGCCAACATTTCCCTCCCCTCCATCCACCCGAAACGGCATCCCAGCCCGCAAGAAAACTATCTTCCCCTCACCCACACCACCGCATCCAAATCCAGCATGTATGTGCATGTGCGCCGACCAAAAGAGGGGTCAGTCGGGTCGCCTCTCCCTCCAGTTCGCTACCGTACTCTACATTAGCCAATCCGCAACCCTCCTACCCTCTCCTACCCAGACTAGCCAAACGAACCCAATCCATTACCTTACTCGCAGCATGCATACATGACCGAGCGAGCGACCGAGCCGTCGCATGGCATTTTCCTTGTTCTCTTCTTCTACGCCGCCATCCCGCGTGCTGTTATCTACGTACATAAGTGTGGTTTTTGCTTTCTAGTACTGTCTTTACTGTCGAGAGGGAGCTAGAGGAGTGGTGGTGCTGGTGGTTACTTGCATGAACCATTCTGTTACATACGGTATCCTTACTACCGCCACACACAAGGATTCTTACTTTACATAAGTTAAGTTACCAGTAGTTAGTTATTCTGGAATAGTCCAACCTTGACGTTAACTCAAGTCTCCAAACTCACCCACCGCAGCGGTGATGCTTGCACTGTACGCAAACAAACCAACCAACCACCTAACGTAACCAAACCAACTCTTTCCAAACTCGTTACAAAAACTCGACTCCAAAACTCAAACCTTACCTCACCTCACCTAATCCCTCCCTCCCTCCCTCCCTCTCTAACCGTGGCTCCGAACCCCCAAACACGTACAACACAAAACAGCTTCGCAAAATGATGCTATTTCCAGCACAGCGCAGGTTGGGTCCCCATCGGGTCCACGCTTGCGCTGCGTGGACGAGGCTGAGCGTGCAGCAAACTAAGAGCTAAGGAAAAAAATAGTTATGTATGCTGTACGATGATGCATCCATCTCACATGGAAGAGAAAAAAAAAAGAATTAGAATAGAAAGAAAGAAAAGAAAGATGGTGGGTGGGGTTGGGAACGCAACGAAACGAGACGGAATTGGGTTTGGTTGGGGTTGGTTTGGGTTTGGGTTATGACTACTGCACTGCACGACGCCGAACCGTGCTGGGAAGGGAGGGGAGGGGAGGGGGGTGGACGGGATATCACGAGTTGGTTCTTTTGGTTAGTTAGTTATTTTACAATTGAAGATTCCACAGCAAAAGCATATTACATCACACACAGTACGAATGAAGGAGCGCGAGTGAAGATGCCATTCCAGACACAAAATGAGTATAAGAAGTAGTGAATTGTAATTTATCCTAGTATAGATATTAAACAGGCGAGAGAAAAGCGCAGGTACAAAAAAAGCAAATTGGTATGAAGGGTATATCCCGATGAGAAAACAAAAAAGATGATCTAGCCATAGGCAGAAAACGCCGCCAAGAGCCATTTCCCAATCCCCTTCCTTTTCCCCTCCAGCGATGAGATGAGAAAGAGAGAGAGAAAACATCGAACTAGAGACTACTATTACAACTGTCCATCCATCCATCCACCCATCCATTCATTTTCCCATGTTCGTTCGTTCCATGATATAACTGAAACTTCCTCCCCCAACGACGGTGATGGTGATGGTGGTGATATGACGAGGTACTTTCCAGCGCATGCGCGACCATGATAACCAAAGAAAAATAACGAAGACTCTCTCTATCGAGACGAGAATATAACAAAAAACTGTTTCCTCCTAGGCGCTTTCCTGAATTTCAAAAAACATAAAACCCAATTCCTTCAAAATGCTTTGGAAAAATAATAGCAAAACTTTTTTCCCAATGCCCGCCGGTTGTAATAGTAGGAACAATGTCCAACATGCAAATGCATATGTGTGTGAAACAAAACCCGCCCAATGCCTGACTGACCGGAAAGTTGGCTTGCGCCTCCCTTATAAACCACCCCATTATCTTACAATAGACTGCCCCCTTTTAAAGCGAGTAGTAAACGCATAAAATGGTTCCGTGGGTATCGTAGTTGCGTAAGAAAATTCGCGATGATGGAAGAAATAGACAAACTCCCTTCCTTTCTAATCCGTATGGATCCTTATCAAAGTATAATTTTTTTTTCTTCGTTCTTCTTCGTCCCCATTATTCTTCTATTCGTATTGCCCCGGTCTGCGAAGGATGTCTTCGCAGTTGGCGTCGAACCGCATGTTCCATAACCGAATCGATGACATGAACTTCTCCGTTGCATCTAGTTGTCTGTCGCGTCCAAAGATGGAATCGACAAATTCGGTGCCGGCATTCTTTCCGAGTTGTGCCGTGGTCTTGCTGCTCCCCTTGCGACCTGCCTTGAGCATGGGCGCTTCACATGCTTTCAAAAGCGCCTTCAACTTGTCGGTTAGTCGTTCGCCTGATATGATGAAATCCTCTACCATCTCCCGATCCTCGACTCTGCGGATACGTGGCATGCATTCTTCGGCGCGCTTGACCTTTCCGGCTAGTTGAATGAGTAATAGCCAAAGTTCGCCTGCCATGTCAGAGAGTGGGGTGGCTGGACCGTGATGGTACACGGTCCAGTCATAAATCCACTTCCCAAGACTATTGGCATCGAAGACGCTGCCGAGGAGCATGATTGGTTCTTCGGTAGGGTCCCAATTCTTGAGTGAGTATCCTGGTGGGATGTGGTGTTTGCGCGCATCAGCCTCGGTGGCCTTGGGTGGAGCTTCACGCGGTTTGCTTTTTGGTGTGGCCATAGGCCGGGTGGTTGCAGGTCGTGGCGGTGGTCGTTGAGGCGTTGATGCGGCGGATGATTGTCGACGAGCACTGTATGGCGATAGTTCGGGATCCTCTGCATACTTCTGGCTCTGGTAACAATATTTATCAGTACCATGACTACCATATTTGTAAGTTGTATGCGCCGGCCTGATTGGCACCCAATACATCCTCCCCTCACGATCCTTTACACATTGATATTCAAAATCTTCATATTCGTTTTCCTCGTCACTCTCATAAGGAGTTCGATAGGGGTAATGTGAATATTGACGCTTCGTCTCAGGACGCGGCGGTGGTGACGACCAAGAACTTTTGTTTCGACTCACATTAGGACCAGCACCGGTCGCGTAGTATCCGCCGGAGGTATACCTAGGAGAAAATGGCCTTGGTTCCGCCCCGTAACTATCCCCACCATAGCTTGTGTGGCGCGAATGTGTTCGTAGAGGATGTCGAGCTGAGGAGGTGTATGCTCGACCTGTTGGCGAAGCTGCTGGAGAAGGAGTTGCGCTCGTTGGGAATGGGTAGTATCCGGCGCCGGGATGACCGGGAGGAGTTGTGTATGAAAAGGACATGATAGATTATCCTGCGTATAAAGGTTTGCGATGATGATGATTTTCCTCCTGGAGATGAGATTGTACACCGTAAGGAAACAAACGGACAAGGAGGTGAAAAGGAAAAGGAGGTATAATGAACAAAGAGGTTTAGGTGTATTTTTTTTAAGATATTAAAATGGGGTCGCGCCGATGGTTCGAAGACGCGATGAGATGTGACAAGCCCGTCACCGTGGTGGTATGTAGTCGGTACGAGAAGAGGGAGGAGAGACCTTAATCGTTGATCCACACATGTCAATAACGCCGCAATGACTCCTACAACGAGGAACTGTTGGGGGAAGTCTGAAGGTTCGAGGTCGAAAGACGATCTCGACTTCGAATATTCTGGAACGAGCTAGATCGGGGTTTATGCCGACTGCTCTATTCTAAAGGGTTATTGGTAATGGTGAGGCAAGACGATATTGCTATCGCTATCGATTAGGGTTGGGGGAGAGGGTTCTTCTTTTTGGTTGTTAAGCAAAAAAAAGAATGTACGGCATTTGAGTAGAAACTCAGACAGAGGAAAATTTCGTTTAAAGAGGTTGGGAGCAGACGAGCGATAAATAGGGTAGTGTGCAGTTGTGCGCCTTGGGAGCGAGGCCTGTCCGTAGTGCCTAGTGCCCAGTGCCTAGCCTGTATAGTGTACCTAGCAATTTACCAGCTTTAAAGGTGGTAATAATAATAATTTAATTCATTTAATCACTTCGCCGCGAAATGCTTTTTGCTCGGGTAGTTGTGCGTTGGGTTGGGTGGGCACTGCAGGGGGGAACATGTACAAATTTCTCGTTTTCCACGGTTCTACAAGGGGGAACACTTCGATTTAGAAAAATGATGACTCTGTGCCTTTGGGTGGGTGGAGAGAGGTTTGTGTGAATATTCTCAGCCACAAGGGTGAACAGGTTTATCCCGGTCTTCCATGCATCCGGGATTATTCCCTGGTCTAGCATCAAAGAGGCAACTCATGGCAGGTGGAGGATAATCATGGCTAATGGGTAATAATGGATGAATGGCTGCTGTTGGAGCTGGGGAGTAGCTGGGAGTAACTTGGCACCGATATTGCTTGGTCATAGCTAATAGAAGGACGGAGAAGCAGGCGAAGAAGGGCGAGAAGGGAGCGAAGGGGGAGAAGGTGTCTGAAAGGGAGAAAAGGGTGGAGTATTTCGTAGACTGAAGAGAAAAGAGAAGAGAAGAGAACAGAACAGAGAAGAGCAGAGAAAGGGAAAGAGCGCGTGTGTAAGTAGTATCCGTAGTATGTGTAATGCTCACATGTAGCCAATGTGTGTCAACGTACGTACCAGCTGTACCCTTTCCAGCGTGCAGTACATCTACAAGTACGTGCCAGTAAGACGCAGCCCGTGGTTCCATACGACGCTTCAGCAACCAACATACGAAGTACCAAGTAATACCACCGAACGGGCACCACCATTCTTCATTGTATCATCCGGAAGCAGTGCATCACGAACATGCGAACTCCGGGAATCCTGCGCGAGTCTGCGACCATGCCCTGCGACAGCACCAAACAGGAAAAGCAATGTTGAGGGCGTCGACGAATAGGAGAATTTCTTCTGCATTTTGGAGAATTTGGCGAGAATGTGCGAATTAGCAGTACGATAGCAGGGGAAGCACGGACCGTAGTTATCATTACGAAGTACGAAGTAAGAAGTAAGAAGTATAACTATTCAACAATTTCTTGCTTCATACGAGGCTTCAAGGGACGGACCCGGAAAGGACAAGGGAAGAACGACCAGGTACGGTACAGATAAGAGGAAGCGAGAAGGAGAAGGAGAAGGAGAGAGAGAAAGCGATAGAGAGAGGCTGCGACGGTTGCGTAGGCTTGCTGCCCCTGGATTAATGCTGTAAAAAGACCTGGCTGGGCATTGAGTGCACGGAACAGCACCACCAAAACACCAAACAAGCCTGGCCCTAGCACCTCAACCACCAATTTACCACTGTAAAGTAAAGTAAAATTTCTCCTCTAGCGAAATTGGGGCAAGACAGCGACGAAGGCTAAAACATTTGACTCGTTCGAATGAGGCTCGGATTGGCCTTCATCCACGCTCAGATCTTTCTTTTCCCTGGACCATTGAATCCAACCGATATCAACGGCTCGCAACGGGGAACATCCCTTGCAGTTGCCGCGGAGGCTCACGATGCCGTATAGGTAAGTGATCGGAAGGTGTGGATATCTGTGAAATGTGGGATGAGGAAGGCCAGGACAAGGGGAAGGGGAAGGGGAAGGGGGATGGGATGATGATTAGACTCCAGGGATTACGGAGGAGGGAGATTGATTGTTGACGCTTCCGTTGGAATTGCATCACGACTTCAGGACTTGGTGGGATTCCTTATCGCACGCGGACGGCGGATGGGTGCACAAGATTATTAAGACTTACCTCGTCTCTCGGGGATTCTTTACTCTATTTATTCCCAACTCTACAAGGGACAGGACGATTTACTCTACCGACTCAATACCTGATCAATGAAGGAATTGATTTGTTATTGTCTGACCCATTCCGGCCGCTTTTGTTTTCGGAGCTCGTTCAATCCCCAGTCTCCGCTCGCTCGCGCCCGCCGCTCACTTTCAGCGTGGCAAAAGATGATGGATTGAATGAGCTTAAACGAATGGCAATTATGGATACCGGCATTTGGGATCACGGACTGGCCAAGATCGAAGGAAGGATTGCTTTGCGAGGGAAAAAACACGGTCAGCCAGAGGGTCGCTCTGGCGATACGATAAGAAATGAGGGGCTGGACTGCTGAAATTTTTTTGGTGCGCGCGCAACACAACCTGAGGGGGTCGATTTGTGTGAATGAATGGACGATGTTGGGTGCGTTCGTTTTACGGGTCTCGTTCCCTAGCAAAGGCAACACCAACACGGTGCAGTTAATCAAATCCAACGAGACAAGGTTGTTGCGAGTTACACCGATATTTCGCTTTCTGTCCGGGGTGCCGAATGGGACGTGCGATACGGATGTACAGTACAGACCGACACAACATCGTCGGAACTGACATGGTGGCGGCGGATACTGTACTCTAAGTAGAGTTGGAATCTTCCTCTTTGAACTGCTGCTGTGGGAACGAGGACGGATGAAATTTTTCATAATGTACCTACCGTACAGTACAGCAATAAGCTGCAGTTTTTCATGCATGTAGGTTCTGTACACAGAGAGGGGCCGACGACCACTTGGTTGGGCAGGAAGCATCGCACCTGAGTGAGGTTATCGATGGACTTGGAACGGATATTGGAATTGGGATTTCGAAAATCCAGCACGGCTGGTAATACAGGAGTCACACGAAGGTGTCGCGAAAGTGTGTATCGACACAATCATAGGATGCTTTCGGAATGATGGGCTCCTACAATCAGAGGTAGGTGTTCCCGTCGACAGTATTGGGATTCCATCACGTTTCGGGTTGACTTCCGCCTCCTCCTTTTTTGATCTCTGGTCAGAGTCTTGGGCGTTACACATCAGCGCACATCAGCGCACACCCACACACACACATACGAACTACAAGGAAAATTCTTTCCATTGTCGATTATCAATAGTCTCATCATTCTCACCATCCTCCTCGCCTTTTCCCTCTTTCATAGCCAAAGGCCCTGGCCATCCGTAGATTTGGGCTTACCATCGACAAGGTTAACTGGAACATCCACCCTTCGACCCGACCATGGATTGATAGAGCCATGTCCTCGATTAACCCCACTCCACCAATCAGCGAGCCTCAAGCGCTTCACAAACCTCGTCCAATATTCTTCTCGACTCGGGCCTTTCTCCCACAAAAGCACCTGAAAATAATACCTCCTCTTACCATACGAATTACCCAGATACCACTGTGTTCACAAATTCAATTAAAAATCACACGATTCACGCTGCTCCCAATCTTAAGACAAAACTCTAAGGGTACAGACACAGGTGGTTTTTATTTTTTTCGTTTTCGTATCACACCAAAGAAAGACACAGACAACGAGCAGAAAAATCTCTTCATTTTGCATCCAAATCATTGGCTTTCTACATACCACTCTACAGCAACCTTGATGCAGTGGTGATGAATGAACAGCTTCCAGATATTTATGCGAACAAATTGATCACTTTTTCCTATTCGTGCTGCGTAGTGTACATACATACATACATACATACAGTAGTAGATTCTGCACGATTTCACAGCATGAAAAAATGACCAGGGCCGTTGCGTTGCGCTTTTTTTGATTTAGACTTTCTTTCCACGGCTACTTGCGACGAACCGTAGCCAACGGAGTTCTGGAACTCGAACGTACTTTTGGTGAGAAGTTGCGCCGTGCAGATTGCGGGCCCGGACGACAAATGGTGTTTCGGGGCGGGCATTCTTCGTGTACTGTATTCCACTGCATCGGTTCGTAGCGGTATGTATGTGTGTGCGTGCAGTGCATAGAATGGAATATGAAGGAAGCATATCATATCATCATGGTCAGATAATTAGACCTAACCCTAATGAAGCCACAGAATCTCGCCTAGGATCACTGCATGTTATGGTCAGATCTTACAAATGTCAACACTGACCTTTTTCTTGCGAGATATCAAAATAAAATTGGTCGCTGCCTGCTGGCTGGCTGGCCATATATCCTTCCTTCACATATAACTCTTACCATGGGAATATAATACTGTACAGGTTCATCCGTCCACTTCGGGTGAGTGAGCTTCCCCTGGAAATAGAATATTGCATGGGCAGAGTTTTCCTCCGAGCCCCTCCCTCTTCGAACCTTCGGTGTGCGAATCCCCTCATCTCATCGCGTCTTCTGTTTGACTCATCTCCATCCCCTCCCCATCCCCATAGTCGTGCCGTAGCTACAGTATCCACCCCGTCCCATCCCATCCCATCTCGCTCACCTCCTCTTTGATTCACCCTATGCGCATCCTCCCTCACCTCCCTTGCATCCCAGCGGAGTAGCCATCTTCCCGCTCCTCATTCGTGCGTTGCGTTGTTGTGCAGACAGGTGGATACAAACACACACACACAAATCCCTGGTCGGCTTCCCGAGCTTGCATCACTTCCCGTTGAGCTGTACTGTACCCTTCGAACCCACTCCGCGCACTTAAGCTGCTTCTGTGCATTAATAAATAGTTTTGGAGGGGAGGATGGATGTTGATACATAAATAAGGCTTGGAGCGGTGACGTGCACACGTGTCGTACAGTGGGAGGGCCAGTATGTGGAATGACGTACGGGGTTGGTGAGGTGATGGGGAGAGCGAGAGTGGAGAGCCGGTGGGAGAGAGAGGGAGGGAGAGGGGAGGGAGAGGGGAGGGGAGAGAGAGAGGAATTCTGTGTGTGTGGAAATAACGAATCTATACTATGAAGTTACACATACATACATCTATCTATCTTTTCTCCCCAACCGCGGCAAATAACCAAAACTCTATTCTGTAAACCCTCATCCAACACAATTCCTGCCCAAAGCAGAACCTTCTCATCTGCATTTCCATTGGATGACTTCCCAAGCACGATCTGGGCCCGCGAAAAGGTCATCGGATTTGCTACGATGAAAACAATAGACATAGCACAGCCAATGAGAATTTTTTGCGCGTCGCAATTTTTTAATTTTATTTTTGAGAGTTAGAATAAAAAGATGTGTGTGCTGTGGTAGGATTAGGTGTAAGCCTCATGAGACATTTCAACCCTATTAGGCTGCGCTGGAGAGGGGAAGGGGATTGACTCGCTTTTGCTTGGGTTGGGGGCCGATGCTTCACTATAATGACGGGCAGGGCAGGGCGGGCAGGGCAGGGCAGGAACATTGGATAGGAGGGGATGATGGGTGGGTGGTAAGGTTAAGGATAAGGAGGTGGGCTGGGCTGGGCTGGGTGAGGTGAGTGAATTTGGTTTTGAACGAAATGAATCCTCGACGCGGGTGATGAGTTACCCGCGTTTCATCTCCCACTTTGAGTCATGGGGATTGCTTGCTTTTTTGCGCGGGTTGATTCATGCATACATGCATAACGACATACATGTTTTGATAACTTTTTTTTACTTTTTCAGCCTCAACTTGGACATGTTCGATGGCTGATACGATGAATGGCCGAGGGTGGTTCATGAGAGAATAGTTGGAGTCGAGTTATCCGCGCACACACACACAAAACCTCCTCCTCGCCCTAGCGCCATCCATCACATCCACCATCGCCAATCCAAACTAAAAGAAGAAAAGAGTAATGTTTTATATTCACGTGCTCCTTACTCTCCACCTACTGGCTAGATGGCTAGATGGCTAGCTAGTTGGTTGGTTGGTGGAAATCTCTGATCGCAACGCAATCGCTGAATCGCTCGCTTTGGAGGGGGGGTCATGTGGATGATTTGGATGGGATGGGATGGGATGGGATGGATGTTCGTCGTACCTGAATTGAGACCGGTCGAACGGCAACTATTGGAGCTGCGCTTGCGCGGGTTGCACCGGTATAACATCAAATGGCTAGAATAGGTAGGTTGAAGTGGGAGTGGGTGGGTTGGTAGGTAGGTAGGTAGGTAGTGTAGTTGTTGGTTGTTGTATGCGGGGTTTGTACATTTGTACATCTTTCTTTTTTTCTTTCTGAATGCCACTAAGATGCACCCGCGATCAAGCCAGCGTATCCGCGAATGCGGAAGTATCACCCGCGAAATTCCTCGGGTCGTCAAACGCAAGTGCAAGTGCTTGATTGTCGAGCTCTGCTTCTACTCGGTATCGGTACTGCAAGTCACAGTCTCTATCCCACCACAGCCAAAGAATTCGTCGGGTCTCCAAGTGCAGCTGCAAGTGTCGACTTCGGCTTCTGATTCGATACTGGTACTTGAAGTGACAGTTCGTACCAAGTTCGGTGCTGCCCACAGTGCTGTCTGCAGCTCTTGTTGGCTCCCTGAACACAGAATCCACAATGTCGTGCTACTCGTTGGTACCATTGGGAAGCTCCAACGAGCTATTCTGTCCACGTTCTTAAGCCACCCGTTCAATGCGGTGGATTGGGTTTGATTAGCTCGCATGGTGCTGTGTGAGAACGCTTAGCTGCTTGGGACTGCGCTTGCAATGGTTTGGAAGCACCGCGAGGATATTTTTACTTTACGTTTTCCTTCCGAAACTATATCAAGGAGTTCGATCAATGTGGAGAGTCGAGCATGGATGGGTATAGGAGAATACGCCAACGGTCGTGTAAAGGGAAGTTCCTTGGGTCGAATGTGGAGGCGGACCTCCCTAGGGGAGTGTTTGGCGGAATATCTCGGCGAATAGATATGCAGGGCCTTACAAAGAGGGTCGATGGCTTGATATTGGACGGGGACTGCGGTGGCTCTTCCGTAAGTTGATGGGACAAACAACCTTGGGACTTTGTTAACGCTGAGAGATTGAGTCAAATGACGAACACCGTCGACACTGTTTTCCCCGAGATGTAAGTACATCGAGTGCTTTGGATCATCTACCATCACGGGCATACAGGAGTCAACAAGAGCAAGCGGTACGACAGATGCATGATAACCTCGTATCATGCGCATCGACGATCAAAGGGTTGGAATACATTTTTTTCATCATCCATGGACTCCGTGTTATGAATCACACAATACATACATGAAGAACTCTTGCTTCTCTCAAGGCGACTCTTCGCGGTGCTTATCGTCCGTCCGATATGTGGTCGTCTGATGCTTATCAGTTAGACGGTGGGACTGCATGATACTCGGTAAAGTTCAAGGTCGAAGTTTTTCTTCGAGAGCTGAAACTTGGATTTCATTGCCAAGGACTCCTATCATCTGCTCTGGTATGGCTGGTTGGGGTCATGTTCTTGATATCTTACTGCCGTTCATCGTGGTGATGTGCTGGCGAATGAGCTCTCGAGGCATCGAAGAGTCATAATAGTGAGAGTCTAAGATGATCGTGGTCCGAGCCTAGACCATTGCACCTTGGCCATCCACCACAGGAATCAGTGTCTTTGGGGGTTGCCGACGGTCTCGGATTTATTAGAGTTTCTTTCTCTTATCACTTAGGGGGAAATGATACATTCACTGGTCATATTTCATAGGACTCTACTTTATCTGCCTAGTTGCAGGCTTAGGACTCCTTTACTCACTTCCGGAAAAGGTAGCATATGCCCTCTTAGCATCAGTATATGCAAAGATAGCGCAATTTTGTGTTTATTGGTCATTGTCATTAGTCCTTCATCGAGAGAGGGGTACATACGTGGACTCGAGGACGACGACGAAGCGACATGGGCGTCAACGTCGGTGACCATGAATATTCTAGTCTAGACGTCTCATCAGAGCACTTTCGGTGCTAGACTTAGTCTCTTCTATTTTTCCACATCAAGTAGTATTATCAGAAAGACCATCTACACGGACAACATCTTCGAGAAGCACGCACATGTCGTCGAATCAATTACCCAAAGTGCGAGGAGTCACCGGTGGCGACAATTCAAAGAGGCTTTATACCATCGTCCGCAAACAATACCCAATCCAACCAAAGGCGCACGACGACGCGATCTCCTATACGCAGACTACCACCACCCGCAGTCACAAGACCCAACAAAAACTCATCACGATATCACATGACTTTAAAACAGGACATAATTATACCCAATACGGTTAGCCCGTCCACACTAGCCACCTGCATTAGTGGCAAAGCTCGGATCTGTGGCTTACTTCGCCTCATTCCACTTCACCTCATCTCGCATCGGAGTTAATTCAATCAATCAACGACCATAATGCCGCACGGCCGTTGACATGTAATACGTGTATTTCGTGAGGCGATTTTTTTTGGCTCCAGAAGGCACCGTGGGATGATGAAGCTTGGATTGCGATTGGAGTCACTATGGTATGAGTCATTGTGAGTTCGGAGATCATCGCGGAGCTGAAATGCGGGCGGACGAATGAACGGGCATATGGATGGGGAGTGATGATTGTGATGCCCGGTGGGCGGTAAGACGGCCGAGAGAGAGCCGGATCAAGGATCTGATATTCTCTTACTGTGGATTCGGGCGTTTTGGCGGCTGGGGAATTGGGAAGTGGGAACTTGGGGGGCGGGGATGCTGAGAGGCGAAGGTTGGGTATCAACTTGCGATTGCTGCAAACTTTGACGACGGAAGCTCCGGAACGAGGAAAATTGATGGAGAGGTTTATTTTTTAGGAGAGAATATGCTGGGTATGGGATGGGATTATGCAAGGATTGGTGCCTTCGGGGTGATTCGGAAGAGGAAGGAGCGATAGGATGTCGGCCGCGAGCCTGGTCAATGATGCAAGTGCTGACGCCTTGGAGTGGCCTTGGGGCAATGGTTGTACACGCGGAAAGTATGGTGGCTATCAGCAAAGTCTCCAGTCTTCCTGTGTTCCTGTAGTCCTGTTTTCCTGGGTTCCTGTATTCCTTTCAGTTAGGCTCACGAGATCCACGGAATCATATTTGTTGAGTCATAGCTCACTCACTCACTACACTATTCATTCCTCCTTTCTTAGTCTATCTGATTTAACAAAACTACTATTGTATAGTATTATTATCGTTTCAACTGCCCCTGAAGCCAGCCAGTCAGTCTATTCTCGTCTACCCACCACCAATTCACCGCTCCCATACCTGCTTGATTCCTCTAGCCTAGTGGGCATCACCGTCTCTTCATCTGCTGCTGCAGGCCAGCATGATGATCTCCTCCATATAATGAAGAATACGGTTGGGGCAACGACGCAGAATGTTGCTAGAGCGATGATTGCTGCGGTGGAGTGTTTCATGGTGGACGTGGGTTTGTTGAAGCAGAGTGGAGAAGGGAACGCATTGGGAATCGAGATGTGAATGTAGATGAAAGAGAAGAGAACAACATGGTGGGTCTTTGCGCTGCAGGATTTATCATGATTGAGGCTGGATGTTGTTCGCAGTTGGACAATTCGAGTGGTCTTTCGCGTCTAAGGAATTTTCATTGTTGTGGTTGTAATAATGTCTTTCTTGGAGCCAGTCTTTTTTTGCGAAGAAGACAATTCTCCCCATGTCTTGTTCTTGCTGCGAATGTAGTTAGCACCTCATATTTTATTTGATATGTGTTTCCACCCGCTTCATTTATTCTCGTTTATACACATATTCTCAATATCCATCTCGCATTCACTCCCTCTTCTGCAGGGATCCTATCACATAAATTTGGAATCTATATCGTATAATGAAATCTCAACGCGTTTTTATTTAAAATTGTTCTTCTACTTGCCTTAAGCAATGCTATTCCATGTTCTCTCCCCCAATATGAAGGTATCGCTCGGTCAGTAGCACGCACTGACTACCTTCCCGCATCCAAAAACTACACTCCCGTCCTGACGTTCCTCAACTGGATTGCAATACGCGCAGATGCCTCCCGCACGCGATGCACCCGTCCAGGCTGTCCAGGCTGCCCTCCCTGAGCGGTTCGCCTCCCCCATGGGCCCCATCACTGACAGCCTGTTATGAATAGAGTGACGAAGCCCACGGCGACGAAGATCACAAAGAAGCAGAGCATCACGATTGATGTGGTATTTTTGCCCCACTTGTTGCTTGTCGTTGCGTTGAGTTGGATTAATGTGTGGCTTTTAGTCACTGACTAAATATGGGGAGTTTGAAGTGTGGTTGGAGTGAGACTTTAAAGTGTGACTGGACTGTGAAGTGTAAAGAGAAGAGTCGGGACCATGGGTGGGTTATATGGTGCTTTAGGATTTAGAGATAGAGAGATTGTTCAGGATTAAATAGACTTGGTTTAGTTTTGTGGTTAGTGATGTTATTATATGAGAAAGCAACGTTATTGCAGTTATTAATATGCTGTATTGGTTAGTATGGAAGGTTGGTTGTTTTTGATAGAAATTTCCACTATTCAATTGCGCGCAGCACCTGTAACGGTGAAAAGTCATCACATGCACACTCCACCTCATACTGGATTCACTACACACCAGCCTTTACTCCAGTCCTAGTGCTCTTATTAGTCGACGCTCCGCATCGCTAAGCACCTCGAGCTGGAAAGCTACAAGCTCAGGTAACTGAGCACCGGCTTCCACATCTCCGATCTCGATTCCGCGGCCCTGCTGCTCGAAATCTCGGGCTCGTTGGAGTGAACCTTGAAATCGAGCGGCGTCGCGACTGCGGAACATAGCGTATAGCATTTGTAGTCCTTGAAAGATAACGCAGAGAGCAAGGATCACAAGGTAGCACCACAGTTCATCAAGGAAGAGAATGATGGGTGGCTGCTCAGATGGGCGTGGCTCGTTGTAAATAATGATGCCTGGTAGCAAAATCAAGGAGATTATTAGAGTTAACTTTATGGCCTTCAGAATTGTTGGAGCCATATTTTGGGATGTTTGTGGAGGTGCTCTCTGCTGTGTGGTGTATGATGTGTGGTTAGGTGGGGTCAAGTTTGCCGAGAATTGGGATAGGGGTTGGTTAGTTCGTTTGACTACTAATGCAGGATGAGAACGGGACAAGGAGGGATAAGTGTCGAATATTACTTCTGATATGGGGAATTATTTCGACCTATTAGACTGTTGTTTCCAAGTTGGAAATTTCTTTGTAATTTGGGCTTTGTTTATCTACCCGCTGATCCAACTTATTGTTCTTTGCTTTTAAGTACTGAAAGAATCGTGTTAACCCATCTATGACTACTCTTTGTCTACAAAGGATTATATGCTGTTGCTGAGCACGGTATTGATCGCTGTCGCGGAGATCTACTCATCTTGGGGTTTCGATACCGAGTTATCTAGCTACCAACCTTCAGGCCTCCTCACCGACAGAGAAGATTCTAGCATAAACAAAAAAGAATGAGAATCACAAAAATGCGACAGCAAGCATCAGAAGCACAATGGAAGCGAAGACGTAAACAGATATATCTCCCAGTGCATGATTGCGATGGTTTGGTTGCCTGATTTGCTGTGAATATATGATGAATGTGTCCACGAAGATATCTAGGGTAACGAGTTATAAAAAGATGTAAAATTTCCTGTCCAACAGACTCTACCCCTCCTTTATTCACTCGAAGGTGAAGTTCAAGGAATTCTCTTTCCCATCCAAACTCAAGGAGACCTCGGACACACAAGAGAGACAAAATTCCCAACCTAGAATCAGGTGTATAGCATCTCCTATGTGACCGATGTACTGCTGTTAATTACCCACGATAGACGGTTATGGTAGCCTTGAGTGTGATATCCAATGTATTTTTCTGTGAGGTCAAATCTGATGCCTTGGCTGGACACAAGGCAACCAAGCCGAGAGCACATCTCTGTAGAATTCCAATTCATATAAGCGATATGTAACCCTTAGAAACTCATAAATTACATTCAGGAAATGAGAATAGTAAGTTACTTACATCAACCACGTCTTCGAGAGCGCTCACTGCATTTGCTACTGCGGGCCCCGCAAGTGGTACACTCCTTATGAGTCCAGCTTTGCCGATTACGATATTCAGAAGTTGCTGGTGAACTTGGACAAACTATACATACAATACAGGTCAGTTATGAATGGCTAGATGTCGATGGATAAGTGGCTAGGCCTGTAATAAAACTCACAATTGTAAAAGTATTGAGGATGGCTACTTGATCTGACTGAAGACTGAAAGGACTAGTACCCTAGCAGTTCCCGGATTCGTCATTAGCAATGAATGTTATCGGATTGAAAAATGGATATGCTTTGTATTCGACTTACAGAGAGTTGACTGAAAGCAGTTGATACAGTCGTGGTGATTTGGGCAAAACCTTTGACGACTTGCTAAGCAAAGTTAGAAAATGCTTCAAATAAAAAGCTCACAGAAATCTATTCACACATACAGTGATATTCCCTGAGGCTACTTGGAAAAGAGGAACATCTACAGCCGAGATCGAATTTGCCGAATCTTGTAAGTTTTGCGACAGCGTTGTGACGGTCTTGATATCTGTGACTATTTGCGACGCGGTGAGAGTTGACATGGCAAGAGAAGCGGAAAACGCGACTGCGGCGATGACCTTGGCGAACTTCATTCTGAAGGGGTGGTGATGTGATGTACGATTTGAAGGTATATGAGTCTTGAGAATGAGGAAGATGGAGACGAAGATGATGGTAGGTGATTGAAAGAGTTCTGAAGTCCCAGGAAGAACTCAGATTTATATACTCTGCACAGTACCAGTGTACGATATCATGAGAACAATTCGGTTTCGTCGCGAACGGTGTACATGCTCGAATCTGTTCCATTCTTCGGGACATACTGGCAGAATGACGTGTCTTGACAGTCTGAAAGCTGTGTTCGAGTATGTAGTCATGATGCAACACGAGGGCTGCTCTGTATGAAGCTGAAATATGCTCTACCGATGCTGTACACTCGTGAGAAACCGACATAATTCACTGATATGTATGCGCTCTCCCGGGTCCTAACCGTATACACTTTACACGTCTGACACAACAACAACATTCACAATTAATCAAGCTAGACCATAGTAGTAGGTTCAAAATTCATGGTCATTTGCACTTCGGCTGGAACGTCCCGCAATCTCGCTATCTGCTTCGTTTCACCGTGTTCTCTACGTGGAACTTTGCAATGGTTCCGTGGAACAACCCACTTCAGTTATCGAGATCGTGAATAGCAGTTGCACTCGCGCCAGTACAATCAACAAATCCCACCCAGAAGCGAAAAATGAAGATTCTTTCCTTTCCTTCCTTCAGAATCCAGGATCCTTCCTCAACTTTGAAGTTTGCCAGATGACAATCTCTGAGGAGAACGGCCTGGGCAATTCTATGTTGCCCCACCATGACCAGCTCGCACCAGGAGCCGCCACTGTACAGTCCCTCCGTCAAATTTATCCCTCAAAAATGATAGTCGAGGTAGATATTTGGGGTTAGAAGTAGAGAAGGTACATGATCACCGAAAATTATAGGACGCCGAAAGCCACCGTGGCTTGTTGGGTGGTACAGTACACGCCGCCATTCAGGCCTGACAACACAAGCCACTAATCTTGTTACGCAGGCTTGACGTTGGCTAACCCTGGCCTTATGCTCTGTCTCCGATTGAATATAGATTATCCAAACACGATGAGGTTACTTCGCCTTCTATCCGATGGGACCTTTGAGATCACAGAGTTCTTCCAACCCCTTCTTATGCCATTCTGTCGCATAGATGGCAAGCTGGAGAGGTCACCTTGCAAGAGCTTGCATACCCAGAGTCAAGCACCAAGCCTGGCTACGCCAAGATCACAGCCTGCTGTCTCCAGGCGGCCAAAGACGGCTACGAGTACACATGGGTCGATACATGCTGTATCGACAAGACGAGTAGCGCCGAGTTTTCCGAGAGCATTAATTCCATGTTTAAATGGTATCAGCAGGCCGGGATCTGTTACGCGTACCTAAGTGACATTTCGATTGCTCCCGAGACTCATCCCCTAGAATGCGAGAGCCCAGCCTGGAGTCCTGGGACTCCCCTTTCCCAACCCGGGACTCCCATGTTCAGGCACTGGCCCGAATCTACTTCGCTCCCATCTTGCTGTCCTGAGTCATCCCGTCCCATCTCTCCTCCGGTCGGCGATAGATTCGACGAGGGAATCGAACTCTTCTCTGCAGCGCCAAATTCGACTTCAGCCATCTTTAGAAGCCAATATTTTCTCGCAGCTGGACTCTACAGGAACTCATCGCTCCTAAGAAAGTGGTGTTTTACTCTGGCGAGTGGCAGAGAATAAGCACAAAGGAAGAGCTCATTGACGACTTATCCTAGGCCACGGGAATTGATGCCGCCGCCCTGAGAGGAGTGAAGATTGAGGGAGCCTCGAAAGCGATATATAAATTTCGAATGGGAAAACGATCCTAAGGATCTCTTGCTGTACGTCTGAGGAATATGTGCACTGTATAGTAGCGCTGACCAAAACAATTAACTTGTGAACACCCCGACCAAGGCATCTGTTTCGCCGCGACTCAGACACATCGAGTAGAAATGACCTTCGTTGATGATGAATTAGAGAACGACACCGATGATCTGTTGGCATAGCGCCTTTTCTTATCCTCCAACCCACCCAATGGGTACCCATCAGTCATCATAACCCACCCATGGGTAAGTTCGCAGCCCTAGAAATTTTTCCATCGAGAGTCGTCCACGAGCACGATGATCTGCAAGAGCGCAGTATGATCTAGGCGAGACAGGAGGCACGCCTTGCGCTTAGTTGGATGCTTTGCCCATATTACCGTCGCGATGGTGATTTGGAAGGAGACGAGAGCGCGCTCCCCTGGCCCAAGGCACCAACGTGAAACCAACCTGCTTATTAATCGAGTTTTTCTTTAAATATCAATTCTCAATTGCAATCTATTCATTTTTAAACAGTCTTGATCTCTATAAATAAAGTCCTTTTATCTTCTATTTATATCCTATAGTTATTTTATATCTTATATTGAAAGATATATATAATTACAACCAGTCCTGCTCCCGATTGACTCTCAATCTTCCGAGTTTCTTCCACCAACATTATACAATACAAGTATGATAAATCGCCGTCGTGAGCAGAATAAATTGGCCCAACGCAGGTTCCGTCGTAAGTATGAAGCAGACCCCAAAACAAACCGTGATAAAAACAATGAGGGTAGTGGGGTGCATGTTCATCTTGACGTCGGCGCTGGGGATACGATTCCTCTGTCCGATATTCTATATTCTATATCAGACTATCTAATTTGAGACTAACTTCTCATTTCGGAAATGCAGAGAGATATCGAGATAACGGGGACGGGAAAGGTGTCAGCAGTCAAAACTCGCAGGTGCCATTGCCATCGATAGAGACAACACCGTTGTCACGGCCACCACCATCATCGTTTAGTTTATCTAAGGAGATACTCACGCCAAATGACAGCTCTGTCCACGTCCCTATCTCCTTATCCTCAGCCTCTACTGTTTCTACCTCCTCCAGCACACCCGCTACCAACATGCTTCCGCCGATGAGTAGCTCCTCTCAACCCACATCGACAAAGTCCTCCATCACCCCTAGATTCTGCTCGGACCCTCTCCTTAAATGCTTAGGGCCGATCGATTTTAGCGATGTGAACTATGTGAACAACCTTGATGGCTCCCGTCCGCCTCTTGAGCTGGACTCAACGACGACAGTCTCGCTGAGCAGTATGCTGACAGAACAAACTTTCCTCCGTGACCATATTGACGAGCTGTCTCCGTATGGTACGCAACAAAACCTGGTAGAGAATGCAGGAGGTGGAGAAAACCAGAGAACAGATACGGGCTGGTCCAGCCCACTACACATAGCGGCGCAGAAAGGCCACGATCGAATCGTACGCGTGCTGTTACAGCACAGCACCGAAAACAACGTCAATCTACCGGACAGCGAGGGTCGGACACCACTTATATGTGCCACCATTCGAGGAAATAAGGACGTGGTCGCGCTTCTGCTGGCAAGCGGGGCACTTTTGAGTTGCGTCGATCATTCTCACCGTTCCGCAATCCATTGGGCTGTTGTGCATCGGCGCGATTCGCTGCTGAAGGTCCTACTTAGCCACCGTCCGGACGGAGAGCAGACAGCCGTGCGGGCGGTCATTGACGGTTATGACCTCAATGGACAGACGCCGTTGCATTTGGCCATTGACGATGATTTTGAGGATGGCGTGCGGTTGTTGCTAGAGTATGGTGCAAACATGAACCTGGCCGCGCGGAGATCGAGTGCTGGAGCTTAAGTTAAGGAGGGATTTAATTCTGATCGACACGGAGCGCTCCTTGGTCATCTCCTCGGTATATTTCCTTCTCGACTACACCATGCCCGTCTCCTCACCTTATCTTCCATGTTCGAACCTTTCGTAGAAGAGACCCGTGGTTCCAGACTCGACTTGTTCTGCCGAGAAGCCACCCTCAAGATGTCGTTAGATTAATCTATTCTTCTTGTACTAGACACAACGCAGCTGCGCAGTGAACGGGAAATTAAAGCAATGACACGGACGACGGTTGACCGGCGACAGGTAACGGAAAGGACAATGGGTTTTCAAAGGTCTCACGCTTTGCTGCAACTACGGACTATATTTCCGCAAATCCCGCCTTTCCGAATCGCTATACTAAGAATCCAAATCTAGGCTCTCTGGCGGCGTGAGACTCTCAATCTACAAGTATCTTTCGCTCGAACAGTGTGTAAAAACTTTGGACATAACAACTTTAGTCCAAAAGTGGATTAGTTCCGTGCATTTAGTTCGGAAGCAGATTAAACCTAGATCTAGCCAAGATTTCTGTATTTCGAAATTGCTATAGAGCCTCAGGATCTGCGAGCAATGGAGACTCTATACCTGATCTACAAATCCATCAACCTCAGAGAAATGCGTTCATACAGTAACACTGATTCCCCAGCTTGGCAATGCCACCATGGACCCTTAGCGCAAGCCGTACCCCAGCTCTAGCTAGAGATGTATGCTTACCCGCTAGTGCCCGCTCGGGTAGATTATCAGCCCGATAGGAGGCGAAACCTTATGATGGTATTCTGCTGACCGGTCTAATTTGCCCGGCGGGTAGAATTACAACAAACTTTCGAAAATGGCGAGATCTTTTGCTGACCGGCGTAACAGGTAATTGTAATGAATTGTATCACTGTTAGCTCACAATAGTAGTCACGTATAAGCATACGTTGGGCCAACAGAGGGTTTGTCTAATGACTAATTGATTACATCCTGTTGATTAGTAGAATAGCTATAATGGATCTTGCTGGCCGGCTAACCCTCCTAAGGAAAGCTTCACTTCCCATAAACCTCTGTATGATCATGGTCTTGTTCGTAGACCAGGCAGAAATGCGTTAACCGCAGTTAAGGGATAATTCTAGTCTTTTGAAACCTCCGCCTTCTTCTTTCTCAAATCTTTCCATCCCATTCCCCATGCGAAAATGAAGCAGCTAGCTGCCAATCCTGCTGCCATATAAAAAACGCGATCAATACTCTTGGCATAAGCGATCAGTACACCCTCGAGATCTGCTCCCGAAACAAAACTTCGAAATCCAGTGGCCCCCGCATCGGTGACTTCTGTGACGTTGACCGAAGGTGCATATTCGTGGATGAGATTTCCGAAACTATTGCTGTATATAGTTTCTCCGAGACTGAGGAATAAGGCTGCTCCAAACGATTGGCTGAATGTGAGGAGCGCCATGGCAAGAGGTATTTGTTTTGGTAGTACAGTTTTTTGAACCGAGAGGATTGGCTAGTAGAGAGAAATAGTGTCATTAGGTGCGCACTAGGATTTTTGTTGGTGAATATCAAGCATACCATTTGAATTCCAAGACCACGACCAACTCCATACAGGATCTGGTACCCAACCCATTTACCCACCGGAGTGCTAGGTGAGAAGGTACCAAACAGACCACAACCAACTGACAACAAGACTGAAGCAAAGAGAGCTACTGGTATAGTGTAGCCCACTATATTGACTGTTGAGGCATTAGCAAGCTCATTGCACCGGGAACGACGTTCTTACCAATGGGACCTGACGATATAGCGGCGAAGACGTGAGCTACAATCATGGCCAAAAGATATATACCACTCTTAATCGGTGAAACACCCTTGACTCCTTGGAAATATACTGGCACCCAGTAGGAAGTGAGGTACAAGTTACTCATCATCAATCCATATACCATACAGCTCGTCCAGACGGTCCTCATGCGGGCTATTGACATTGGAATCATGGCCTCATCGCCTTTATGGTAATCCCATACCAGGAAAACGATGAACATGGCTCCAGCGCCGCAAAAGAGGCCAATGATACGAGAATCGCTCCAAGCGTAAGTAGTCCCGCCGTACTGACAAGCAAGTAGTAGCATAATGAGAGCAGGAGCGAAAATAGCGAAGCCCAGAAGATCGAGGTGTGTATGTAGTGAGCGAAAGACAGACATGGGGGGAGGCCTCGGGTGTTGTTGGGGAATGCGGACGAGAATTATCAGTGCAACCACCACGCCACCGACGGGGAGATTGAGGTAAAAGCCTAGCACATTTAGTATGTTCCAATTTCCAGAGTAAGGAAGGAAGTGGAAAACCTACACCATCTCCAAGTTGCAAATTCTGTCAACAAGCCACCAAATAAAGGACCGCTGGCTAGGCCAAGTTGTGCAACTAAATTAAAATGAGCATATGACAATCAGCTCAGATGTTGATACACTTACTACCCATCACAATCCCGGTTAGAGCTGGGAAAATTATCAGCGAGCTAGTTACATATACTCAGGAAGTCCGAAGGCATTGGAACATACTTGGTCTTCTCTCCATAGGGGCACATTCAGAGATGATAATCAGGGAGCCATTGAACATGCCCGAAGCTCCTGCGCCAGCGACTACTCGTCCACCTATCAACATATTTGAGGAGTTTGCTACGCCGCAAAGCAAGGAACCGATTTCGAAAAGGATGAAGAAGATCAGAAATGTCCACTAAACATGATAGTTAGTACGCAGAAGACTACAAAAAGAGAGCAAAATTGGTACATGCTTTAGGCTTGAACTTCATATATATTTTTCCAGTGAGTGGTTGAAAGACCGCGCTGCAAACATGTCAATCTCGCGTTCAATCATGGCGTCCTTTTCAATGAGAGCTCGAGTCCTTCACGCACCTTCCCAGCTGATATGCAGCTCCGTACCATCCAATGTCATTCAAGGAATGGAAATCATCGGTGATGCGAGGAACAGCAGCAACGATAATGGTCCCGTCGAGAAGCATGAGAAAGAGAACTAAAGACACGGCAACCATGATGGCCCAGAGCTGAATTCCGTGAGCCCACACAGGCTCCGGATTTCGATTCTGGATAGGGGGCACGTTGGCAGCCTTTTTTGCTTCCGCGCTTTGGTTACCGTCAGGTTCACTGTCGACTTTTTCATGTATAATGGAAGGCGGATCGTCGTCCCTCTTTTCTAAAACTGGCAAATCAGGTAGCTGATGCGAAGGAGCTCCCTGGGGAGCTTCTATTAATGCCATTTTTACCCCAAAATCAAAGGTCGAAATATCAGAGTGACTGGTGCTGCGTAGAGGAGAATGTATCAGAGGGGAGAGGGTGTGGAAAACGGTCGGTTTGAGCTTCGTAACAACATTGATAAGGTAGCAAAGCAATGATTGAATTTTTGATTAACCATCAGTATAACCCATGTACGGCACAATGTTGCAGCGTCGGAGCCTCTGAGGCGAGTCACGGGGTGTAATCGTGCATGTACCAACATTGGTCCAACAACACTCACAACGGCCATATCCTCCCGCACTTCCATTTTCCCACAGCGCCCAAGATGATTTATCGCCCACCGCAGATCGAACATATTGAGCTCGTCGCTGTCGTCTGCGTCGCCGATGACTTGGGGTGCCTGTGAGGGAAGCGCTAAGGAGAGCTGTACTTCGCTTGTGGATAGAAGGTCTACAGATAGACGGCATTTTTCTAGACGGCGAAGGTTTAGGCGACTGGAAGCTTCGTTGGGCGTGGAGCTTGCTTTATCGCCGTTACCTAAACGCTTCTGGTATTTCCCTTCATTGTTGGATACGTGAGGGAAGGGGCGGCAGGTTTTAATGCGGGTACTGAGGCTTACTAACAAGCTCGAAGCAGGTCAAATTAAAGTTGCTTGGACTTGTCAGCTTATCGGGTACTTAGTAAGCAAGAGGTCAAAACAAGCAATCCACCTGCAGGATGTGTTCCTCAGAGCAACCCAGTGAAGCGGTTTGAATCTGCATTCTACTTACTAGTAATTCTGCCAAGGAAATCAACGTTTCTTGCAGGCTAGGAGGTCTTATCGCGGGCAGCAGAGCATCCAAGCATTCGATATCTGCATTGGGAGAGAGATTGTCGACGCATTGTTAGAATGTTGAACATAAAACACAGGGGAAATTGATGTTCAACCTTCCACTCTCCTAGTTCGATGCTCACTCAAATTTATTAGGTGCTAGAACTCTTCAGATTGCTGTGGTATGTTGTTGGGATGCTGTTTAAAATCGATCGTCATATGCGCTGGCAACAAGTCATCCACATTTTTGGTCATCTAATTCTATGAAGGATCGTTATTTTTCCGAGTTCCGCCGATTAAGTCGGGTTTAAATGTTCTACGAGTTTTCAATACAGGATGCTTTGCTGTGTCTCTATCCACAACTTACTAGCACCCAGGTTCAGGAATTTGCAGTACGATACTTTCGACTATATGCTGATACATTGGATTAGTAACCCTTGCTGCATAACGTTAACTGATCATACTGAAGGATTCTCACTATACGAGGACCCAAAGTGGATCAACTCAAGGGGTTCAACTTGGGTTTTGATCACATGCTGTAAGGGTTAACGAGACGAAAATCACGTGTGGATTATGTGCTAGGGTCTTAGCACTCCAGTGGATACCCTTCAGGGTCCCATTGAGCAGTCTAGTCGACTGTGACGATGGCTAAGTGACTGCTGGATACAGTTATCCGGTGCTGCGTCAGATTAGTAACCTCACTACATGATGTCGATCAACATAAGTACTCGTATTGTTCTAAACTCTACCTGAGAAAGGAAGGTCGACGGATAAGTTGTTAAGTGACCGTCGCCGTGAACCTTGTCAAATTCCAAATGGATATGTATATAAGATGCCAAGGACGGAAGCCAAGACCTACTTCTGCATCATCTTCCACATCTCTTCCAACATCTTTCCAAACTCCACAAAGTACTATATCAAACACACCCACTATTCCACATTCATCCGCCTCTTTCCACAGCCATGTCTATCAAATCACTCAGCATCGCGTTGATGACGCTCGCTCTCGCCCAACAAATCTCGGCATGGGCCGTCATCGGCGATCGCCACGCAACTTCACCAGCATCATCGAATATCGAAAAGCGCGCCAATTATCAGTGCAACTTCTACTCCGACAGTTCCTGCTCCAACTACATTGGCCATGCCGTTGCGAGTGGTCCCTTCGGGGAATGTCAAAGTGGTTGGGGTAGCGCCAATAGCTATCTATGCTTCAACAACAACGATGTCGAACAAATCGACATGTTTTATGGGTCCAACTGCGAAGATGATACGATTAACACCGGCGTTTATGGGAGTGTCGGGTGCACGAGGACTAGCCAGACAATTCGATCAGCTAATGTTGTTGGGTGCAACGATGTAGATGGGTTGGAATGTTAAGTAGAAGTTGTCTATTAAGAAGGAGGGAGACTTGGACGAATGGTACAAATGTGTACCACGTAAGTGAGATCACTGGGACCTTAGGCTCAGAGGTTATTATTTAACCACAGGAGAACCCAGGATCAGGATAGGAAGTTATGAGCTTGTGAAGTGGACAGCTGAGGACCGCGAGGCTTCCTCGGCGGTCCAAGGATTCCAAAAATTCTGCGGCCCACAACGGTTTAAAGAGAATGAAGGCCTCTATAAGCAAGATGTGTTTCTCAATATATATAATTTTTGTGCTCAAACCCCAATCGTGATTACATAGTAGCTCCGAGCGTGAGTTCCTAGTTTGAGTACAGCTGCTATCTTGTCTGATTAAATTAGTCAATTCCATTTCAATCAGACTCCATATACTATGTACAAGAGTATTACACAGATTGTCGTCATGCTCTCCTCATTTCCCCCTCTCTCATGCTTCGACATCTCTGCACGTCGCAGCCATTTGGGTTCAAAGCGAGCCCTTCTCCCTGGACTATGAGTGATTGCCAAAACAACTAAATGAATGAATAACTCCGATCCATAACTCCATCCCAGCCCCCACTCCATCCCCAACCGTCCATGTTCCAATCACCTCACCATAAATTATATAATATCACGCGATCTCCAACTTTATTCCAACCTCCCACTACATTGGCACCACCCTTCCATCCCTCTCACGCAGCCTACCAGAAACTACACCAACCAATATAATGCTGGCATAAATTCTCTAGCTTCGTCGCCTCAATCAGCAACTTATCCACCTGCACAATATAGCTCAGCTCATCATCCGGCTTGAAGTCTCTTCCGGTCAGCTTCTCCTTAACTCTCATCAGCACCTGGACTGCCCGGTCGTTCTGGCTCTCCTGCGCCTCTGTATTTTCATTGATACCGTGCGTTGTAGAATTAGTTCTTGCGCGAGGACGAGAAGCAGGTGGACCGCCTGGCACGGTAGTGGGGTCGGCTCCAAGAGCTGACGGCGGGATATTGGCGTCCATTATGGAAGGACGACGCGCATTGGCGGCGATGATTGATTCGCGGCGTTCAGAGCGGAAATTGGGTCCTACTGGAGAGGCTTCGCCGTTAAGGCGCCAGTTGAGGAGAGGGTCGTGGATGAACTAGTAATGAATATTAGTAATGCGATCTTCGATTTAAAGGACAGGCATAAACTTACAGCTTCCAGAACTGCCATCAGCGACTCTTTATTCTCACGCAACACCCTCATAACATTCTCACACGTAATTCTGAAACTACCCTCAATATTGCTGACCTCCATAGCATAAGTCAACATCCTAGTCAATCTGAAGGGCACCCGTTCAGGGTATTTTTCACGGTGCATGGCGACTTCGAAACAGTCACCAAAATCGATATGAACGATATTACCCGTGATTCTATCCAGCATCAAATTCGAAGGATGGCGATCACCAAGACCGAGAATGTATCCCACCATGGACATGACTCCCAGAGAACGAGTGTAGTTTGTACGTCTTTCGAGCCAAGACTCGGAACTCTTACTCTTGAGCCACAGGACACGGTAAAGATCTTGGCCTGTTGTGTTGTCGAGTGCGTAGCCGAACACCTCGACTTTTTGCATGAGAGTGAGGTTATCATAATCTGGAGCCATTTGCAGCATGATACGATGCTCGATATTAAGCAAGATCTTTCTACTCTCTCTGTACTCGCGGATGAGAACGTGCAGGGTGTCACTGTTCGGAACCCAACCAAGGAGACCGGAGTTCTGAGAAAGTGGAATAGCAGGGTATCTTTGAATGTTGAGGTGACGCTTATATGACTCAGAATCACTTGTGAGAAGAGTGTTGCAAAGACCGAAAAGTTGCATGACACGCTCATCTTGACGGATATCCTCATGTCCTTTAAGACAGAAGACATATGCATTACCATCGCTTCCATTAAGACTAAGTTTTCGAGGACGTTGCTTCGAAGAAATGACGGAGAAGTTGGTCTCGAAGTTGACAATCGAAATGATAGGCTTGCCACTCTGGTATGTTCCCGGCACAGCAAGATCCAGATCGTGCGCATTAAGAAGTTTTGGCGACACGTACGCCAACTCGAGGTTGTTAAGTTGCGGCAATTGACGTGCGATTCTCCTGAAAACCTGGTAGTACAAGTCCCAAGCTTGATTGATATCTCCAAGATCCCTTGTATTCTTGTAAGTCAAACACCACTCGCGAGCTTCTTGAAGATCACGACCGAAGGTTTGCGCAAAGGAGATTTCTCGAAGAGTCTCCGGACCATTGTCGAGCATATCATGCAATGGCGCCAAAGTGTTGAACATGCCCTCGATATTGTGATCTCCGAAATACAACCGCGAAGCCTCTTCAAGACCTTCATGCCATTGTTCGTGCCATAACACGGCAACACGAATGAGCTCCTTACTGACCAAATCGGCTTGATCGACCAACTTCGGACTATGTTGTCGCATGCTATCCATGATCTGCATGGCTGATCTTGAGCGACGAGTATTCGGCGCCGATTTCATCGCAACTGTCAATGGGTAGACCAAAGCTTGGGGATGCGCTCTACCGACATCTGCGAGAAGATTGTGGATAGAAGATCGAACCCGAGTATTAGGTTGGTTGATACGAGCAATAAGTTGAGGAATAACTTCCAGCCAGGTATCAACACTAACCGAAGAGAATCCTTCCGTAACCGCTGCATTAACCTCAGCACTTCCACCATGAGCGAACCACAAAGTGAGAAGACGTAGAGTATCCTGCAACGAGCTACCAGCCGAAAGAGCAATCGATTTGAAGAAACCACGGACAGCAGGAACGACATGTTCGATGATAATGCTGTTGGGAACATTATTGATATCGCTCTCGGGACCTGTACTAAATGCCTGAACAATCTCAAAGTTCGCCAGAGCCCAAGCGTGCCATGCTTTGTACCACTGAGGATTGAAATGAGTAGCAGCACGGTAGGAAGCGAGGACATCATCAACATGATCATACTGCCAATCACCGTTCTTCTGCGCAACCTGCCACTCTCCTTGTTTCAAGCAACATCTAGCGAGAAGAGTGGTATGCTCAGCAATACCCTTCGGTGTAAGAAGGCTATGAGCGTGGGCGCCGGTGCCGTTGGTATAGCCGTTGCCGTTGGTCATAGCAGTGCCGTTGATACCATTAATAGCGTGCATTTCTCCATTTGGTCCCTGGGTAGCCATCTGTGCTTGCTGTAACTTATCGGCCAATCCACTTGTGAACGCTTTGAGTGCCTCCAACGCCTGCGATTGCTTGCCAACAGCCCACTGGAACTTCAGAATCGCATACTGAACAGGCGCCTCAATGTTCTTGTTCGAAAATCTACTTCGGCGGTAATCTCCCTTCTCCGTAGCCGGAAGCACCACATCAAGGCTCTCATCACCACCCATCAGTGTCTTAAGAGTCTTCTCAGCCAAGCCCATGCGACCGGACTTTCTGCATAGATTTGCAAACTTGATAGACATCTGCATATTCTCAGTTGGCGTAATAACTAGCGCCCTAAGTTTGAGCATTCGTTGCCAAACCTCGACATTTCGCTGGCAACCAAGCAAACGAGTCTCCCACGTTCGTCGCATAACTTCTTGCTTGGCCGGATTGTTGTTACTTTGCTTGTAGATGATGAGTTCTTCTAACTCTGCAAGCATCTGTACACGAACCACGACGGTATATGCTCTGTTGTAAGACTCGCCGACCAAAGCACTCAACTCCGTGTCCAATCCCTCTCTTGCTTTCTGGATATAAAGCGCAGATTCCCGGAATTGGTTGCGATGTAAAGCAAGGATCGCACCGAAGAAGGATCGATCAGGTGTATGGCTCTTCATCACACTGAGATAATCATCCATAAGGTCCCATTTTCCGAGACCCCAGGCAGCCGCTGTAGCAAGTGGTGCAATGGCTCTCTTGATTTCCAAGGTAGAAGTGTGCCACTTGTCCTGCGCCAAGGTAGACAACGACTCCCATTCTCCAAGAGCGTGGAGACATCTCATCTTACCCATGATGACATCAAAGGTCTCTGCTTGATCAGGGAAGTCCATTTCACGTCTCTGGTAGAACTCCAAAGCTTCCTCCCATCGCTCGAGTCTCTCAAACCATGTCTCGCGAAGTTGGATGCCATCTTTGTAAAGTTGTGCCTTCCGCAAGATACCAATGGCTGCATCGTACTGCTGCAACTGGTTGTTGATCTGAATCAACGCCTCGACCGCTCCACTGGTTTGATCTTGACAGAATTCAAGTTCCTTGTAATGTAGAGCCTTCGCCCAAGCATGACATCTACCAGCTTCACGACCGAGGACGCGGATATCGATCGGCAGAGCTTTATCATCGTGCTCCATGAATTCGGCGAGATTGAGTAATATACCCAACAAATCAGGTGTAACATGAGGGGATCTAATGGCCAGCTCAATGTTTTGAATCAAGTCATCCTAAAATAATAGGTTAGCATGCCGCTGGATAGTTTGATTCAGATAAAACGTCTTACCTGATAGCCCTCAAACAACTCTCCCCAACAAGAGACGAAGGCCGAATTAAACAACTCCCTTGCCAGCGGTGGATAAACTGAGGCCAACTGTGCACACGATCTCAAAGCATGATTTGGCGACTCCAGCAAGACCGACGCACTAAATTTGCGCATCCATTCCTGCCAATCTTCCTTTGTTGATCTACCAGTCGCATCCCAAGCAGCTTTCAAATGAACCGGATTAGAATCGAGCTTCTTGTTCGAGACATCCGAGAAATCAACCTCATCAGATTGATTCATGTAACGTTCCTCAGCACTCAGATCTTGTGGTAAAACTTCACCCTTCTGCAGCTTCCCAACCAACAGCTCGTAGTTTTGATGCTGGATTTGGTGAGTATTAAGGACTTTGTTAATCGTTCCCGCAAAATGAAGATAGTCCTTTCCGAGTTGGAAGATCAACGCACAGAGAGTATCTAGCGATGCTAATCTCAATGAACTATCGCTACCAGCCAGGACTCTTGAAAGTGGATGAATGATCTTAGAAGCATAATCATTAAGGTTGACCTGTCTCGAGATCTTGCCAATGGTCTCAATTGCCGCCTTTCGGATGAAAGATGGTTGTTGTGGCTTCTCAAAGACGCTGACGATGACCGGAACAATCAGGTGCATGTATTCCTCGGCACTCGATCCGAAGACCAAGAAAGCATGAAGAACACGCTCTGAAGGCAATCGTCTAGTCGAAGTATCCTTTTCTAGGACACCTAGCATCAAAGGCAAAAGCCCAGCCAGATAGATCTTAAATTCGCCCTCAAGAGACCTCGAAATGGCCTCAACCAATTGGAGAATATTAGCCTGAAGTGCCGGACTTGCATTCCAGAACTCCTGAAGCACAGTGACAATATCCGGCAAGTAGTTTCTGATATGCTGTCTCACAATCGTAACCAAAAGACTCAACTGGCTAAAATATGACTCCAAACGATTCGCAGGAGATGTCCGGATAACCGACAAGAAAGCGGGAATAATTTTATCAAGGAAGGAAACACATTCCAATCCCAAGGTTCTGAAAATTGACATGATCGCTTCGATGACCATTGCATGATGCTGATTAAGCGAGGGGTCTTTTAAAATGTTGAGCAGGGCGTTGATGACAACGGTAGGGAAATACTCCTTGTTCGAAGGCGTCAGACCCGTCATCATGAGAGAAATATCAGTCATTTGATTGGATTCGAGACGCAATTGCATTTCTGGCGAGCGCTCCTCAACCTGTTGGTGTCTGTATGGATCAAGAGCACCAAGAATACCCATAAGTTTGATAGTCTCTTGTCGCAGAGGTCCTCGCTGTGGCTCTCCACGGATGATATTTTGTAGAATCTCCAGCAGTCGAGGATACTCCAAATAGGGCTTAATAACATATCCAGAATTACTCGCCAGTTGGCCCAAAGTTCTGAGGGCAGCTTCACGCTTAGCAGAAGAGCTCTGATCTTGCAGAGCTTCAATAATAATCGGCATAAGCTGTTTGATATAGGGTACCATATCCTCACCACCCACAGTAGCAAGCTCTCCAATAGCTTTCATAATAGTAGCAGCCACAGCCGGACTAGGGTCTCGTGCTTTCGGTAACAAAACAGCGATCATTGGATCAACATATGGCTTGATCAATCTCTGCGAGTTCTGAACAAGAAGACTGAGCAATTTCGCACTCTCCTCCTTGTTCCTCGCCACGTCAGAGAACTCCAGCTCCGTAAGCATTTGGATGAGAACCTTTCGTAGTGAAGGAATAACATATGCGGGATTAACATGAGTCAATCTTCCAATGATCGCAATTGCAACTTCTCGGATCTGGAACACCTCATCGTTCAGCGCAAAGAATAAAGTGCGGATATTCTCCGCTTTGGCTAGATGACGATCAAATCGTTCATCAAGTGCTGCAAGGACAGTTCTTCGAATGCTAGCTTCTGGATCAGCTACTCCAACCGTAAGCAACTTCTCGATAACTTCGCTGACGACTTGTATAGCGTGGTGACTAGTTTGGTTGACAATCGGATCTCTGACATAGAGCTGACAGCAGGTCAATGCAGCAGCTTCTCTGATCTCTGGGTTCTCATCCTCCACATATTTGATAGCGACGTCTCGAACAAATTCATTGAGAACATGACCCGAAAAGTCAAAGCTTCCCAAAGTATTCAAAGCCAGCTTGATCTCGATCTGACGATGTTCGTATGCCTGTGGATCTTTCGAATCTTTCGGTACAACAGGTGCCGCCGCAATATTGTTCGGTGTAGGAGCTCCCAGTGGCTTGAACGATTCTCCGCAAAGAACCTTGCTCAACATGTCAAGTAATCGCTCCTGAATAGTAGGTTTGACAGGAGGAATATAAAAGGCCATATCCACAAGAGCCTGGGTCAGTTTGGGACTCAGCTCGCAAGCGAATATAGGATCAAGGAGTGCCTCCATATACTTGCTTAAAGTCTGTCCAACAGCAACAGCCAATCTACTGATGCAGTCGAAAACCGGATCGACAGTGCCGAGCCGTCTCCTATATCATATCAGTAAAGTCCTTGACATTTTTTCTCGAGGCCACTCACGATTTCAACGACAACCCCTCCCTAACATAAATCAGCACGCCATCCAAGTACGGCGCAATCGCACTCTTAACCGCATTTGCAATATTTCCAATCGCCAAGAACGCATCATTCCGATCCTTATCCTTCTTCAGCATACCCGAAAGGAAAACCATAAACTTATGCAAATAGGACTGCGCGAATTCCGTTGGCGAGTAGTTTGCCAGTTCCGGTATTAGCATGACAACCGTTTTGCGAATCTGGACATCCCGATGATCCTTGTGTCTGAAGACAATCTCGCACACCTCCTGGTAATGCTCATGCATGAACATACCACCCTGTTGGAGGAGTTCCTTGATGACCAGTAAAGACCCATGGATAAATTCCACCGAGCCCTGCCGCACGCCCTGCACAGCTTCATCATAGATCTTCGCCTGCCACGTCTGTCGCAGCGTCTGGTCTCTCTCTCTAATGATCTGAAAACAAGCACTAATCGCCTCCGCGGCCGTCTGTCTAATCAGCAACCTCTGATCCCTCAACCCCACCCAAATCTGATCAAAGATCAACCCCACAAACGCATACACCAGCGTCGGGGAATTCCTGCCCAGCTCTCTCAGCACCAGAACCGCGCTGTATCGACGCTCTTCGATGCGATCCGACTGCAGCCATTCCAGCGCCGTCTTGACCTCGCTCTCTACCAAATCCGATACGAGCGAGCCACCCGGTCGGCACATCTTGCCTAACGCGACGGCAGCGGGCTGCATAGGTACGAGATCCTTGCCGCGCAGGACGAAGCGGAGCGATTGTCCAAAGCGGGTGACTCGTTGTCCGACATCTATTCCTTCGAAATCGACCAGCGCGTCAACGGCATAGATGCCTCCGGTTCGTTCGACGTCTCCGCCGTGGCTGATGAGGCCCGTGATCTTACTGTTAACGACATTGTAGAGTTCGAGGAAGCGTTCTTGTGGCAGATCTGTAATGATGGGTGGTTATTAATATAGTTGCTTCATTTCGCTGCCAGCCCATAAAGAAGCTTGCTATAAAAGGGTGCAAATGGGATATCCTTACCTCTACAAGTAACCTCCACCAATTCCCTCAAATCCAAAGCTGCCTTCCGTCGTGTTTCGTCACTCCTACAGATCCAACATATTAGCCACCACTTCAATCCGTACATCCCTTCTCATCTCCTCCACAACCCCAGGCAAAACCTACCTCGATCTCAAATCCACCACAATGCGATTCAGCGCATCAAACGCCTGCGTAGATTGTTGTGACATCCTTTCTCTCTATCCTTCCTTTCCTTTCCTAATTATCTCTTCGCTCTCTTAAAATCTTTAAATTAAATCTCACAAAAAAGAAGAAGAGAAAAGCCTTTATGCGCGCTCCATCCCGCACCAACACAGCTTTCCCTGCGTTGTAGCTTCAACTTGACGTTGTTTGTCTGTTAGTTGTGTCGCGGGTTGTGGATTTAATAGTACCTCTCTAGCATAGCAGGGCAAGGTAGGTAGGCGGTCGGCTCTTTCGCCTTGAGCTCTAAAGTAAGGTTAGCCAATAGGCGGCTGACGGGAGTTCTGTGAGGTTTTCGAGTAAGCAGCTAAGCTGTGGTTGGATTAGTGGGCGCGATAACAGCCTTATCCTCAAGACCGCTTTCTTTTTCTTACGCCTTTCGCCTTCAACTGTTTACACGCATCCACCTCACCAATCGCATATTCCATCCCATCCGCCAATTCAATTATCCCGCACCTTGTTCCCCATTCCCCCAATTGCCACCTCCGAGAACGAAAAGAAAAGAAAAGAAACCACAATGGGAAACGACGGCGGCAGCATTCCCACCCGGCGCGAGCTTGTCAAATCCGCCGCCCGCAACCCCTCCACCTCGGAGCTCAAAGCCACTCAACTGGAAGCGCAAACCCACGCCTGGACCTACTGTCCCCTATCCAACACGCCTCTGCGCGCGCCCATTGTTTCCGACTGCCTCGGCACGCTCTACAATAAAGATACTATTCTCGAGCACCTGCTCCCTTCCGCTGATTCTCCCGAGGAGAAATCTGCGTCCTCCCTCCCACCACATATCAAAGGACTCCGGGACATCGTCGAAGTGAAATTCACCACTGCGAAAGAGGGAGGAGTAGCAGGAGAAGAAGCCAAGAAAATCTGCCCTATAACGAGCAAGGAGCTCGGTGCACACACCAAAGCCGTGTACCTGGTTCCCTGCGGGCACGCATTTTCCGAGACTGCGATCCGGGAATTGAAAGGCGATAGAGTGTGTGTAGAGTGCGGGACAGGCTATGAGGCGGAGAATGTGATTGCGATATTACCGTTAGGGAAGGAGGAAAAGGGGAAATTGGAGGAGCGGATGAAGGCGTTGAAGGAGAAGGGGTTGACGCATTCGGGGAAGAAGGCGCCTGGGGAGAAGAAGAAAAAGAAGGAAAAGGAGAGGGGAGAGAAGAGGAAGCTAGATGGTGCTGAGATTGAAGAGAGGAGTACTGTGGATGCTGGACCCGAGAAACCAAAATCCCAAACCCAAGAAACCTCATCAGCACCGCAATCCACAAACGGCACCTCAACCCCAACACCCTCCGGAATTAAGACCGCCTCAACAGGAATCAAGAATGCCTCGACGGCAAACCTAACCGCCAAAGTGCTCGACGAGCAAGAAGAGCGTAACAAGCGACGGAAACTCGGCATGAACGAGAATCTCAAGAGCTTGTTTTCGAATACGGGGTATAACGCGCATCAGCAGAAAGGAGGGGATTTCATGACGAGGGGATTTTCTATGCCTAATAAGAAAGCTTAGGGTGTGTTTGTACTGAGAGTAGGCTGGATCGATGGGATCGCATTGAATGGGAGAGGTGAAATGGGAAAAGGGAAGAGCGCGGCGTTTGGAGTAATCTTTGAGATATGAATGTATATCAGATACCAATATATATAAAGAGAGTAATTTGTCCTTTAAGCACTGGTATTTGATCGCTACAGGTATATATTAAACAAGGCCAAAAGTGATTCTCTGCTGTATTCAAGCAAAAGGTCTATATAACGCAAGTCCTCATTGACCTAGTATACTGTACATCCATTTAACCACAGATCACCACACCTCTCAACCGCAAAACGGAAGTCTAATCTATCCATCTCCCTACAACTCATCCTTCTTCTCCCCTTGCCCCTTCTTCTCCACCTTCTCACACGCCGCCGGCGTCCCCACATCCATCCTATAAATACACTTCTCCTGCTCCACCACCTTCCAAATCTCATCCTGCTCCGCACACCCCAACACCACCGTCGTCGCACGATTCGGTCCATTCCAGCAATGTTGACCATTCTCAAAAACCAGCGTCATCCTCTCCCCCTTCCCCAGCCCCTTCCCATCCGCCCCGACCTCCTCATCCACCTCCAACCGTCCAAAGCGCACAAAATTGCCCATCCCCGTATTTCCGCCTCCCTTTTTCGATTTCTGCGACGTCTTCTCCATCCAGCACAGCTCGTAGTCGTATTCGCCGCTGTCTTTCGACACACACGTGCCTTTCAGGGCGCGGAAGACGTCGTCGGGGCCGTAGTCCTTCTCGAGATCGGATTGCGAGTCCGCGAGCGTCTTTTGCTTGATGCCGAGGTCGTCGCTGACGGATTGGTAGGCGGTGCGCGCGTCGATTACGCTCTTGGATTCGCTGCCTGAGTTGGCGTTGTCGGCTAGGACGCCGTTTTCGACGAGCAGGATGCGGAGGTCGGTGAGTTTTTGGTGGACCCATTCGCGGATGGAGACGGGGAGGTATTCTTCGAATTTGTATACTGGGGTTGTTAGTAATGAAGGGGTGTATCATCAGGTGAAAGGGTGCTTACGAGTTTCAACGTCGCTTTCTTCTTCTGCTTTTTCCCATTCTTCCCATTCAATACCATCATTTTCTGGCTTTGCGATGTCTTCCAAGTCGCGCTCTTCAGCAGCATTATCTTGCCCATCAGCATCCTTCTTAGCTGCATAATCCTCCCAAGCTTTAACAGCTCTCTTCACACCCTCATCGTTAAAGTTAGGATTATACTCCTCCTTAAACGTCGACAAAATAGCCTCCAACTCCTCCACCTTCTTCTTCAACGCACTCCTCTTCTGCACCAACCCCACCAACGACTCCCTCAACTCCTCCACTCTATTCTTCGCCATCCCTGCCAAAATCGCCGCCTTGCTAATCTTCCCCTCACTCTTCACCACCCTACCTCTCTCCCTCCTCTCCACCTCCTCATACTTCTTCTTCAACTCCTCCTCCTTCCCCTCCAACGTCTTAATCTCCTGCTGCACCCTCGAAATACTCTCCTCAACCCCCGCCCGCAGCGTCTGCGCCTCTTTAACCAGTTCCTCCCTCCTCTTCGCCGCCTTCATCGCATTCCTCGTCTTAATGTCATCCAATCTCCTCCACTCCTTCCCGATCTCCTTACATTTATCCTCGCACTTTGTCCCGCCCACCCCCTCCCACTCATCGCTCCCATCGCAGCACAGTTCATAATCGCACACGCCATCATTCACATATGTAAACGGCACATACCCCGGTATATGGCCCTTATTCTTACAATAGTACCCCGGCAGCGCAAGCGTGGTGTTGTACGCGCCAGGACCGGCGCCCGCGGTACCGCTCAGCGGCTGCGGCGGTGACAATTCAGAAAGATATGTGCAAGCTGCGGTGCCAGGTTCGTCTGAGCCATCTGGGCAGTCGCAGTAATCGTCGTTGATCTTGGAGACGCTGATTGTGATGGAAGGATTCGAGAGACATGTGAATTTATCTGTGGATTTGTAGAATTTTGCAACTGTAATTGGTTGACATACAATTAGCTTCCCAATTCTTATTATACTCTGCGTTATGGCATTTGTACAGCTCTCAATTAAGCTCAATGGGATTGATAAGATGAACACCTACATTCCGGACCGACACCTCTTGGTCTTGAAGCTTCTGCTGCCAAAACAGAAGTAGACAATGTGCTTAGAAGCACCAGTGCCTTTGTTGCCACCATGGTAATTCGTTTTTGGCCTTTCTGTGTGCGTGTTGTGTTCCACGAAGGAAGTCAAATCACTGTTCTTTTGAGAGCTTGAGACAGCCGTGGGGTGAACTTCAAGATGCCAGCTTGTCTTAGCGAACAGGCCTCTGATATCAAACTACCCCAGCCTTGGCGGCCCCCCTTTCAGTGGATCAACCACCAATCAAGACTGTTAATGGGTATCTATAGTTTACCATTTTCCAATAATTTTATAGCATCATTAGACACTCAATTGGATCACTCATAGCGACAGGCAAGTAAAATTTATTTATAGTGTTCAATTCAATGAAGGCTCAAATGTTTAGTACATGAGCTCTACCATATACAATACACTGGACCAGTTCCCTCCCGTCCATAAACCTTTAAAACACCCACACACCATTCCTTGACAACCCAGTCCCGCTGCGCCATCAAGTACCCTATATGCTACATTTATACCACCAGCCAGAAAGCCCATATTCCAATTTCGAGATGTGAGAGCGGAATGATCGTGTTCAGCCCACATAAAAACTCACTCTTGAACTCCAGATTACCCTTTCCATTTTTGATAACCGCAAGGCAGGTGTACTTAGCGAAGAGCTCATGTAAAACATTATATGACAAACAAGATAAAAATTAAAATTGATCCAGGATATGGGTGAAGGGCAATCTCCAAATTAAGTGAACTTAAAACATTCCACCCTCTCCAGGTGTTGAAGAGTAACCAACGCCAGCAGGGAAACTTGGCATTGCTGGACTCGGGGCATTAAAAGCAGCGTGACGCGCTTTGGCGTTCAGGTTCCCACCTTCACTGGAACTCTTCCTTAGACGTTGACGAGACTTTGGTTTAGATTCTTCATCAGCAGAAAATGTGCTCATTTCCTCTGTAGATTGAGTTGCATCTGGTAAGGAATGCATCTCCTCATATTCATCCTTCTTGCCAATCAGAGCGCCAAACATGGCTCGGGTCTGACGTCTGCGGGGATTGACAGGTGGAATCGGGGGTGCATCGATGCCATTTTGAAGAGACGATCCAGGTGGAAGATCGATTGTGGACACCCTCGACGTGGATGATATGAACGTCGGCTCTGAGATTTCAGACTTGGTGACAGACTTCTTGCGTCCGGCCATCATGGCTCGATTGTTGGGCTGAAATCCTTGGGTCGTTGGAGTTGTAGATCGGGAGTCAACTGGTGAATGTGCGACCAAAGATGGTGTAGAATTAACAGAAAATGGTGTAACTGGAGATGGTCTAGGAGATATGCCCAAATCCAATGCATCTCCTGTTTGAAGAGCTTGCATTCTCTGGGGATCAAAATAGCCAGCATTATTTGCTTTGCTGTTACTCCGGGGTCTGCCGCCCATAGATGGGGAAGGAAGCGGAGATGCCTGGCCAATTCCAGGAGATAAACCCGGTGATACACCTGGGGATGAGCCTGTAGAAAGTCCTGTGGCTGTGGGTTTGAGCTTGAGTCGAGCGCTTTGAAGGTCCTCGATCACACTTTGGCTGGAGGTTCCGGTACCTTCAGCCATTGCTTTCGCGAGATCATCTCTGTACCGACCATTGCGACTCTTGGAGCGTCCAGAAGCATCAGAGCCTGAGCGATCAGGAGAGGTCCTTGATGGTGGTCTTGAACCTGAGTTACTGGTAGCTATGCTGCCTTTGCTTTCCCTATTAGGATTACGTGGAGCATGGCTCATTGGCGGAGGCTTTCTCTCTCGACTTGGAGCCCGTTGCCGAAGTCCCATGTTTGGGGGGTGACCATGAATGGCAGGCCCTTGAAGTCTTGGATCATGTACTTGTCTTGGATCTTGTCCTTGGCGAGGATCACCTCGTCTCTGGTTGGACCAATTGACATCATTGAACTCGCCTCCCATTTTTTTATGTCTCATGGCAAGCTCACGTTCTCGGTCTCGCTGCGCATCGCGTCGGGCTTGGCGGAAAGCTTTCATCTGAGGTGGAGTCGATCCGCCGGGAACATTTCTCAACATCTCCTCTTCTTCCTTCTTCCAAGAGTTCTCATCAATACCATTCTTAACTGGCATAGGCCCATTGTGTGTGGGCTGAGATCCCATACCTATCATCCTCATGGCTTTCGATTGTCCTACAGCCTCTTTTTGCTTCATACCTAATGAACCAAAACTCGTCTTTGCTTTCAAAAGCCCAAGAGGGTTTGATCGAGAGGATTCCTGGTCGCTTTTAGAGCTTCCTGGTTCATTTAAATGCTTCAAATTCTCTTGTACCTGCCTGCGGCGTGATGCGAGTTCGTTTTTGAAATCCTCTTGTTCCTTTTGAGTCGCTGAACTGCCACTTCTAGCATGATGCTTTTCCATCTCGATTTCCCACGCAGCCTTGACGTTCTCTTCAGGTAAGCTCTCAGGGACGTTGGGTTTGACGGCAAGAGGTGCAGGAAGGGCGCTGTTGACTTTAGTCAATGAGCTTGTGGTACTCTCAAAGCTTGTCTTGGTGTCGTCTTGGGTATCTTGGTCCCAGTCGTTGATATCCCACGGGTTCCCGTTTGTATTGAAGACAATAGGCGAAGATGGCTCGACAGGGTCTGATGGGATATGTGGCTCGTAGTAAGGAATGTTGTAGATGGATGATCCATTACTGTCAGACCTAAGGTGTTGACGGACCATGCCGCTTAATCCTGGAAGCGTTGGCGAGTCGGCTGGAGGTTCTGCTGCCACATCGTCATCGGCAGGTGGTGTGGTCTTGATTTCTAAAACCGTCGGACTACTAGGAGATGGGGAGCGCTGCTGCGGACTCTCAGGCTCAGGAGCTTGCTGCGGGGTCTCCGATCGCTGGGTTTCGGGTGATTGCTGTCCCGATGATGGGCCATTTCGGTACTTCAAATTAGGGAAACTGCGTGGTTGTGGAAGTCCCCATGGTCGGCCACCAGTCGGAGGTTTAGTAGCATGTTCAGGACTGCTCGGAGATCTTGGGAAGTTACTATTCGGTAGTCTTTGAAATGATCCTGGGCCTGCCCGTGGACTTTCTGGTAAACCTATTCGCTGTTTCGAAGAGGGCACATCAGGGAGACGATCCCGAGGAGGGAAATGTCTCCGAACTGGAGATTGTGTTTGAGAAGAGTCAGCTGTTGCACTAGAGTCGGTCCGAGTTCTTAAACCAGGTTGTTGTCGTGGGACAAAAACCCCGGGTGGAGGGTGCTTTCTGAAAGTCGGTGTTTCTCGACCATGTGGCACTTGGACATCTCTTTCGGGTTGCCTGTTCTCGTCTTGAGCTTGAGATGATCTAGCCCCATCTACGCCTGGAACCTCGTTCTTTGACTTTTCGCTAGTTTGTACTGGTTGCGCAGAATTGTCATCATTCTCGCTCACTGGAGGGCTCAGCGGAGGAACCGAGTAACCAAATTTCGTCTCCACAGTCAAATTGTTGGACTTGACACCAAAATCAAAGCCGCTAAGTGCAGATGTGTTCGGTGGTGGGCTAGCGGCACGCAAGTTGGGCATGCTTCCCTTCGCCAAAATTGGCTGACGATCCCACCTGTCGAATGCATTGGATGATGTAGCTGATGTCGGCGAGTGCATACCTAATGGAGGAGTCTGAGCGCCCATATTGCGCTGTCTAGTCAAAGTATCGATTCGGTTCATGGTTGAATGTTGCTGTTCATGAAGATGCTGGTCAAGGCCGGTCTCGTAGAGTCGACGTGTCTTGGTTGCGGATCTCTCAGACGCTGAACCACCTGCAGATATGGGTGTGTGTGATCCACTTAAGGAAGGTGTGCGTTGCGAGGTAACAGAAGTCGCAGCAGTCGACATCCTAGCGTTTGTCGGTCCGGAGGATGTGGTGGATGAGGTCTCCCTATTACGGTTGTATCCAGCCAATGATGGAGAACCAGGTCGTGAGATTTCTGCTGATGTATTGGCGTTGTCGTCATCGTCGTCATTGTGCTCTTGCCATTCCTGTCTCTCCTTTTCCCGCAGTTTCTGAAATGCCGACTGACTCACATCATTGTCGTACAATGCTCGACCACCCATTCCTCCTCCCTCACCCGAGCCCTTGCCTGAGGATTTCGTAGAAAGTTTGTAGATCTTTTGGCGACCTCCGAATAGAACGTTGCTCTCCCCTGGCTTAGGTCGGCTCATGATGCTGCCAGTATATATAGAATCGTCGTCTGTACCGTAGCCATCCGCAGATAAGTCTGTCTTCGAAAAGCTAAAAGGTGGGCGAACTGACCCATGCATCGATGATACTTCTGCGATATCTGAGAGATTGTGTGCTTGGAAGTTAAAGTCATTCATTCTCGATTGTCGCTTTGGGAATAGAACGCTGTCGTCGCTCGCTTTGCCTATTTTCGAATTCGGGTCATCTTGTTCTCTCAACATAGAGAACCGGGCAGAAAGCCCATTCATTAATAAACTCGTCCGAAAGTCATCTGAGGATGGAAGTGCATTTTCAAGATCCAATTCAACCTTCGGCTCTGGTTCTATATTCTTTCTTCCTAATCTGAATGGCTTGGATGATTTTGCTGTCGGCGTTGAACTTTCAATATCACTTGAGCCACGTCCTGCCGACTCCGTAGGCTCCTTAGCTTCCTTCTTTCTTCTAAAAACGTTCATCTTGTCGAATCACGGCTGAACCGGTTTAATAGACAACGCGTGCCTGGTATTTTGTATGATATAATGGCGCCAAAGGCCTTGGAAAACGATAGCTCTGATCCCGTAATCTCTTTTCTCTAATTGTATGTGAGTATTGTCTGAGTGAAGTTTCGACGACGAATGTTAAGTCAAGTCGCAATACTGCTGAGCCGAAACTGACAGATTAAAAGCTGGGGAAAGCAAGAGAACTGTTTGACGTGCAAGCATCAGCCCTGAACACTCCAAGAAGATAGAATATCAAAGAGCTCTTGGGGTAATACGCACGGGATTGAATTGAATTTGATCAGACGAATGAACGTAACGAGGAAGGGGTTCGTTTCGCAGGCTCTCAATTAGCAAATAGCGGTAACTGATTAAAAAGAATGTGAGATGGATCAAGTTGATGATCACGATAACTTGTGCTTCGACGAATTTCTTAGTGAACGTATAGAGGTGTTTCGGTATCCTGGGGAATTGGAAGTCGTTCCTCGGTGCATAGATCTCTCTGCATATGCTTGTGGTTGTTCAGACCCTTTCTTCCTTCAAAATCTCTCCAATCAATCGAGTAAGTGGCCTGCACAGGTTTGAATTTCGATGGGTCTCGGACGAAAAGCAACAAAAACGAATGTGCGAGCGCTGTTTTGAATAGCTAGCTCCAGGTAATACAGAAGTGTAAGTTTTCGTTGTACTAGGTGAAGTACGAAGGTGAAGGAGCGTATCGATTGTGGGTAGGTGTGCGGTTGTGGAATATTAGGAGTATCAGTATGGGGATTCCGTTTGGGATGATGGGGAATCCGTGTCGTGACTTTGCCTCTCAGTTTTCAGTCTAAATGAGAAGAATCCTTTGATATTTTGGCACTCAATCTTCTTCACGTCTCTCGGAGGCGTAAAAGGTGTGAAGACGAGGGACAATAACGAGCGTGGGGAGTGGAGGGAGTGAAGGGAGGAAGAGGAATTGATGGAGAAGGAAGAAAGCGGTTTCGTTCTTTCGCCCTCTCTCGTTACGGGATGCTCTACTAGGCAATAGGTAATGAGCCAAGAGATTTCAGAGAAATTAGCTAGCAAGAGGAGACTGGGAGGATTGAGCAATTGAACGATTGGACAATTGGGCTCATCTTCTTCAAGCGAAAAGGGCGGACGAACAGAGCAGAATTGGAGAATTTGGAGAATTCCAGGTATGACACGCTAACACTTTCTTTCTTATCTGACTGGTCGGAATCGTCTACCGTCACCCCTGAAATATCGTGAAGTGGTGAATGCGGTAAATTGCCCGTGCAGTAGTCAGTGCGGATAGTGCAGCTTTTTGTGATTTATTTTATTTATTTATTTCCGAATGAAGCCTTTTCCCATATGTGACAACGCACTCAAAACCCTACTCGTGCTGGGTACTAGGTACGTACCGGTTAAAGAACTATGTGAGATGAAGTGGAGTGACGAACGAGATGCATCGACGTTGGAGAGGAATGACTAAATGAAAACATACGTGAAGGTGTGGTGTTGTGAGGGTGTGGTGCTGTGAGGGTGCAGATCTGACTTCACGTATACTTCGTAGATATTTCAGCAAAGGGCTGAATCAGACTCCTATTCTGGCTGCTGTTCACCAGGTTTTTCTTTTGCGCACACGTACCCCAACACCCAGCCCTTCAAATGGTGCGACGAGTACAAAAGACAGCGCGAATTGCAAGCTTTCCACGACCCCCTTCTCCTCATTGCCGAAGGTCTAAATGGGCGCGATTGGCTAATGCGTGGAGCTCTGTGCTTTTTTGCTGTGCAGCGCTACAGTGCCTCTGCATGCACTGAGCATTTTTCCTACATCTACACTCACATCTACATCTGCTGCTTCTGCATCTACGATTTTAAGCTTATGCATCCTGATAGTCGTTACCATCTTACGCGCCTACAATCCTCGTCTTCAGTTTACCCAGCCAGTTAAAAGATGTCGGGGGGATTGGGCTACGGAGGTAGGACAAAGTATATCTGAATTACTCCAGGTCTCTCGTTCACTTCTGTCTCGAAGCGATTGTTTCTCAATTGAAAAGAAGTGCTTTGCGTGTACCTTGTACTAGGCAGCCGAGAATCTTGGGGATAGCAATGGTTCACCTATTTCAAGGTCCTGGTTTCAGCACGGTGTAAGATACTCAATTTGCTTTTTGTGATCGTCGGTCTTCGGTTCTGGCTCGCTCGCTCGGAACAATAAAGGTCTCACAGACATCAAAAAGCAATACTTGGTCGTTCCATCCCCGGACAGGCTCAGAATAGCAGCCAGAGGACTTGTCGAGATGACTGGATGCTCGTAAAGTTACAAGACCGACGAACGCGAGTCTGGCGGGGGAACATCAGAGTGTGCGGAGTACATGCAACGAGATAGGGGGTGTCGGTTTACGAGTAAGGATCCTTTGCAGACAAGGATTTGACGGATGGTTGCGCCAAAAAATATGCACGGGACAGTACCTGAAGCTTGACCGGTTATAGTATAAGTCGTCGAAAGAGGTCCTATCAGAAAATGGTCCGAACCTCCTTCATCCAATCATCCTCGAAACCTGCTAGACGAAACTCGTGGTAACCGGGATTCAAGATACATCATCTTAAGACCTCGAGGTCGCATTGGTCCACCCGTAGGCCTCGAGTACTTCGTAGAGTCTTTTGTGACGGTCGAACTCTCTTCAAAGGGGATCCCTTCGCAGAACTCTATGCGAAACATTACGGCAATGTTCATCTCCGCCTCTGTCCAGCTCTCAGCTACTGTACGAACGACTTCTCGTTTGCTGACCATCTTTCTGCCTCTGCCCTGTCTCTGATCCTTCCATCTTTTCCGGGGATATCCAAGCTTGCAAAGTAACGTGTTTTCTTCCATGGTTCTATCGATAGAACGAAGAGTAAGGCTTTCGGCAAGTGGGTCGTGGAAATACCGACATTGTCTCAGAATCATTTGAGAGGTGTTCTTTCTTTGCACCTTCTGTCTCATTGCTTATGGCTTATATTTCGTCTGATCTCCGCAGCGCTCTTTTTCGAGAAGTATTGCGCGGCGCTGCCTGCAATGCTCCCTGGGAGTTTCTTCTGCCGGACGTGAACTCTATCATACTGGGTATATGCCTTACGGTACAAAGGACGGGACGATGCCCAGTCACCAGAGTGTTTGGAAGAAGCCTCACCAGAGTCCAGACGCACGAACCTTAGTTCCAACCCCACGTCCAGTCCTGCACCCTAGACTTAGAGACGATTCTATAATGTATAATAGATCTCCGTTATGAGATGAAAACCACTTCCAACGGACTACGAAAGTACCAATTCCCAATTCTCAGCCGCCATTTCTGTCACATTTTCATCGTACATTCAGATTCCCAGCCGTCAAAATCTCGCCTCATATTTCAATTTCAATAGGGATCAGCCACCGGGGAAGCTAACAAACGGATCTCCCACTGCCAATCATCGTTGCATTTCCGCCGATCACTCGCAAGCCCAACGACCTCGAGTCCTCTGCGAAGTATAATGAAGAAAGGCATCCGTCCAAATTGTCAGTATTCGATCGAAAATGGGATAATTTCACACAGCGACGATCATCCGGTTCTCGACCCTCCCAAAGCCTCGGGTTCATCTCGCAAATTGGTACTCCATTACTGCATCTATTATGATTTTCGGCGATCCATAGTAACGATACCAGCTAATCTCCAAGCCAAATAGTCTAGTCAACTTATCAATCCTTCCAGAACCTTTATTGTACTGTACAGGGCTGCTCCAGACTTCTGCACGGAATACGTAAGGCTCGTTCGTCTGTTCATTCACTTCAAATTTCCCCTTCCCTTCCCCTCTCTTCCCTGGTCCAAATCTTATGGAGACAGACCGATGTGCTGTTCACATCACACGACACGGCACGGATCTCAATGCCTGTCCGCCCGTTTTTTCCCTCTCACAAATTCCGTCCACGACGAACGAAAAATTCCGTCATCTCATCTTATTTTCCTAAACTCTCATGTATCCCAGCTCATCCGTTGTGCCGCACGACATCATATATCTGCGGACCTATCAGCGCTCGGGAATCAACTAGTTGCACGCCAAACGGAGATGAGAGAATATATGCATTCAAGCCGTTTGTCGCTTTCTTTCCGAAGGATCGGCATCTTCGCGTGAATGGATGACGATGGACAAACGCGTTTGTCTGTTTGTTTGTAAATATGAATATCAAACAAGTAATCGATTGTTAATATTACCGCTTTGGGTATAAAACTCTTCAAGTATGATTCAGTAGGTCATTGCTGGAACAGGCAATGCGGCGATAGTACAGTATCATAGATAACTCCACACATAGTATGCAGGAGGATCAATGCACGAGTACTTGGCTATCTCCTTCCTACTACAGACACTAAGATCTCCGTAACAAAATATCTATCGCGGAACTTAGAATCACAACAGCTCTTTCCCCGTTGATCGAACACTCTGCCGCGCAAAAACGGGCCGGACTCGACGGAGATATAGTTATAACATCTGCCGATATCAATCTATTCGCACACAGACTCACAATATACAAATCCTAATATCCGGCTCGGACTCTCCACAGATGTAGTACAAATATCAATTCACTCATACAAAGTAATACCCGACCTGATCGGGAGGTAAGAAGATTGAACGAGGACGTTGGGCTGAGATTGCGACGGCTCGATCGGTTTCGGACGCGGGATGCGTGGGAATGGGACGGTGGTAGGCGGGAAGGGGGCAGGGGGCAGGGGTATGGAGGCGTGGATGGATTTTAGGGCTAGTGGTGGATTTTTAGATTCCTTGGTTGAGTTTGATGATTTCTCTGAAGGCAGGTAGGTAGGTAAGTGTTTGGGCTGAATGGATGAACACCTTGATGTTGCAGTCACGGCAGAGCGGGTTTTCTGTGTGAAGTCAGCACTCCAGTGAAAGCAGTATTGAGCTCGGCGTAGTCGTTGATCGTGATGGACTGCGTTGGAGGATATCGTGGAGGTAGATATTGGAAGTTGGGTGATTTTCTTTTCCGGGAAGGCTATTTCTATCCGTGCTCGAGTGCGCTGCGTCCCTTGGTTTTCTGCACTGATCAACTGACTTCCCTTCCTTCTGGGGATACTTGCTTTGCTTCTGTTTGTTCCCTCTTCGGCGGTGTGTGCATTTCATATGCAGTGCTATCCATCCACTTATCCCTTCATTAGTTGATGATCGGATATGCATATGCGTGGGTTTTCTCCTAGTTGTTTCTTTATGATTCCCCGTAGTGTGAACACTGCATAACTGCACAACGGCCGTTGAGAAGTTTAATTTACGGCACCTCGCAAGCAGTGATGCGGTGGAATATGCAGTGCGAGTTCTATACACCTACGTATATGATTATGCAGAGAAGTGGGTTGAGCAATAGGAAAGGATAGGGGGGTTGGTTGTATTATGCTATGCGGAGGTTTTTGATGTATGCATGGTAGAAATCATATGCATTGAGTTTGTGGCTACTTCTTCTCTTCCTGTCCTCCAACTCCTGGGCGTATACTATGTATGTATGTACATATTTCACGCCATATCCAAATCAAGTTCTTGTCTCCTGGTTCTCACTTTGTATTTTCGCATCAGTAATGCTTAACTTCTATGCCACAGTCCTTCGAATGGAATTTCGTTTTACTATTTGTTTGGATCATACGATTCATCATGTGAATGGACCGGAAATATATATCACGTACATACTAATACCGATACCGCAGCGCGGCGCCGAACTGAGTTCATTTGTGGGGAATATGATAGGTTTAATGATGAGATATGATAGAACATGATATCGAGATTCGAGAGTAGAGTCGGCGAATATGCGAGATACATCTAAAGCGAAGCAGAGAGGAAAGAAGCGGGGCGGGTATGCTGTGTAATTTAGACTGTGTGACGCGGTGTGTGGTGTGTGGTATATGGTATGTTGTGGGAGGTTATACATGGGCGGGATTGATACTTACATAGGTTGTGATTGGGGAGCTGGAGGGAGGTGATTGCTTGCTTGGGGTGTAGTGTAGAGGGGGGTAAGGTTGGTGGAAGACATTGCATGTGTAGTTGCGTTTGATTAAGATTTAGTCGTGGCCGAGGAAACCGGAAAGAAACTGTCTACGGAAGTCCACCTAGGAAATCTCGAAGTATTCACCGCGTATGAGTTTCACACCAACAGAAGGCTGCTCGCGGGTATTGGAGAACCTAGGAAAATAGATACCCGCCAGAAGAAAGAAGAACTATAATGATCTCGACCAGCTCGCCTACTCCTTTAGGCAGCCAAATAATCCTTTACGAGCCCGTAAGATTGTTGAAATCGCAAACTCCATGTGCCGTATGACCACATGGTGACTAAGGGCCAGTCTAAGGCTTTTCAATAGGCCGAATTATGAGAGCAGTCCATGGTAAGCCGGGTAGACGTAAAACCCAAAGGCCCGGTTGCGAGGATTGAGAGGTTTGAATTGTATCTTGACGTGCAAAAGTAAGCTCAGTGGTATTCGGTAATGGGCTTGCAGTCAAGACACGGCGTTGTCGAAAGGAGGTGGCACAGAAAGGAAGAGGCAGAGTCATTCCAGATAGACGAGTGATGCTCGACACGAATTCGGAAGCGCGGTGAGCGATAATTAATGCACTGATAAGACTGCCAGCAAATTCTACTTTCGCTGAGAACGGGGTTTTGGTGATTGGAAATGGTGCGCAGCTATAAGCATCTGGATGTTCTCGAGGATAAGTTCATATTGGCTTGTCAGACGTACTGGCCATAGTTCTTCTCAAATATTTGATTGGAAACACTATGGTTCCCGTGTCAAAGTACCATCGAGAACTTATCAACCTGATGGGAATGTAGCAGTCCAGATTTAGGAAGCCAGCAAGGACTACTCGGATCAAAAGGTTCCTACCATCGTCGATTGTTTTCATCATACCTGGCAAGTAATGCATATATTCTCTTGCTTGGAGCTAGGGCATTCATGGCATGCGGAGTCTCAACTATGGAGTAATCAAAACTCCTTGAAATATGGACTGAACAATAAGTAGAGTGAGGTTACGCAGGTCAGTGCAGTGCAGCAGGACCAAGGAGCACCTATATCAATGTTATGAGAACCGTGCCATCCCGTACAGCAAGGAGCTACTACACGCTGGTTCCATAAAATACTTTAGCATTGATGATAAGTTCACATCAACACCACAAAACATGCTTCTTTCCTCTCTTTTTTTTGGCTGCTACTATCCCTCAGATTTTTTCCCATGGAATTCTCCTGAGAGCAAGCAATTTCCCTCGTCGTCCATGAACTTTTGCCTCAACTTTGGCAACCAGCTTGATTTGCCACAATGATACACATCTTCTCCTCGCACGATTTAGCAACAGTTGATACTCGACGAACCTCGCACTATGAGACCCGCTGCAAGAACTGGCGGACGAGAATGAATGGAAAATCAGATTAAGCAGTCAATTCCTAGCAGCTGCTTCTAGACCACCGTATCGAGTGATGACCTGTGACAGGACAGCCAATGAGGTGGCGACACTGTAAAGCGCTGCAACTACAGTTGTCTATTTATTGAGACCCGACAAAATAGAGTCGATAATCGAGAACGCAAGGAAACGGAGATGAAGGTAGGGGCTAGCATTGTCATATATGAAATCAACTTTACTGATGTAGTCCAGTCTAGGCTTGTCGTTGGTTCCCGGCGGGTTCATGTCAAAATGAACGCTAATCCCCAAAACAGTTAGTAGCCTTCACGTTCTCAGCCTCAGGCGAACACCCCGCAGAATGATTACTCAATTTGTCGCAGCTCAAGCTTCTTTTTAAAAGTTGCAAGTCATCAACTTGCGCTCACTTTTGAAGCCCGACCGCCAACCAACGAGACTCCCCAGATGCTACATGACCAATTTGGGCGGTCATTGGTGAATCTTGGGGACGTCAGTCGTAAATTCGAAGACGACTAAAATTATTCTCCAGCTTGTCGCAGATCCTGCAAACATGGCTCCCACAAGCAATTCGGCGAAAGCCCTGCAGAATCGATCGAGACCTGCAGTTGCCCTACCAAAGGCAATTGTACCTGCGTTGCCTCTTGCATATGGGAGGAACCAACAGAAAAAGACACCGGCACGCGAAACAGGAAAAGAAAATGTACCTCCAGCTACTGCCCCAGCAGAAAGTACAGCGCAAGCCGCAGCGCCACCAACTACAAATGTTTCCTCGAGCATGATTAATGGAACGAATGAAGCACTACCAATCGAAGAGGCGAGAGATGCCCCTCAGACTACGTCTCACGTAGCTTCCGACCTGCCCGCTCCCGAGGGTGTGAACGTAGAGGATCGTGAAGCTGTTCAGAGTGAACCTTTGGCCGAACATCCTGAGCAAGTTCAAGCAGAAGGTGAGCGATCAGAAAATTCAATGCAATTACTCGGGCGGATGCGGAAATTCTTCCTATAAGGCATAGCTAACTGTTCCGCATCAGAAAACCCACAGGAAGAGCAGCCCTCAGCTCCATCGGAATCACAATCCTCTGCATCAAAACCAACTTTTCACATGCCGCCACCGTTCTATCCAGCGAGTCACAGCCAGTCCGTCGTATCTTCGGAGTCTATCAAGCTTCCAGAAAACTCCACTTTCGATGGGCATAATCCAATGCACCATGCACACCCTAGTGCGTCAAGCCTCATGTTTGGTGGATATCCTGATTCCAACAATTCGTCTCCAGCACCACCTGCAAATACTAGTAATGTGCCACCACACCCATTTGCACATCAAGTTCCTCAGGGTGCTGTACGTCATGCCCCCCATCTCTCGAACGGTCATCAACAACACATGTCAAATGGATTTTCACCTCTGACACCTGCCTTTCCTCCTGGTTATTTTCCCAGACAGGATGGATATGGAGTTCCTACTACCACGGAAGGCTTCGCTCGCAGACAAATGATGGCTCACGGTCCTTCTGATGGATACTCCCCGGCTACAACCCCGCAAATCACCGATCTCCACCGGTTCAATGGGTTCGACCCATCTACCCCGCACAGCGTCCATGGATCTCAGTCTTCAGCACCTAATGATCAGGAAGCTGGCCCCCCATTCTACAGCCAATACCCAACCGCAGTGATATCTAATGGAACTAATGGCCACATTGATGATGTACGTCTGTATCAACGGCCGGGTCCTAAGCAAAGGACTGGCTCGCAAGTTCTGCCGCCTATTCACCCCGCCTATTCACACCCAAGCCAGATTCCAATGCAAGTCGACAATTACGATGGGCTTATCGCATACCTACGAGCACACTTTGCAGAAACAGAATTTTCTGATTCCCTTCTGGAGTTGCGTTACTCTGACGACCGTGCTACTCCGGTTCGAATCAGTGGTCACAAGTTACTGTTTGCCCGTAGTCCTACCTTGAAAGACCTTATTAAGACGCAATCCCGAGATGCTGAAGCACAATCAGTGCAGCTTGTCATGATCAAGTCAGATGATCGCTTTCTACGTTCAGATGCCTTTTGGTTGGCTGTACAACGCCTCTATGGTGGACCGCTATTGGACTTCGGCGCTATGGCTCTTGCTAGCCCTTCACGTTATAACGGAACCGCTCCGATGCCAGGAACTCCCGCAGATAGATTCGACTTGGCATTGGGCTACGCTGCGTCAGGATCTATTCTCCAGATGCCCCCTGTTATCAATAGAGGTGTCGAAATTGCCAGCCATTTTATCAATTGGGATACTATTGAGAGGAGCCTCGATTTTGCTCTTGAAGGTGGTCTGGATGGTTCTTGGATCCCCGCCGTTCCTCACCCTAATGACATAGCGCAAACGAGTGTATACGGACCGGCAGTCAATATGATCATTCACAGTGCCTTAAGCTTCATTCTAACATCTTTCCCTCCAAACTTCGAACTAAATACTACCGTTTCTGATCCGTTGTCCAATCCAAGGATTCCCTTCATACCGCAAGATCGGCCGACCCAACAAAACTCCCGTCTAAGCTTCATTAAATTCGGTGACCACCCCACTGAAGAAAGTCTCCGTTCTCCTGCTACAAACCCGGTCACTGTCACTCTATCAAGGGTCTTGCTCAACTTGCCATTCTATTTACTGAAATATGTTTTAGAATCGTCTCGATTGGGCAATGTCTCCGGCTGGGCTACTTCTTCTCTTCGTCATAAAGTCATGCATACAGTCATCGAAGAGCGGGAAAGAAGAAGACGTAGAGCTCATGAAAGCTTACACGTGCCAAATGAAGAAAGACTCAAGCATAGCCTGCGATGGAATGCGGTTGGCTGGCAGGAAGCGGTGGTCTCTCATGATGGCAATGAAGAAATGCCAACACTGACCAAATCTTGGGTCGATTTCACGACTACCGACATGAACGACAAATAACCTTGGTCTCATGGAGGGTTAATGGGCTTTTGTAATTGATTAGGGTGCACTGGCGTTCAATATTGGTTGATGTGGGTTCGAGGCAAGCGGGATGCCTTTGCATAAAAAATGGAAGGATGGGACTGGTGGTCATTTATTCTGGCCTACTATTTTCTTGAGAGTCGGGAATTTATTTCCTGATTTATCAGTTGCTAGGTCAAGATGATCCCTTTTACAAAAGCTTATGGTGGTTATGAGAAATGTATTGCATGACGACTCTCAGGGGCTACCTCGTAGTTCAAATATTCAATGAAGTTTATACCTTGATACAATCAACCTTGTGTGACCAAATGCAATTCGTCTGGCTAGGAATCTCGATGAAATATTGCCAATGAGTATATACGCAATGATTGCGTTAACTCTTAAGCAGTTCACCGAAAAATGACTTGCACTCACAATGGATCAAATTTTCGTACGAATGAATAAAGGCCGTGCAAGGCTCAACGTCAGCGAAGTGGTGGAAATCCTACTAAAAACGTAGCTAACACTTTTTTGACCTTGCAGAATAAGAAAAATTAAAAGTGGGTTAGAGTAATTCAATTGGTGTAAATACTCAGTCACATGATGACTATTTTCGAAAATTCGGTTGTGGGCTGCTTGCCCTAGGTCGCCAAAATTCTGAACCCAGCAAAGCGATTACTGCGACAATTTCGACATCTCGAATCTCCAGACGACCAACGACAACTTGATCGCAATCCGACGAAATGGCGATCAAGCATAACCAGCAGATTCCTCACAACCGTACGTCTCAAGACGCCTTTATTTGAAAACCACAGAGTGCTGATTATTGGGATAGATTTCCGAAAGGATTGGCAACGACGGGTTCGAGTTCACTTCGACCAGGTAAATCTCACACAGCATACAGCAACAGGAAGAAATTGGAATTGGAATCTGACTTTAAACAATAGCCCGGTCGAAAACTCAGACGCCGCAATGCTCGTCTCGCAAAGACAGCAGCTGTCGCCCCTCGCCCAATCGACAAGTTGAAGCCAATTGTCAGATGCCCAACTATCAAGTACAACAGACGTGTCCGAGCTGGTCGTGGTTTCTCCCTCGCCGAATTGAAGGTATGAATCCAAAGAGAAAAAAAGAAATTGAATTGATCGAGGACGATTTTTCTGATGTCATTTTTAGGAGGCTGGAATTCCCCGCAAGCTCGCTCCTACGATCGGTATCTCTGTTGACCCTCGCCGTCAAAACCTCTCCGTCGAGTCCCTCAAAGTCAACGTCGACCGTCTTAAGTCATACCGTGCCCGCCTCATCCTGTTCCCCCGCAAACTCGGTCAACCAAAGAAGGGTGACGCAAGCAAGGAGGAGGTCTCATCCCTCAAGGAGACTAGCAGCCGCATCAAGAGTGCTCTGCCAATCACCACCACTGAGTCAGGATACAGTGAGATCAGTAAGAGCGATATGCCAACACCAGTTGAGGGAGGTGCATACAGGAAGTTACGTGATGCCAGAGCTGAGGCGAGAAATTCTGGCAAGCGTGAGAAGAGAGCGAAGGATGCCGCTGATGAGGCCGCTGCTGCCAAGAAATAAATGGTATGATTTACTGATGGGTCTTTGTGGTATTCTTGCGGCGTGCGATGGATGGATGTGGGCAACAATAACAGCTTATAGAGACTGTTTAGGTGTACCTTCAAAATTCAACGGATTTGCACAACTATTTGTACAAATGGAAAACTTCGTTCTAGTGACTGTTCATCAATGGTGGTTGATTATGGGGTGTCTAATTGCCGAGTTGATTTCAAATGTGTATGGTGACTAGGGATCATGTTGCAGATGCATTTAGTCACTGACCTATACGGAATCGCTTGGAAAAGTCGATACGTAAGGTGCAGACACAGTTGACTTTGCAAGTGCAGTCAATAGGTTTGGGCACGTCCTTGAGACCTTCATGAAAGATGCATCTATATTGGAGATGCAGCTATGATGGAACTCCAGACGAAGAGATTGGCACTATGAAGATCGCTCAATTACCAGACTAGGCAAGTTGCCCTCGTTGTAGCTCTGAGGATTCCTCACAAGGATCAACTTGGGCAATTTCTCGAATCGGACTCAAGCCACTCAATAAGCTGTTATGTGGAAGTAACCTGGCACGTGACGCCGAAAGACTTAGCCAAGTCTCTTACATGTGCATCACTATCTCCAACAAACCATCATCCTCCTTCGTGCTCATCTATCCTCATCACTTTTCCAGATTCACAACCTTTCCACTCTCCACCAAATACGGCGTATAAAACCCCACCGAAACCAAAGCCCTGGACACATCAACCCAGTCCTCTTGGTCCTTGATCGCTTCTTGCCAATCTGGATCAGACATGATTTCTGCTATGCTTTGCACGCTGGGGAGCGTGTACTCAATCAGACAGTCGTAGTCGGCGAAATCCCATGTGGGTCGACCTTTTTGGAGGGATTGTGCGAGGGGGAGGTTGAGGGAGGAGGGCGTCGTGAACTAGGGCAGGGGGAAGGGGTTAGGATGGCGAGGTGGAATTTGGGGGGAAAGGAAATACGAACGAGAGCGTAGCGGAGGACACCATGTTTCTTGAAGACGGGCATCGCGGCGGGGAGGTGCACTGATACGATCCAGTTTATGAATTCTTCGTGCGTGTGCTGAGGCAGGCGGTAGTGGGTGAGGGTAAATTTTATGGGTTGGCTGCCAGCTTCTGGCTGTGTGTGGGAAACTTCGGTCATCTTGATTACTTCCTGGTTGTATACTGGATGCTGCGGTTTTGGAAAGAGTTGCAGATGGGGATAGAAGCAGGGAGATTCTTGTTCTATTTGAATTCTGGATGAGGAGTTACTGCTGACGCGTCTCGTTGCTATGCGGAAGGGATGTGCAGTATGGTTTGAGCAGTCGGATTATGCGCCCTCTTTCACACATTGCTAGTACTGCCAAGCGTTGTCTAACAGCTGCACATGTCCATGCTAAACATTTCTGATTGAAAGCTTAAATAGCTTGCCCAATGGTATTTGTGAAAAGCTAAAGTGTTGTCAATGTTCTTTATGTCAATATTGCGGAATTCCGCAAACTGCGCCGCATCTTAAGCTTAGGTGCCATATTTAATGACCACCCCACTTGCATCTTCATGTCAAAATTTGTCATCGTGGCTAAAGTTTTCGAGCTATGCTTTATTTTCTGTGGTGGAGGGACTAGCCATGCGATTCTTTGCTAGGAATGACTGGTTGAATATGTATCCCGAAAGAAGCTGCTAGAATCTGAATACATTCCAGCATTTCAAAGGCTACTTATTATCTTATGCTGGATGGTTGGAGCAGTTGCAGTGCGAGGTGGATATATAGGTACGATGCCTTTAATACTTCATGAAAATTCTTGTGCTAGCTGTGGGTAGACGGTGGAGTTTTACTGGGTTGGTTTATGTAATAGACGGAGAAGAAAGGGACGAAATAAGGCGTAGTTCGTTTCGTTTGCACTGGAATGGTGATGTAAATGAATGAATATTTGGGTGATCTGGTCAAGTGAGCTAGGATACAGTCGAGTCAGGTTACTTCGAAGCCCTTGGTTAAGCATGAAAGTCTTCAATGAAGTAAGTGTACACCTCGTCACTACACATCCCCCAAAAGGAGGATGCTCGACTAAGAACATTGACAAATCACAAGACACGGCACGGCACAAAAACAACATAGACGAGTAATCAAAAGGAGATAATATTTAAAGAGAGACAGAGTACTTAGAAAAAAGAGAAATCAATACATTTTTTGGGGTTTACCTAGTTTTCAACCCCTTCTTCCCTTACTTGCCATCCTTCCATCCACGTCTATCAACCGCATCTACAGACCAGGCAATAGCAAACTGGACAATGCTCACTGGTCCCGTATTCATAAAGAGAATTGACTTCGACTTGATAATTACCGCACGAGCTTTGCCAATTGGTTCCCTGACCGAAGCCGGAGCCGGTATAGGAACCGGAATTGGAGTTTGACTGATTTTGGCTTCCACTGCCGTTGCCAGAGCTGGACCCTTGCCCTGAAGATGAGGAGCGAGAGGCGTAATTCTGGCTAGAATGGTGCCCGGAGCTAGAGCTCGAGCTGTGCTTTTTGTTGGAGGAGGAGGATGCCATTTTGTATGTTTGTGTGGGTTTGTGTGAGTGTGTGTGGTTAGTTGTAGGGGAAGGTGTTGATGAATGAGAGAATTGTGAAATGAAAGGGAGATATACGAAGGCTCTATAGCCAAGAAGACGATATTGTTTTCGACGTGAACATTAGCTGAACAAGGTAATCATTGTTCCAGACAACATCATTAAACATGGTGATCGTTGTTCCTGAACAACTCGACATCGCACTGCGCAGGTATCTGGACAAAATGTACTGGCACAAACTCTCACTCGATGAATGACCTTCACACGCCTCTAAAATATACAAACATAAAATCATCCATAGTTCTCCTTATAGCACCCATAGCCCACAATCTTCACATTTCAAACAAATACAAGTATAGACCTACTCACTCTGAGTGTCCGCTCAGCAACGGATACTGGCGTATGAGGAGTGCTTTATATTCCGGATAACATTCATTCCATTCATAGACGAGCTAGAGTAGGGAATGAAATTACTGAGGAGAGATAGTTGATAATTTGACTATATTTACAGGTAGCGAGAGATTGGTGTATTGAGAATGAAAGAAGTTATTCAGAACAAAGACATCCATAATTTGTCTATTTTCACTGATAGATAGATAACGTCTATCCCTGCGTCCCGAGACGCACCCTGTAACGAGACAAACCATCGGTACTTCGAGTTCAAGTGATTTTGATTTTATAAACATATTCAAATTTCTATTTATTTTTGTCGTAACTATGTCGTATACCTCTCCCGAATATACCTGATATATCAAATCCGAAAAGTATTATCGCGTCGTCGCCGCCCACTTGAACTTATAGAGAGCCCTTCTTTTATACTATATAAGGACCCTTGATTCGCAACACCACAATCGAGGTTTTTTCACCTTCTAAACTCATAGAACGATCAGATATAGATATCCAGGTTTTATTCTAATACTAAAAGCTATTGTCAGTCTGGTAGCGGCCAAGGAGCGCCATGTTATACGATATCTCTTCCAGTCAAGCGATTAAGGATCCTAGTTGGCGACAGTGTGGTTATAGTAATCTCGGTAAAAATTGTATAAAATCTGTAGCTGTTAAACGTGTGGCTGTGACGTTTGCGGCTGTGCGAGATCTTGCCGGAAATTCCGCTTCCCGACATTCTCCGAGTCCCTCCCCAAGCAAATTGTGGCCCTGTGCCTCATGACCGTCCCGTCCTCCTACGGTATATGGAATAGAATGAAAGACATTCTGCGCTAGACCCTGAGGTCCACAGGAGCTACTCAAAAGCTAAGGGCAGCTGTACAAAAGGCCTGGGACAATATCACAGACGCTGAGGTTAGGGATTTAGTACATACAATGCACCAGCGCTGTGTAGCTGTTATTGCTGCTTATGGTTGGTACACAAAGTACTGAGAATTTGACTCTAAATAGTATCAATTTGATGTGTTTGATATGTTCTGTGTTAAGTAAAAGCAGCGTGAGTGGCGACTTTGCCTCACCTGAGGAACTACTTCGCCCTGGAGGTTGTACGCACCAGATACTACAATGCCCTTATTTGCCCTTGCTATAGTCCCTACGTATGTACCCTTAACCTACAGTACTGTAGTAATCCAATTTGATTTCAAAGCAAAATAACATTCTAGTAGATATCTCGAGGAATATATAAAGGAAGGAGGGTAATAAGGTGGTGGGCAGGGAGGTGGTTTAGAACTAATTATAAAGAGCTTAAGGGTTATAGCAGCTTGACTACAGCCTCATGCCCGCTCCTGGCGGCATACGATAGCGGTGTTCTACTGTAGCTGTCCTTCGATTCGATGTCGGCCCCTGCTGCGAGTAGTAGCTTGACCATAGCCTTATGCCTGCTCCTGGCGGCATACGATAGCGGTGTTCTACTGTAGCTGTCCTTCGATTCGATGTCGGCCCCCGCTGCGAGTAGTAGCTTGACCATAGCCTTATATCCCCTCTCGGCGGTATACGATAGCGGTGTTCTACTGTAGCTGTCCTTCGATTCGATGTCGGCCCCCGCTGCGAGTAGTAGCTTGACCATAGCCTTATATCCGCTCTCGGCGGTATACGATAGCGGTGTTCTACTGTAGCTGTCCTTCGATTCGATGTCGGCCCCCGCCGCGAGTAGTAGCTTGACCACAGCCTCATACCCGCTCTCGGCGGCACACGATAGCGGTGTTCGACTGTAGCTATCCTTCGATTCGATGTCGGCCCCCGCCGCGAGTAGTAGCTTGACCACAGCCTCATACCCGCTCCTGGCGGCACACGATAGCGGTGTTTGACTGTAGCTATCCTTCGATTCGGTATCGGCCCCCGCTGCGAGTAGTAGCTTGACCACAGCCTCATACCCGCTCCTGGCGGCACACGATAGCGGTGTTCGACTGGAGCTATCCTTCGATTCGGTATCGGCCCCTGCTGCGAGTAGTAGCTTGACCACAGCCTCATACCCCCTCTCGGCGGCATACAATAGCGGTGTTTGACTATAGCTATCCTTCGATTCGGTATCGGCCCCTGCTGCGAGTAGTAGCTTGACTACAGCCTCATACCCACTCTCGGCGGCACATAATAGCGGTGTTTGACTGTAGCTATCCTTCGACTCAGTGTCGGCCCCCGCCGCGAGTAGTAGCTTGACCACAGCCTCGTGCCCGCTCTCGGCGGCCCATGACAGCGGCGTTCGACCGTATCCATCTGCCGTGTTAACGTTGATCAGCGGCGCCGTAAGTAGCTGGCTTACTACTCCTTGATGGCCGAATATTGCAGCGAGGTGAAGATTATTAAGCTTCGTAGGCGACTCATGATCGATCCTGGTGTTCCAATACATTGGACCCCAGATTTTATATAGGTATGCTTGAGGGTTACAGAGATCCAAGGCCAATGTTATCGAAGTATGATCCATTGGAACCGTAGCTTCTCGGAAATGAGTGGCCCAGTTTATTGCGGTGTACTTGAAGAAATCAGATTCTGATACCAGTTTAACTTCCTTGATATTCTCGTCCTTGGTGCTATCGTTCTGGGTGTCCCTAGAAGTTTCCTCGAAGCTAAACCTCTCTAGTAGCAGATACCACATACAAATATTGGCGAGAATCAAGTTAGAGTCTTTTATAGTGAGTGAATGCTTCCAAATCCAATTAGATGCAGCCGCCGATTGAGACAATTCCCTTTCCCCGATCAAGAATTCTTTGGCTGTTTGATGGAGCAAGTAGACTCTTCCATCGATCACGCTAACAAAGAGACCACAAAGGTTTCTGATCCAGTCTTTGGAGAACTCCTCTGACGGAATTTCGAGGTCTTCAAGTGCTTTATCTTCCGGTTGAATCGATATTGCGATGCTCATTTCCTTTACGGACAGTGGCCTAGTTGCGATACAAACAATCTGTAAGAGTTTCTTTGCCTGCTCCTTGTCTGTGCTCTGGTTGAGAATGGCCGTGTATGCAGCGTCAACGGAATCCGGTATCGTGCCAAAGATTTTTAGCCGGCCTCTCTTCATGATAGATTGGGCATCTTTGCGAATCAACTCAAATATCAGCTTGAGCCATAGGTATGTCCTGTGTTCGACTTTGGAAAGCTCTTCACGCAAAGGCGAAAGTGTCTTTTGATCAAGGTGCCATTTTTGCTGGATCTTCTCGAGTTCGTCTTTGATGACCAAGTCGATCTCACGCTTGATCTGGTCTGTATCTTCCTCGCCTGCCAGACGGATCGTGGGTAGTTTTTGAGTGATGTCGTTGAAGTTGTCTGCTATGTGCTGCAATGGTCGACTAGTTACAAGAAATTTCAGGGCTGTCTTGTCCGAAACGCGAGGACAGCCTTCGTAAAACTTGCATACTTTTTGAAGCAAGTATTCAAGCTCTGATTGTCTGCATTCGTCAAGGGCATCTAAGATACAGATGATTTCTCCAGCGTCTGTGTGGAAATGTGGATCTGAGGGCATTCCGAAGGATAACGATTCCGACGGCTACATGCTGCCGACGGGTGCTCCACCGACGTTTCAGGGACTAAAATGCCTATTTTGGATGATCCTTATCTCTCTTCTTGAGGATATAAACCCTGGGTTTTCCGCTGTAATTAGTTCTTTAGATAGATCCAAATCAATGCATTTTCAAGCTCAGAATCTCACAGTTATGAGCCCTCTCTTTTAAAGAATTCCGCACCTACTTCTATCTCCGTTTTCTATCCACTCTCCATTAAGAGACATTCGAACCTAGCTACAGCTACAAAAATGGCCGGGAAGGACTCTACAACAGTCAAGAGAATCCTTGATTCTCCTGCCGACTGGAAAGAATGGATCGCCAACGTTAAATCCCTTGCCTTCTGCGAGCAGGATGTATGGCAGCTTATCAACCCCGATCTCAAGTTCGAACCATTGTCGCTACATCTACCATCCCCGCCGCCATTCAGCAAGTACAAAAGTAACGCTATCACCTTAGCAATGCTCGACGACGCCGAGAAAGAGTCATGGAAAGCAGATTACCAGATGTTTCGGGACAGAGATATGCTCTTATACAACAAGAAGAGCAAGATCATGGATGCAATTCAGGACCTTATCGACGACACTGTTTCTCAAAGAAACAAGATCTATTTGAGAGACAAAACATCCATATAGCAAAAACTCACTGCCTTAAAAACACGGCTTGCACCAACAGATCGGATTCGAAAGATCGAATTATCAAGAGACTACGTACGTCTCAAGCTCTACAAGGAGGATCAGAATATTGAACAATGGATTCTACAATGGGAGGCAGTCCATCAAGAGTGCAAGGATCTTGATATGCCGGAAGTTAAAGGGGATGCACCTCAGTACGATTTCCTGCTTGCTGTTTCAAGAACCTCACCGGCGTGGGCAAGCGTATATAAGCTTCAACTCAACAAGGAATCCAAGAATGGAGAAGAACTGACCAAGATTGACGTCCTAATCGAGGATTTCCGACAACATCTACGTCTACAGCACTCAATTCAAGCATCTGAGTCCTATTCAGCAAATGCCGTATTCAAAGGGCATTGCGAAGACGGCTCAAAAGCTTCAAATGGCAAGAATCGAGAAGCATCCGGCTGTCCATGTGGTTATAGGCATAAAATAACCCAATGCTGGCAGTTAAACTCAGAAAAGAGACCGGAGAACTGGAAACCAAGCAAAGGCGCAAACAGAAAGATCTTCGAGAAAGCAGAAGCAGATGCTGAAGTCAAGAAGCTCCTGGAAAAGGACTACACAAAAGAATGGAAACGCATCCAAAATGAAGTCAAAAATGACTCCAAAAGCGCAACCACCGAAACGACGACAAGCTCTAAAAATGACGAGAAAAGAACTCTAGGCTCATTTGCAGCATATGGTACTGAATCTCTCACCTCCTACAAACTAAAGGACTGCTGGATCCTAGATAGTGGCAGCGATGTGCACATCTGCAACAACATTGCGAATTTCACTTGGACCAAGCATGCCAATAGCTGCCAAGTTACAGCTGGTAAAACAATTTATGCTGTAGAAGCGTATGGAAAATGCCTCATAAACGTCGAAACGAAGGACGGAACCGCACAAATTGAACTCGTCAACGTAGCATTAATCCAAGGATTTATAACCAATATAGTATCACTGTCGCTCTTGAACAACGGCGGCATCCACTGGAACACCCGTCAACCATGGCAACTAGAAGGAAGAGATAATGATCACTTTTGTAAGCTACAACAAGTAAGCAAGCACTGGGTCATAAGCCTTTCGAAAAGTTGGGGAGCATTTGCAACAAGCAAACTGGAACCCAAAATCAACGAAGTCTCAAAGACCGAAATACACCAAATTTTGGGGCATCCTGGTCCAGAAGCGACCGAAAGAGTCTTTGATGCAGTTGAAGGAATCAAAGAAAAATCGACAAAAGAAAAGGCTCCAAGTACCATCAAGTGCGAATTTTGCGCACTAGCAAAATCTGCTCAACGGATCTCAAGATCGAATTTTAAAGATCATATTCGCAACGGCAAACCATTCGACGAGATTGCTTGGGATATGATCTATATTAGAGAAGGGTATAATGGCCATCAATACCTCTCGTATATTCGCTGCCTCAACAGCGGCTACGATATTATCGAAACCTATGCCAGCGCAAGAGAAGTACTCCCGTTGTTCATTAAAATGATGACCTTCGTTGAACAGTACTATAGCTTGAAAATCCGCTTTGTGACGCTCGACGGCGAGAAGAATCTGCAGAACGAGTTCATGAGCCATTGCGCACGAAAAGGGTATGAAGTGCAGCGATCAGCTCCGCAGACACAAGCTCAAAATGGAGCAGCAGAAGTTGCTGGAAAACAGATCGTCATACGCATGCGTGCAATGAAGCTGGAAGCCAACTTACCACAAAATCTCTGGCCTGAGATCGCGAAAGCAGCAGCTTATTTAGGGAATCGCACGCCTGCTAAGCGTCTCGAATGGAAGACGCTATTTGAACTGGTAAAGGGCAAGAAGCCATCGTTAGCACATCTTCAACCATATGGATGCAGAGCATATGCACTCAATAAGAACATCCCAAGACTGGATAAACTGACCGCAAGAGCGCACATTGGCTACCTAATCAGGTACGATTCTACAAACATCTTCAGGATCTGGATCCCAACCCTGGAAAAAGTGATCAGAACCAGAGATGTGACGTTTGATACAAAGAAAAGATTCAGAATGGACGATGTTGATCTCGCACTTCTCATCAGAGATGATATAAATACTGTAATAAGGCAGATCGAGACGACTAAAGCGGTTGAACCAGTCGACGATGAGGTGTGGGATACAATTGTGGTAGAAGTGCCGGGGGCAGCTAATTCTCCGGAAGAAGTAGAATCAGAAGCTACGCTAAGTGACGTAAGCGAGGATTCAGCCAATGAGAGTATAGAAAACGACCACAACCTACAGACCTCAGCCAATCAGAGTCCAGAAAGATCACATGACGCACAATCTAAACTAACCGAGCCGGAGCAACATCAGCTTCCAACGCCTGAAAATTCACATATTGAGTCTGATTCTGACTCAAACTCCACTATTCTCGAAACGGAACCAACAAATAAGGTTCTAAGCACCAGCAGCACTGCTCCAAGAGCTTCTGAGATTAGCAGCACAATCGATGAATCCAATATTTTGGCAGAAGGACGTCGGACCCGCAGCTCGCACTCAGTTTTGCACCATGCCTTCAATGCATTTCTCTCATCAAGAGACAAAAGAATCCACCGCGATCAGCTCCCGCCAGAACCTCAGAATTGGACGGAAGCAATGCGGCATATGTATGCATCAGAATGGCGCAAAGCGGCTGTGAAAGAGCTCGAAACGTTGGTGAGAAAAGACACTTTTGAGTATGTCCCAAAAGTATCCGCCAATACTAGCAACCCACTGCCACTGAAATGGGTTCCTAAATACAAGTTCGACGCAGACGGTTTCTTGGATCAGTTTAAAATGAGACTATGTGCACGAGGAGATCTGCAAGAAACAGAAGATGACACCTATGCGGCAATATTAGCTGCACAAACGTTCAGAGCAATTATGTCCATAGTTGCTGTATTCGACTTGGATACACGGCAATACGATGCAATCAACGTATTCGTCAATGTACTGCTTCGTCCCTATATCTACTGTAAAGCACCGCCAGGATTCGACAAACCTGGTTTTGTACTTATGCTCAAATGCGCACTCTACGGCCTCAAGATCTCACCCAATTTGTGGTATTCTCTCTTGGTCTCGGTCCTCGAAGATCTAGGAGTTGCACAAGTTCCAGGTGTTAATTGTCTATTTACAAATGACTGGCTAACTCTTCTCTTCTATGTCGACGATATCATAGCAGTCTATCATCCAAAGCACTCAGCAAGAATGGACGAATTTGAATACAAGCTGATGCAGCGCTTCGAGATCCGTGCAATGGGTGAAATCAACCACTTTCTAGGTATCCGCATTATTCGGAAAAGGGACGAGAGAAAGCTCTTCTTAATTCAAGACTCCTACATCCAGAAGATCCAAGAGCGCTTCCAAGTTGAGCCTCGAAGTTCCATTAAAACTCCACTTCCATGGTCAGAATTAGTAAAAAACGAAGGTACAGCAATATCTTCGCAATTGAAGGCATACCAGAATCGAGTAGGATGCTTAACGTATTCAGCTATTATTTCTCGCCCTGACATCGCAAAGGCGATCTCAAAACTAGCTGAATTCCAACAGAACCCTTCTCAACAGTATATCGATGCTGCGAACCATTGCCTCCAATACCTCGTGTCTACAAAGAATTTAGCTATAGTCTACGACGGCAAGATCGATTCAAAGCACATTTTTATAGCCGCCAGCGATGCGGCATTTAGCGACGATCCAGCTACAAGATACAGCTCAAATGGATTCTGCTTCCAACTTTATGGCGGCGTAATCCATTATAAAGCAACAAAGCAGTGAACCGTCACTACTTCAAGTACAGAAGCCGAATTGCTTGCACTGTCATCCACAGCTAAAGAATTTATATGGTGGAAGAGACTCTTTGAGAACATTGGATTCGATCTCGAACGCAAGCTATCCATCTTCTGCGATAATCAGCAAACAATCCGCCTTCTACATATGGACACACCACATCTCACCACAAAATTGAAGCACGTCGATGTGCATTCGTGCTGGTTGAGGCAAGAAGTACAATCAGAAAAGCTCAAAATCGACTGGGTTCCAACCGCCGACATGGTGGCAGACGGGTTTACAAAGCTTTTGCCTCCTCAAAAGCATGCCACATTCCTTAAACAACTTAAATTAGTTGATATTACAGATCTGCTCAACTCAGATCTAAGGGATCCAAGTTGAAGGGGGTATGTGGAAATGTGGATCTGAGGGCATTCCGAAGGATAACGATTCCGACGGCTACATGCTGCCGACGGGTGCTCCACCGACGTTTCAGGGACTAAAATGCCTATTTTGGATGATCCTTATCTCTCTTCTTGAGGATATAAACCCTGGGTTTTCCGCTGTAATTAGTTCTTTAGATAGATCCAAATCAATGCATTTTCAAGCTCAGAATCTCACAGTCTGGGTCTACAGAAGCTGCTGTAAGGATATCCCATAAGAGGTCGATGCTTTTCGTTAACATATCTCCATTTCGATCGTAGACTTTTATAGCATGGCTAAGAAGTTCGCGTTTGCGAGTAAAAAGCTGATGGAGTAAAGCACACAAAGCATTCGTAGCGGTCTTCTGGTCCTCGTTGTCGTCCTTGAAGAAGAAGTAACAGATTGTTCGATCTTTGGTCGCTTTTAATTCTTTGTCGGCAAGAAACTTGGATAGCACAGATTTACCGCAGCCTGGATCTGCAGAAACCCAAAGAAGACTTGAGGTAGAGTTGTCCCGCCAGGTGACATAATTTTTGTGTCTCAAAAACCATTGGCACGTGCCTTTGACGGGATATGGGTTTCTCTCCTTATACCGCTCGTAGTCCGAGGTTCTGAGGAGCTGTTGGCATTTGCTTTCTTTCTCAGTGGCTGGATCACTTCTATAATCTACATGACATAAGAGTATCATTAGCTACCACTATAAAGCCGCTACATGATTCACGTACTTATATTCAAGTCCCCTTGCACATTTTGACTTCCAATTGCGAACGCTGGTCCAGAGACAGTGTTGCTGATTGGCTGATTTGGAGGAACTCTTCGCTCAGGCACGCTACAAGCAGGTTCGAGATTACCAACCCGTGGTGGCTTCTGGCCACCCTCACTCAAAGGCTCCCCCTGACTTATATCGATTGCTTGGGTTGAATTCATCAATTCGACAAGATCATGCACCCTGTTCACTACCCTTTGATAGCCCACGTCATTCTTCCCACTGAACTTGGTCATGTCCATATGATTTGCGCCAATACTCTGATTAGGGTACTGGTTCAGCACAGCCGACTGCTCTGAAACAATGATCCCTACGCCGACAACAGGTTTCTCCTCGAAGAAGCAGTATATGCTGATGTTAACCTCAAGTTTGTTGAGCAATTGCTGAAATTGCTGCTGCACTGCAGTCAATACTTCTGACTTTTGCTGGAGGACTCCCACAATCGATGAGTTCGTGTGCCGGATAACATTGAGATATTTAGCAAACATGTGTCCTAGCGTTGCTAGCCCCGATCCACCATGGGGTGTACCCATGAAGATAATGCCACGCGTAGATTGGAAGACTTTCTTGAGGTTTGACTCGCCTTCTCCACAGATCAAGAGTGCTTGTTCGCAGACAAGACCCCCCAGGCTGTGGGCGATAAAAATGATAGGTCGCTCCCTATGTCCTCTTCGTTGATCCGACACATCAGATGCCAAGTTCTTCCCATGATTTCTGAGAGTATTGCTGCCCGCCATGCCCCACAATTTGATGACGTCCGCATCATAGCCAAAGGTCATGATGCGTGCCGTTGGTATATCTTCTGCCAACACCTGCGGCCAGAAGACTCCGTTCGCGTGCGTCCATGTTTTGTCGCGGTTGCCAGTGAGGCCATGTACGAGAACGATACTGTTCAGGACACAGGTTAGAAATGATTGTCACAGTGTCTAGACTTTGAATCATATCATACTCAAGAGTAGCATCAGCTGGATCTGCTATGAACCTGATGCCGGTGGGTCCATCCGTGGAATACAAATCAACCGATTGTTGCGCTACTGCGCTCGGCCTGACCGCGGGATCTGCGATTTCTGGCGCTCTCCTCTCTGAGCTCGATTCTCCGGCCTTGGACCGCTGGGGGCCAAGTAAGCGACCAAGTCTTTTCGAATCAAATATTTTCGACATCCTTGGAATTTGTCTAGGCCCTCGAGATGATCTGGTTCAGATTTGATGAGGAGAGCCTCGTCCTTTGGGCTGGGCATTTTCAGCCGCGCGCTGTGCCCTCCTCGCGCATCGGAGTAACTCCCGGAAGCGATCTTTTCCTCTCTGAGTGTCTTCATAATCTGGAGCTATATTAGTTTGCTACAGAACCTTTCCTTAAGTGCTCCGAATTTTGAAAACACTTTAACAGTCGCAATTAAACAAGGGGAAATAGCCGAAGCGGCAATCGGTGGCACGATTGAAAATGTCGGCAACACGATCAACTATATTCTTTTCTTTATTGCTGATGGGTCTCCTTAGGAAGAAATAGTTAAGAGAAAGGACGTATTAATAAGAAATTTATAGACTGACGAAGAAAAAAAATTATAATTACAAAACTACAAATTCGTCTCGTGACAGGGTGCGTCTCGGCACGCAGGGACAGACGTTAGACAGGAAAGACAGAGATTATTTAGAATAAAGCCATCGATTTTTTATTTAATGTTACGAGTTAATGAGTTTCCAACCAACAGTCTTTGTTCCCGAAGAAACAAGCTTGACTTCAACGGAGACAACACCTCAAGTGCGTGCCGCGACTACATCTACGCGTGATACTTCCTATGCGGGATACAATCCACAATGCGGACACCCCTCAGCATACCCGGCGCGACCGCAATGCGCACAACTATCATTCCTTGAGTATGCTGGACCGGCATATGTGGTCTGAGTTCGGGATCCGGAAGTGGAGCTTTGGTTGCTAGTGGCGTTGTTTGTGGAATTCGTGTTGGATTGAGAGCTTTGAGTTTCTTTCTTGGTTGTATCGCCCTTTGCGACGTTGGGGTCGGAGGGGGATGAGTGTGCGGGGCCCATTTTTGGTTTAGGGGGAGAGAGGGTTTGCTTGGGATGGGGGTTTGTTGGGGAAGGGTGTGGGAAGGGTATAGGAAGTTGGATGGGTTAGGTATGTAGGTTGGATACTTCAGATTAAGATGGAACTTGCAGAAGTTTGGATGGAGATGGGAAAAGGGAAAGATGGGAAAGGTTTTTATAGAAAGGAGGAAAGCATTGTTGTTGACTGAATATTATAAGACGTTGTTCTGGGTGATTTTTTGTTTGAACAATCTATTCGGAAATATCTTTGTGAATAACTACTCCCTTCGATGGAAGTTTGATAACACTGAATAATAAGAAACCCTACCTATCCACCTACCTCTGGGGTACCCCACCTCCTCCACCACCTCTCAAATTGCTCCCTATCTTCAGCCTCTGTATCCCCTCCTCTATCTATATTCCTTATAACCCCCTCCCCCTCATCCTCCCCATCCTCCTCCGTATCCCTCCCTCCCTCTATACTCCCCACAGACTCCTCCTCCCTATCTTCATCCTCCGTATCCCCCTCCCCCTCCACACTCCTCACCAACCCACAAACATAACACCCCCCCTCTCCCTCCCTCCCCCGCCGCAACCCCATCCCCCCATCCCCACACTTCAAACACCTCACCTCATACATCCGCATTGCTTCCACCGGACTCTCGCCCCAGAGCCGTTCCTGTGGCCCGCGCGTATCTCTACCGCGAGCAGCTTTGATCTTCTGCACGAGTTTTTGAATACGCTGCGCGAAGTGCTCGCTTTCAGAGGAGCTGGAGGTCGAGAACTCGCTAGATGCGTCGTAGGAGGGGGAGAGGGAGGGGTTTGGGTGTGGGTTTCGGGGAGTTTGGGAGGAGGTGGAAGGGGGAGAGGAGGAGGAGGAGGGGGAGTAGGAGCTGCTGGGGTTGGACATCTTGTTAGTTATGAGGGTGATATATATTATGTATGGGTGATATATGTGTGTGTGAGAGAAACGGAATGGGGTGATTTCAGTGCCGGTATAGAGAGGGTTATAAGAAGTCGGTTAGCTTATATGTTCAAGTCATGTTCAGGGAAGAAAGACTCGAGGCCGAAACAACCATCAGATATGGTTGAGTGGCGGGCTGCGCCAGTAGATCAATAGCTTTTGATTAGAAAAGTCAATGTTCGCACTGTTGAGGGCGATGACGATGTGATACTGGTAAAGTATACCGTCCGATATGTATATCCATTGTTCGTATTAGCCTTGAAATTCTTATCTGGTCAACCTACCCATCAATCCCAACTCATCCGCCACATATAACCTCCCCATCCGCCCCACCTATTCAACCATCCGTCCATCCACTCCGTTTTCTAACAACCCATTCCCCATCCCATTCCTTATCCCCAGCCCCACCCTACCCTACGACAGCTCCTTCACACTCTCCTCCAAAATCCCACTAAAATTCAAATTCGCCCTATGCTTAACATCATCCTTCCAGACCCCTTCCCCGTTCTCCGCCCTTGCCTCCCTATAACTCATAACCAACTCTCCACCCCCCTTTAACAAGTCTTCAAAAAGCGTTCTTCGCATAACAGCCATCTCGCTCCCTCTATTCTTCAACAACTCGCTTACGAGAACTAGTGCGTTTTCCCGATCGATGCGTGCCATTTCGGCCGCTTGCGCTTCGGGCATTACTGGTTCGGGAGTTTGGGGTTCGGCGTCGAGACTGAAAGGATTGGTGTCGGGTGTTGGGGTTTGGTTTTCGGCGGTGGTGGCGAGGTGGGATGTCTCTGTTGTGGCAGGGGACGTAGATGACGAGGCTTGGTAATCGAGAAGTGGTTTACCAGTGAGCAGTTCGACTAGAGGTTGAAAGACCGAAACATCCTGCATCATATCGCTGATGCATTGGGCACTATCCGGATAACGAGCCATGATGGCAAAGGTGAACCATCCTTCGCTTCTTACGATAGGCCATTTAGTTTGCGAGACCATGAAACTTAATGGGCGGCCTAGGTCTGGATGACGTTGGAGGAATCGGGCACGCATGCTGTTCAGTTCCTCTTGTGGAAGGCCTTTCCATGCAGTGAAGACTCGACAGACGGCTGTGATCAAGCGAGCAATTTCCATGCGGATGGGCTCTACGTCTGTGCGGTCGAATAGAGCAATGAGAAGGGAGAGTTTGGAGCGGTCGTGCGCTGGAGAGTCGGTGTCAGGTGTAAGTCTTTGGCATATTCGGTGAACATTGTCCATCCACCCATTCAGCAATTGACGAGTCAAAGATATGGATGACAACTGGATGGGCTGTAGGATGTCAAGAAGCCATAACCGCGGTAGTACATCAAACAATCCTGAGGCTCCAAGGACTTCCTTATTCTTCAACGGTAGTGCGAGGTTTTTGAGGAAACCAAGAGCGGCATGAAGTAATTGTGAATCATTTGCATCCTGCAGTATGGCGACAAGAGGTTGGTGAACTCGAGCTGTGTGTACAAATGTTTCACAAGCTTCGTCATTCCGCGCAAGGTTACCTAGCATTATGCAAGCACAAACCTGTAACTGGATCTGAGGGCTTGATAGCCATCGGCGAAGGGAGCTAGCAAATGGAGAAACAATGGGGCATGCTTCTTTAAACTCCGGTAACGCTGAGATGTCGGATAAAGCTTGATTCAGGTTGATTCGCATCCTTGATAACAGTTTTGCGTCACCTTCAGATGTAGTCTCTGGACCAATTGATGGATGTGAGTCGAATCGCGTATAAGAATCGACAAGAATGGTAAGAGTTGTGTCGAGCGCTAGAGGTGTCTTGATCAATGCTTTCTGGAACCTTTCGTGTCCTAGATAGGCTGCAGCTGCATTAACAAGAGCCATATAGTCTTCCATGTCCACTGGATTTTCTCGATCGGCAGCGAGATTCAGTAGGACAATCGGCGTATTTTCTGGCGCCAGATCTGGTTCCGATGCTATGACGGAAGTTAATACCATGCTCTGATTAAGTTGTTACAGAACACGTACGTTGTTGAATGAGCATCTCAAATATTTTGCATATGTATCCGAGAAAATGCATGCTACCCTTGAAGCGTGGACTTGAAATGAGAGTGGTGAGCTCCCTGCTCAGATAAGATTTTGATGTCTGCTGCTGAGCGGGAACTGATGCATATCAGTGTTAGGTCTTGTTCTAAGATTATATCCAGACTCACCATAATCGACGCAAACATTGTAAAGAACGGGTATCACAAAAGCAATCAAGGTATCATCCTGTAGCTGGGAAATAATTGTTGGCATGTAATTTGCCGAGACGACACGCTCCCTATTCTCATCTACGCATTATTAGTATCGAAGATCGCGGTCGAATCAGGATTATGGATGTAATTGACATACCTGTGTCTGCACATGAGTTGCCTATTAGCCGTAAGATTTGAAGTTTGAAAGAATGCCTCAATGTATTTGTGACCGATATCCCGAGAAAGAAGTTTAGTATTCCGGCATCTCCGAGGGGCACTCTCCATTTTGCTGCTTCGTTGTTAGCAAGCAAGAAGATGTAAATCTCACGGACTGAAGTTGTCTGAGGGTGGTAGCCACTTGACCACGTGAGACGGAGGTATCTTCCATCGAAAGCTTCCCAACTCGATGATTTACTCACCATCTCGAGCTCCATCAGCCAGCTTTTCTGCAGCTTCATCAATAAACAGCGAGTCCTGCCACCAGAGATGCGCCAACATAGGTAAAGCTTGCTTCAACCTCTCAGTCCTCCTCGCCCTATCCGCGACATCCACCACTTCTTCAACATCCTCATCTCCCTCTCTCATCACCTCATCCTCCTTCTCGCCCTCTTCCTCAAGCTCAAAGAGTCCGATAATAGATCTCGACATGTTTCTCTGCTCTTCCTCATCTAATCGGACCTTGGGAAGTTCTCCATCCTTGAAAGACGAATATAAAAGTGAACGTGAAGATTCACTCATCAAATCCGCCTCCTCAACGATGCCACTCGCGGTATTTGTAAGATAACCACCGAGCTCTGATTGCTGTTCCATTATTGCTGACCTACAAGCCCGTTCGCATGTAACTAGGGAAAACACCAATATCGATATGGGTGCGTCAATGCCAAGGAAAACTGCGCCTCGAACTTATTCGCAATGGTGATCCGTGTCAGGTGAAACTGGGAAAAAAACACGAGGTGCTGGGATCCGTGTTATGAGAATGCAGTCTTTTACCAATTTGAGGAGTTCGTTTTGGGGGTGGTTTGTTGATAGTTAAGTTTGGTAACGTTATGAAAAGCTTAACACGGATTTAAGGCATCACTCCCATCGAATGAACGGAACGGAGATCAAATATGGCTCCGATGTCAGGGAAACTCTATGCAGAAAAGCTAATACTTTATTTCAACGTTGAACCTTACAATCCAATTCGAATTGTTATTAAGCTTAAGTTATGCTTGCTATGACAAGATTTCTGTAAGAAGCTTCTTCTTCTTTCCATGTTCTTCTGGTCCAAAAGTTTCAAGAGTTTGGATGTTCGTGAGTACAGGATTAGTAATGTCAGGGGTGAGTGGGCTGAAGGCCCTTGGAATACATAGATTATAATTGGTCAACTACTGTAATACTCCGAATCCTTCTTACTCTGCCGGTATCCGAGCCTCCAAATATCAACGACTTCGCCGTCCCCTCATCATACCATAGAACGTCTCGACGCCGTACCTAGAGCCATAAATCAGCCCTAACCTCATATTCTCCACAACCTTACGTCTCCCCTCCTCGTCGCCCACCGGGCGAACGCTTCTCAGCATTCCCGATTGACTACGTACGCACCGAATGCCATGCAGTCAACTCTGCAGCCTTGTCTACCGTCTCCGCGACCCTGGTATAGTAGGCTGTGTTTTGACCATGACGGGTTTGTGCATATGCGATTTCTACATACGGTTCGACTCGAGTGTCACTATCACTTGAACGTGCATGTCAAGAGGCTGGTTGGATATCATCGTCTTGGTGACGTCGATGGTCATCACCGTGTCGATGGCAGAATGTATAGTTGCTACGCGTCTTTTCACAGTTGTCAAGAGAATGTAAGCAAAGATGTAACTGATTCGGAACGTTCTATTCCTTTTTTTTTCTTCGATTGATCATTCGGCCCCTATCTAGCATACATGAGGGCCAACGCCTAGAATAATTGAGCTGCAACATGGAAGAAAATCCATACGCTATAGTACAGTACATAGTTTAGCAGAACTAAAGAAATTCATGGGAAGAAGAACCTGTCCAAGTCTACTGTTGTACAATTCATTGTGGGCAGCTACCCAGGAAACTAAAATGAATCAAAGACAAGGAAATCACGTTCGAGACTGTTAACATTGAAGAAATAATGACAGTCCAAGAGATCCAACAAACCAGCACATCCTCCGTCGTAAAATAAGATTTCGTAAGGCGTTGAGTTCATGACTGTCGAACATATCCTGCACTAAATGCGATGACATTCAAACCCGAGATGCTTCGAAACCTATTCCAAGCCCAATAGCCTCTCCAGCTCGCACTTTCTTGTTTGAATAATCCACACCATAGCTTTCTTCACGCTTTCTCTTCTCAACCGGTTTTGTCACCGTCCCAAAGATTTTCGACTGTAAGAGACCGCTCTTTTCCGCAACAGGGTTGGGAGTACTTGTTCGGGATGCTGCTACTTCGAAAGACTCACTAGGATCAGCACGCAACATTTCGGTTGCACTTTGACTAGCACGGCTTTCTTGAATTTCCTCGCTTTCTCCACGGCGATGTTGTTCCAATGCAGCACGAGCAATTTCTTCGACATCCTCTGCTGAGATCGTACTGTCACGACTCTTGCGTCTGCGCTGTCGTCCATGGTTTATTGGAGTTCTGTTGGGGTAAACGGGACGTGGAGCAGATTGGGGCATAAATTGTGCGGAGGGGAGAAGGGTGGAATTAGCAGTACCAGGACGAGCTGAACGAGGCGTGGTTGGTAAGGAAGAAAGTGATTGTACGCCACGATTGTGCCTACTAGTAGTAGGCGTACGAGGTTCTGGACGTCGACTGATGATAGGAGTGGATGGCGCACTGTTATTCTCCTGGCTCAATACCCGATCTGCCAACAGAAGAGCAGCGAAGGGTTCCTGACCGTGCTCACGAGCTTCACGAATCGACCGACTAGTTCTAGGCGTCTGCTGTGGCGTCCTGTGATATTGCTGTGGCGTAGCAGGATAGCTGCTGTTGGCCATCTTGGGGGTAGCAATATGAAATAGACCGCCTGGACTACGCAGAACATTAATATGCTTCCTGTTTTCTCGAATACGCTGCGTAAGACGTTCATTTGCATCTTTAGCGGCTTCCAGCTGATCTTCCTTTATCTCAATCACCTTCTTTGCTTTCTCAAGACGGCGAGTAATACTTTGATTCTCCAGTTCGAGATCCTTGCAGATGGCTTTCAATTTTACGACGTACTCAATAGTTGGTGCATTGGTATCGGCTCGTCCTTGATATGCAAGTTGCAAGACTTGAACCTCTCGACGAGTCAATTCATGCTCTGCCTCTAGATGTTTGATAGCTTCTTCGGATTCCAAAGCCAGAAGAGTATTTTGCAATTTGTAATGAGCCTTCTCCATGCTTGCTTCGCGAGCAGTATTATCGAGCCTGGCGTTCTCTACGATCAAGGCTTGGACCATATCCCTCAACTCTTGCGGCGAAGCTTCAGCGACTTCCTGAGCACTAGGTTTGTATGGGACACCAACCGCAGGTGCTCTTGTGATGCCATTTGTGTTGGTAGGAGGTGGAGAAGAGATGCTGGAGAGGGACGAGGTTGCGACGTTAGCAATTGGGGCAGCACTGAGTGTCTGACGAATGTTTGGAATTTGAGAGGATGGAGGAGGAGTCAATGATGTTGATAAAGGACGAGGAGAGTTATATTTCGCAGTGTTCTGTGAAGCAAGATCGCCAACCGGGGCTCGAGAAGTTTCATCGACTATTGACTTTTGTGGAGAAAAGGGTCCAGACCCCTCTTTTTGGATTGGCAGATGTGAGTGCGATGGTTGAGGTGTACTTGGAACATCGACCGGACTAGACATATCATCGTATGAGCCTTGGGAAGCCATGTTTCAAGGTTGGTGATGGTGGGATTGTGGTGGGGGGTAGGAAGGATAAGGCCTGGTAGATGGAGAGTAGTTTTGAGAATCGGAATGATTTTGGTAACACACTCCACGATGCGCAACAAATCGACCTGAGCTTGTTCTGCTCCGCAAGTCTAGCAGTCGGTGTTTCGCAATCGACGAGAGCCTTGTGGCCAGGTGCGGTGCGCGGAAGAACGCGCGCTGGTTCGTCGGAACCCCAGCAATTGCGGAGTATTCTTATTCTTCTTCTGCACGTCAACCTGTCTGTAGCTTGGGACAGCGAATGCGACGGCGATGATATAATTCTCTGGGCTAGACTGTATGGGATGCGATAGGTAAATAACTGAAGTGTTTATGTTTATGTCGTAGATGCGATAAGAATTATGAGTGGGCATTATTTGCGACACTTGCGAACAGATGCAAATCAATTTCAGCAAAAGATGGCTGGACGACAGTTGCTAAGGCGATGCCATGTGGGGTTTAGTGTGAGTTTCTTAGTGCGCCGACTGGAACGAGTTTAGTCCAATATCATTTCTGGTAAAGCATGAAGGGGACTCTTGCCTTCTGGTGCTTCAAAGTCTCGGGTAAAGGCCGATGCCGATTCCGATGCCGTCGCGGGACGGCTACCTGTATATGCGCATTGTCCTAAAGCACAGTGGGAACTGTGGGTGGAGGAAGGACGGACGGCACAAAGGTAAGTCTTATGCAGGTCGATGGTCATCATTCGCAAAATAAGACCGCGAAGACATCCAGCAACCTTCGTGTCGCATGTGAAATTTCCCCCCTCTATCCTGCTCCGTACTCCGAACTCGGCACACAGAGCAGAAACCTGGTGCTTCTAATGAGCCCCACGCATTAAGCACTCGAGCACTGTCGTTCGTCCGATATTAGAAATGGACGATAACCGTTTGACGGCTGTGAGCCAATCATATCCCCCCTATGGACAGTTATGGAGTAAGTAATCTCTCATAAAGGGTCATCAATATCCAATGTTTCCCCAAGCAACAAGAATCTTCCATCCATATAGGGAAATGAGCTTCGAGAATAAAAGAAGACAAAAGAGATCCGCTCTAAATTACCTCCCATACTGTTGACACCATTGCCACAATCGTCTCTGTTCATGGAGGAAGTATCAATTTTGCATCAAATCCCTTTCGATGTGGCAGCAAGGCTTGTTATTCTAAGAAGGTACCAGTAGTGCAGCAGACAGGATTTATTTACACTTTCCTTATCCTGGGCTCTATTTACCCAACGCGTTCACTTATATCGAGCATCATTTTCCCGCGTTTACTCCTCATAACCAGATCGGACAAGGTATGACCAAGTATTGAATACTGTTCGACATCTGCGAGCACAACTGCAGTCATGGATAATGCACCACCTAACAAGCCTCGGCCATCTGGGCTTCCTAGACCCTCTCGCCTACCACGACCATCGGCCTCGAGAGAGAACCTTCAACAACAACAACCACTGAAACCTTCGAATACCATTCACAACCCACGACTACGAAATGCCCAATCTCGAGATCAGCTATCTAGCTCAACGGCTACGAAGCCACGGCTTACCCCGTCTGCCACCACTCGCCTCCCCCCTCGTCCGATTCAGCACAAACCAAGCAACAACTCCTTTCGAACCCCTAGAATAAACAGCTTGGATTCGGGTAGGCCTGTATCAAGTGAAGCGGGTGATTTGGTAAACGACTACAATTCGTTTGCGCCTGTCATATCGGATGACGATGAAGGATCTGGCGGAATTTTGTCCTCTCGCCCATCGCTCTCGGAGCGAACTATGGAAACGCTGCAGAGAATCCCATCCTCACCAGCGGTTAGGAGAAGGCAATCGAATTTCTACAATGGTCCGGATCCTCAACGTCCTTCCTCCCGCGCTGGTACATCGTCAAGACCTGGGTCCAGTTATCAGAGCGATGGATCAATGAGACCACCATCTCGACTTTCTGCTAGCTCAAGACCGGCATCCAGTGCAGATTCTGTACCGTCCGTCTCAGAGTTTCGTTCGGCTTCGGGTACATTCCATCCTCCTCCAACGACCTACCAAGCTACGACTCCTATGAAACGATCTAGTCCCACGAAGGCGTTGAAAACACCAACCATTCGAACAAGCTTCAGTCCTGGAAGTATGACACAGCTTCCATCTCCTGGAAATGCTCTACAGAGATCGCCAAGCCCTGTAAAATCGGAGCGACTCCCTACGATCAAATCTGGTAGCAAGACCTTTAGCGCTAGGTCCGTTAAGGAGCGAGCATCTGTGACCGGTCTGTTCCGAAAGCCCTCTATGCCATCTATGGACCAAGCGTCAAAGTTTGACGACGACTCTCCATTTCTATCAAAGAAAACATCTATGAACTCCAAGAGCATCCCGCCCAAATCGGTTACATCGGCTCCTAGTGGGCCGGCCACCAGTTCGGCGAACAGCGAAGAAACCACAGCTACGAAGTCATCATCTGCGCTAAGAGACCAAATTGCAAAGGCGAAAGCGGCGAAACGAGCGGCAGCAGCAGGAAAACCAGTAGCTGATGATGCTGAACCTACTCAAGAGAAAGCTCCTGTAGTACCAACAGAGGCGTTTGATTTTGGCATTTCGAATGATCCTTTCAATCAACATATCGACCCAAATAACAACAAAGGTCTTCTTCGAAAAAGAATCAGCGCTGCACGAGCTGATGGACGCCTCAATATTTCTGCCATGGGATTCAGAGAGATACCCGAGGAGGTATTGAACATGTACAATCTTGATTCACTTGAGCCTCAAGATGGATCATGGGCGGAAGCAGTTGACTTAGCACGATTCATCGCTGCTGATAACGAATTGGAAATCATTGATGATGCTGTATTCCCAGATGTAGACCCCCGCGAAGCTATGGACGATGAAGACTTTAAGGGCAATCAATTTGGTGGTATTGAGACTTTGGATCTTCATGGCAACCTTCTGAAAGATATTCCCCGTGGTTTGCGCCGGCTAGAACTGTTGACAACTCTGAATCTGGTGGGTCGAGTCTCTAAAACATATGCAAAATGTAACCTAACCTCCTATAGTCCAATAATAAACTGGGGAATGAATCTCTACATGTTATCACACAGATTGTCTCACTACGAGATCTGAAGATTGCGGGGAACGGATTAAGCGGGACTTTAGATGTGGATATCTGCAATCTGCAGAATCTAGAGGTTTTGGATATACAAAGGAATGCGCTTGATAGCCTTCCAGAAGAATTCGCCCAGCTGGTCCGATTGAGAATTCTCAACGTTACAGAAAATCGTTTCAAATCTCTGCCTTTTGAGATTCTCCATCAGTTGCCTCTTACCGAGCTTATGGCTGTGAAGAATGGCATTGCTGGGACTCTGGTTTCCGCAGAGGTGAAGGAGCTTCCTCAACTTCAGCTCCTTGATGTCACAAGCAATGCGATCACGAGCATCACAGAATCCGAGCTCAGCCTTCCTTCATTGCATCAATTGAGTTGCTCTTCGAATCGCCTTACCGGACTACCAGACTTGAGCTCTTGGTCATCTCTCCGCACTCTGGCTGCCGAGGACAACAAAATCTCAGAGTTGCCTGTAGGATTTGTCGATCTGCCAAAGCTGAAGAATGTTAATTTCGACGGAAACAATATCAAGGTCTTGGACGATAGGATAGGTGAGATGGAAGCCCTTGATATCTTCCGTATAAGTGGAAATCCGCTCAGGGAGAAGAAATTCTCCACGATGAGTACCGAGGACTTGAAGAACGCTCTCAAACTGCGAATTATCCCGGCTGAGCAAGAAGGGAGCGAATTCCTTTCTGAGCCAAGCCCCCCAAGTCGACCCTCGTCATCATCATCATCGTCAGCCACTTGGCCTGTAAAAATTGGTGGTGTATTGGATCGATCACATACGAATTCTCACTCGCTGAACCCAGTGGCAGCAGCAGATGTTGCGTCGCAAGAAGCTATCAAGGTATTACAATTACACCACAACAATTTTAGGGAAATACCTAGTTCTATCGCGTTCTTCGCATCCACCTTGACCTCCTTGAACCTGGCTCATAATGAATTCACAAGCGACACATTTCTCAAGGACGACCTGGAATTACCAGTCTTAAAGGAATTGAACCTTAGCTCCAACACATTCAGTTCCCTGCAACCACTAATGCAGCATTTACAGGCTCCCCAACTAGAGAAGCTCGACATAAGTTTCAATCGCCTAACTTCGCTACCAGTCTTGAGACCGCATTTCCCCAGCTTGATCTTCTTGATGGCGTCAAACAACACAATCCGGGACCTCCTACCAGAAGCAGTTAAAGGACTGAGGGCACTTGACTGTAGTAGTAACGAGATCAACAGCTTGAATGCCCGTATTGGACTTTTGGGTGGACCCGAGGGATTGCAGAGGTTGGATGTTAGCGGGAACCGTTTCCGTGTTCCCAAGTACACCATTTTGGAGAAGGGCACGGAGGCAACTCTTGCCTGGCTGCGTGATAGAATTCCGGCCGGAGAAACAAGCCTGACGGATGTAGACTAGGCTGGGTGGTGCATTGTACAGTAGAAAAATAATGGGTCTGCGCAATTCGGCGTTGGTTGATACCGCATGGGAGGAGTAACATATACATCAAGCGTTGCTTGTTGATGGGTTCGGTCATTCACGGTTATCGTATACATTGTAATCCACGCTGTTACTTCATGAACGATGATGACAGCATTAGTTAGTCTTACCTTCTGAAACATATCATCTTTTGCGAAGTGGCTGTGGGGAGAGTCGGATATCAAAGCCAAGGAGTGAACTGTATATGTCCCACGTGACAATGGGTGTGTTTCAAGCTTACGACCATTGGCGTCCAGAAATTAATTAGTTACCCGCGAGACGAGCTGTCCTCAAATCAACCTAACCTCAACTCCGCCAAAAGCGACACCTCGTTCCTTACAAACCACACTCCTTACATTTATTTTTTCGCCCAACCCACCTTTAAATTTGTGCCAACTCATACACGCATCGTATCTCACCGAAACCAAAGCCCAAAACAAAACACATCCCCGAACCTGAGCAATCGTACGCCAAATTGCAACCATGACCCGAGCTCAGCAAACCATCTCTATTGGCCTGCTGGTCACTTCTGTATGTTGTTCTCTTCACTCTATGGTTAAGTCATGATGTGCTGGGTCCAATTCCCTCCTGCCTAGACATGCACGCACGCACGCAGCCAAATGAAAAACGCTGATTTGGGGAAATTTCCCAACATTGTAGTTGTACTTGGCCCTCTATTTGGAACTGATTCCACTTCCTGGAAAGGTTGCCGAAGAAATCGTCCCCGTGGTATGTTGTGTTTTCGATATTTCCCTCACATCTCCCCGCCGCGTTTCTTTTCCACCCCTTTGTTTTTGCCCGGATCAGCAACAATCCAAGATATGCAAAATGGATAATACTATGGCCATAACGCCGATGCCTATCCCCCTCGTCATCGTCCACGATGCACTACACTCTCTACCTTCTTCTCCCGAGAGCTGGGAAGAGAAGATGGGTATGCTACCACCGAACTGGGCATACGAATCTTTTCCCTTCCCTCCTCCCGCATCTCCTTGCTCGACCTTGTTCTCGCACGACGGCACACTGCCGATAGCCACGATCTCTCTCGTCGCACACATCAAGAACAGACTTGCTGATTGGGTTCATTTTCTGCGGAAATAGTTGCCGTTCTGGGTGGTGGTTTCGTTTGGGGCTTATCTTTTGGGGAAGCTGGGTTATGGCGTTTTTACCTTCAATGATGTGCCGGGTGCACATAAGGAGTTGATGGCGGAGATCGAGATGGCTAGGAAGGATCTCAGGACTAAGGGTGTGGATGTCGATTAGACGGGCGGGCTACACGAGTACGGGGTTGGTTTGTGGGGGAGAGTGGAGGATCGACCGACCGACCGACCGACCGACCGACCCGACAACAAGCTTCACGATGAGGAGGTATTGGATGGACAGAAAGAACAGAGCAGGACGGATTGGACAGGACACAGATGCTGGGGTTTTCAGTTATGGATAGAGGGGCCGGAAGTATGGAGTATATTGGCAGAATAATGAAGGGCATGTTTCTTTGATCTCAGTGTTGATTATACCCATGGTGCCGAACCAAATTTATATTCCATCTAATATATTCAATATCCAACCATCGTCTTTGTAAATAATGCTCGTCTTCGTAAATAATGCTCAGTGTGGTGTGTCCGAGGTATCTGCCACGTTGCAACCAAGTTCCGTGGTATCATAATATATACACAAATCTCTATCCTTGCTGATCCCTTCTCTGTGTCATCCTTTCTCCCTCGATCGTTCCTTTCTTGCTTCTGTCGCATTTCATAGTCTTACTCTAACCCCCCACCGTCCCCTCCCTCGCATGCTTCTCCTTCAACCTCTTCTCCTGCGCCATAAACTCCCTAATCCCCACCGGCACACTCCCAAACAGATCCTCTCCTTCCGGAACCTTCCCCCCCACCCCAAAATCCCAATTCCCTTCGCTCCCACCCCCATCATCATCCATACTGCTCGCCGCCTCACTGCTCTCCATCGACCGTAACGCCTTATCCGCCTCCTTCGTCGCCGCAGCCCACTCCTCTACCTCGTCCCTATACCGATCCCAAACACAGTTTACGCACCCACTCATACAGCAGTTGTCGGGTTCGCTGGGACGAGGCGGGACTAGTACACCGGCTACGAGACGCGATTTGCGGGCTATTTCAGAGCGGCGCTCGAGGGGGGAGCTGAGGCGCGAGGAGAAGAGGATGCTGGGTTCAGGTGGGGTGGAGGATGGTTTGGAGGAAAAGGTAATGGGTGGGTTGGAGGGCGAGGCGATGGTGGGTGGGGAGGAGGATATTTGGGGTGTGGACGCAGAGAGAATAGAGGCGTAGTAGTCGCCTATGGGGTTTGCTTGTTGGGTTGAGGGTTTGCGCGACGACGAGGAGTCATGGCGAATAGGCGCAAAGGGAAGGTGGCGGGTTGATGAGGGGAATTTCAGTCGTTGCGATAAGCGGAGGAGGGTTCGTCGCTCCATCATGTAGGGTGTTGTGCGGATCTGGACTCTGTGGATAGAGTTCGAGGTGTGCTATCGCGAAATCATTGAACAGGCTCGGAGAGTTGGAGGTTCGTGGAGTGGAAAGCTGGGAAGAGAGGTTAGAAATTTATTTTCCGGGATGGAACTTCTTGAACTTTCATGGAGCAAAACGTCATCGTTGCGACTCGAATTTGGTCAGCAAGAACATATATGTTTCGACCACAAAAGTTTACAAGGGATTTTGCCTGGTCAGAATATATCATAATTATATACGGCTTCTGACTTAGTAACTAGCAGAAATAGAGAGATAAAGTCACACCAAATCTCTTGTTTCGCACCAAATCTTGTCTGTGTAGTAAAGTGAAGCTTATCAATCTACGAGGATCTCGCGAAACCCATCGGCGCGTCTCAACACGCGACCTCAAATTTACATTCAACTGCGACAACCTCCTAGCCAAAACCATCAACAATGGGATAATACGCCCAGGTATACGCTATAATGGCAGACGAAACTCCCTCGCGACGGTCGAAAACTCCAGTTCCCTCTGCAAATGTCCCTCCGACTCCTAGTCGCATCCCAGTACCTACACAATCGGCGCGTCCCTTCTCTTCATTTGCCTCTCCCACGAAAGCCAGTCTAGCGCGTCACAATCCTCAATTGCTTGCGAGGGCAGTATCTACGGGACCTGATATCGGCACCTCTGCAAATAGAGGAAGATTACAAGATGTCTTTGAAAGGGCTTTAGGGAATACACCGCAAAGCGGCAGAGGAAGGTCGACGGGGGATCGACCAATTCTAGGACGAAGCAATGATGCAAATAATGGCACGCCCAGTCGTACACCCACAAGAGCCCGATCAGTCGGAGGAGGTATGGCATCGCAGCCCAGGCGCATGTCAAGATCTCCTGCCAAACGACCGCCGGTAGCTGGGGAGACACCACGAAGTAATTTCAAACCAGCGGCTGCATTTGATAATATTCAAGGCATTGCGAATCCGTTTCAAAAGAAGGGATTGAGAAGGTCGCCTGTACCGGGACAGAGTAGCCAGCCTTTGACGGATCCTCAGACTGAAGAATTACCGGAAGATTTCAATCCTTTCCAGAAGACGGGTCTTAGAAGATCACCTCCTGCGGCGACTCCTACAGAGATAGTAGAGCCTGGTCTGGCTGTAGAGGTAGATGAGGAGGTTTCTACAACACCGAAGGAACCACCTCCGCCCCAGGCTGTATCCTTCAATGCTGGGCTTCCTAAAACAACGGATGAGATTGCGATTAGGAGTAGAGCGTTGAGTGAGCCGGAAGTTTCGCAACCTGGTGCGGCCAGTCCGCCTACTGAGTCTCCTGAGCCTGCTGAGCCTACTGATATTATCGACAACAATGTTGTCGAAGAGACAATCCCCGCAAGCCCCATTGAACCTCCTACTGCCATACAGTCAGAGGAAAGTTTTGACATTGGCACCCCTGATGCACCCAATGAACTCCCTTCTACCACTCCAAAAGATCCTGTTCCACCAGCAGCAGAAGCATTCATGGCGGATATAGTTCGAAGACAATCAATGGAAGAACCTGCACCACCAGTTGATGATCCACAGTTATCTGAAGATATTGTCCCATCAAGTAATAACTCCTCTCCTAGCACCCGAAGATCACAGCAGTTGTCAACAGCTAGGTCGACTCAACGACAATTGTTCCCTGCAGCTCAGAGGTCTCCAGCTCAGAAGTCTTCAGCTCGACTATCCGCGCCTCCTTCCCGACGGCGATCAAGACCTGAACCAGAAGAGCCAGAAGAGCCAGAAGAGCCAGAAGAGCCAGAAGAGCCAGAATTACCACCCACTCCTACGCAACGAGGTATTGCTGATCCAATTGTTACCACACCACCAGTCGGGATACACTCTACACCTAGCAAGACAGCAAGAAGAAACAAGGCACTTGGACAAAAGTTAAAGTCATCCCCCTTGAAACAACGGGTAGAGTTTTCTTCTGAGAAAGAGTCTGAGGCCGAACCACCAGCAAAAAGACGAAAATCAGCTAGATTCTCCATCCCGCATGATCCACATGCAGAGAAAAAGAAGATCCGAGATGATCTGCTCAAGGAACTGCAGCAATTACAAGCGGACGTCAGTTTAGCAAATAAAGAGAATGAACGAATTCGATTACAGCAAGAAGCTCAAAAGTTTAAACCATCGCGACCTCCAAACCCGGAAGAAATCCTAGCTTTACTTCGTCGCACTACCGCTATTGAGAAGCCGGAATCGAAACCGCCACCTATTAGTGCATTGAAAGCTACAAGTTTATTTTTACCATTTTCTAGTCGTCGGAAAGCGCTGCAATCGCCTCTACCGCCGTTAGAGAAACCTCTTCCATCGCATCTTCCCATACAACTTGATGATCCACTTCCATATCTTCAAGCGTTCAGCCCCTTGACTTATAAATCCACCATTACTCTCCTCCCCGCAGTCTCTCAATCCTCCCCAGAATCAACCGAAGACACCTCTCCCCCACCCACTCTCCAACATCACCTCATAAGCGCCTCCCACCCCTCCGGTCTCTTCGCCGCCCGTCTCTCCATGATCGTCGACACCTTATCCCTCAGTATCTCCTCCCTCTCCATCGACCGGCTCGACCCCAGCGCAGAACCCGAACTCGGACCTTTTGTCCACGCGTGTACAACCGCGCGGAAAGATATCGGGACTATATGTTGGGCGATGGGCCGCTGGACCGAGGTTGCGATTACGAGGGCTAGGTTCTGGTGTGATGTGGAGAGGGAGTTGGGGACGCGGGAGCGGAGGAAGGAAGTTTTGGGGAGGTTTAGAGGGAGGAAGAGGAAGAGGAAGATCGCTGGGATGGAAGAGGGAGATGCCGATCAGGAGGGGGCGGTGGGATATAAGAGCAGAGATTTACTTGCAAATATGGGTAGGACGGGGATGGATATTAGAGGAGAGAGGAATGTAGGGGTTAGGGTGGAGTGGAAAATTGGATTGGATTGGTTGGGGGATGTGGAGAGTTGTGTGGATGTGGATTTGGATGTGCCGGGGGCTTGTAAGTTGTTTATTCTTCTATTCGCCGGGTTGTCTTTTGAAGGCTGGAGCTAATGAACGCGTATAGGGTATGAAGCAGATGAGAGGAATAGTTTGCGCAAGGTCAAAGATATGTTTGCGCAGTTGGTGAGAGATAAGGGTCCTTTGGTGGCAGTGAAGACGGTTGTGGGACTTGTGATGGGTGAGGAGTAGTTGATGTATGGGGGTCTGTGGTGGTTATGTATGTGTGTGAATGCGATTTGAAACCCTGAGTTGAGCTGAGCTCTGTGCTGGGGAGTGTGCTTCTACTTCTTCGGATGTCGGGTTGGCAATACTAGCCGTGGAGTATATATGTAGGTATATACTTCTTTCAGGTATTAATTGCTCCTTCATCTATCTATCGATCAGAACCTCACTATGTCCATTAGAAGATCTGCTCGAATAGATGCCAGGTGTCACTCAACAGTTGAGTTCATTTTATTAAGACTTAACTCCTAATTGCTACTTCAGGTCACTAAAGCAAGCATAAGTTCTGGAAATGTAATAGTTGAATGCACAATTAGCACGCTCATATCATCACCACTTTTCCCCAAAAAATATGATCATCCGTAAAACTCCACATTGAAGTCCCATATCTGCACGTCGTAGCTCCAAAATTGACAAATGTAAGAGCAAGACTTAGTGAAAGCTGCCCGAGTGCTTATCCAAAATTAATCCCATCACTTCAGAGACGGTAGTATGTCGCAGTTTAATTTTCCATCAGCTGCTGCGACGCCTTGGTCTGTGAATTGTGAGCAGAGTCCCAACAAAGTGACTATAACCAGGCTGGGTCAAGAAAAGGGGCACACGTACTAAGATCAACACAGACTCCGCTATCCACCTTCCCACCATTCGCCTTGCCACAACCGCAGCATAGATTTGGCAACTGCAGTGTACAACCGCAGGAGTTTTGGAACATGCCGCTGTTTTGATATAGATTAGGGTCTGAAGGAACGGAACAGTAGATGTCTCGTGGACTTACTTTCTTTCCCACTGCGGATAGTGAATTAGCCTAGGGACATGAAGCTGGAGAGAAAGAGAAGACTTACAAGAAGATTTGCATTGCTGTTCTCAAGACAGCTGTTCAAGTTCAGCGTCGAGTTGACCATTTGCCCGGCAGCATTTGGACAAAGACCCGAGAGGGTGGGTGTGATAGTTAGGAAGAAGTTTGGCGCAGGGCTAACTTCGATGCTAGTTACGAAGAGAAAGGTATCTGCATCGCAGCCGGCGTGCGAGATGAAGCCACCTACGGCATTGACATCTGCACTAACGATGGAGATGGAAAGGAGGGCTGAGGCCAAAAATGCAGTGAAGAAGAATTTGAACATCTTGCTGTCAGTTTACAAAGTTTGTGATGGGATATCCTTAGGAAACTGAACGCACGCAAGTCCCAGTGCTAGCAGACACCGCATACTTAAACTTTATGCTACGGCATGGCGGGATATCAGATAGTGAATTTAAATTGCGCCGTTTATTAGCCCGGCATGGGAACTGGGTTGGATCATAGATGCAGCACATCGGAGTGTCTGTCTATCCTGGCGTGTGACAACCTTGCGATATTGGTTGGTGGTTAGTTATCTGCCCTAGACGTTCCAATCGGGCAATTTCCTCCTGGCCGCATGCGGAAGAATGTACAAAAAGGGTTTGCATGTGGACGAGCCATGCACTTACAGGCCCGCAGTATGGTTGAATTGGGAATGTGTATAGTGGACGGCGTTATCTTTAACGTCGCATTTCACTCGGGCTTCCTTTTCGGGAAATGTGGGTTGTTTCCAAATGCCAACGACATGTGCTAAAGTCTCGGAATCCTTTACCGAACTTTTGAGAAGAATGCAGAACTCTCTGACATGTAATATGAACAACATGTTAAGTCTCTTGCGAAAGGTGTCGCGATACGAGAGCAAGCCTCGTGGTGCAAAAATGTTACCAAAAAACCAAATAGGCTAATCAATTTTCCGGCTATATGTTGCACAAAATCCTAAAGCCGACGGATCCATTGCCGACATCATGCAGACACTGGAATCGGAAGCTGGGGAACCTTGCAAAAATCAGCAGCACAAATTGCGAAATGTGACATTGCACACACACGGCATTATCGAGCGGCAATATCATCATCGCACAATGAACACCTGCTCAGTGCTCATCGATACATGTGATCCTGGCCTTTGCGCCTCCTTTTTAGACCTCTTTGAATGGTCAGGGCTGCGGAGGTCCGATTAAGCAGGGAGGGGAGAAATTTGTGGGTGCGGGGTATGTTTCGGAGGAAGTTGAGAGTGGAAGTGAATTTGCCAAGTTGTCAACAATGCCGTGCCGTGATGCATGGGATTTCATGCGAAAAGTTATCTTGCGGCGAATCAAATGTCGGGATAAATAATTCTTGAGCCTTGACCGTTAAAAACGTCGTGCGGCGCTGCTGGAGGCGTAAAGCCTTCATATCGGGGATGGCGGTCGTGGAAATACCGTAACTTAGAAGAAGGAGATGAAGGGGAGGTGCATCTGCAAACCAAGTATGTGGAAATGCTGATATGTATGTATATGGATCCTTCAGCGTTCTTGGGCGAGGTACGATACATGCAGTTGGCGGGAAATTAACTTCAACGGATGAGTGACGCAGATGAGGCTTGGTAATCCCAGGTTATATAGCATGAGAAACCTTGAGGCTTGCATTCATAGTCGGAGCGTCTTGTTTGGGTCTTTCCTACGTCGCCGAACGATAACACAAGAGAACGCCACGTTGTGTATCAGATTTAGTGATTAAAAGTCATGACTAAATGTTCCACCATATCGGGTGAATGTTTGGGCGAGGATTCGGTATTTTTCGCAAGTAGTCCAGTCGTAGTTCTCACTCCCTGAGGACTGCGCCGTGGTGAGTTGAGATACAAGCCGGGAAGGGCGTTGCATGCACGTATGTAGACTCATAGAGTGGTAGATACTGCGGAACCACGCTACCTTTGCCTCGTATAACTCGAGCATATGGTACGTAAAGGTATAAAGTGGACCCTTGTAGTTATAATGACTCGAAGTTCCAACCCCTGGCCGAAGTTCAATCCAACGTTTTTGTGGTTTGGTGCACGGACCATATATCTCGAGCATACTGTTGACAGGCGTCAACAGTATCTTAGTGCTTGATCTGGAAGGACCCAAGAAGACCAGTATACTCAGCTGCTATTGCAGCTTTCCAATGTTTGATCTAGAACAGCTTCAAGAAGGCAAGTATGAGGAGAAAGGAGAAAAAAGAAGAAGGAAATCAGAGAATCGAGGCCTTCTTGAAGATAAAACTTGTGGTCTGCTTCTTCCCCTTCCCTGAGCTCTTAAGATTCCTTGCTTCCTTCCGCCATGGGACTCTTCGCAGTGCAGATCCAGGGATTTATACAGAGTGATATCGGGACTGGCCAAATTTGACTTACAGGGCTGCACAAGATACAAATCTTGACTTTCCCCTCCAGGTAAATCAAAGGAGTAATAGGATCTTGTTGGCTCGGATTATATTTTTCACTGAAGACGAAAGAACCGTTTGGACTCACAGCTCACACTCGGGTGAATGTCTGGAGCCGATTTATGAACCAGAAGTATCGAGCGTAGATGGGCAACCATGTAGCCACTACTGCCTTCCTCTTTTATCTCTGGGCTGGGTCCGAAGGTCGACCAGACGTTCGTAGTTCACCTTCATCGTTGCTTGCTTCCTTCAATGCATACCCTAAGTAAGAAGCTAGGCCACACTAACCTAGCTGTCTTTCTTTTCTCTCATTCCTTCGTCTTCTTCTCTCTCATTCCTTTGTTTTTCTTTTCTCCCTCAAAGTGCTCATTACTGGTGGATCGATGCAACTTCAACCACGACACCGAGCACTATCATGGAATTGCTCTATCGAAACCGAAGTGCACGCTTGTGGGATCATCCCTATCTGAAATCTTGGGACCTGCGTAATCATCCAGTGTTTACTCTGCTGCCTTCCCTTCTTTCCTTTCCATTTGCTGATGTCTCTCAGCCATTTGCTTAACTGATTCATTGTTTCTAGAACAGCCTCCTACTACTTTTCTACCACCTACCATCAACACCTTGATTGCTGTTAGACTCGCATATATACGAGTCGAATAGCAGCTCTGCACTGCTGTTGGGTTGACAGGCTACGAACAACTCAGTGCAATTGACTAACGTGACTACGTTAGTCAATTACACCTTTGGACTAGACGACTGGATTCTTGAAGCCGGTGAAGGGTCGTATCGTCGACACTCGTCAACACTCTCAACACTCATCAACACTCTCAACACTCTCAACACTCATCAACACTCGTCAACCTGTCCCGAGAATAAAGTCTTCCGCCAATCAGCCATCGGTTTTGAATACCTCTCGGCGTTGCCCTCAGTCGCGCTTCACATGCCACTTGTTTATGCAGGCTTAGTAAGCACAAGCTCTTCTACTGCGCTATACTGGTTTGAGAGAGGCACGCACTGTTTGCATTGTTTGCACGGAAAATCTCTGCTTCGCTAAAAGTGGCCAGCCAGGTTAGACTAAGCACAGACCACTAAGTTTTACCTTCAAGAAGGCCTCGATTCTCTGATTTCCTTCTTCTTTTTTCTCCTTTCTCTTCATACTTACCTTCTTGAAGCTATTCCAGATCAAGCATTGGAAAGCTGCGATACGAGTCCTCCATTGCACATCGGGGCGACGAGAATCGTTCAGTTGCCTTCGGGCACCTGATCGGGGGAATTTTTGATGGCTATCCTTCGGGATTTACTTTTCATTGTGATGGCAGTCTTGACTGCACCATGAAGAAGAGATCAACTACTGTGAAGAGAAGAGGACCCAACCGAAGAAGAGGATACAATTGATCGAGAGGTTTTAGGCTGTTGATGTGGTCTGGCTGTTGATTATGGTCTGGCTTTCGACACAGCTCAACTTGTGATTGCCACGACACAGCTCCCATGGGCGCGTGCAGTAAGTGGGCGGGAGAGCCGAAGGATGTTGCAGAAGTAGGTAGAGATGATCAAGGCAGAGAGACTTGACGGTAGAGATGAAAGCTAAGGATAGAGGTGAAAGCACAGAGAAGCTCAAGCTTCTCTGTGCGAGCCTAGCTTGAAAGAAACCAATGCCCGATCTTCCATAGCTGAATACCAACCGCGTGCAGCTCCTTGACGTGTCCTAGAACCATTCGTGTGCCTGATATACCCCGTTACACCTGATATCATTTTCATGGATATTCCCCAGCTCACCTTGAGACAACTACCATCGCTGCAGGCACATGAATCAGACGTAGTCTTACTTGGTATCTTGGTACGGTTATCAGAATCAACGTCATATCTCGAATATCTGGAACAAGACGTTAAAAGTTACTGTGCTGAGTACAAAGAATCCGTTATTTGTTATTCAAACCCAATGCAAATCGTGTGTCGGAGCGTACACTTCATCATTTAACCAGTCCCCAATTTGAACCCCTAGCTGCTGATCTTCTAATTTAACTCCATCACCAACAAATTGACCGAGGTCCTTCGTCTTTGTGGTCCCCTAAACAATCATTCACATGTTGTGATATCCTGGACGTCTACAACCTCAAAGGTACCAGGCCCGTATTGTCAATAGATCAATCAATGCCACATTCATAGAGCTTGTCTATGCAATGGATTCAGCATCCAACGAACCGCCCAGAAGACCATCACCACCACCACGCGATCGCATCTCCGCAAAATCCACCGCGGACCCCATTCTACGCAACGCGCTTAGATACACCATCTCCGCAAAAGAATACGAAAGCCTCCATAAATATATTATCTCACGATCCAAAGTCTTGAAGAGAAATGCGCCGACCGTCACGAAGGTAGAGAAGCTGGTGGAGAAGTCTGGGCGCGATGATTACAACGCTGCGGCCGTGAGGGGTAGTCTGCGATTGTTTCTTGCGACAAGCGCTGGATTGAAGTTATGGGGCTTAATCAACGAGAAACTACTGGGCACAGAAAGGTACATTGCTTCATTATCAGGTCAATGGCGCGGTTAGGTGGAAGCTAACCATCAATACAGAGGAAAGAAAGTCTCATTATGGAAGTCTCCAAACTTCCGACTATCGTTATCGCTTTCTGGCATCCTTCTATTACATCGGATCCTGTTTCGATTCTTCACGCGCCTGCGAGCCCATCTTCTTACCCCCGAAGCACGGCCTTTCAGGCAGCGAAACAAGAAGACAACTAAAACACTGACGTCGACTTTTGCGCCTGCTGTAGGAGCAGGTCTAGCAGGATGCATGTTGGCCATTTACCCGAGCGACCAACTGAGAGTTACCATTGCTATATATGCTTTGAGTCGTGCAGCAGAAAGCGCATACAATCTAGCAGAGGAAGAGGGCTGGATATGGGGTAAAGAGGGAAGCCGATGGGAAAGACCTTGGTGGTGGGGAAGCTGGTTGATTTTCCCTCTGACTTGTGGTCAACTGTTTCATTCTTTTGTCTTTGATAGGGATTGTTTCCCAAAGGTAAAGGTTCTTTCCAGAAAATTAAAGAATCCTTCTAACATATACCTAGTCATACGGCGATTTCATTCTCAAAAACTCCCCTCATTATATCCACCATCGACCAGAGGATTACCCCGCGCACCTTCCATGGCCATCTACGTATGGTATTGTGGATAATCTTGCCGAAATGGCTCGTCTCAACTACCCGTATGTTGATCTACATTGTCTCAGGCATACAAAGAGCTAACAACAACATAGACCCTTCACCTCACCCATTCTCTTCCCTAATAATACCACACTCCCACCTACACTTTCAACAATATCCCCCATAACCGCCCCAGCTCACCCTCTCATCACATCTCTCACCTGCGCAACTCTCCACCCCTCAGACCCTTCTTGCCTCCGCACCTACATCACCTACTGGATCCGAGTCTTCCCCAAACTCGCCAAAGTCTTCACCGTCATACTAACCCTCTTCTCCATCCCCTCCTACCGCAAATTCTACAACTCCCCCATCACCTCCCTCAACAGCCTCGCCGGACGAATTCTCAAAAACACCGTCCACATCGCCGGCGCCATCGGCACCTCCTGGGCCAGCATCTGCGCCTTCCAAGCCCTTCTGCCCCGCCACGTCCTCCCCACCCAACGTTTCTTCCTCGGCGGCGCACTCGGTGGTCTATGGGGTTACATAGTGCGTAAAGAAGGAAGAGGGGAGTTCCTGTACATTGCGCGCACATCTCTGGACTCGCTGTGGAAAGTGGGGAAGAAGAGGGGTTGGTGGAAGGGGATTAAAGGTGGTGATGTGGGGTTGTTTGTGCTGAGCTTGATAGTGCTAGAATGTGTGTATGAGAGGGATGGAAGGCAGCTCAATAGTGGATTGTTGAGGAAAATGATTGCGGGGATGAGGGGGGAGGGGTGGAGGGATTTTGTCGCGGAGGAGGAGAAGAGATTGAAGGAGGAGGGGAGGGAAAAGCTCTTGTAGATGATGCGAGGGGCTGGAGGTGTGCTATGAAAATTGATTGAATGGATGCGCTGGATTGATGAGGTGTTTGGTGTACGTCTGTCTTGGAGCGTAAAATCATCACGTGTATATGTGGTTGCCATATGCTACTTTTATTAATGCATAATCTTTTTCGTGGGCCAGCAGTCATCAAGTGAAGTTCTGCTACTGGATTCTTATACCAAAAACCTATGCATCGGAGTTCTTGTATCAATACTATGCAACAAATTCTCTAGTGAGTTCTGCTCCGGTATTCTTGCCCCGCTTTCTTCCAAGCAGGTACGGGCGCGAGTACTGACTCTTGAGTTTTCTGAACTTCAGGATATCATGAGAGCTGAGAGATAAAAGTCGCGGAGATATTGAGCTTAATGGCGCTTCGACTTCATGTAGTTTGGGCGTGTGTCTCCATAAGTGATGAGAAAGACGAGGCCAGTTTCAATGGCTGACGGTTGAATACATGACACCATGGATGAGTTCAATGAATGTGTAGCCTGGGTTAGAAGAATGAAACGATGGGAAACCTGTTGTCCGCATGCAGTCTAACAGTCTGAAAACAATCGTCTCACGGTTGCGCGGGTGGGAGACGACAACCCCTCGTCTGTACTCGTTGCTCAGCGACATACAGCCAGTGTCATTAATGGAACTGCACCATCTACCTACTCTGCTCCAAGAGCAGTGAATGAGTTGACGGTCTCTGCTCAGAAGATATTTGCAAACAAAGGTGAGGTGGTTGGTCATTCGGATACCTTGATAGCGAGAAAGATCTCCGATGAGCGAGGTCCAAAACCGCAGGTAGCTAGCCAGGTTGCGGGTACGTTACCGAGAAGTCTTTCCTATTCTGTTATCGATTCCCTCGTTCCCCTCCTCACTATTTTCCCTTCATTCCCTTCTCCTCACCTTTTTCCCTCTCCACCTTCACAAGTTATTGAAAATCCAGAATCTCCAAACTCGAATTAATTACACATTTTCGAAGGAGCCCAAAGGTAGCATGTCGTTGTTAAACATGCCAATGGGTTCTCATCAAGGACAATCATTCGGACACCCTGACAAAGACGAACCTTTGCAGAAACGTAAACAATGCGACGATGATGATGATGGGAGTGGCCCGAACAAGAAGCGCAGAGATGGAGAAGGTGATGACGACGAAAATGATTCTTCAAAAAGAAGGCAGCGACTACGTGAGAGAGCAAGCTGGAGTACACCAAAGGAGCATATCGAAAATGGACAGATGCTTACAAAGGAGAGCACACGAGAGCTTTGGGGTCGGATTCTCCTTCAAAACATGGCAATAAACAGGCTGTTCAAGCTCTCCGCAAACCAAAGGCGTCAAAAACGACACGCAAATTAACTGCTGACTTCATCTCAATGTACAAGATGACTGATTGTCTTGTGTTATACTCATTCAACGACAGAACGGTTGTGCCCATGACCGAGAATGAGTCCAATCGCTGCGTATACCGCCTCGCCTCCCAAAATCCTCGCTTCGATATCTGTTGGGGGAAGAAAGTGCTCGACACGAGCTCGAAGCCTGTGTTTACCCATGTGGCAAGGTTGTGTATTAGCCCCGAGTGTATGGAGTCGCTCCCGTCGCGAAAGCACATTCCGTTCCCAGATATGGTTTCTCTAGCAGAAACTCTCGGGTCACTTCAACTTCCAGCTCTTGATGGCATGTCTGATAGCACTCTACTGGCAAATGTTCAAAGGGTCGGCAACACACGGGGCGTCGACGTTATTACTTTCAGAGTTAAGCCCGCAGATCATTATATCCACCAGGAGCTCTCCGAGCATAAGTCTTCGACTGCGGAATCAATTTGGAACTCATTGCAGCAATCCACCATCTGGTCTACAACCGTGATTCGACCGTCTGCTGTAGAAAGTGCTCGATTTTCGGAAGAATTTTGGGACGACCTGGCTGAGCGATGCTTAAAGAAGGGTATCTACTGGGGGTACAATTTCACTCGACAAGCACCTTCTCTCGAAGACTCTTAGGAATGTCCTACACAGAGCAGTTGTTGCGTGGTTTGCAACCAATGAATCACCTGCCATGGCTCAAAAGTAATAAGGATTCTGCGGAGAATAGACTCGGGACATTGAATGCTCTTGCACACTTTACTTCGATCAAAGAATGGGCTACCATTCACACCAACGGACTCATTCAAGATACTCACTGGCAGCGTGTGTCGGCCAAAGCTGTTTACAACTGGGAGCCCGAATCGACCTTGCATCAAGCCACGATCGGTGCAGATCCTGGTGATCCAAATCACTACCACATCTATCTGGATGTAGAGAAGAGTTTAGGGGTTGAATTACCACAATTACCACCTGGCACTGTATTCACGCTACAATGCTACACAGATGCTGGTGAATAAACGCATGAAGCTCATATCGATGTCACAGTGGTTAAAGCGGAAACACAAGCTGACCTCATGTTTGAATACTTCCTTGGCAATGAGCCGCCACCATGGGGTGAGGAGTGGTGTCAGGGCGGCAAGTTCAAGGTCAAGGCTGATCTTCATTTCAACTTATCGCCAGCTTTACGACAATTATATGCAATCGAATGGATTCGGGATGGTGACGACAAGCATCTCCAAGACTTCATCCTCTGTCGAAAGCCGAATGTAGATGGCTTCAACTCGATTAAAGCTGTCATAGACACATATTTCGAGAGCCGATCCGAAGCTCTTGTGATATTTGAGGAATGGCACAGTACCTGTCAGATTAATAAGCCTTCAGCAGGATGCTATCAACGCCGCTCTGTCCAATTACGTGTCTGTCGTATCCGGTGCTCCTGGGAGTGGAAAGTCAACCACCGCCACAATTACCGCTCTACACGCCGCCATGGCAAGACAGAATGTCCTCGTCGCAAGCTCATCCGACGCAGCGAGAAAGGCGAACGCTGCCAAGTTTGTTTCAGCCATGAAAGCAGTACCGAGTCACTTTAGGGACGACATCAGAGTAATTTACTTCTCCATCGTCTCTGAAGCGATCGGCCATATCATGGAATCTATCAACTACAAACCAAAGAGTATCGGGTCTACCAGCGATGACATCTTCGAAGAGTTCCAGTTGTGGCGCCACATCATATCGTATGCTCAACGTCACTTGCAGGACGACCACCGCGATGAAAAAACAAAAGGCTTCCTGTCTGTCTACAAGCAAATGCAGGATGCTGCGAAAGGAGACATCCATCTTCAGCCCAACGCATTGGACTTCTTCAAGAATAAGTTCAAACTTCTGATGGGTCTTCATTTGGACTTGGCGGCTTCATGAGTTTGACCGACAAGGCACATATTTTTATTAGTACTGTACATACAATAACAGCGCTTACTTCAAGGAAATGAAGATGAAGTTTCCGCTTGTTCTCATCGATGAAGCTGCTGCGGCCTTGGATGCGGATATTGCGGTTACTTTGCAGATCGAGCATAATAGCCTTGTGTTGCTGGGAGATCATACGCAAGGGAAACCGGTTGTCGGTCCAAAGCATCGAAATGAGTCGTATCAGTACATGTCTCAGTCACTTTTCGAGCGTAGCGTCAGGTCATCCGGTGTCGTGACTACGATGCTGTTGTGAACGAGTTTTGCTTTCAACAAAGAGATAGGTGATGGATGGGGAAGATCTGGTTGCAGGGACTGTAGGACTGTGGTAGATATGAAGTGGACTGGAGATTATCAAATGAGCATGCATGGATTGGGAGGAATGGGGAGTTTGAGATTGGATGTAACTGTGTAGTCACATACTGTAGATTATAATCTTGATACCGAGCTAGGAGCTAGAAAATACAGTCTGGCTGTTAACCACTTTTTATCTCCTGTCCTCTCTCATTGTATATCTTCAGGTGGGACATTCTCTCTTACATATGTGATATCCGTCTAGTCACTGATGTACATGTGTTTCATTCTACATACTCCTCTAGTTTTCATTGTCTGTCATAGATTCATACAATGACATGATGATATCTCTTCAAGGCTTTTCATGTAGAGCCTTTGCGATTTAATTGTGCATCTTAGATTCATACATTGACATCTCGCCGAAGGTTTATATAAAGCACGTTTGCAGATCCCTTATGCTCAAGTGATTGCTGTTGGCTCATTATCAGTTCTGTAGACTGTAGTTGCGTGTAGGTGCTGAGTAGTTTGAGATTGAAGTTAGTGATTGGTATCGAGGATTCATGGTGGAAAGACCTTCTCGTAGGCATATGCAGAGACTCTAATCTGTAAATGGTAGCTTTGTATTACAAGTGCTACTTAATAGTAAGAAATTAACTCTGATTATAACCCCCGAGCTTGTCACTGGAAATATTATCACATGCCGCAATAAAATCCCCGGTCCAGCCTCACTTTAAGACCAAGCTCACCCAAACACGATCAGACCTAGATCATTCTTCCTCATCCCGAGCTTCCCACCAAAACCTCCCCTGCATCCTCCCCGCCCACCTCCTCACCCCCTCCAACTCCCCATCCACCTCCTCCCCCTTCCCCACCCACTCACACACCCCTTCTCCTCCCTCACCTAAACCCCACAACCTAACTCTCTCCAACGCCCTATGCATCAGCCCTCCAATAGGCCCCTCCATCATACCTCTCACCCTCTCCATCTCCTCCCCCAACCCCCCCAAAACCCCCTCCAACCACTCCAAGCTCCTCTCCAACGCCTCAACCGATCTCCTCTCCTCCCCCCTAATCTGCGCCCCCGTCGGTCTATCCCCCGCCCAGCGTTCCTCTCTGCGCAGTCTCTTTTGCAGATTCGTCGCATACGTAAGCTGGATATCGAAACGGAAGCGGGCTAGAATTAGGGGTGTAGCTCTTTTTGCCGAGGTGTGCTTTGCGGGTTTGCTCGGATTCTGTGACTGCCAGGTGGTGGGATGCTAGATTTCTGTGTGATACTTTGATTTTATTCTTTTCTTCTTCTTCTTCTTTCCTGAAAAAAGAAAATATGTGTAATTATATTGACATGAATGTATGTTATGTTATGTATGGTATGTGCAATGAAATCAAACAGTCAGGAGAATATTTAAATAGGATTATTAACCATCTGCTCGTTCTGCATCCCATTGATATCCCTTCCTCCAGCACCACCTCCCCCAACATCAACCAATTTATCGCCCTCAACTACAACCTCCCTGTCCCTAAACTGCCTCATCAGTTGCAGAAACTGGCTATTCTGGAACTTGTCGCTCTGGTCATGCCGCACGCTATCCAGTAATTGACCAGCTGTCCGCGAGAGCGCATCAGGTGATTGTTTGGGATCGTCTTCGAGGATTGTGTCTGCGCCTAGGGGTGCTTGGTCGTGTACTCTCCAAGCTTCGCGGGGCTCTTCGTTCATGAATCTGGAAGCGGACTCGGAGAGGAGGATTTCTTCTTGTGGTTGTTGATGTAATTGCGTGGAGGTGGTTGATTCAGTTTGGTGTGTTTCTTGTTTGTGGTTTAGTTCTGCTTGCGCGGCTTCATCGAATGCGCGCGCGAATGCCTCATCGTCGAAGACTTCATTTTGTGATTGCGATTGACTGGTTCCGGTCTGCATTGGAGTGAATTGGTTCTGCTGCATCCCGACCCCTGGAATTGGATGACTCCATGAGTTATAAACAGAATTCATATTCGCAGGCGCGCCCATTTGCATAACTGGTTGTTTTCCCTGCGCGATAGATCCTTGACCTCCAAAACCTTGCGCCGCGAATTCTTGATGCCATCCTCCAAGCTGTGGTTGTGACTGATGCAGACCCTGTTGCTGAAATCGCGCTTGTTGTGGTCCGGATATGTTTAATTGTTGGAAATCATTTGCCCATGAGGGGGCAGCATGTTGTTGAAGCTGGGGTGGAGGCGCATGAAAGGGGAGATTGTGGAAGTTTTGCGCTGACTCGAGAGGTAAATGACCGGCTTGAAAGGCGTTGAATTCGCGATCTATAAGACCTCCATTTGGACCAGGCGCAGATCGGAACCCCTAACTCTTCAGTCAGTAAAAGCGAGAAGAAGTATCCTATGGCAACGAATCGCAGGATTAGCAGTGTAAACATACTTGGGACGGCGATGGTCTTCCTGTCAGACGATCTTGTTGTAAAGTCCGATCAACGCTCGAATGCTTTTGGAAGTTTTGTAAAGCATTCGAGGGACCACAGAGGCTATCTGCCATTGCAAATTGCTGCCGATATTTCTTTAAACAGTGAGGAGTATTGGAAAAGATGATAAAAGGCGTTGTTTTTAAAAATCCGTTGTCTTCGTTACCGTTGTCGTTGCTTCGTTGCCGTTGCCGTCGCAATCTTTGTCATAGAAGTACTGTACCGAGGTCCGTTCTTATCAGATGAGAGTTGAATAAGAGTTATGAATATGCCAAGAGTAAGCAAGTTATTTCCGAAAAGAGACCAAGATTTAAAAAGGGGATATCGACAATAATAGCAATCCTGTCTATGAAGCCCAAAAAGAAGAAGAAAGAATGAGAAAACGAGAAAACGAGAAAACGAGAAAAGGAAAATGCGTAATCTACAAGCTTCATATGATGTCTTTAACGCCCCTCGGCCTCAATTGCGAAAGCGGAAGCGGTGTCTGTCACAAGCTTGGGAATCCCAGCATGGTTCGGTGATATGTTTGTCCGTGCTCCGACTACAATCTGGCTGCATCAATTGACAAGGCAAGGCTAGAGCTCAGGACCAAAGCTGTTTACACTTCTCACAACAACCACAGCCATTGATTTTCTTATATAGTTTGTGTCAAGATGGCGCAAGTTATTTCGAACTCGGGACATGATGATATGATCGTAAGTGCGTTTCTATTTACTCTTCTGATCTACAGAGCCATGCGCCTCACGGCCAAGCACTCTGTCTTTTTGAATAAATAGTTTTGAAAATCAAGAACTAATTCATTTGTTTCTTCTTAGCATGATGCCGCTCTAGATTACTACGGACGCAGACTGGCGACATGTTCATCAGATAGAACTGTGAAAATTTTCGAGATTGAGGGAGAGACACATCGATTAACAGAGACTTTGAAAGGGTACGTTGTCCAAAGTAAACTCCCTATAGCTCGCGCACTTCCCCGTCGAAGCTGCATGTTTTCTACTCCAGATAAGGCCCTTCCTCTCGCCTCAATACTACGCCCCTCCCTCCCCAATTCCCCCCTCTCTCCCATTCCACCCATCCACTAACACCCGCTCTCCAGCCACGAAGGCGCCATCTGGTCCATATCCTGGGCGCACCCCAAATACGGCAACATCCTCGCCTCGGCCGGCTACGACGGCAAAGTGCTCATCTACCGCGAAACCAACTCAACCTGGACGCGCATATACGATTTCGCCCTGCACACCGCCTCTGTAAACTCCCTCTCCTGGTGTCCGCACGAATCCGGGTGTTTACTCGCCTGCGCATCATCCGACGGGAATGTCTCAGTTCTAGAATTCAAAGACAATGCCATGGACCACAAGATCTTCCACGCGCATGGCATTGGCGTCAACAGCGTATCCTGGGCGCCCAGCACGAGCGCGGGAAGTCTGGTCAGCGCGGCGGGAGGAGCGGGGGGTGTGAGACGATTCGTTACGGGCGGGAGTGATAATTTATTAAGGATTTGGGGCTGGGATGCGGCGAGTTTGAGTTATAAGGTTGAGGGTGCGCCGTTGACGGGGCATACGGATTGGGTTCGAGATGTGGCGTGGAGTCCTACAGTTTTACAAAAGAGTATATCCTCCCTCCCAGTACCCCCTCCTTGCAAAAGTACCCGCAAGCTAACAAACCCAAAACAGGCTATATAGCATCCGCGTCACAAGACAAAACAGTCCGCATCTGGACCTCTTCCGCGGCATCCAACCCCGGTCAGTGGGAATGCAAAGTTTTGCAGTTCGAACGAGAGGTATGGCGCGTATCGTGGAGTCTGAGCGGGAATGTCTTGGCGGTTAGCGGGGGTGACAATAAAGTATCCTTGTGGAAGGAGAATTTGAGGGGCCAGTGGGAGTGTGTGAAGAATATTGAGGAGTAGATGACGTGTATGAGGAAGATGCCCGGGGACTGAGAGAGTGGATAATATGCGTGCGTAGACGGTGGACAGAAGATGAAAAAGACAGAAAAGAAAAGAGAAACAAACGATAAAGAGCTAAAACGCCTAAGACCTCAAGAAGCGTTTCTTTTTGAGGATAGGATTGAATGAATAAAGATTTTCAAACGCAGTGAGTTTGTATATGAAACGGAAAAGAGCAGGTTTTTCCTTTACATGGTCATTTGATTTGATATGCTATTTCCTTCCTTGAACTCCCCTCATCCCCGTTCTGTCTGATCTGATCTGTCTCGCTGCGGTTTGCTTCTCTGACTGCTTTTCCTGCTGCGTTTCCTACTGTTTTTCCTGCTGCACTCAAGGTTACGCATACATATAGGCAAAGTTTCTACTAAATACAAGGTTACCGAGAGGGACTCAATACGCGGCGTATAGACGACGTGCATCTCTAGACATTCTACCCGACGATGACAACCAGCCGACCCAAAGTAATGTAAAGAAGCAAAGAAGCAAAGAAGCAAAGAAGCAAAGAAGCAAAGAAGCAAAGAAGCAAAAAACGCCGCGACTTCGAGCGGAGCGAGCGCAGCAACTGCACATGACGCCAGCGAGGGAGATAGGACAGCCAAACCATATTAAACAACCAAGGAGAGAACAATCAAATGATATGGAAAAACCAATCAAGGTTCGATCCCCTCATTCTACATCATCCATTTCGTCTATTTTACTTTTATTTTCTTTCCGTATGGTCGTTCTTCAATCATCTCACTCAATCGTCTTCTCATTCTATTCACAACTTTCTCACTTCAACTCTTTTGTATTTTCCGCTTGCATAGGTATCCATTTTATCTATCTAACTATCTATCTACCATCTACCTTTGAGAACTTTCATCCTGTCTCGTTCGAAGAAATCATCATCAACTAACGCGTTATCATCCACCATGGGTATCCATCCGTAATTCCATATATTCGTCGAAACCAATCCATCCATCACTCATATGCTCGTCGAAACCAATCCATCCATCAACCATATGCTCGTCAAAACCAATCCGTCGCCCCTTCTTCGACTCTCCCCTCCACCTTTAGCTTCGCTTGATATTCTGCCAGATCGAACCAAACCAAACCAAGTCAACCCAAATCAAAAAAAATCAAAAGAAAAGAAATCCAACCAATTCCACTTCCTCCACCACCTCAAATCCCCTTCCAACCAAGTCAAATCCGATGGCATATCCGCCCACAAAAATCCTATTCCGCCTCTCCCACGACTCAACTCAATCTTCCAAAACAATCGAACCCTCAAACGCCAAGCCCAGCTGTAAGAGGTGACACCCTACGAATGGCAAAGAAAAGCCAGACAAATAACGCAAGTAATGCCGGGTATATCCATTCCAATCCAATCCAATCCATCCCATTCCATAACCACGAAAGTAAAAACCCAATGTACCATCCATTCCCCCAATCCGTCTTTCCCACAACTCAATTCACTCTTCCAGAGCGCCCGAACCCTCAAACGCCAAGCTCAGTCGCTAGAGGTGCGCCCTACGAATGCCAGAGAAAACCCATATAGATTACGCAAGCGATGCAGGGTATGTCCATTCCATTCCATGACCACGAAAGTAAAAAACCAGTGCCCCATCCACTAATGCCTCGCTTCTCCTTTTTAACCATTTTGAAAGGAAACGAACGCCAGAAAGACAGACATCAAATAAAGAAAAGTGCGGAACATGGAGATTCAGAACTAAGCATTTCCGGAAAAGTTGAATGAAGTAATGAAACCAACAAACGAAAATATCTTTAGGTATTGAATGCTGAATACCTGGGAACAGATCAATGCTATTTTTGCTTAAAGAGGAAAGAAATACTGCAAGAAAAGGAGAGAGACAAAGGAAATCAAAAGAAGAATTGATGTGATTGGTGATGACTTTGGTGCCAAGTCGGAAAGGATCTATGATGCTGTTTGAATGTTGGAAACATGGCACCAAGACTTGCGTATTTGAGAAGAAGAGTATTGCGCACTTAAGAAGAAGGCTATGGCGTAGGATGCCGTCTTGGATGGTGTAGGACAGCCCTCGTGAAGTTGCGGGTACGTCAAAACCCTCCGTAACGCATCGAGTTGAAGAACTCGAGAGCGGCCTGACCGTCCATTGACACCTCGGCTTCGCTGCTCCCAACGTTCCAGAATATGAACGGGCCTGAGAAGACATCACTTGTGGCCTCGGCGGTGGCATCCCACCACCGACCGACGATGATACTTCCACCAGGAAGAACGCAACCTTCATATGCCCACATTTGTGTCGGGTCATCGGGGAAATACTTTACCATGGTCATCCGTTGGAACCCGGGAATGCCGTGTTGCGTTGGGATAGCATGAATGATTCCATAGAAATGCGCCACACGGTCATCCTGCAACGAGCCGTAGAAATATTTTCTCCCCGGGGATTCGACTTCCTTGTGCTCTTTTGATTGCTTCGATCGAGTGCTTCGTCCGGAGGCGTGGGCCGCGTGGCGGTGTTCGGCAGAGAAAGGATTACTCTTTAATACATTTTCCCAAACGGCCTGCCACTGCGCTTCTCCGATCTTTTCCTCATCAAAAATGAAGGTGGCATCCTACCAAAGTCAGTAAATAGTTCCTATACCAAGAATCTACTAAACACCGGCTTACTTGGAATTCAGGTCCACAGATTTCATCCGAGTAAATGCGGTCTCCTCTGCCTCCAGCCATCCTCAAGCTAGTCAAGGAATCTGGGCGAAGAAAACCTAATTCACATTAGCTTGCCAAGCCCCGACAACGAGACACAGTAATCCACACTTACAGAATGATCCTTTCCAATTCCTCCCAAGTTCCTGTGTGCCTTGCTTCAGACGACCAAGCCATGGCCGTGGCAGCTGGTTGCGGGGCAAAACACCGAATGCGTGCGACAAGAGTCCTTCCCCGTTTGGGGCTTTCAAGTGAAACTTGAAGAAGTTGACAACATGAACACACCACAAGATGTTCAGATCGTGCTTATATCGACCCAAAAATACAGGCTGTTTCACCGGGCTTGCATAGACCTCGTACTGGCTCCAGTCGAAGCGCGCTACGGCGCTGTTGCAATAATCAGGATGCAAAGAAATTGGCGAGAGACAGAATTGAATAACCAGGACAAGTGTATCAGGCGAGCTATTAACGGAGCACACCGTCCCTATCTGCCAGGATTCGTCTGTCTTGAGAATCGTATCTACAATATCGACGAAGTGTCCGTTCGTGCCAGGCAGGACGTGTGAAACAAGCTGCAGAATACGATTCAAGTTCTTCCCTTCAATGAATTCCTTTCCGTCTTTGTCTTTGATCAATCTAGCATTAGATTCTATGTCCTAGTGTTAGAGTATGTTCAGTAGTACTGGACTTTATGGACGAACCGATGATAAGGTTCTTTAGTAGGTGAAGAATCGACTGCTGATCGCTCTTGATTCGTTTCACATTGGGTTCTTCCATCTTCCGAACGACGGACGAATCGAAAGTTGTAAATAGCTTGGCGGCTCCCCGTCTGGAAGCATAGGTATCTGATAGTTGTTGTGGTGAGGCTTCTGGAAGATTGTCAAATGCTTGGATAAATCGCCGCCGCCAGACACTGGGGGTAATTAAATCATGGCATTTTCTTGATGTCTTAGAGAAATTCGTGAGGTCCGAATCTGAGGGAAGGAAGCCGACGATCATTTGATGGAGCTATTTTAAACGGTCAGCACGGTGGTGTCAATTAAGCGGAAGGTCTCTGAGTGGGATACAATATCCCTCGATCGAATGCAAACAATGGCAAGCAGGAACATTGAGAGGGTTGATCATACAATAGATCGGTGGGAATGCTCCAAGAAATGGATATAAAAGATACTTTACCTCGGTAGGCATATCAAGGAACCGCAAAGGATTTCCTCCCATTACAGCAGGAGTTCCTCCCGTCACAGCAGGATTTACTCCCGTCACAGCAGGATTTCCCCCTATTACAGCAGGAGTCCCTGCCATCACAGCTGGAGGTCCTCCCATTGCAGTATCGGCAGCCTCTCTATCACCCGAATCTGCTTCAGGCTGGGTGAGAACAGCGACTGCGTGAGAAGTGGACGTCTCATCTTCTGTTTTCTCTGTGTTAGAAGACCCGTTACTTTCGGACCTATTCCTTTTGCTCCTCGACGGCGATGGCCTGCACTCAGGATCTGCAGATCTCTTAGAGCCGCCACGCATGTTACCCTTCCTGGATGGCATGTTGAAGGGAAGTGATCGGTGTGAGTGGAGAAAGGTATTAGGCAGAGTGGGAAGGTATTTGGCGGAGGAGTGAGAAAGTATGAGGGAAAAGAGTGCAAAACTATGTGGCAGAGGAGGAGAAAATTATCAGGTAAAGAGGGTATAAGGTGCACGGAAATGCGATTTGAAGAGCTGGTTCGATGTTAATGTACCTAGCAGTGTCAACAATGAACGAACATCCAAGGCGCTGAAGACTTACTTTCTTGGTACCGGATGTTTGTAATAGATCGTTATGATTTTGCGTCGTGGAAGATGAAGGAGAAGCTGAGTGAAATAGTCACTTCGCAGTCATTCAACAGTGAATTCGAGGCAATATAGCTAGGGGACGTGCAAGAATGTTGAGAAGGTTGGGAACCAATGATTGGTGATTTGGGAATGAATGAATGAATGAATGAGATAACATGGACAGATGCAGAGATTTCTCAAGGACCTTTATGGTTATTCATGGGTAGATTATGGTTCTTCATGAGGTTGTTATGATTCTTCATGAGGTTTGTTATGATTCTTCATGAGGCAGAGAGAAATATATCTCCCCTCGTCCAAAAAGGGAAGGGACCATATCAGCCTTACACTAAAGTGGGACAGGCGCTCACCCTGCAGCAACGAGAGCTTGACTGTGTCTTTCGATTGGTCAATGATACCCTGGGAAGCCAGTAAAGTTGATGAGGCTCACAAGAGGAAGTTACTTCGGTGAGGAGATCATGTCGTCGTAGAAGTAAAACAGCAGGAATCTAGGAAGAGTGAAAGCCGCGATGAGAGAACTGTGAAGTTTGAACCTTTTAAGCTACTTGTTGGTGACATGAAGTCTACAACTGTTGTCACCTACTCCAACTTATTCCAGATAGATAGAAATGCATCCGATGTGTGTACGAATACGAGAAGAGAGTTCCTGTTCTGGCACTCAGGAGACCAACTTTTGATACTATTCTCAACAACAACTTTTACAAATATTGTAGCTACAGCTGGATATTGCAGGCCAAATCACTGCAGCTTTTGATGGGGGCCTTGTGAACAGTGAAGCAATAAGTGAGCGTAAAGAGTTGATTTTGCCTACCTAGCTGACTGCGTGTGAATCGCTTCTTTGTGGTGGGAAGAAGGACCGATTGATCGTGCCATTTAGTGAAAACTCTGCACCCTAAACGATTCCATCGTTGTCGTCTCATCTTCTTTCTCACAGTTCTAGTGACATCGGAATTTCTACAGTCAGTTTAGAACGGTGAGGTCGGAGGAGGCGAGACAAACACGGTGAAGGGCGGCAGGTTCTCAGTTCAGTTTGGTTCTGTTGATGATAATCACTCCTCAATCGCGCCAACAGTGGTTCATTTCCATGCTGAAGACCCAGCTCGGTTGTACTTCAAGATGTAGATAAGTGTGAGGACGGAAAGAGGTTAAGGAATGCAAACTTTTAGCTTTCGTCTTAATAGACGAAAGGTCGACTCTACTGGCTAGAGCATGAAGCTTCATATATCTTCAAGTTCATAACAGAAGTTGAAGGTGGGGATGGGGTAGCTACGAAGTAATAATATTTCTTCTCCTTCGTGGGATGTCCTATCGAGGCTCTTAATGCCGAGGTTAATGCCGCGATTGGTGTCAACAGCGGGAATCCACATCAAGGGAAGGGAATAGAATGGATGCTGGAGAATGGCTAAGGTCCGTTTGCACGGTCCGTACCATCCGTTCCATACATACTTCGTAGAGTTACTTATCTTTTGTACTTATCTAAGTTTCAGTTTCGTATCTATCCACCTTGTTCCCTCGGACGTCGCCGTCAGCTCAACCTCCACCGACATACTTCTCCCACCACACTACCCCATTCCTCGTCTCTGACCCGGACGATCCCCCAAAGCTTGCCGTTGGACAATTCATTATATACCCTGCATGCATACATGCATATGGTGCCAGAGAGATGGGATGCCAATGTGAATTTACATGCAGGTGCGGATAGCACCCGGCTCCGGCTTCGATCGTCTCTTGGAAATCTCTTGGGACTTCAACATGACTATCACAGGAGAGTAAAGGCTCGCCATCGAGTCTACGGGATTTCTTTCTTAGGAATAGAGCACGAGACATTCCTCGATGTTTCAAACGACAACTTCTAAATTCGGCATAAACAGTTCTCCACTTCTCACGTTGCTTATCTTTGAACCCTTCCACCGAGCGGTTTTTAAAAAAACTCGCTTGACAAACGTCCATGAAGTAACAGCTGCAAGGGTCTCGACGCGTTTTGGGCCACAATCATCATGGCTGCATGGCTGCATGGCTTCGATGCAAACCGGGATCATCATGAAAGGTTGAACGGAAGAACATCAAATCGCTTGTCCTCCGGATCTAGTCGATAAGCCCAAATGCCATCGAACCATCTACCAATAAGCTGCCGAGATAGCATCGCTCTTTTCTCAATCTAGTAGTCTGCTCCGATGAAGTCGTCCCCATCGCATGCCACAACTTGCACAACTTCCACAACTTCCGTGAACTTCCCAGCTTCAACATGGAAGAGGGTTTGTAAAGTGAAATCATAGGTCCACCACAACGAAATAGGCTGCCTTTTGTCCCGGTTTGATCCTTTCCCAGGCACAAGTAGGTTCCATCAAACATACTGATATCAATGCTTTCATTGGTAGTAGGGCTACGCGGCCGGCTGTACTTTGCTTGATACACCACACGCGCGCACACACGCACCATACAAATGTCTACGTCGGAAGGAGGGCTTATCGAGACGAGAATGCTTGTAAATAGCTTGGCGTAGTCATTCAGTGCACGATAATTACATTAGTACCAAGTCCTCTCGGACCAGGAATCTATATACATTACATACCCTACCTGCACGCACACATTCTAGTCATGTCCGGAATCAATCCGTCTCTTCACCTCTGAACTCTTTCTTCTCTCTCTCCATGATATCCGTCAGCCAAAGACGTTAAACTAGTTGCAGCTTTTCTTTTCCATATTCCTCACTTTCCATTGCTGCCGTTGCTGTTGAGAAAAGTTCTTGTCAAAATTTTACTAGATTCCACTTTTCGGCACTTGAGCAGCCAAGCAAAAGAAGCAATTCCGCTTGCCTAGCATGGCTTCTGCCACGGACACTACCGAGAAGAAATTCTACAACGACAATGGAGATCCATCGAATATCGAAAAAGGCGACGTCGTTCCCAGACACGAAAATGCGCAAACCAGACATGAAGACCACACAATTGCCATTCTCGAGCTCGTCAAAGCCAATGATACTCACCATCCTATGCATTGGGGTGCCCTCAAACGATGGAGTATCGTAGTTATCTACTGTTTACTGCAGACTTTCGTCACTCTCACCAGCACCACTTATGTCTCTGCCGAATTCTTGATCCAGGAAAAGTTTGGAGGAACGACTCAGGTTGTGACTCTGGGACAGAGCATGTTCATCGTAGGAACTGCAGTTGGTCCCGCATTTTTGGGTCCTTTATCGTAAGTCTTGATGGTGAATGCATGAAATGCGAACGCGCGGGGTACTTCGTGCGACTGCACATTGTACAAAACAGTAACTGACAGCGGGATTTTCAAAGTGATATCAATGGACGGAAATGGATTTACGTTGTCAGCATTGCTTGCTATGCGATTCTAAATTTCGTAAGTTGAACCTTCCTCTGCTGAATTTCACGTCAGTTGAGTTTTGCTAATGAAGACTTAGGGAACTGCATATGCGCGAAACCTTCCTATGCTCATCATCTTCATGTTCCTCGCGGGTACAGCTGGTTCCACAGCCCTTTCGAATGTCGCCGGTACAATTGCAGATCTGTTTGGAGATATCGATGGAGCTGGACAGGCAATGGCACTTTTCGTCATGTGTAAGAGCACATCTACCATTTTGCGGTATTTTGGGATACTAACTTGTCTGTCATACAGCCGCCAACATCGGTCCATCCCTTGGATCGCCCGTCGGAGAATGGATCGCAGATAACTCCAGCATGGGTCTTAAGTGGATATTCCTGATCAACGTAATCATCGGATTCGCATTCGCCATCATTATGTGCTTCATCCCCGAAACCCTCCCCAGATTGGTGATCGCACGAGAAGCAGCCAAGAGCCAAACAGTCGATGATCAAGAAGCTGCTCTCCTATCCAGCAAACTCAATGTTTTGGAAGAAATGCGATTCGTCACCTCAATGACTTTCAAGATCATGTTTACCGAGCCCATCGTCCTTTTCCTCGGTATCTACAACGGTTTCGCATATGGTATTCTGTTCTTGTATCTGGATGGTGTATTTGACGTTTTCGTTGTCAATAACGGTCTCTCGTATGCTTCCCTCTCCCCGCCACCCCTTCTTCCCCTCCCCCTCTTCTCGCCTTCCACGTCCGCAGACCCAGGGCCAAAACTAACGCACCCCACAGCTACATCGGCGCCGACCTAACCTACCTCAACTTCGTCGTCGGAGTCGTAGCAATGTTCTGCTTCGTCCCCGTGCAAACCTGGTTCTACGCCCGCGACCGCAAGAAGCACGGCACCAACCGTCCCGAAGCCCGTTTCATGACCTCTCTCGTCACCGTCTGGCTGTTCCCCATTACACTTCTCTGGTTCGCCTTCACTTCTGACGGAAGCGTTTCGTTCTGGTCGCCGGTTGTGGCCGGTGGTGTGCTTGGTTTTGCAGATCCATTACTGTGGTTGAGCATGCTGAATTATATTACTGGTATGTTTTCCTCTCTTCTCCAAATTCGTCTTCCCCCAATTTCCACTTCTCCCCATTTCCACTTTAACCCCCCACCCCTATCTTCTCCAAGCATCCCTCTAACATAACTTTCCAGACTCCTACCCCAACGTAGCCGGCTCCGCCATCGCCGCCTTCCTCATCCCCTCGTTCGCGCTAGCAGCAGGTCTTGCCCATCTCGGTGTTCTGATGTTCGAAAACATGTCGACGAAATGGGCCATGGCTACTATTGGATTCATCAGTATTGGGCTGTGTGCGCTGATTTACTTCATCTACTTCTTTGGTGCGAAGGTCAGGAGTCGATCGACGTTGGCTAGGAGGTTTTAGATGGGAAATGGGAAGATGATGAAGATTGAAGGGGTGGATGAGGAACGAAAGCTGGCGGAATACATGGCGGGGTTGTTGAGAAAGGGGATTGTGGGTTGTGAGCGGCATGATTGAAGAATTGGTTGGGATAGGATGGGCCTGGGCGTTCTGGATCTGGACAACTTTGATTTGGGGGAATTTTTTTCGAAAAGTTTAGAATGAGGGATGTACGATTTGACGCGGATACGGCTGTGAATATAACTATGGATGGACAAGGGAAGGGAATCGGCAAAGGGGAAAAGGGGACAGGAAGGGATGCGGTTTTATTGGCCTGATTTCCTTGCTTGCTAGAGCATGGAACTTGGCTGGATATATGAGAAGATGAGATATGGTGAAGATGAGATGAGATGAGATGTGATGAAGTTAATACCCCCCTTGCTGAATAGGCAGCTATAAATACAAATGCAGATACAGATACAGATACAGATACGGATACGGATACGGATATGGTTCCACTGCTGTGCTATTGAGTGAGATAAAGGAGATCCAAATCTATATCCTAGTCCAGCGCGCACCTGGTTGAAGACAATCATCACCCCCACACCCAGGCGGACAAGAACACTTCCCGTTGAATTGGGGGCATGTGAGAGTTTGGGCTTGAATGTGTTGTATGTATGTATGTAAGGTTAAGTTGATGTAGATAGATGTAAAAGTTAAGAGGTGTTTGCTTACTTGGTGGGGAGAGGTTGGAGTTTTACTTCGTGAGCTGAGCTGAGCTTCGGAAGGGGGGGTGAGATGGGGTGTGGGGGGAGGGGGAGGAAAAGGGGGAGGAGGAGAAGGAGGGGAGGGGGTTGAATGTGAGTGAGTGGATGTGAGGTTGGATGTAAGGTGAGATATGAGGTTGGTGTAAGTTGGTGGGATGTGAGTTAGTGGATTTGGTGCTTCGGGATGGGGCGGTAATTGTGATAGGTTTATAATGATAGGACTGAATACCTTATGATAGGCTATTGAGTGTCTTGCTGGCGGCAGCTAAGCTCGTCTTCTATTGGACTAGTAATACTAGTATTTCTATCTGTTCCGACAGGGGACTGATCCCCCGAAAGGTATATCGGAATCTAGATAATCTCTACGAATGAGGATGGGTTGTAGTTCCCTTGTATCCTACGAGGACCTCCGATATATATAGGAGACTCTGATATCTATAAGACTCCGAGTCTAATACAGTTAAAAGGAGGGGTGGGTTGGGTTGGCCTCTCAACGGTGGCAGCAATCGTTTTACTTGTTAGTACGAAGTGTGTTTGCTTGGTTAGGTAAATTTAATTCTTCTGAAGTAATAGGTTGGAATGGTTGGAATGGTTGCAATATAGGCAGGTTATTCTGCTTAGATCTGGAACCGACGATGGCTATGCCCCTGTACTGTTTAGATATGGAACCTCCGAGCGAGCTTAAGTAGTATAAACACGGATGTGGATGTATTGGAGACTGGCATATTGGTATTGGGAGTAGAAACAATATAATGAGAGAAGGATAAAGTGAAAGTAAAGTGATTACAGAGTATAGAAAAGCGAGCGTATTTGTAGTTAGAAGTTACGAAGTAAGGGGTAAATGGTAGTGCTTGGCGAGGTTGGGTGGGGCGGGTGTATTGGTTGTAGAAAGACATAATAAGAGTAGGTCATTGGAAGAAGGATAAAGTGACAATGAAGTGTAGAAGTAAGGTGTAAATGGTGGCGTTGGCGAAGTTTGTCTGGAATGTAATCTATAAAGTAAGGTGTAAACAATAGCATTGGCGAGGTTAGATGGCATATAATATAAGGGGTAAATAGTAGCGCCGACGAGATTAGGTGACGCCGGTATAGCTTATAAAGATAAAAACAAAGAGTGTTACGATAGGATCCGATACGAATATATTCCTCCCAGTAAATAGGTCATTCGGAGGTTCCAGATCTAACTAATCGTATGGAATACTGTGACGAGCGTGCAGGTGGAAATTTCGAGAGGTGGGGTGAAATGAGTAGTATACAGTACAAATCTATGAAGAGGAGAAGTACAACTGAGGGAAGTAGAAGAGCTTAAGTACTCTGTACTTAGTGCATGCCTGGTTCCTTCCTAGATTTCATATAGCTAATACCTTAGCTGCTAGTAACTGCCCTAAACCCCTCCTCCTGCCTAGTCGTGCGTCCTTACACATGCCTACGAGAGCTCTCGTCGGTCCAGGTCGTACAAGTGGCTCCCTCCTGTGGTCAAAGTGGATCTTGTTCCGACAGAATAGGTCTCTCGACTCGGGGGTACCAGATCGTGGCGGTTGGACTTTCGTCCGTCATCTGCGAGGGAATTCGCTGGCTATATCAGGTTTAGTAGCATGTCTCTTCGGAGTAGAAAAAACAGGCTGATTTGGGATAATATATCGAAGCTGTTTACTATTATCGAGCAAATATCCCAAAAGCCCTAACGTGTTACATATATCTAGGGTATTATTGTTGAATAAATATCCTAAAGACTCTAAGAGATTACAATACTTTTATTGTGATTGTTGTACCAAGAGCCTATATCTCACTCAGATCAGCCTGGTTTTTCTACTCCGAAGAGCATGTATTCCGTTCTTGAGGATATACTCCAGTGAGAATTAATACATTTTATATCACTAGCAATATGGAATTCTTGTTGAAAATATCACTAATATTGGCAGATAAACCCAAATATTATTCTCTCTCGTAGTGTAATTACATGAGTATATCCGACAGTCCCAGAAGTTGAACACCCTTCCTCATAAGGTACATTCCATCACGAAGCCAGTCAGTATATCATCCATATTACTCAGTAAGGATAGTATGGGCGCATGTAAGCGATGTCGTCGTGTACATGGGTAGGTAGTATACCCTCGATACCAGCTACCGTGCCGCTGGTCATGTGTTGTGCTGATGGTGGAGATGGAGGAGGGATACTCGTATTGAGGGATGAAGGACGGAGGAATGCAGTTCATATCTGTGGGAGTAGCCTGGCGTCTTGGTCAAATTGAGTGAGTTGATCTAGGCCAGATGTTGTTTTGCGTAAATAATAGGGAAATGGCGATTGAGGTTGTGAATCGCCAGGCTGTTGGTGATGAAATCATGTAGTTTCTGGATTGTGACGGGTAGAGTCAGATATGGGGGATTGTAGAGGCGTTCTGGTCTATTGAAGGACATCATCGACGGATAACCCATGCTGACGCAGAATGGCTTGTACGCAAGGCCACTCTACCATTCTTGTGCGTTTGTGGGGATAATCTTCGGCATATGCATAATATTTGAGCAAGGGAAATTCAATCCCAGGGATAAGTTGTTGATCAATCTCCACAGGCCATGAGCCCGGTATGAATCGCTGAGAGTATGAAGCGTTTGCCGCTTGTATCATATCTTGAACTTCATGCAGATAGTTCATTCCCAATGAAAGCGCTAATTTATACCCCTTTATGCGCCACTTGGGACCCTTCATAAAATGCAGATAGTCTCCTCTACAAAGTCCTTGAATGAACTCTTCTCGACATTCGTCCCGCGACATATATTGTAAGCCTTCAAAAAGCTCTAGGATGCCGGCATACACCACATCATCGAGTGAAGCTTGAATCATGTTTTCTGTCCAACCTGCATTTAAAAGGGCATCATGAAGGATCTGAAAAGTGTTGGAATGAATAGCAAATTCCATGGGCTGCAAAGTTAAAGGTAACTCTGGAACCTCTACATTCCAAACAGTCTTGGGCAAATACTTTGTATAATAGCCATGGTTGATAAGGATAGTAATTCTTGTCTGACAGCACTGAATCAGATCACCTCGGGAAGATTCTGCACATTCACTCAGAAGTCGGACAATTTCATAGCCATCGTGCACCCAGTGCGAATAACTGCCGGCAAGAGGACAATATGGGTAATTATGTGCCAACGCAAGAAGCAAGCCTGAACCACTAGCATCCTCACACATGTGGCGAGTATTCTCGACAAAGTAAGTGGAAATGCCCTGAGTGGTCGAATCATAACCCCCCAGGAACCGGTTATTGAGGTCAAAAATATATCCATCTCGGGCTTTGATAAACGAATATAGGGGACCATCATCAAACTTCTCATCGAAGCAGAAGTGTGGTTCAATATCTTCCCAAAATTCTGCCGGACAATACTGGTCAAGAAGTCGGAGCTGAGCGAGTAGCTGATTCTCCGCGCTCCTGCTGAGGCGCATTGGATGCCGTGGGGAAAATGTAATTCCAACTCTTTCTGATCTTTCCGACCTCGGAGGTGCCACCTGTAGCAGATACTCAAGTATATCTAGTAATTTTTGAGAATTTCTTACATCCTCCGGTCTAACAGTATCTGTAAAGGTGGACAATATTAGGTCCAATAATGTGATATCATACCCCCAACCAGAGTAATTCAATCGGATTCGATCTCGCGGAGATGCTAGGCCGTTCACGAAAAGTCGTCTCATCTCGCAGAGATCCAACCTCTCCACAGCTTGAAATAGCGGCGAGGACTCTGACACAGTATTGTAACTAGTCAAAGTCCTCGTCACATAAGGATTAAGTGCTTCTCGCAGTATGAGAAGAGATGTGGTCCGTTTGCTCGATGGAAATTTGAGCCGGATATGTGTTTCAGTTGTGATACCTGGAGTGATGCAATGCCCGCCCTGAATATCATTCGTCATATTCAAAGGTTCGAAAGTTATAACTTCGACATCAAGAAAAAGCAATTTATGAACAGTCCGAGAGATTCGTCGCCTACGGGTTCTTTTCCTGCCACAAAATGAGGCGTTGGAACCAAATGGAACATTCGTAAATGTAGCACTTTGATTAAATGACTGTAATAGTGTTGTGCAATCACGATCCCCCCCCTGAGACCGAAAACCTTCACGTTGCATCAAGCTCGCAAGTTCAGGAATGAGTTTTTGAGGGTCAAAGGCTTCCTTAAGGCTTTGCATGTCTTGAAGCAGTTGGTGTATATTAGATGACATGACCATAGTTTCCGAGTTGGATTGATTCATCGTACGAGACATGTCTCGCAGCTCCATATAAGTCTGATTGATAACAGGCTCTGTATGTGTGGATGAACTAGAAACCAGAGCTTGCTTGAGGCTGTGGATGTCTTGAAGCGTTTGCTTTACATTGGATGATATGACCATCGTTTCCGAAGTGGACTGATCCATCGTACGAGACATGTCTCGCAGGTCTATGTGAGTCTGGTCGACGACAAGCTCTATACGGGCGGACGAGTTAGACACAGTTTGAAGCATGTGGTTTGCAGTGGTGAGCGACTCGTTGGCTTTGTTTTGTTTCTTACTTAAACGACGTCAGCGTCAGAAGCAGGGCTAGGACACTATATACTTACTCAAAGATATTATTGGACACCATAATGACTTGCGTTTTCACGCGTTGCAGACGCGAGAGTTGAGAACTGAAAGCCTTCTTCTTGGATGCGTATTCCACCTTGGTCCACCATCGGGATCTCTTCGCACCACCTAACTTTGTCGAGTATACATTGAGTTCTGCTTTCATGTCGTGAATGACTTCAAGGCATTGTTTGATTGTTGGCTCATAATTTGCAATGATTGAACCTTGCGGAAGTCCGTTGAGGCAGTTTGAGGTGTCCTGTACGACATCTGATAAGGCGTTGAGCTCCGTGGCAAGGGACAGAATTTCCTTCGGTGCATTTTTGACATCGTTATAGAAACCTTTCAGATATAAACAGCTAGAAAGAAGTTGACCGGTGAGACCAATTAAACCTGCTACGCTAGCAGAAACACTCAGAGGATCTGCCATATTGAGAACGCGATCGAGTCGTGATATGGAACTGACTTTGTAAATGATGACAGGACCTCTTGTTCTGAATATGTGCCCAATCACTGAAACATTGCTGCAGTCACTTCGCCATGGTGGTTGGGGGCCGACCACTCACATTCGTCTATTCGATCATTCAAGCACACCATCCTAAAAGTCATGGGTTGCACTGCAAATAGGCTCATGAAGACCCCCCAATTGTACGCCTCTACCCCGACAATATACAAGAAGCTTACGCACCTCCAAAGGTGAAGATCTTGCGACCATTTAGCCTAGCAGTCTGGCAGAGGCTGTGCACAGTCTTAGATATCGACAAGCAGCCAACCAGTTATCAGGCAATCCTATATCGAGTCAAACTTCCCTATCGTGCGACAAGATGGTCCCGTCGAAATCGAAGCTCTAGAGCGTGAAGTAGATAGCCGATTTTATATCACAATATCTCCGAACTGAGAAAACTATTAGATGAAATAAGATTGTGCCAGATGCGTCAAGACAGATAATTGCGGGGTCGCATTATTGTTCCTAACCCGAGAAATGATGGCTGTGATATTTTGGTGCAACCCCATGCCGTCTGCACGTCAGATACAGTACTGTACATGTACAGTAGAATTGACCACCAGTTCAAAGCTTCTCCGATCCGGTACTGTACAATGGGTGTACGACCTTGAAGCCTCTCTAGCACAGCATGAAATGATATGAACAACGTCTTCCTGCGCATCCGTAGTAAATCGCAGATGATCTTCGGCACGGCCAGGGTACTAGGGAAATATCGTTACTAGAAGCTTAACGTCCTAGGCACGGTTTATGTTTGATGACATGGCTAGGGTAGCTTCTTGGATGATTGCAGCAAAACCAAAGAACGACTCGCACGCAAAGACAACCAGCTTTTCAAGTATGTTACGGTACAGGAATGGGACCGGTGACTATTTGAAGAATCTCGATCAGGGGGTTGTAATGCTGATAAGTTCATCACAAAGCATCTCCTTCCCTCTTTACCCACCAAATGTAAACAAATCGAACTGATTCGGACCCCCGCATATCTCCGGCCCAATTCCCAAACGAGCCATATTGCAAAGGATATTTCCACCCGGAACCGCAGAGCCGCTGTTGCAGAGAACACTGCCGCAGTAGCACTCCTGTGCATATTCGACGTCTGCTAATATATAACCTGCCTGCTAGCATGCTGCAACGCACAACTCGATTATCATAGCCTGTGCCCCGCCTAGCACTGCCATCCCTATAGACAGTTTTCGTCACTCGTACTATCCGTATAGCAGCCGAGAGGAGTTCAGCCGGACAGTGTAGCGGTTGTTTTTACTGTTACGCTGTTGCTAGTGGCTGTGACACTCGATGCAGATGTGAATGAAGGCGCACCAAAAACAAACATGCTCAATCTATTTGGCCCACCGCAAATCTCAGTCGAATTCCCGTAGCAAGTCATATTGCACAGCGCATTCCCATCAGGTGCAGGTGCACCCCCGTTCAGGATCCCGTTTGCGCAGTAGCACTCCCCAGAATATTCAGTTCCGGCATATGTGTACCCAGCAGCTTGGCAAGCACTTTGGCAGAGTTCGTTCGTCATAGCTTGCCATCCCCCTGGCACATCAGTGTGAACTGGCAGAGACCGTGCAGCCACATTGTCAGTATAACAGCCGAGAGGATACCATTTCGCTTCAAAAAGACTGAACCTCAGTGTCCCATAGGGAGTCGTGTCGCCAACATTATTGACAGTGTCATTCGCTTCGAAAACAGTTTGCTCGAGCTTCAGCTTGGTCCACGGCATCTGTTTCCCTTCCAGTTGCACATAGTGAGCATATGCAACTTGGTAAATAGACCTAAACTGCCCACGACTGGTGCTAGAAATCGTTGCCCAGGGACCTCCAACAAGATTTGCATCACACCTTTTTACAAAATCGGTTAGGGCTATTGAATTCCTCGCAGGTAGAGTGAGCACAGGTGCACTGGTTTACTCACCGATAGAAATCTGGATCGTAAGAAACGTTGTATCCCAAATTGTATTTGGCTGTATATTCGTATCCGACCAGAAGGCGGGAATCCAATAGATCCCAGTATTCCTGGTCGCCCTGATTATAGGCCACCTGGCACAGCTCTGCCATGTTTCCAAGGCCGAGCTGAGTATGACCTTGATCACGGCCTGACTCGCAGTTTTGTCCAAAGGAGTTAATGGTGTTGTTGAGATTGGAACATGGAAAGTTCAAGTAAAGACTGAGGCCCTCCTCGTACCTGATATGGAAGTAGGGAGTGAGACGTGACTGTGGAAATGATTCGAAATGGAGCATACATTGTCTCGTTATCCAAGAACGCACCGAAAGCGACGATTGCCTTCTCTCCTGCACTTCCCCAGTTGGCATCGCTGGAAGTAGGGTGATTAACTAATAAAAATATTTGGTTCACCTAGTTTAAGATTACTTACAATGGATAGCGCTGTACTGCTGTTGGGGTGGTTTGCGAGGCAGGTGGGTAGAATATATTTAGAATCATAGCCTTGAATATTTCGATGTCCGACTGCGGCCACGCAGGATAACTTGCCCGCATAATCTCTGCAGCATTAACAAACTGCGGTCCATACAGGCCGGCTGTCAATTGTGCATCTGTTCCATTGAGCAACTGAAGGGTATTCGCCCAGGCCGAGAGAATCTGAGTGGACTTCTGTGCGTGTGTGATATTGCCTGTAACATACCACCTTGCATAAAAACTATCAGCCTGCTGACCGGGAGATGGAGAAGACATATATAAGCAAACCCAAGGCAGGAGATACCAACATTATAGCATTGAGCAACGAGGCAACAGCATCGTTACTGATCGCAGTCTTGCCTGGCGATGATCCTGTTGCGTTTCGGGTTGCAAAGGTCAACGGGCCTCTCATCTTGTACGAAGCTGATGCGAGAGGATCGAGCGACATGTTTAAGAAAGCAGGATACCATGGATCCAATTTGTTTGCAACCCCAAACTTCATTCGATCAAGATCTGCTTGTGTATGTAGGATACTACCATTCAGCATCAGTACATGGTATCTGCACTTCAACTACCTAACTCTTCTTACCCTGGATGAACGAATTGTCGTGCCGTTGTCAGAAGTGGAGCCAGGATAGAGAAACAGATGAAACTGGAGACACGCATTGCTGATTCTAATTTGTGTTAATATTTCCATGTAAAGTATACTAATTACCTTTATTGGTATTCCGATTCTGGAGGTGCAGTATTCAGGTCCGGTTATATATTGGAGTGAGAGCCCTCTTCTGGAGAGCCAGCAGTTTCCTGGCTACTCCACAACCCTGGCTACTCCACAACCTGCACATTTGCATGGCAACATTTACACTCGATCGAATGTCATAGATGGCCATTTTAGACGAGAACTCTTGAGAGCATAGCCAAGAAGCTGCACCGGCATGTTTTCCGGTAATACTTCCGAAGCGCAGGAGATTGATATGACCCCGCAAGTTGTACCGGATTATCATTTTGTAATTCTTTCAATAGTGGAAGGAGATTATCTCCAGGATAAACGCAGAGTCCGGCCACTTAAGAGGCTAATCGAAGAGGAGGAAGAGGAGGAAGAAGTTCTTAGTGATGCTACGTAGTCGAATTCGATTGGGAGTTGTATTATGGTCCAGAATAGGTCTTTTTTTTGCTGAGTGGTAGGGTGAAATGCACGGATTCCCCATGTGCATGGCTTCCCCATACGTCTGGCAATGCTAGCCATCACTGTGCCAGTGTGTCTTTAAGGCGCCAAGTGCATCAGTTTCATCGTGCTAAAGTGGGAGGCCTCATAGAATTCAATTTCCTATGCAGCATAGGACATTGGCTATGCTGGTCAAGGGAGCCGGGCCGGTGATTGGCCCGGCTTCCGTAAACTTAACGCTCCATACACTATCCTTGGTCATCGATATTCTGTCCTCCGCTCGTTTCTATGATTCCATGAATTCTCATTTCCTGTTGCAATTGCTCTCATGAGGACTGCAGCTATTCCGTGCAGGTGACCGTGTTTCGGAATGGAGTCCGATACATTCTCCGGCCTTAGACTGTGGCACTCCATCGAGGGATGACTCTTCCCCACACAGTACCTTTAGTTTTCCATGCTGTTGGAGCATCGGGAAAAAAGTTTGATAGAGCGGGCAAAATATTTACCATAGTCGATTCGTAGAGTTCTCTTGCCAAGTTGGTCTCCCATTGAGGCAACTCTTACGTCGCATTTCGGTAATTTGCCTAGCCAGATGAGTCCATAAGCTTTCTCTGTCCTCAGACTTAAACGACGATGGACGCAATCAATGACTCCGTGTTAATCTGAACCGTATCATGTCGTCTTCCTCCAACTCGTTCGTTTCCCTATTCCAGAACTGCTTCCAATCTATGACCGTGCGAAGGCCAAAAAAGCGAGCCCCTTTACGGCCCAGTGATAACAGTGAAATGGTTTCAAAGTTCAAAGACAGTACACATACTTCAGTTAGTGCCACTTAGACCTTTTTAAGACCGTATTCCTTGGCTGACAGTCAAATAGCAGATTGCAATCGAACCAAAACAGCCATCGCTGAGTCGCGAAGAGCTGGGACTGTTAACTACTCCAGCATCAGATGCATCGGAATTAGACCTCACAATAAAAAACACACTTGCATCTTTGTATTCAGAATCTACGACAGCAAAGATATGGGGGATTGCCGAACGAGCTCTTGACAAGGTGAGAGGCATTTCTATGAAGCCGTCTGCAACCAGTTCCTGACCTATTTTGCGTAGTCAACCCCACCAACTCTCTATCCAGAGTACACCAAACCTGGAGCAACAGCCTATGTATATCGAGAACTCGATTTCTGGACCTCTGGTTTCTTTCCAGGCAGTCTATACTTACTTCTCGAAAGGCAAGTAAAATATGCCCGGGCTCTGTCGCCATCGCCATATTCCGGTCTACCTCAACTACCATATCCTCTCCAACTACAGTACGCATGCAAATGGTGGACCCATAACCTCCACCAAAATGCCCACCTCAAGACAACCCACGACCTAAGCTTCATGATCTCACCATGGGCTCGAAAAGCATGGGAACTAGACCACGATCGAAAGGCATATGAGAGCCTACTCACAGCAGCGCAGACTCTTGGTTCGAGGTATAACGAAAAGGTTGGGTGTCTAAGATCCTGGGATACCTGCGTCACGAAACGATACTCGTTCATGGATCCTACCAAAGACTTCTTGGTAATCATTGTGAGTTGAACTTGCCTCTTTCTAGGACGAGGGGAAAAAGGCTGATCCAAAGTGAAAACAGGATAATATGCTGAATCTCGACCTCCTCTTCTGGGCTAGCGTCGAACTCCGCTCTCCCCATCTCTACAACATCGCCAAAACCCACGCCCAATCCACCCAAACCCACCTCATCCGACCCAACTCCTCCACCTTCCACGTCGTGAATTTCGACCAAGCAACCGGGACTGTAAAAGCCAAATTCACAAACCAAGGGTACTCAGACTCTTCATCTTGGTCTCGTGGCCAGGCGTGGGCTATCGTCGGGTTCGCGCAGACGTATGGTTGGACTAGGGATAGAAGTTTTCTTGACACGGCTAGCAGTTGTGCCGATTATTTTCTGAAGAGGTTGGAGGAGAGCGGGAGTAGGGTGCCGCCGTGGGATTTCGATGCTCCGAGTGGGGATGGAAAGAGACCAACGGATACTAGCGCTGCTATGATAGCTTGCTACGGGCTTCTGCTCCTTCATCGATCTCTCACTTCCCTGAATCAACAATCCCCATATCTCAACGCTGCCCTGTATATCCTATCCTCCGTCTGCACAACTCAACTCAGCGCCACGGCCAAGTTCGTAACAAGTAAGGTGGAGGTTGAAAGTGCGGAGCATGGAAAGAGCTTTGAAGATGGAAAACTAGTCGTTGAAATGGGAGATGGAGAGGATACGATTCTGAAGGGTGCCACGATTAATAATTATGAATTTGCACCGAGGAGGTGGGCGGATCATGGCTTGGTGTATGCGGATTATTATTTCTTGATGGTGGGGAATTTGCTGTTGGAGATGGGCATCGGAGAGAATTTTATTAAGAAGTAGGTTGGAAGTCAGAGATGCATGCTTGGCAGGCAGTTGTCTGGGATCGGGGGAGGTTTGAAGATGAGGCGGCAGCGTTGTCAATTTCTAACTGCCCGCTAAATTAATTTGTACTAGATTCGTGTTGTACTTCCAACTCAGCGTGAATTGCCCGAACTCCTAAAATCTTGTGCTGGGGTCTCAAACCACCCGCAAACGCTTCCAGTGTGGCCAGGTCTCCTTCCATATTATACATGACTTCAGGCTACCCAGTATTCGTCCCAGAGAACATACTAATCCTTTGCGTCGGCAAGAACGAGTAATCAAAGAACGAACTCAGATCCTCGTACCCATTACCCGCATTAAAAGTTGCCGTTCCATTTTCCGGCAGACTTCTGAAGCCGTTGTAGTCCGTCTCCCCATTTTTGGAGTGCATTTGATTATTTTCCAGGGCTGGAGATGGTATCCTGGTGTTGTTGCCATCTGTGCAATGAGGTTGAAATGCAAGTGGTAAGGGTGGGAAGGCAAGCGAAATGCTGTCTGGTGATCCTTCTTGCTCATGGAGTATATTGTTCTGGTCGTCGAGTTGATAGGCGTTGGTGAATGGTGCGGGAGTAGCAGTGTGTGACAAGCCGTTCATATACTGAAGGTTTCCACTGGAGGGTGATGCGTGCGAACTGGTAGAGCGCAAGATTCTCCTCGGGACAGCCGATCCATTTGTATTGTGAGAGTTCTGCTCTTCAGAATATGCAGGCTGTCTGATATCCAAAGCATGCGGGCCATGCTTTCGTGCATAATCTAGACGAGTAGCAAACTTAGAAGCAAGGTTGTCTGTCCCAGTTGCCTGGCCTTGAACATAAGGTCCATTCCAACGTCTCGAGATTTCTCTCAAACTTCTCGTCAACAGGTCAAGTTCTGGAGGGACGACTGTATTATAGTGAAGGGCGTGGGCTAGAAGCATACGCCCGCATACGAAGAGACAGAAGGCGAATTGTGGATTCGTTGGTATTCTGGAGTCTTGAAGGTATTTGTCGGCGATTATTGCTACTTCTGTAGCAGCTGCTACGCAGGTCTCAGCGCTTGAAACGGAGGGCAGTCGAATGGGACTTGCTTGCCATTCTGGCGATGGGTAGGCTATGCCTTGATGCAGGAGGCCGACTGCGGTGTTGTGGGTGATGTGGGCCAAAGTCAAGTTTGGGTCCAGGACTCCGTCTACATTCAATGCACACGCTTCTCGCCATTGCTCTGGCAGGAATATCTTCCATCTGTTGGCAGGTTAGAAGGTCTGAATCTCGACAACATAAGCTCAAGGACTTACTGAACGAGCCTGAGATCAAGTTCTTTGAACTTCATCAACCACATCTGCACTTCTTGCACGTTTGAGACATTGACCGCATTCCTTAGAAAGAAAGATGTCACGAGACTTAGACTCTCTGAAGCTTCGATGCAGTATGCAAAGCCTCCAATTGAGCTTTGATCTTCAAGTTCCGGTCGTCTCGAAGGCATGGTTGCGCCACCCGAAGAGGCATCCGCCACACCAAAGTATGGTGTTGGAGTCTCCAAAGGCTTACCTTCCTCCCACAACGCACCTTCGCAAGGCAGTCGTCTCCTCACATCCGCGCTGGTAAGTGAGAAGTTCCATCCTGTCGCAATGCTGCAAAATCGATCCATCAAGAACACATTCCAGAAAACGCGTCGTCGCTCTTCTCTTTCGATCCAGCTTTTACAAGGCGCCAAGAAAGCCATACGTTTGATAAGAAATTCTGCTGACTGGGTCCGGTCTTCATCTTCTACGCTCAGTTGTAGTTGCTCAACGGTTCGTGTCATGCTTCCCACGATTGACCAAGCTGATGGTCCACGACCGCTTCCGATGGTATCGAATGCGCAGATGACAAGTGCCTGCAGATTCTCCACAGAAAACGATTCCATACTCTGCAAAATCACTGCGTTTCTGCTTCTCTTCGAATATCGCGCTCTCACTTCCGCATTGCCCAGTCTCGGATCATTTGAGAAACGCGCACATAGCGACACAATTGCGTGAAATATTGTCTCAAGCTTCTTCCGTTGAGCTGGATCTTTCATCCTCTCGCGAAACTGCCTGACGTGCAAAATGGGGATCCAGGGATGTATGTTGGTGAAGTAGACTTCGACCAAAGCATCTATCAAGTCATCTGGAGGTAGCTCCTTCCCATCGTCGTAACCAACGACAGGCGCTGGATGCGCTCTTAGTGGAGGTTCTCCATTTGCTGTGCTGTTCGTTCTTCGCCGTTTCAAAGGGTTGCTCGAAGGCAGTTCGATATTACCGAGATCGGGTGACAAACTTGATAGAGTGGATTTGAGTCGTGTCGTGCATTCTTTCAAAGTGTCTCCGCTTGAAGGATGCGCACCTTGCAAGAGAATTTCGTTAATGGATGTTCCGTTCTGAACTGTGTTCAGACAGTTGAAAACCTGCTGCCATAATACACCTTGTCCCAGAAACATGTTCTCCAGTGTTGCTAAATATGAGTCAGCATCTGAAAGTTTAATTTTAATCGTTCATGCAATCGGCTCAAACAAAACTCATGCGGTGCTCAGATGGACTGCGAGTACATTTTGAGCTTCATCAAGATCGAGAGTGCATTCGCAGAGCTTTGAACAGTAGAAAGAATCTCTCACACACCTACTCTCTGCGTAAGGTTTTCAACTACTCCAGTTTTCAATCCTGGCTTTGCTTTGTAATCATCATAGACACACTCTATACCTGCGGCGCATTAGATATCGCCATGATTTTAAGGTGTCTTTCTGCTCACTGAATCGCGTGCAATGCGAGCACGGCTGCTGTCTGGAGCACTTCGCCTTCTTCTTCCTGCATTGTTGACACCTTGAGTAGCATCAGCGCCTGAAGAGTTCTTTAGTAGGATTTTTGCTCACGCTGGCCCTTCCTCTTCTGCTGAACCCTTGGTCATCTTGCCGCTTGCTTCTGGATCAAGATAGTTTTCCTCAGCGGCTTGGTTCTGGGTCGCATAGGAGCGCATGGCTTAGTCGATGAACTTGTACGGCGAAGCATCTCATAGAGAGTTTGTTCGAATGTTCGACCGATGATAAGTCGGAGGTTGAAACGAACACCATGGTGGATTGTGGGGTACGCGTTTGCGGGGTACCATGCTGCAACAAAGTACAAGTATGGAAGCTTGGCAGGTGGATACTTGCAGTAAATAAGCAGTGCCACTTATTTTCAGGGGTTTGAAAGCTCTAGAAGCTTTCTGAAGATTTGTTGTCTTCACGGGTCTGTTCTATGGTATTAATGCTGCTCACAACCGAGCACTATCTCCATCCCCATTTGGCTGAACACGTAACTGGGAATGAGTAATCACGATTGATTTGACATGGGCGAGGTAGCGTATTGGACTAGTCCATCATGTTCGCTTGATGTGCCATATACTCGCGGAAGCTGCAGTGCAAAAAATCTCTCTTCAACAAATTTTAATCCAAACAGCATTCCTTTCTTTGGCAGCGTAAGTCCCCTCAAACATCGCTTAGAGCACCTTCTACATATCGGTAGATGACGTCGAAGAACTTCCATCGCGGGGTTGTACACCTTTCTGGGGTCAGTGGCCGTCTACGAAGTACAAACCCACTTTTCGGAGCGCGGGCGAAGTGTCGGAGGTCCTCCGGACATGGTTGCAACCATCGCCGGACAAGAACACCCGAGAAATACTGTTGAACACAACCCGGAATCACAATTTTGAAAACTACGAGCAAGATCCAAACCCGGAACATTCAAATCCAGCTAGCTATATGTCGTTTCACATTGGGGACATTGAGCCAAGGGCGAGTGTCGTCTTGAACTTGGACTTTCAACCCGACTTGCAGTATGTTAGGACTAGCATAGTACAATAAGAGGTAATAATATACATCAGTTCTCGGACCGAGGAACCATATTCCGGATCGAACTATACTTTTGAGAGAACAATTGGAGATACCTAATTGACACCCATTCTGAATCATGCTATCCTAGATAACGTACTGGGCATCCAAATTTCAGTCAGTCCAAGAAAGAATTGGATGAAAATAGATCCACTTACACGGAAATCCGGATTCTCCCTATCAGTAAGATCTTCAAACGCAAAAGCATGAGAAATCTTCTGATCAGCCTTCAGCGAATCCCCAGATGAGGGCTCCACATTCAGAGCCGACATAGCAGCGACTCTCTTCGTGTTATTACGTTGAACATAGATGAATCGTATCATGACTAAGAAGATGTTGTAAAGTACATAAAGGCACAAATGGGTCGTAAGGGCCTTGTGATATCGAGGTTTGTCACCTGGTTGGAAAATCTTCGATTTGTTACTAGTTTACTCTGGATGTAAGGATTAGAGGAAGATATACCTGTGGTGCTGCGGCGTTTCCACCTGCCCATGCGATGAAAGCGATTGCTAGAGTTGTGGACTTCTTTGTTTGTCCGGCGACGTTTCGAGAGATGAGCGAGAACAGCATGTTGCCTTCGGCGAGGATGAATTGCGTGCAGTAGAATGCAATCAGGAGGCCAACTCGAGTGGCTGCTCTTGGAGCAATCGCGTAGATGACAGCACTTCCAGCTATAGGTGGGCTATCACGAGGATTAGCATCATCGCTGTAGGCATTTGAGGGAATACGCATTAAGATATCAAGCATAGGATGGCAAAGGAGGTTGTGATACTCACATAGTCCATGCATGCATGATCAAGATGGTTTGTCCTGTCTTCTGCGACAGCCAAGCACTACCGACCATGACCATGATGGTGATAGCGCCTTGTGCGATGTTCAATAGATCAGTCTGGAGGGTTGAAAATCCAAAGCTGGTAATAATCAGGTTAGAAAAGACACCGAGACCTGGAGTGAACAAATTAGTTTACCCATTTACCAAAGAAGACGACTGAACTTACCTCCCAAGATGAGAGTACTACAAAGTTGAAGCATAACATATAACCAAGTGACTGGATCTAAAATAGTTTCAACGAGTTGGTAACGCTTGTACTTCTTATTTTGAATGCCAGTTTCGTTATGTCGAACACGCTCAATCATCAGACGCTTTTGGTCTTCAGTGAAGCATTTCGCCGCCATAGGAGAATCGGGCAGCCACCAGCCGATGAAACATGCCCAAACGCAAGTGACAAGGCCCAGGACGAGGAACAGAAGTTGCCATGATTTAATGGAGTGTCCGACATAACTATTGCAACATTAGCACAAGCTGTCTGGTGCCCTTCAACCTTGAACCTACTGCGAACAACCGTATGCAATCAAACCTCCGACCATAAGCTGAACGCCAGTCATGCAATACCATATACTAGTCAGAACAGACTGCTCCTCTCTCGTATACCACATCGAAGTCATGATGATGAAAGCAGGTTGCACAGCGGCTTCAAAAACACTAGTAACTTATTCAGCAGAGTAGAAGATTGAGTTTCTTGAAAGCGGCCTACCCGAGCAAGAATCTCACAACCATCAATCCTGCAAAATCATGGGTAGCTGCGCTACACGAGATGATTGCTCCCCAGCAGAAGACACTTGAATCTAATTAGCAAGCCGTCCAAGACACCGTGAGATCGTGCCGACATACTTTGCAGCGAGATACTTTGCAACTGGCAACTTTTGGAGGAGAATATTTGTTGGATATTCACCAGCTAGAACACCCAGGTAAAGGATGGTCCCGAGCTGGAGTTATTAGCTAGAGCCCATACTTTTCTTTTTGTGAATGGGAGAAAATTACCCACGAATACTCGTTCCCAACAAGTTTCGCATCCTTTTGGATGCCCATAATTGAGCTGAATCCGAGTGTCCCTTTGTCCAAGGATTGACAGAAATATGTCTACTAATGTGAGCCATTGCCTTTTGTAGTATTACTCCGATGAATCTACTTACCCCAAGCATGCATGCTAGAATCCTCCTGTTGACTGTCCAGAATAGCTTTTTGTTTAAAGCGGGATCAATGTGAGCAGCAGCGGTTCCAACATACTCAGCAGTCTCTTTGTCAAGGTCCAAATGCGTCATTGGGACATAGTCAGGAGTGTGTGCGATCTCATCATGTTGTGTTTGGGCAGTTGCATTGTCTTGTTCGACTTTTTCGTCTGACATTTTCAGGGGAGCCGAAAGGTTCAGATGGAAATATGTATTTCGGCAATAGCGAAAGCCTTTCACTTCACTGAGAATCTCCTGGTATCATAGCTAGGTCCTGAACAATGGCTTTATTAAGTCTAATGCAAGACGAAGAGCAGGCTCGCGTCCCACTTTTGCGACTCTTGGGTTTTGGTTCTGAGGCGGCCTCCGGGGGAATCACCGGAAGACAGCCGCCGCCAATTCCGCAAACGCACTGGCGGAGTCATTGAGATCAAATTTGTAACAGAAAGACTGTGCACAGCAAGGCCATCAACCACAGCTCTCGAACTTATTGCATCTGTAGAGGTAATGCCTCCGATGGATTTTTCCTCACTGGTATCAAGCACCGGTCTAAAGTTTCCCCGATCCGGTGCGACGTCGAAGTATCCCCGGATTTTCGTGGACCCCTAAACAACAATAAACTTTCCCTGTCCACATCACAACCACTCCTCCAAACTCTCCCAAAACTCCACAATGGCACAAACACAAAAGCCATCCTTAGGCAAAGTTCTAGTAATCGGCGGATGTGGTTTCCTCGGCCACCACATCGTCTCTCTCCTCCACGACGCCTACACTTGTCAAATATCCGTTCTCGACCTACGCACCACACGCAACCGACATTCTTCTTCTTCAATTAGCTACCACGATGGCGATATCACCTCATCCTCCGCTCTCATTGCGATTTTCAACGAAATAAAACCAGATGTGGTAATTCACACCGCTTCGCCGGTAGCCATCAATGGCACGAATGACCTTTTCTATAAAGTCAATGTTGATGGGACGAAATGCGTTATTGAGGCGTGTCAGAAGAGTGGAGTGAAGGCTTTGGTTTATACAAGCAGTGCGAGTGTTATTAGTGATAATGTGTCAGATTTGGTGAATGCGGATGAGAGGTGGCCTGTTATTCCGCCTAGTAAACAAGAGGAGTATTACTCTACTACCAAGGTATGTCTTTTTCCTTACTTGCTCTTCCCTCTCGTTTCTTTACTCTTCTCATCCATCTTCCACTACGTTCCTCTCTAAAACCATCCACCTAACAATCAATTTCAGGCCGAAGCAGAATCCCTCGTCCTCGCTGCAAACCGCGCACCCTCCTGCCCAACCCTCCTCACCGCCGCTATCCGCCCCTCAGGTATCTTCGGCCCCGGCGACGTACAACTCATCCCCTCCCTCCTCAACGCCTACTACACCTCCAAGGACGGTTTCCAACTAGGCGACAACACCAATCTCTTCGACTTCACATACGTCCTCAACGTCGCACACGCGCATCTCCTCTGCGCGCGAGCCCTCCTCTCCACCTCCAGCACATCCACCATCCCACTGGACCACGAGCGCGTCGACGGAGAAGCCTTCCTCGTCACAAATTGCTCCCCCGTGCCGTTCTGGGACTTTGTGCGCGAAGTTTGGAAAGCAGCTGGAAGTACGAAAGGTACTGAACACGTATGGGTTATAGGCAAGGAGTTTGGCTTGGGATTAGCGGGTGTGGTGGAATGGGTAGGCTGGGCGTTAGGCCGAAAAATGAAGTTGACGAAGACTCAGGTGCGGTTTAGTAGTATGACGAGGTATTATGATGTCGGGAAGGCGAAGAGAAGGTTAGGATATAAGCCACTTGTGCAGTTGAGCGACGGGATTAAGATATCTGTTGGATGGTTCGAGGAGCAGAGGAAGAAGGAAGCGGAGAAGAAGGGGCTGTGAGTAATGGTGGGATGTTGGTAATTAGTGAAAAAGAGTGGGAAAGAAAAAGTTGATAGTGCGTTGATGATAATTGTGGGATGTGATACCACAGAGCGTATTTTTCAACCCCTTCACGTATATTAAGAATTTGTAATTACCTAGAACGATGAATAGATACCCTCGCGGTGCTTTCTTGATAGGCAATCCAGCATATCCTCTGAAGAGATCACCAACAACAGCTGCGCCAGAGTCGAAGGAAGCCCAAGTGGCTCTTCTCAGATTTCGAAATGCTTCCGTCACAACACAACATAGTACAACACGACACAAAAAAACCATAAGAATCACCTCACACAGTCCAAACCACTTCACAACATCATTAAGAAGCAGCACAAGCAATCCTCAAAAAGAGTACTAACGGCCCACGGCCACAAATGTATTGATTGGTATGGCGAATATAGAGTAAGTAGGTAAGTAAGGTAAGTAGGTAGGTAGTTATTCAATTCAACTGATATCAAATCATAAAAAGGCCCCCCAACCAACCCAACGTATCGATCAACCAACCAACCAACCAATCAGCCAACCAAACCAAGCCTAAGCAACCAAGTCCAAACTTAGTGGGCCAGGGCAAAAACGGTTGTGTATGACTTTACTTTTTGCTGCAGAAAAAGGGGGCTCTTGGATGTTCGCGTGCGCCGCCACTCCACTCCCATCACTTCCCTATATGCGCTCAACGCACCTGCACCGACACGCCACCAAATATCGTCCCGGCCCGAAAGAATATACGTAATGCATTAAGAGGGGGTTTCTTGGTCTTCTTACTTTTTGTGTTGTGTTTGTTGTATTGTGTTTTGTCGTGTTTGTGTATTGGATTTCTCAAGATCCAGATATGAATCCGTCATCCCATCTCGCATCTTGGAGAGAGCACTGCGGCTCTTATGTATCGTCTCAACCAGCACCCGTCACTCCCACAGATCCGTTTGGCGGTGGCCTTCCCCATCCGGAGTGTCGATATTCTCGCCTCGAATGATCATGGCTATCCGGTGTCCTGTTTTGTGCTTCTCGATAGACGGCAGGCGGATGTTCTAGATCTGTGCCTGTCCATTGTTGAGGGGGTGTATTCTGGTTTTGAGGACCAGCAGCGGCCATTGATGGATCCTGGACATGTCTTACGCTGCTCTCCTTTTGCCATGCGGGATGAGCAGGGTCGACATCAACACGCGTCACTGCTGGAGCTACCGGTTTACCATTGCCATCTCGGTTTCCAGATCCGTCGGTCATTTCGACTTGGTGTTTCACTCCACCAGTTGCACTAATGTCCCCATAGCGTTTGAGGATTTCTTTCGTTGTAATGTCGCTTGAGTTATTAAAGAGTACCGGATCATTCAATATTGAAAGAAGATCTTCGGGTACCTATTTTATAATTAGAATGTTCCATGTTGAGTGTTGACAAGTTACTTACTTCACACATTTGTTCATTACACTCAATAAGAGTGTGTACAACCTCAATTGCGAGGAAGTTATCATCGACCGGACCTTTGGCGTTGGTGTAGAGGATGTTAGGTGAAATGACAGTAGCAAGATTGTGTGTGTCCATCTTCGATCCTGATTCTTCATCGATTTGATGGAATGATGCCACCCAATTGAAGAAGGAACACAAAATCTCAAGGCAATCGCGGTGAGCTTTTGGAAGCAGACAGCAGGTAAGATGTAAAACTCTGCGCCTCCTGTCTTCGTCGGCTATTTTCTGTGAGGCGATGAATAATTTGTGCAGTTTGAAAGTCAGTAAGGGGTCGGGTAAGTCTCGGAGGTATTTCTTCAAAAGCGCCGCGACTTGAACAACGTTCTGCCGACTGAGGTCTACAGCATCACACCCGTGGGCATCGATTTCTGCTAATGTCTCATTCAGTTTCCTGATGTTTCCGTTTTTTCTGAAAACACCCTCTACTGAAAGATCCATCTTTCTCATTGCGGCAATTGCATCATCGACAATGGCAGGAATCTTCAAGGCTCCAGGACCAACACCATCAGTTGACTCGGCACCATCTCTTTCAATGATGACTTCGAGTGGTACACCGAAGACTCCCTTCTTTTTAACTCCTTTTTTGTTTGCCTCGTTCTTGAAGGCTTTACCCATCTTGTTCCAGAAAGTAGGCTTCCTAGTTTCAATCAGATTAAGCAGCTCTTCCATCGTGAAATGACCTTCAAGTAATGGCTGCATAGCAATAACTGCAACATGGCGCACAATGAAGTACTCCAAGGCTGATAGTTCAGAGAAGTACCTCTTGCCTTCTCGCCTCGGTGCATGCTGCAACGATTGATCGAGCTCATTACCAGCCGAGAAAGTTCGCTGATGGCCACTGATGAGTTTTGGCTCAGTGATAGACGTTCGGAACAGCTCATGACGAGCATGCTTGTAAGCATTCGGCCTTTGCTCTTTGGCTTGTTCTGCTGCCACAATTCGTGGGATATCGTCCAACGTCAAAGCATCTTGATGTCCAAACATCAGCTCTGTCCTTGACTGTCCATCGCCATCACGGTCTTCTACGATTTGGAATTCGTTGTTCCTTGAATCTGATCCATCAGCACCGGCAGAGCCTGGCCTGATACTCTTGCCTTCGGGACCATCCATTATCCGCGATGTTCTCGCCTTTTTGATAGTAGAAGACAGGTGCTTGTCCATGCGAGTGCTTCGTAACCGCCGTACATCATTTAGAGTATTTTCATACGATGATTCGCGTGGGGTTTCATCCATTGGACCTCCATATGACTTTGACCGATTTTCGGACTTTAAGAGAGGAGGATCGTCCTGCGCAGACACTCTGTGACCTTCACTGGAGTTATAGCCATTCAAGTTAGGGTCATCGGAAGTATGTGGTAGTGTGCCGGTGGTGCGTAGTATTTCGAGTAACCGAGCCAAGGCCACCCTCAGGAGGAAGACGTATTGTTGTAGCCTCGTAACTTTCTCAAATCCTGAAAGCACACTAGGACTCTGTTCCGCACAATCGTTACAGTACAGTCGTGACTCCTCATCATTAAATCTGACATCTTGAACATCTTGGCTGAGCTCGCGTTCACAGTTGCTACATTTAAGACATGCCAAATGCCATCTCCTTTCCCCAAGGCGCGCACATTCGTCCTCGATGGGTTTCTGACATGCGATACAAGAGTCGGAATTCGCTGCCGAAAGTCCAGGAGTTCCTGTAGTGGCTTCTAACGATCTGTTATCGTTTTTTACCGAATCCATGTCTCCTAAGTCATCCAAGAACCGATGCAGTCCTTCTGGGTCTTTCTGCTCTCTCTCCACCTTAAGTGCGCCTTGCAAACAAATACGTATTAAGAGTTTCAAGTAATGAGCCAGACCTGTGACAAGCGCAAGAAGTTCTTGTGTGACGCCAAGTTTCCGTACTCCTGTTTCTTGGGTTTTAGAAAGGAGAGAGAAGAATGCTACAATCTTCTTGCATAGCAGTTTAGCTTCGCGTGAGTACGACAACCCTGAGAGTCATTAGTAACTGGCCATCATGCCGATGATGGGACACTTACCCTTTGATCCTTGGTGCATCATCAAGCCATCCAACTTATCGGCAGAACAGAACAGAATATCGACATGCCAAATGAATTTCTTCGCAACCATTACCCCATCCATGTAGGCACCGTTACTCACATGAAGAAGCATGTCAGAGATACAAGCTGCTGAGGACTCCTCGAACGTTGATAGGACACTCCATATACGATAGACCTTTTCCTCCATTCGCTCTTCCTCCATGCGCACCGCATTCCGACCTTCTTCATTCATATCATCTTCCACTTGTGGTGCAACCTCTTGTACATCTTGGGGCGACGCCAGCCTCACATTCCAGAATTTGTGTATCATGTAGCACTCAGGGTGCCAGTGCTGGTTCTGACCGTTCCGGAAAATCTCAACGAATTGTTTCAAGATGGCGGTTTGGCATCCATTGCACCGCTGGGCGAACTGAGTCGAGTAATGGTAATGACAATATACCTGCCCGTCATGCTCGTAATAACTATCCTGGGCGCCAAATACTGTCGGACACACTGAACAGGTAAAATGGTCGATGTGATACTTTCGTTCAAGAGCAGTTATGTAGGATCCACGTAGTGCGCCATTGCATTGATGGCAAATCAGGTCTAGTCGTCGAAAGTAATCCGTTTCGCAAAGAGGATATTGTCCTTCTCCATTTTCTTCGTCCACCGGAAAGAACTTCGACGCGACTATTTGACCACAGTCCTGTGAACACCAGAGTCAGAACAAGCACCTACAAAACAGGAACGGTGAAATATAAGGAACATACCTGACATCTGAAGCAATCCAAATGGAATGTACCACCAAGCGCACGAACAAATTGACCGGTTAAGGGTTCACCGCACTTCTTACAAACTCGCAAGCTTCCACTCCCTGTTCTATTGTTCCGCGTCCTCGATCGTGTGCGCTCACCACTCGTCTTTCGATTGCCATCCCGTGGCCCTTCTCTATCCCGTCCACTCGCGCTTCCTGCTGGTGATGGCATTCTATCTTCCGACGAGTATGCGCCATTTGGCCTTTGTAGATGCTGATCTTGCATCGCCATGTTTCGTTCCGAATGATATCTTCCTGCGTCATCAGAATGCGACGAAGGACCATGATGTTCCCCTTCAGCATAGGGGCCTCCCTCGGATTGAGGACCCATTATTTGCTGATCAGCCGTTGTTACCCACTAACTCCAGACCTAGTAAACCCCTATTATGGCGATGGGATTGTGTGAAGGGGGTGCTTAAATCGAGCACTTCGAATCGCGTTCGCCAATGTGGTAGATTGTATTTGATTTGGATGCTATCTTGACCCTTGCAGATTGATTCACTCGTATCGTCGGGGTTGAATTGCTCGAGAATCTGACGTTTGTCGACTCGCAAGGGTTCCACTCAATTGACCTCTGCATGTGCGAAATGTCGGCGACTTAAAGATCAAGGGACATACAGGCTGCAGAACCTGAAACGAGAACCATGGAACAAAATCGATACAATTCGCGACCTTCCACCTCCTTTTTTCCCGCTTGTATATCGAGTCGTTCTACTAGAATATGTATCAATCCGAGATGATCTAAACTTTGGCAGATGTTGAGCCCGAGTCCTATGGTCGATACAGTGTTGAAATCGCGTGGAATAAATCCCCAAAGCACTTGAAAACAAGTGAGATGGATGGTTTCAAGGAAAGTCGGCGGCGGTGTGTGTAGGGTTTAACTTCTTGGGAGGGATATCGCAGAGAAGAGTTCGAGGAGTTCGGTTCGGCAGTAGATTCGAAAGGTAGAATCGCGACCGAAGGCAATGGCGCAGCTCTTGAAGAATCGTGTGAATGTTTTTGGTGGTTTTCTGAAGTTCCTCCTAATAGATAAGTCTTGCGTAGTAGGTCGTGGTGTAGGTACTGTGTAAATCGGTAGGAAACGGTTTCTACATTAATGAACGTGGTTTTATGGCAAGTTGTATTTGAATTGTGAAGAGAACGAAAGTGAAGATATTAATTTGAATTTGATTGGAATCTGTATTTCTTTTTTCTTTTTCCTTTTTCGAAAGACGATGCGAATGTTGTAAAGTAGAGTAGAGGAGAGGGTTTTGAGAGGAAATGGAAATGGATACGACTGAATTGGGGGAGCCAATTTCATATGGATGCTTTGCTTCACCAGTTTTAGGAGTGATGTTTTGGAGGTACCAAAGTACCAAGCTTTTAGTATTTTAGGCCTGTTTGCCTTAGATTTATGGCATAAAACATGCTAAGATCAGGTCACCAATAATTTGTTTTCTGCAACCCCAAAATTTATTTCTCCAACGTCCAGAAATGTATGTCATGTTCTTCTCCGTGTCATTCTTATTTACCTTGATTCAATAGACGCCCGGGACCCTCTCAATCTGTATGACTATACGAATATAACATAAGTCAAAGGGAGATTTGCATTTCAAGCAGTAAGAAAACTAGGTGCGTCCCTGGTAATGGAAAGAGGGTGGAGGGTCAAGACATTCATGGATCTTTCGGTCTCTGAAGCCGACTATTTCAAGTCACAAATTACATCTAAATTTATTGTTGATTAATTGGCTGATTGAAAGACCCCTTCAACTCGTGGCCCCATTGATATTCCTGGGGTAGATTTGATTCGATATCATCGTGGAAGACATTCCTTAGTCCTAGGACTGGCATTCCTTACAATTCCTGGAACCCTCGAGCTTGGTGCAGAGATGCCGACTCTGACTCTTCCAGACGATACACGGAAGGATGTGGCTGAATCGTAGAAACCAGATCTACCGGGACAGCTACTTCGTATACAACTCTATCTACCGGTAGATAAGATGCACATTGTACCCTGTATCAGTTAGCTGTAGCTGTTGGCTGCTATCAAAAGGCGAGGGTGGGTCATGGCCCCCTTTTTATCGACTTCATTCATTCAAATTCGACCCCATACGGAAAAGTACACCCGTAGCGACTCACCTATTTAAAAACCTACGGGAGATGAAGAAGTTTCTAGATACAGTTTACCCAGTGTTCAGCCTTGACATGATCTCAGAATAATTAAGCTTATATACAATGTCTTCCCTGGTAGTTCCGTCTAACTACTGCAATGCGACACTGAATCCGAGAGAAATCCACGAACATCGTCACCAATCAAAGCTATCATTATGCACAAGCAAACTTGAAGTATAATCTACATGTGGAGCTCACTCAAGATGAGAACTATCCGTACCATGTTAGTTTCTCAGAACGTCGAGAAGTTGTGGTAATGTTCTTACCTTTTTAATGTATCAAGCTCAACCGAGAATATCGTCGTCATCCCTGAATTCTTCTTCATCACCGAAATTATCATTCCCCGGATCCAAACACGTTACGCAAGGCTCACGAAGTTTCGTGTACTTATCACCCATGAATTATGGGGTCTATCAACTTGTAATCGACAGCAAGTGCTCTTGCCAGATATTTGGATGAACGAGTGCGATACTTCTGCGGAGAAAATTCTAGTGGTAACCGGAGAACAAAGTATTCAAGGGTGGTTCGTCTTCTGCGTCATAATAGACAGAGTTTTTCCAGAAGCCAGTTGCAAGAAGGCATACCCCTGGACTGTATATACCATGCTGCATGAAATAGTCGTCTCAAGTGTGGGATCATTTTCTCGTCGGGTAGCAATACTTATTCTTCTCGACTGCGCCAAGTCTCTTCGAAGTCCTCAAGCAACCCGGATATATTGCGGGTGACTGCACTTCGCTGGTCGTGTCGAAGCTGATTAGGGACTCAGGGCAAAGGTTTTTGAGGACGGAGCCGAAGATATGAACATGTCCGACAGCGTTGGCTACTGTATTGCGGTAATCAAAGAAAGGGGGATCTAAGTGGTAGCATCGCAAAGAGAATATTGCAGATTTTGTCGGCTAGGGAGTTTCGATGGCACGGTGAAGGCCAGGGCGAAGGCCAGGGCGAAGTCGACAAGCCACTCGGGCTCCAATGCATTCATACCTACGAGAAATTCTTTGCAAGAGAGTAGTCCAAAGGTATCCCGCTCATCATGCTTTAATCTACCAGCTAGGTCCAGAACACCCGCCACGACTGGAAATTACAAACGATGTTGAGAACCAATCCCATCAAGAATGAAGTTCAAAACAGCGCCCGACGAGCTATTTCTAGTAGCCATTACAGCCACGCATTGTGGTGTCATGGAAGTCTTCAATTTCTTGATCGTTGAGGTGGCCAGTTTAAGTCTTGATGGGATAGTAATGCTAGTTGTTTCCGCACGTAGATCGGACCGGATTGCTAAGTTCGATGGAATTACCATCGCCATACTCACGTATCACTCACGTATCTTGTTTCAATGGAATATTTATTTGTGGTTTGGCTGTTCTTTTTATGAGGAGCATGAGTGATCTGCAGTCCTCTGCGATGTCTCAAGCTCATCGGTTGTATGATCTAGCGTCTCCCTCTTGAATGGCAATTTCACTCAGAACAAGGTTAGTTATGGCCCCCATGCAAGCGTCCAAACACCCCATCACTAAACAGTAACCGAAGTGCTCCGGTTTCTTCGTCAACTTCTACGCCTGTTATAACACTCATGAGCATCTATACACTGGGATGGAGTTCCAGAAACTGCGAGGTGATGGCTCCAGAGAAATTCTCCGCTAATAGCACTAAGAAAAGTGACCCTTATGCAGTAGACATATGTTCACTTGGTATGACAATTCTTCGACAGGAGCTCCACCGATATTATCGCTGGAACCGTTAAACACGGACTAAATAATGAGACATCGAGGATATGAACTAAATAACGTATGGGGAGATAGAAGAGGGATCGACACCGTCAATGACGGAATGAATGTGATGCACGAAGTCGAGCTTCGGTTTGGATATGCAGAGGTTCATACGAACATCGCAGTCAATTCATTGGATCCATGTATCTACTACTCGGAGACATGCCCGTCTTTCTGAACGTTGCATTTGGTCGCAGGCTACGCACAAGCAGAGCAAACGATGAAATAGTAGAGAAACCTCTCCGGGCGCGCAGAAAACTGCGGGCTAAAATTGATGGCAAAGGTTATTCCTCTATATTTTGGACGACATTGCGATAGTGTAGAATCAGATCTCCTAATTTACTTGTGACAGTTCGTTGTAGAGTGAAGTCGAGATATATATTCAGCACCTGCAATTTTGCCATGTGGTGAACGGTTCAGCCTCATGTAGACTCCTAAATCAAGCTTAACCCTAAGTAGATTAATTCGCTGGCTTAGATCGCTTTATTGCTGGCTACTTCTTCCGCATCCCAAAGTTCGAAACCCCACTCCCCACCCCAAGAACTTCTGTAATTAATTTCACCCTCCATCGTGCACCAACTTCATGGAAACCATTTGAAGTTCTGAATCAATTAAATCATCTACAGAAATCGGATCACTCAACGAACTGATCACATTTTTCACCCATTATGTCGAATCACTCCGTTATTCGGATTGCGAAGGTAGTTTATTCACAAGCAGCTCTCTGCGAAACGCAAGGCTGACACTTAGTTGCAGGAGTTGGCGGATCTTCAGAGAGGCTCAGACTTATGTTAGTCAATATATGTTCACGTCGCGGCGTGCTACCGTTTATAGCCTAATATTAACAATTCTGCCAATACAGCTCTCGCGGTCGCATGTCGAGATATTGACGTTAGAAGCGTTAGAGCAATCATTATTGGTCCTTCAGACACGCCTTACGAGTTCGGTTTCTTTGAGGTAAGTTTGGTTCATTGAACTTGGTTGCGCATGGCTTGCTGAAAGTACAATAGTTTGCCGTCAAGTTCGGTAGAGGTCAGATCCTCAGATATCTCCAGGTTGAATCCAACTGTTGGCTGACGATGCGGTCTAGATTACCCAGGCAAGGCACCTAGTGTTGTAGCAACTACCACAAATGGTGGAAGATGTCGATTCAATCCAAACATATACTCCCAGGGTAAAGTTTGTTTGTATGTTTCCCCCATTTGAACCCACCTTTGAACACTGCTGATTTGAATAGATCTATCCTAGGGTATTTATTGTCTGCGAATCGAATGCATAAATGAGTCACTGACAGTGTGGTAGTACATGGCGTGGTGAACGTGGAGAAGAATGGTCATCTGCGCAAGGTCTCGAGTCGATTTTGATTTCCATACAAAGTCTGATGTCGACGAATCCATATGAAAACGAACCAGGTTTTGAACTTGCAAATGATGAGTCGGACAAAAAATTCCAAAAAGACTATGTCGCAAAGGTGTGGTTTGGCGAAAGCAATTTTTAGAGCCATGCTAATTCTGTTGGCAGATCCGTCATGAAACTCTTCGTGTCTCAGTCATTCAGCGCCTCGAAGATTACCTTAAAATATCTCCTGCGGGAACAGTCCAGCCATATATGATGCCAAGCAGCGATGAGGAGGATGGCGATATGGATAAAGACTTAAACGACGAGTCCTCGATATCTTTTGAGCCCTTCAAAGACTTGTGCAAGCGTCGATTCCTCTGGTACTACGATTCATATCTTTTGGCTATTGAAAAGGCAAGGAAAGATGTTACCGATGGCCAGTCATTCACCCGAATGCCTTTCGAATGCACCGGGAACTGCATGGATGGAAAGTTCAATTATACTGAGTTAGAAAGGCGTCTAAAGCTTATACGCAAAACACTGGATGCCGAGACGGCTCATTGGGCTACCGAAGGTAAAATCTCAATGCAGAAGGAAAGTGGTGTCGCTGCCAATCTACAGCGTCAGTTCGAGCAAGTTGTGGAAGCATACAAGAAAGACAAATCTGTTACCCTCGATATTGAACTGGAAGACAAAAATCCTTTCGTTTGGAACCTCACATATTTCGGTAGGCCAATGACAAACCTAGATGGTGGTTTGTTCCGCATCAAGGTTTTCTTCAGTCCTAGATTTCCAGAAGAACAACCAAGAGCTCGATTTGAGACGCCATTATTCCACCATCGAATTGGAGCGGATGGTACGCCTTGTTACACTGCTAAACGAGTCGATGATGCCAAATCACATATTGAAGCTATCATTGAGGCCCTTGAGGAGGTTTCACCACCGTATGATCCGAGAACACTTGTGAATCCGGAAGCATCGAAGCTTTTTTGGGGATCCGTAGATGACAAAAAAGTATACAACCGAAAACTACGAAGATCGGTTCAGAGAAGCATGGAGTGAGTCGAAGGTCTCCATCATTTTGCCAATGACAATTTACTGATTCTAGTGCAGAGAATAAAACGTAGTGGTTTATAACATAATTTTTTAACGGCCACAATAATGGATTTACGACACAGAGCAACATTCATACACGGCGTTTAGTTCTATTTCTCGTCCCGTTTAGAAGCAAGGGGCATTGTATCTGGTCTAACTATCTGGATGGCTGGCTGGCTAGTTGAAAGAGCATGGCGTACATTGGATATTACTTCCGTAGCCTTGCTACATCAGAGTGAGCAAATGGCGTTCGTTGTTTTGCGAGGGTTGTGATCTGATTTGTTCTGGGACTTTGATCAAGGAAGTTAATGGGATTGTGCACTGGCTTGATTTGGGACAAGGATGGCGTTAATATGGATGGATGGATGGATGGATATGGAAACTGATGGGAAAGGGCACTTCGGAGGTTATTGATAGGTTTTCCTGCTGACGAGAAGAAAATTGCCTTCGGTAGATAGTATGTCGGATCCAGTTGAGACGGGCTTGACTTGCTTTGGCTTTGCTAAGATAGTGAGAATATGGATATGGATAGGAACAAGAAATAGTCTTAACCCATATATCTCACTCACTAAAGAGACTGAATGAATGATCAGTTCATGCGAGGGGGTAATGTGGGATCAGTCTTGGTAGGTTGGACCAAACTCTCGAGACCGCGCTTGGCCTCTGCGGCTCGCGTTCTTCTTACGTCATTTATATCCGCTGTGCGCGCGTTTGGGCAGATGTCATGTTGCATAGGATTGTATCAGAATCAGAACAGTAAGCATGATGATGGCGAGCTTGGAATATGTTTCATAGAAGAGGAAGGATGGCCTTTTGGATGTGGATGTTGCTCGTGCTCTGCTCTGGTGTCTTTACCAGTTCGATTCGGTAACGCGCAGTTGTAGTATGTGTGTGTGTGAAGGTTAGCATGGTATACGAAGTACGGTACTATGAGATTTTTATGCTGTATAACTACTTGTATCTATCTGCACGCATCCGATCTAGAGCAGTTGTTGTTGTTGGCTGCTGCGCCCAATGAGCTCATGTCAGCCACGCGGGTATTGGAAGGTTGGGAGGGATTTGGTTGTGGCGTACTCGGTGGGTTCAAGCGCCGGTAGGGACTCGGGAGGGAGGGAGGGATTGTCGATCGACTAAGCCTACTTTTTGGCTTTTCCGGACGAGAGTTGCTGTGCTGGGATAGCTTGTGCGTGGAGGGGGTGTTGGTTGGTGGTTGGTTGGCTGGGATTTGGTGGTGTTAGCTTTTTCGGCTTTGAAGTCGGCGCCGGGCACCTTGAGCGAAGTCATTGTAAATGTAGACGTATGTCTCGGGCGAGGTAACATCTTATCAGAGAATACGATAGAGCATTAATCTATGTGATTTCATGAGGTGGAGTTATTGTTGGAGAGACATGTATTCAAGAATACATTGTTACATATATGCAGCTGCATGCTCGGTGATCTAATCTACCTGACGTTGTCAAGTGGATCTGAATCGACCGGATGAGACGCAAAGCGACCCGCGGTCGACGAAGATCGGAAGTGACAGAGAGCGCCTGCTCGTAACTCTATAAGATAAGCAGAGAGACGCTGCTACCTCTTTTATATCTCATACCAATACAAGAATCGAAATACACAACCCCTCATGTTCATATCATCCGAGCGAGGTTCATTGTCATGGAAGGAATTGAGGCTCAGATCAATATTTGGTGCGGGCGCAGGAAAAGGAAAAAGAACGAGCCGATGTATTTTCGGATTAAACGAGAGGCAAGGGGTACGGTTTTCTATTTTCGAGTAAGGAGAGCCAATCATTTTAGCCGCTGGCTTGTGGAACTGCTTAATAAGGTTTAGTTTGTATTATTGTTTCGCACAGTTTTATGGCGGTTGTATGGCGGGGAATTAGCTAAGGTTGCTGCCTTTTCCAACTTCATTGCAATTCGACTAAGGTTAAACCACATCGTGGGGCTGTGCGTAACACAAATCGCAACCTACAATATCACGATGTTACACTCGACCTATCCCTTGAACGAGAATGGAACGTTCTCATTGGTTGGTATCATTGATATCATGCATCTGCAATACGCCTTCTTTGAGAGAGAGAGGCACAGCTGCATCGATACGAAAATGAAGAGAGAGAGGCATCCTCGCTCACTCGTGTGCTCACTCACCGGAAAGAAGCCGTGTAGGTCCACAGTATAGTATAATTCCATCTCAGTCAGACCTTTAAAGAGGCCGTGATAGAACAAACGACCAACTATCTAAGTCAATCTTTCCTCATGCCCACTCTACATCACTACCAAGTTCCATATTCACAGCCTTGTTGACCTCCTCCCCGACCCTTCTGCTCTACATCATCCGCTCATAAACTTGGCAAAACATCTCCAAACACTTACACGGGCCGTCTGTTTGTGTTTGTGTTTGTTGGTAGTAACTCTGCTCGGCAATCTCTGATGCTGGCAATATCTGGTGCAACTGCGAGCGTCTAGATTACACAACTTTGTCTGATATCCCGCAAGCCTCCCGCGAAACTTCTTCTACTTAATACTTACAACCCTCTTTTACTTTTTCAGTTTTTCTTCTTGGTCCTTTCGCTCTTTAATTCACTCTGGGAGATTGACAACACGAGAGAAAGTAATTTTAGAACAGATAGACTTAGAGGTTCGGTGCCGTCATGTCTTCTTGATTTCCTCTGTCCAATGCCTGTTTCTCGACAATTTTACCATGATACATCTCCAATTGCCTCATCGTTGAAGTCTCTCGTTTGCAATTGTCGACTACATCGGTCAACCATCTCCAAGTCGCTCCGAAAAGTGAAGAAGACGCGATAATTCGACACATCCGCTTTCATTCCACCATCCAACCAACCAACTCCTCACAATGTATCTCGAATCCTTCTCCTTCAATCGTGATCTCCTCACACAACGAGATTCACAAGAATGTAATTCGGGCCAGCAATGGTATGTGTGCGGTGCGAATAACTTCCAGGGATGTTGTTCAGTAGACGCATGTCAGCTAGACAACTGCCCGGATGATTCAACAGCTGCAGTAGGTGCCGCGACGAGTACGACAACGACGACGAGAACGAGTTCTTCTACAAAAACGACCTCCACGTCGAATTCTCCTAATCAGACTTCTTCCCAAAAATCGACGTCGAATACTCCTACTCTCTCAAAATCCACGTCAAATTCTCCTACTGCAACCTTTGCCGTGCAATCTACGTTACAGATAATCAGTTCGTCGCCGAGTATAAGTCAGGTCACCACCGTTTCTCAAAGTTCACGTCCGACAGCAAATCTAGCATCAACGACATCGCCTGTCGCTTCCTCGGTGCCAAAATCATCAAATAATGTACCAATTATAGTTGGCTCGGCAGCCGGAGGTGTTGCGCTTATTTTACTTGCAATTATGGGATTCTTTTGTTTCCGAAGAAGGCAAAAGAAGAAGCAGAATAGACAACTCATTCAGCCACCTTCTCCAGCTTTCACTTTCTTTAACCCGGCTGGGAAGGCTGCCCAGACACCCAGTAGTATCGATAGTAGGAGGAGAAGTGTGTTGGAGGATGTTTTTGCTCCGTTTGGTGGACGTAAGTTTTCTATTTTATATATACCGTTCAACTGTAACAAGGCATGCTAACTCTCGAAAAGGCTACCACACCGGAACAACTAATCCCAGCACACCAATCCCAACCATAACAAACACTCACGCCTCTCCACAACTCCAAGACCAAATCCAGCGGACAATGTCCCCAGATTCAAGTCCCCTTCATGACACGGATCCCGAAAAATCCGGTCTTACACCACCTCCTGAATCCTCGCACCCAGCCTTTCACCCCCTTCCCGGCGTCGCAAGTACTCGTCCTGCGTATATTCCCAATGAAGGATTCACTATTAGTGAGTTGGATGGGAAGCCGATTGATGCTATGCCGGTTGCTGTGCATCAGTATCAGAGGGTGTCCGAGATGGATTCTGACGATGGAAGACCAAGTCCTATGAGTACACCTGGTCAATCATATGCGCAGGGACAGGCTAGGGAGAGTTGGAGATCTCCTCCAGCTAGTGTGTTGATGCCCGGATGGAAGAAGAGCATACAGGAACATCGTCGATGGGAGAGTTTGCAGAATGGGGGCGAAAGCGCAAGCAGCAGCGACGGTACAAGAGGCTACGGAAACGGCGAAACAATGCCCATGCTTCCTGCGTCATCATCACAAACACAACGCTATCCAAGCCAGAAACAGAAGCACCAACAGTATCCAGCTCCGCAATTTCAATATCCGAACCCGCATCAATATGAAAGATCAGGAAGCAGAAACGGAAAAGGGAAAGGAAAAGGAAAAGGAAAAAGCAATGCAGACGGCTTAGCACGCAATGCGTCAGCTCACTCTATTCCTATCGCGTTGGGTCTTGAGCCATCTCCGTCTGCTTCTGCGTCTCATTCTCGCTCTCATTCCGCGTCTCCTGATGTTCCACAACAGAATCAAATGTACAATGCATACGCATCACTCGATTCTTCTTATTCAAACTCTATGCCCCATCAGTACCAACAGTATCGTCAGGAGCAACAACAACCGCCGTATCCGGAGTATCCAGAAGTAGTTCAGAACCGGAATAATACTAATCAATACGTGGGAGCATCGGGCCTGCGGGAACAATATCCACACAGCGGAAATAATCAGGCCGCGCGAGAGAGCGTGAGTTCAATGGGGACGAGTACTGCGTATGGGAGGACACCTGATTTGGGGAGGGGATAGCGAGGAGGGTGCGTGTAGGGAGGGAATGGAAAGGAGATAGGTATAGCATGGGGATGGGGAAGGGAAAAGCAAGCCTGAGGGGCAAATGGATTATTAACACCGCGAAGGGAATGCTGAACTGAACGGAGTGATTATGCATAAAAGGTGTTTACATGAGTATCGGAACTCTGCCACTCACTCACATACGTACATATGACAGAGCTGGCAGGGAAAGGGGATGAGTTTGGAGTTATTGGCATTTCTATCGGGTTATTGCATCGGAAGGAAGAAGGCAGGGAAATGATACCACGGAAGACAAGACTTGATTGAATATGGACGCGTATAATGAGATGAGCATTTTCATGGCCATGAACTGGAATGAGAATTGACGGAAAGATCATCATCAGGATGTTAGAATTATAATTGGCTTGTAAAGGTATAGGAATTGAAATGAACATAGTCATGAAAGTCTCTTTAACGCAATGATGTGCAGTAAGCAAGGAGACCTTGTGCGAACACTACCGATGTGTCCTGTAGCATTAACTTATACCTGGTCGTCGTACGCTCAACTAGATATGTGTTTCAGAACTCGTCCCCTTTTCTCATTCCATGGCTTAACCGAACGATATGGATGGGAAGAGGCTCATAAGCCTAAAAATGAAGCGCAGAATCGGATGCAGGGGCTCTATCGAACCAATACACTAATTGTATTTTACCTATTTTTGGGCTTTCTCGTTGTCATTACTACCCTAATCTCGCTCATGAGATTCGAACTGAATATCATCGTCCTCTTCGCAATCACACCTCCTTTCACGAGGTTCTCCTCTGCATATCTCCCCCCTCCCTAAGCGAAACAAAGATAAAAAAATATCAAATAACGCCAGAAAATGCTTCCCCTTTCCTGTTTTGTGTTTGTGATATTGAATCAGAGACCCTGAACGCCTTATCTATCAACGTTACTTGCTTCTTTCCTTCTTTCCATCAAACTACCAAAGATTTCTCTCTCCTTCTCCCTAGGGCCCACATAGTTTTTCGTATCTTCTGGTTTTGTTTCTTTCTTTTCACCACAGCCGGATCCGGTACATCAACATCCACCATCACCATCACATTTCCCCTTCGTCCCCCGCAACAAGCAGCCACCTGGTTCACCTTCCTTTTCGCTAATCCCAAAACCAGCACAACCGTCTAATTTCCATACCCCATCAACTTCGTAATCTCATCCAACAACTCTTGTAAATCATCGTCACTGATCTTGTCTTGTAAACTGGGGATCAAAGTCTTAGCTTCTTCGGCGCTGTCGCAGCATAAGGAACCTGTTTGCGTGATATGTTAGCTTCTCTTTCCACGACAAATCCACAACTCATAGCTGCACATCTATCCTTCTTCCCTTAGCCCCCTCTACCATCACAAGCTTCCCCGCTATGCTCTACTTTTCTTCCACCATCCTCCTCTCCTCAAATCCGCCTCCCAAAACCCGCACCCCAATCAACAAAGAAACCCCCTACTCACCCAACTGCGCCCTCTCAAACTTCGCCAACTCCCCCCTACTCCCCAACAACCTCTCCACCGCCTCGACATTCTCCTTCCTCTTAAACCTCGCAAAGTGATCCAGGTATTCCTGCGTCTTACTCAGAATCTCCGTCTCATTCACATTCTTGCGGTCCCCACGGCGCTTGGCCACCAGCGCGTTAATGACCAACGCCGCTTCCGAATGCGTTAGTGCGTCGACGTCCTGGAACTCGCCAAGCTTGAGAACCGAGGACGCTTCTTCGTCGCCGGCGGGCGCGGCACGGGAACGTGATGTTGGGGCTGGGGTCGCCATAGGGTGGGTTTTGGAATTGGGAGGGGGGTGAGCTTTGCTGGATGGTTTGGTGCTGCGTATATCGCGCAATTGTATATTCCGCTCCACTCCAATCTTTCTTTGTCCAATTCAAGTCAATTTCACAAATTCTCCTTCTCTTAGACCTCTGAAATTTGCTATAATCGAAATCCGTATATGCCGTTCTGCTGTGTGTTTGTCGTAAACCGACGTTGTGTTGAAAGGAAAGCTGCAGAAGAAAGAAAGATCCGCGCTGCGTTCAAGGCGGGCGGTCTAGTCGCGAAAGTTCCAAAAAAATACATAATCCGGGGAAGTTCTGAAAGGTTTCGGGTTTTAGCCGCATTTGGACGTTTCTTGGTTGTAGAGCCTCATTTTATTTTACAACGGCGGTTTGAGTGTGGAGAGACAATTCCAATACACTGATAATTTTTTATTGGAGGACTTTTTGAGGATATTCTTGTCGTTGCGTTTTCTCATTGAAAGTTGCATTTGGAGAAGAAGCCATGTACTGTTGATTAGCCCGGTCATTCATTCATCTCTCACATTCATCCTTCCACCAATTTCTTGCGCCTTCATCCATACTGCAAAGGAAAGCTCCAGGATAGCTTTCAATCGATCAATACCTCAAGATGTAAGCTCTTTGAACCGTTCTTTTTCGGGTCGCTCCAAGGAACCGTGATGCACATGTGCTAAACAGAAAAGGGTCATCTTCGCTTTAACAATCATCAATAAAGCTGGTGGACTTATCTACCAGAAAGACTTCGCGGATGGACTTAATAAACTCTCTATAAACGACTACCTCGTTCTTGCTGGTACATTTCACGGGTGCGTCTGTCCATTCTCCTCAACCCCAATACCTTCCCCCCAATCCCAAACCCCCTTCTCCTCCCCTCTTATACTATACCCAACTAACCCCTCCCCAGCGTCCACGCCATCTCCACCCGTCTCTCGCCCGTCCCCGCTCCCGCTCCCTCCGCCGACGAGCGGCCCCTTCCCCCCTCGGGCATCGAAGTCCTCGAAACCTCTCTCTTCCGCCTGCAATGTTTCCAGACGCTTACAGGCACGAAATTCCTGCTGTTCACCGAACCCGGGCAGCCGAATACAGAGAGCGTGATTAGGAAGATATACGAGTTGTATGCAGATTATGTGATGAAGAACCCGTTTTACCAGTTGGAGATGCCGGTTAGGTGTGAGCGATTTGAGAGAAGGGTGGAGGGTTGGGTTAGGGGGGTTAATAGTGGACGGTAGGGGAGAGAGGGGAGAGGAAGTGGTGAGGGGTGAGGAAGACAAATAAATGATTGATAGGGCTGGGATTATGGGAAGAAACGACAATGTTAGAGAGCATGCTGCTTGACGGCTGGGGGGTAATGGTAGGTGCAATACTAGACATGCGATACTTTGAGGAAACGACCGAGTCAGGAAACCCTAGACACATCATGAAGATATGGCTGAAGGAGGGATAGATTCTACAGGCATCTACGGCAGGAGTAAGGAGTTAGGTTAGAGATGACTTGTTCAAAGAGCCAAATACCATTATTTATGATATCTACTGGTACATACCAAACGCCAGCTGCCATGCAAGTCCCGGCCGTTCATCCATCATTGCAATAACTTGCATCGCATCGCATCGCATCACATCCAACCCAGATCTATTCTGTATCCATCTTATCCGCATCATCGTCTTTCTTTCCACTTCCACTAGGCTCACCATCCTTGTTTAACAAAGGTTGTGAAGCCTCTTCTTCTTCCTTAATCTCCGGTAACGCAGCCTTAGCTTCAGCCTCAGCTTTCTCCTTGTTCTGTTTCTCCACTCTAGCTTTCTCTTCCTCCATACTCATTCTCAATGCCAATGCCAATTCCGGATCAATACTTGGATCAATACCGAATTCGAATCCTCCCGCATCACCACCAACATCCGCTCCTCCCATTCCACCAGCACCCGAGCTACCGTCTCCATTCAGAATTGGTGATGTGATCAGTTGATCACTGAGTAGTCCTGGTCCCGGTGGAATGATTGCAAGATGTGATCCATCGCCTCCCTTAACATTCTCATTGAATGCCTGTAATTTTTTTGTAACATCATCATCGAGCTCTCCAAATACGACGAAATCGATCGAAACGTTGTTCTTCTTCATCTTCTTTGCGAGCTTGACGAGAGTTTTCTCATCTTCGGGAATGGGCGAACATGAAAAGACAATTATGCGTTGACGTTGGGATTTGTTCTGTCGATGCTTGAGCGCCAACTAGTTACATGTTAGTACTGGCATTTCCCTCAAGCTTGAGCTCCTAAAAGACAAAGGGAAAACATACCCCAGCAATTTGAATACCAGTAGCCAAGTGACTTTCCCCGCGGATCTTCGTCTTGGTTCGATGTAAACCTTCTAGAATCTTGCCATGATCCGTGGTAAGAGTGACGAGCACTTCTGGTCCTTTGCCTCCCATAGACATTAAACCCACAGATGATTCAGGGTTGGCTTGTGTGATGGCGGAGAAGATGAGAGAGACGGCATCGGATTGTGCTTCATAACGAGTTGGTGTGTAATCTCCGTTTCGACTGCTTTCGCTGTTGTCCACCACTACCATTACTGCTTCGAGAACCATCTTGTCTAATGGGTTGCCGTTAGGCTATGAATGTGCGGGGTTGAGGTGGGTTGAGGTTGTTGGTACTAGGGTGGTAGGAGGATGGTTGAGTGGATATTGAAGTGATTGATGGCGATGGCGACAATGATGGTTAAGTTGTTTCTGGTATCTACTAAAGTAGGTAGCTATGGTTTGCGCGTAAGGTTACAGTGTTGTTAGCTTTGATTAGCTTCGGAAGCATCCCTGTAGGCTTTTTCTTTGGGGGGAAGTCCCAATTTGATTAGGCTAGATTACACCACTACCAACCTTAGAAGCGATTTTGATAGCATTGAACTTTTGTTTACTCCGACAGCACTTCCAGTACGATATTGACCAACGCAAGCAACTCATACAACAAAAGAATTATTGTACTTGTGCAGTGAATACAGCTCCTGAATTACAGTCAATTAACGCAAGCCCGACGAATTTACGCCTTAAACGCCAACTCCACACACAACATGCCACCAACGCGATCAAAGAAAGCTCCAGTCTCTGTAGAAAGACAAGAAGAAATTCCCGAATCACCTCAATTACCTGTTACGAAGATTCATGAGGACGCCATGCAGACCCCTACTCAAAGTCCCGCAAGAGCTGGACCAGCAATGAAGATCTCATTAGGGCAGAAGCAAGCTCTCATAGACAACTTGCAGCTGGAAGGTTAGACCTTTCCACGTCCTTGACACGTCGAAATATTTGCTAATCAGCATTCTCATCAGTCACTGAACGCGCAAGAAAGCTTCGCGCACAATATAATGTGCAAGCACAAGGACTGAAGACGCGTATTGAAATTCGCGTCAACCGGATCCCAATATCATTACGTCGAAAAGACATTGGAGAATTATGGAACAAATATAACAACACTGGCATGACTGCTTCGCGGTCTCCCCTAGGACCTCCCGTTCCCCCTAAAAATTCTCACAAGAAGGTTCTGGTTGATGACGCCCAACCCGAACCAAGTACGCGTCAAAGCCCTGTGCCCGTTGCACGTGCCGCGAAGAGAACGAGGTATGTCTGTCCATCTATGAATCTAAGTACATCACTAACATAGAATTAGTGCCGAGGCTGCTCTTGATAAAGAGAATGAACATATTGAAAATCCGAAGAAGAGAGTTAAAGCACCACCTATCCTACCTGAGCGTACCACCTCGCGCATGAAAGACCATCACCCTAGTCAAGTCCTTTCACCGAGATCCGCCAACTCACGCACTCTTCCAATCTCGCCAATCCGTCCAGCATCACCCAGCAAACCATTTTCAGCGCGTCCAATCTCGCCATTCAAGCCTATGGTGTCCCTCGCCTCGACTGTCGGCGGAGGTACACTGACTGCTGGTATGGCTGATAAAGCCAAAACCACCCGAGCAGCTGGAACCCGCAAAATCTCACCACATACAAACCCCGCTGGAGCAGCAACCGGACGGGGAAGGAGAACAGCTTCTGCGACAGCAGGTCCAGCACCAAAAGTCGGGAAAGGAAGAGGAAGTTTGAGTGAGGAAAGTAATACAAGCACTGGTACAACGATTGTTAGGAAGCCGGTTCCGGTGAAGAAGGCGCCGGCTAAGAAGACTGTTATGGGCACAATTAAGGGAATGGGAGCTACAAAGAAGGCACCGACGGCTAGTACTGCTAGTGGTGGGAGAGTTTTGAGGAAGAGAGGATGAAAAGTTTATGGATAAGGAGTTGTTCTGAGATTTTAAGATCGATGTTTGTTTATTGACTTTGTGTATTCTTAGCGATGGAGTTTGGTTGTGCTTGGGTAGCTTCATGTATCGGGTACACTTCATGAAGCAGGATAAATGGCATGGAGTAAATGTGTCTTTCGCATCTTTATAAACCTGAAAAAGCTCTCCAGATGCGATCTCAACATGCAAGAGTTACATTCTAGTGCTATATTTGGCTCAGTAATATCATCATAAACAATTTCCGGCCACATTCAATCGCAGAGCTCTCATCCAACTTCCCCAACCCTCCCATCCAAACCTTCACTCAACCCTCCGCATCAGCCGCCTTCTTCTTCTTCGGCTCCTCCAACACAATATTCTTCCCCGGCACATCCTTCCACTTCCCCAATATAAACTCCTTAATCTCCATACTCAAATCCCCCTGCACCGTAATCTCCTGGCCCCCGCCCGCGACCTTCGTCACACTACTTCCCGTTGCGAACTTGCTCCCAAACTCCTTCGCCACCTTCTTGAGCTCCAGCCCAAACGCATCGAGTCCCTGCACCTCGGTCACGTATTTCCGTTTGTTGCGCTCAACGCGCTTGATGCGTACTTTGGAACTGGCGAGCACTTCTTGCTGCTTAGCTTCTGCGGCGGAGGCTTTGGATGCCTTTTTTAAAGCGTCTTTTTCTGCGCGCTTTTGCGCGTCGACGCTGAGGGTGGAGGTTGCGGCGGCAAGGGCGTCTGGGGGTAGGTGTTAGTAGGGTGGATTGGAGGTTTGGACTTTATTTGGTGGAAATGCAGTATATGCGAATGGGAAAGCTACCTTCTGACCATAACCGTTCATACATCGTGGGATGATTCTTCTGGAGCCATTCTTGACATTTCTTCACCGTGCCGCCATATTCGCAATACTACTTCCTCTATATATCAGTATAAGGCATGGGAATGGTTCAGTCGTGCGTATGTGATTCGTACCTCCGGTGGCATGGAGCATACTAGATGTGGTATTAGCTGGTGGTGAGGGGGAAATCAGGATGGCGGGGTCGTGTGGTTACCTCCGCAGTATATGACATTTCTAGATTGAGGCTCTGTGGGACCAGTGGATGATTCTTCTACGTCTGCCATTGCTGTGTCTGCCTGTTTGTGGTGATATATTTTGTGGTTGTTGGTGGATTTGATTGTTATATAGTAGGATTGTCTGGGCACATACAAAGCATACAGTTCTATCCTATCGAGGTCATGGATGGTGGGGTACTTTTCGAAGCTATTGGTGGATTAGCGGTTGATGCGGCCGCCTGGTCCAGCGGTCGAAGAATGATGGCACAAGATTTGACTCCCTCGATTGTAGCGTCAAGATGCAGTTAATGGCGGTTTAAACTTTCCTTTGAATTTCACAATGGGAATTACGGTTGTATCACTATTAGGATGTCGTTATGGATATAAACGTGTTTGTACGAATGCCATTAGGTGATCACTAACGGATCATATTGTTCGACTTTGATAGAAGATTCTCATCTATGAAACCAATGCCGCATGCGTATTCAAAGTATAAGCCTACTAATTTAAGAATTTGCCTCCGACAACTCCATGTCAAGCTGAATAGATGCTCATCAAAAAGGAAGTAATACCTTGTCGATCTCATCGATTGGTGAGCTTCTGCCACAACCCACATTTAACGACTTCCACAGAAGTATGAACCAGTGTTCCTCGACAACCAGAACATGTTCTGGAAGACTTTCGCTACTCCAACGCCCATCCATAGATGCTCGCGAGCGCTTTTGAGACGCTCAGATTCATGATCTTAAAGTGTGAATTCAAGATCAGCGCCGTCACTCCAGCCGCTGTAGGAGTTGCCACAGACGTTCCTGATTCGAGCCGAATGGTCCAGATTGCCAAATTTATGTGGTGCTTTGCTTTTTTGAGATTCTGTATGAAACTCGTGTACCCCTATGTCTGCAAATCTTCGAATTCCACTCCGGCTGGTTTTTGTGTTTCGTCGGGCTGTTTTCTAAATTGAGTGCCGCGCGTTCAAGTCATCAGACGCCTACTTGGTGGCATGTCGGTAAGAGCTGCGACGGGATGAATGACATTATGGTTGATATTGACTCAGTCGTGTTGAGTTCCGATGTTAAGAGTTGTATCAGCTAAAGAGATGTCACTTAGGCGACTTCAATTGCTTAGACGATGATAAGGCTTATGCGCTTTGAAAATGAACATAGAATACTTTATTCTTCACCTGTAGGAGTCTCTGATGTAGCAGGGATTGTCCCAGCTTCTCCCTAACCATGTAAAATCTGACGGCATTCGACAGGAATATCAAGAATAACAGTTTCTGAATGTATGACACGGGCCTCTTATGGGAGAGCCCAAGAAGTCTATTTGAGTAGTGCACTGACATATATACGTGGTATGCTCTTGTTTTGGCAACGGTTGGGTCCTTAACCTATGACCCTTCGAACGGCCGAACTTCTGAAATGAACTCTTGACTAGAAATTCCGGATCACAGATGGAGAGCCTTCAAGAGTCAGAACTATCGAGTGCTGAAATTCCAGCTGATTGGCGAAAATGACATTTGAATTGCGTAGTGTTGCAATACCATGCCGCCATGCGGCCAGCAGCCGGCTAGAATGTAAATCGATCAGGAGAAAACGAGCTACGAAAGGGCAGACATGAATGCGCGGTTATGGAAGACGATAGTTGCCGCGAAGAATTGAATGGATAACTTCCCCTTCAATAGGTCAACACATATTGTGAAGGGAAATAGTAGTTTGGCTCATGCTAGACCAGAGGATTGGCTTCCCACCCAGCACCTACATACAAACTGGCTTTAAAGCTACTTCGTTGTTGGACCCGAACTATCGAAGATCTCATGAGCTACCATGCTTCGAATTGGTCCGCTTTTCTCCTTCTCTTACTAGAGAAAGAAGATCACTCTCACGTGAGAAATCATATGCGCTGTGCATATTGTTTGTTCCCACATGAAACAATTGAGTGAAGACAATGCAGAAGGATGTTGTTGCTATACTGCCTCCTTCGAAGCGCCCGTACAAAGCTCTCGTCAGCATCCGACGGGGATGGGAATTGGACTATGCAGAGTATGAAATATACCAAAATCGAGCTCGGAAGACAACTTTGAATGCAGCTGTTCAAAGACGAACAGCGTCAATACCATTTCATTAATTGTGTTGATTTATGTAATGTAGTTCATAGAAGCGTTAAATAACAGCACGGCGCAACACGCTGAAGCCTAAGCGACACTAAAATCCGTCGTTGCAGTACCTTGTCTCAAGCAAACGACATCCCCACCTTAAGATTCCTAAACCACCAAAATTATACATACAACACAAGCGCCGACAAGATCCAACAGGACGCCTAGGACTTTTCCAAACTAAGATATGCGCACTGTATATTATTCCGCTTCATATCATCGGTGACAATGGCAGGACCTTCTCCTTCACCACATAAACCACGCGGGCAACGATCCAAAAACGTTCTCTTTAAGGACAGCGATGCTTCAATGGCTACACCAACATCTCCTACGGCTAGGCGCACAAGCGGAAACCAGCCAACATATCCCTTAGCTTCTTTACTTTGGTCTGCTCGCAGTTCAACATCACAGTGGGTGGTACTTCCTCTGATATTAATGGCCGTGGGGCTCTTTAGATGGGCTGCAGGTCTTTGGGGTTACTCTGGTAAGTTTATAAAGCTCTGAAAACACACCAACATTGCTGATCTTTTGCCATAGGATTTGAAAGTCCCCCAATGCATGGCGACTACGAAGCTCAGAGACACTGGATGGAAATCACAACACACCTTCCTATATCACAATGGTACTTTCACGATCTCGAATGGTGGGGACTAGACTATCCTCCCTTGACAGCATATCACAGCTGGCTCCTGGGAAAGATTGGAGGCTTCATAAATCCGGCATGGTTTGCTCTTTACAAGTCGCGAGGGCTCGATGATCCAGCCATGAAGGTTTTCATGCGCGCCACGGTTATAGTTTCGGAATACTTGGTCTTTGTGCCGGCTGCTGTCATCTTCATTCGTCGATTGAGTAAACTCGAGGCAGTCAATACCTGGACAGCTTCAATCGCATTGACTGCGATCCTCATGCAACCTGGATCTATCCTCATAGATCACGCCCACTTCCAATACAACACCGTGATGCTTGGCCTAGTTGTAGCCAGTATGTCTAGTATCCTCGCTGGCAGATACATGTGGAGCTGCGTCTTTTTCGTTATGGCTTTGGGTTTCAAGCAAATGGCCCTATACTATGCGCCGGCAATGTTCGCATACTTGCTAGGAGTTTGCGTGTTCCCTAAAGTCAACATTCCTAGATTTTTAGGAATCGCCATTGCGACCTTGATATCCTTCGCCCTTTTACTATTACCAATGTTCCTTGGCGCTTTGTATGATAAGCACAATGGCATTGATGCTCGACCCGAGCTCGACGGATACGCCGCGCCACTTCCCATTCTCACTCATCTTTCGTACAAGCTGAACCCCCGTGCTTGGTACTATCCTATTGTCCAGCAATCCGCTCAAATCATTTATCGAGTTTTTCCATTCGCTCGCGGTTTGTTTGAGGACAAAGTAGCCAACTTTTGGTGTGCTTTGAACGTGGTTATCAAGCTCCGAAAATATGACCAGGTACTCCTTCAACGAGCGTCCCTCCTGCTAACACTGGCCGCTATCACACCTCCATGTCTGATCATTTTCCTAAGGCCAAGAAGAGAACTCCTACCGTTGGCTCTCGCTACCACTGCATGGGCGTTCTATCTCTTTGGTTTCCAGGTCCACGAAAAAAGCGTCCTCCTACCGTTGATGCCCATGACAATGCTGCTTGCTAGCCGAGGCGGGCTCAACAAGGGTCCCAGATCCTGGATCGCATTCGCTAACGTACTGGGTGCTTTTACTATGTTCCCATTGCTTCAACGAGAAGAGTTGCGGATCCCTTATTTTGTTCTGGTCTTCCTGTGGCTATACCTTCTCGGACTTCCGCCATTTGCTTTTGAGGTGTATGCACAGTACAATGATGGTAATTGGATTGGTTTCGGCACAACGCTGATTCACACGCTTTTCTACGAAGCAATGCTCGGGTGGCATGTAGCATCCGCATTCATCTCGCCTCCTAGCGGGTACCCGGATTTCTGGGTCGTGCTAAATGTTGGGGTTGGTGTGTCAGGATTTGGAATTTGTTATCTATGGTGTTTGGGAAGGCTGCTGAAGGGAAGTGGATTGATAGACCTCAAAGAGCCGGAACAAGCGAGGAAGAAGACTCAGTGATCGTTTTATAAAATCGCCATATACCCGCTTGAGATTTAGTTTTCGTTTTCTCTTCATGTCAGACAAATATGTACTTGTACAATACCTTTATTGGGCCGACATTTACGCAAACAAACAGCGTTTCTCCACTGTGCCCATCCGCGCGATGTGCTTTCTGCCACATGATTTAGTTCGACAGGTCAAGGTATTACGAGATGTAAGCAGGCAAGGGCTACCTCCCACGTTCGGTTTAAGGCTGTGATAAAAATGGGTAAAAAAGTAAAGTACAAGGTCCGTTAATGGAAGCATTGCCGAGAAGCATCGGCCACTACCCAGGCATTCACGCCATGATGAAGCCTTATGTCGCTTTCCGATCAATCAAACGTCGCCGCCCCCAACTTTATATGAACAGGCTTTGGAACCCGTAAAGGCTGTGGAACGTCCCCGGCTATTGATTTCTTTTTTGTCTTTCCCTGACGAGGATTACATGTTGGCTCATGTTGGCTCCATGCTGGATCTAGGCATTCTTGCAGCAAGCCGGTCCTAGAGCAGGTATAGCTGATGCAGGAAGTATGCTTCCCCTTCACAAAGCTGGTTTGCTGCATGCATCCTGCATCCTTCGAAGTACTTGGTACATACTAAGCTCTCCCAAAGGGCCAAAGTGCGAGATAAGCCGTCGTCTTTGTGCCTTTCGCTCTGATATTCATAGCCACGTTGTTAATCGCCAAGACCGATAGTCTTCTGGATGCTGGCCTGATAGAGGGAAAAACCGAAGGGATAATCATGCTTCTTTCTTACTCAGCCGCAAATTTGCGTTGATCGCTCGAAACAATTGCTTTGTCAACTGCCAGGTACGGCCTGGCTTCGCCTTTAATGGGGGCTGGTACGACTACCAGTTTGTTGTTGGTTCATAGCCTTCTAGTCGTTGGCCAAGTCTGGTCAATTATTCACTTACCCACCACCGACTCACACCCTCCCGTTGCACCACCCACCCCGCATGCAAGTAATCTCTCTATCCTAACTGATTGCTCGGTCGCACGTTTCGTTTTGATAGAATCCGTTTCTTCCTTTTTACCAATATGATAGTAGTTTGTTCTTTCATCAGATCAACGGATTAATTTCAAACGTCGCTCAATATGATGTTTCTGAAACTTTGGGCGGCCATTGGCCTCTCGATTCTTACTGCCTCGGCTGCTGCTCAGGACTCCTCGTCCTTCAGAACGGTTACAACTGTAACCTCACCTCCGGTCGTAGTGTCAAGTTCGAGTGCGACTCGAAGTGCGAGTTCGTCGGCTTCGACTAATAGTTCTTCATCTTCATCGAGCTCGACGAGCACGTCGAGTGCGGCCGCTGCGACGAAAACTGTTAGTGTTGGTGCTGTAAGTTATCACGATCGTGTTTCTTCACGAGGCTTCAATGCTTACTTTTGCGATTCGTAGGACGGCCTCAGCTATTCTCCAAATAAGTTGACCGCGAACGTCGGTGATATCATTGGTAAGTACAATGAACATTTAGATGAACTTGATCATTAACGTTGATGATAGAATTCAGATTTTATCCTCAGAATCATTCTGTCGCAAGAGCAGAATACAAGCAAGCATGTATCCCATACGAGGATACCGGCGCTGGCAAAGTCGGCTTCTGGAGTGGATTCGAACCTATTGCTATTGTCTCGAATAATGTTAGTCCTTTATATCATCCCAATGATTCACACCATCTCAATGATTCACACCATCTCAATTATTCATACCACCTCAATGATTCAATCACGCTGACAGCATCATCTAGCCACCGATCTTCAACCTATTGATTAATGATACAGAGCCCATCTTCTTTTACTGTTCAGCACCTGGAGCTTGTATGGAGGGAATGATCGGTGTTATCAACGAAGTCCGTTCACTTGTTTTATGTATCTTATTGTAAACTAACATGACCATCAGAATGCAACCCAAACCCTCGACGTCCAACTAGAATACGCGCTGAACGCTACCCTCGAATTCTCTCCAAACGAGTATTTCCCCAAGGAAGTCGCCAAAACAACCGAGACTCACTCACATAAAACCCTCTCCGGCGGCGCCATTGCCGGAATTGTCATCGGGGGTGTCGCCGTCCTCGCTCTAGCCGCCGCCGTCATCTACATGTGTGGCCGTCACCGCACCATGAAAGAGATCGTCAAGAACCCCGCCAATCCCACCTCAAACAACCCTATGAACCATCACTCTTACATGTCCGAACCCGCAATGTCAGAAGCGCATTACCCCAATAAATTGTCGCCCGGTCTGGCAGGAATGGACGGTGCCTCGGGACGATTCTCGCCGCACAATGGAGGCGGATATCCACATACTGAGACGGATAGTTTCAGGAGCAGAAGCCCGCCTGTGGAGGAGATGGGTATGGTCAGGAACGGCCAGTACCAAAGTGTACACAGCGGCAGCCAATTGGGATCACCTGGATTTCCGAGCCCATCATGGTCGTATGACACGCCAATGGCTGCACGAGCTCAATCCCCCCCACTATCAGAAATGGAACATCCGAGTGTAACGGAAGCTTTGAGGTATGCTTTTCTACACCCGATGCATATTTATCCATAGATGATAGAATCCAGACTGACCAAAACCGTAACAGAGCGCAACAGAAAGAACAGCAAAACTACGGACAAGGTCCAATTGAACTTCCCGTACCGAGCAGGAACGCAAGTATGAACACGGGCGCGCCGTCGCCGAGCAAGGAACGGCCGTTTTCATATACCGATAGCGAGAGTGGGTATGCGGGGATGGTGCGAGATGAGGCGAGATGAGAGATAAATGGAATGGACAAAAGGCACTATTTAGGAACTGGGATGGGACGGGACGGGGCAGGATTCTAAAGCCGTGGGCAAACAACCACACGGGGAGGTTGAAGTCAATGAGGAGTTACTTGGATATTCTTCTCTATCTCTAACGGAAGGAGGGAAAAAGTGACGACCGGACGAAACGAAAGGATAGCGAGCGTCTCTCTTTCTTCTTTCGAGCTTATGCGTGCTCGGGCCTGGCATGGGGAAGGGTCTTGGAGGTTACGATCTGATACCACTCTCTTTTTTGGTTGTTGTTGTTGATATCTGTACACACTTAACTTACTTAATTAGATCTATCTATATGGGAGGCGGCAGGATGGAGGTCTTTGAAAATACACAGTTAATTTTTTTTTCTTGATTACTTATGGGTTGTTTGGTCGGGGAAAGGGTAGGTGTGATTGCTTTGTCCAAGGAGGGAGTAGACTTGATATCCCTTTTTGAGTTTGGACGCAGCTTCGTACGATGCCGCCCTCCATCGAAATACTTCGGCGATAGAGTTGTCGTAGTCCTCGAACATAGTCTATGTATCTTCACAATCTCTGAAGTGTACAGTACTGTACCTAGACATCACCATCACCATCACCATCCCATTCCACTCCCTGCACACGCATACTACCTATACGAATAAACGCGCTCACGTTACATCCCGCCTACATACATACCACACCCATCCATGACTGATTCGGTTCACTGCCGCACCGCCCTGCGCAGCATCGTATCGTATCGTGTCCGTATCGTATCGTATCGCTCCTTCGCGGCACAGTACCTGGCTCTGTTCACGTGGATAAGGATGCAATGATACGTCACGTTACATTTGAATAAAGTTATTCCCCGTGCGGTGCAGTCAGCACGGGATGGTTCTGACGGGGGCTGGGTGGGTGTGGCGCTGTGATGGGCTGGGGGGATACGGATGGATGTTGGTGTTCTCGTCGTGTTGGTAAAGTTTGGTGGTGCGTTGGAGAGGGATAAGGTGGATGGGAGAGGATGGTAGATGGAGAGTTTGATGGACGGACGGACATTAGGGAATAGCTGTTGCGGACTTGGGGGGCAGTGAGAGGGAGCAGGGGAGACGATGGCGGGTGATTGGTTGTGTGAGCGGGTGTTGGATCTGATAGGTTTGGGGGATGGAGAGAGTGAATAGCGATGTTTCGGAGGAGGAGGAGAGTTTGCTGTGGCTGATGCTGGACGGAGCTAGATAGTAGAGCATCTATTTTTTGGTGATTGAAGTGGTCTTGAGAGATGAGTTGTCGTTCCCTGGGTAGGTGGATTGGTTGCGTTAGAGAGCTCAGGAGTGTGAGTTCCTAAGTATAAATGCGTGAGTTGAGTTTGTTGACGCTGATTATCCAGGCACATGATATCGAGATAGAGACACAACCTTACTGCAAGTAGCATTTATTAGGTTTCTGTTCCTTTGGCTGGAAACTTAGGGCAGGGTCGCCTGGCCATTATCTCAATATCATAACACGGGATGAGCTCGAAGGAAATCACCCGCATTAAATGATATCATTTTATCTATACAAATTTCCTATACACCCTCTAAAGTGCATATTCCAGTTCCCATGCATGTCAATATACTCTCCATGGTGTATTTTTAAATCATTACTCCAAACCCCAAAAAGTAATCAAGTAACCGACCCTTCTTGAATCAGGAAACCCGAATATGGCATCCATCCGCACTCGCCAACACCAAGGTCACATCTTGACGTTCCTGTCCTACTTCTGGTATCGGGTGGGTAGGGTCGCATTCGAATGTGCTGAACGTCTGGAGTAATCTTACGATTAGGTAGGAAGCTTCGAGTAGCGCGAATTCCTCTGTTAGGGCATTTTTGTTAGCATATATCCTTTCCTTAGTCTCTCTCTTTCTCTGTCCATCCATACTCCCACAAAAGACCCGCTGGGATAAAAAAGGAAACGCAGCAAGGCAAAGAAAGCAAAACTTACGCCCCAAGCACACCCTCGGCCCTCCATTAAAAGGCAAATACCCCCACCCAATATTCTTCAAATTAACCGTGTTGCTCTCATCCCCAGCATCCCATCGCTCCGGACGGAACTGCTCCGCATCTTCACCGTAGAGGTCCCGGCGTCGATGCATAGCGTAGATACAGTAGCCTACGGCTTCGCCTTTGCGCACGAAGATTGGTGATGTGCCGTCGGGACCGCCGCCGGAGGGGAGTGTGGTCATGCGGGTGGAGCTGCGGGAATTGAGGGGGACGGAGGGGTAGAGGCGGAGAACTAGGTTGGGGGTGGGAGTGTTAGCTGGGGTCGTGTAGTGGGTAAGGAGAAGGGGGGGGGGGATGATAGGGAGAGGAGAGGGAGGTGATAGTGGAATTGGATGGGATAGGGAAACTGTATGTACCTTCTTTGAGAATGTAGCTGAGATAGATCATTTTCTTAAGATCGACACGACTTGGTTGGCGGGAGTTCGCCCCCGTCCCTACTACTTCATCGATTTCTTTCCTTAACTTCGCAAGGACGTGTTGATGTTTAACCAGTAATCGCCTATCACAATCCTATTAGCCATTACCCAAAACAGACCATCCAGAAAAGAAGAACTGCTCATCCACACTCACATAGTCCAAGTCAAACAACAAGCCGTTGTATCTCTCCCCGCCAACAACATATTCAATATCTGATCTCTCAAAACCTTCACATCTTGCGTATCCTTCAACAACGCCCCCAAGAACCCAAAATCGCGCTCGGCCTTCTCATCTCCTCCCAAAGCCGCCTGCGCAACCATCGCCTCCCTAATAGTCCCGTCAACAAACTCATGCACAGTCCTACAATCCTTCCTAAACTTCTTCCCCCCAATCAACCAATACAGCGGGCCCAGCCTCCCCCTCTGCGCCAACGTCTCCTGCGCACCACGAAAAGCTTCCGCAAACTCTTTGGAATCCTGATTCTGCGTGCCGAGGGCATTCATAGAGCGTCCGAAGAGCAGAAATGTCGTCGTGTCGAGGGTAAAGCGGAAGAATAGAGGCTGGAAGTCTATATGTGTGTGCGAAGGGATATTGCTGATCAGCGCTTCGACGTGTTCTTGGATTTGGATGAAGTGGTCGACGCGGTTGCTTAGAAATAGCGGACGCAGGAGGTCCCGCGAGTGTTTCCAGGCAGGGCCGTCTTGAGTGAAGATTCCGTTGCCGAGGAGGGCTCCGAAGACGTTTTGACGGTCGCCGAGGCCGAATGCTGGGGTGGTTAGCTTGTAAAGTTTATGAAATAGTGAGAAGGAAAAGGACATACATGTGAATTGAGAACCTAAGACAGCTTCGATGACTCGTGGTTCAACAGTGTCAATTCCTGTTTGTCCAAGGAGTTTTTGTTCAAAGGTGGCTGGATGCCTCTGGACAATGTCGACGAGAAATCTCAGGATTCTGCTTTCACGACCGCATTGAAATGCTTGGATAAGGAGATCAAGTGCCAGGGGCCATTTGTACTCGAGTCTGGCTAGTAATGGTGCGCATTTGTTGCTCTCGGCGAAGGCTTTCTCGCTCTAGGTATTGTAATATTAGCAACTTTGCAACTGAGGTAGGCCAGGTGGGGCCTAGGCGATCCAGATCCAAGGTGACAACTTACCCGTCTGCGTTGAAACTTATCGTATATGTAACATGATGCATATACGATGAAGGCTATGGCGGCGACACCAGTATAATTCAAACCCCCGTTCATTTTGAAAGTCCAGGAATTAAAGACGAAACAACACCAAAGAAAGACGAAAATAAAATCGAAAAGGGACGCAGATACTTTTGTCACAGCTCCTGAAGTTCCACCTGGTGTTTCCTTGGTCGATGATAATATTCGGCATCATGTCAAAAGGAAGACTTCTTTGAGATAATACCCAAACCAACATCTTGCTCTCCCAACTTGGGATCAACTGGTTGGGTGTTTACCCGCGATGAACGTACAGTTGATAGCAGTGGAGAGCCTCATCGATCACTGATAAGGTCTAAGCCATTCTATACAGCGGGCTTGTGGTCACTTAGAAGGCCAACTCAAAGGCCATAATCCCAAAGATAGGAAGCTCCTCGTGGGGTTGATAACTAGAGCCTCCGTCCACCTCACCCCGGGTCTGGTATAACCTGAAACATCTATTATTGTAAGACGGTGCGGAGATGTTGACCTAAAGATTGGCCCAGTATCTCAGTATCTCAGTCGCAGTGCCTGGATCTGCTGGGACCGCAGATTGTTATCGTGGAGCTCGCGGTAGAACAGTGACCGAGGCGCATCGATAAGATGTATACCCCACGATCCATGTCTTAATGAAGGATAAGAATGCATCTGGGGAATGTGCGGCGGTAAGGGTAGGCTAAACCTCTTGTTTCTCCGTCGCTGGTCCTGACTTGGAGGGTGAAGGGATATCTTTTCTTCCTTCCGGAATACACAAGCGTGTACTGGTAAACATGCAACAGTTCGACCCTCGCTGAACATTCGAAACCAGTAGAAAAACTCAAGGTACTCGGACGAAACGACTTCATCCCAGAAACCACAGCAGAGAACCCATAAGGCTGAGGGCGGTAAGTTCGCCTCCCTTCCGTAGCACCTTGTGCCTAATCGAGTAGGTCTGAAGCCACGAGCCCGGTAGTTGTTTCGTTATCGAAGGAGCATATCAAACTCGAATGACCCGGAGGTTGTATGGTAAGAACCTAAATAAGAGAGGCCTCGATATCGACCTTGACTAGTTTTCCGACCAGTAACGCTACATACAGCAGTAAACATCGTGTACTCCACAGGCTAAGAATTGAGACCCGGAGCTGGGCTGACTCGAGGTCTCTTGCCGCTTGGTTTTTGGCCAAGGTTAACATCCGGACCCACAAACCGTGCAGTGGCGTACCCGGTGGGATGGTTATCACGAACCCACTTTGTTTCGAGGAAGAGGAACTCTGAAACCACAAAAGAGAATACAGCTCAGGTTTAAACAAAAGCGGGACCATCCGATCATCATCCATGGCGGCTATTCGTTCTCATTCTTGTTATTTCCCGAATAGGACACAGCCGGCGGTTCTTGCGGAAAGTGCCAAGAAGTTTCTCCTCCCCGACCAGTTATTTTTCTTCTGCTTATAGTCACTTAATGGGCCATCAAAGCTTCTCTCACTCTAATCAACGGCCTGTGATTTCCATGGAGCATCTACTCTCGTGGGATGGGATGCAGTAGATTTCGTGAGGAGCTTAAACCCAGCTCGCTAACTATGTAAATTACCCCTGAAGAAACGCGCTTGACCATTCCATATTACTTCCAAAGGGTAGGGCTGTGCTAAAACTCCCTGTCGTGCGTTGATATTGCTTCGTAAATTCTCATTGTCATCCATATTGACTCCGACGCCATGCGATTCGATATTCTGTCAACGAATATTAAGATCCAGAACCGATCGCTTTTTAGCCCTTGCCGGTGAAAAGTTTGGTGAATCTGTGCTTTCCAGCTGAGTGTGTTCTGCGCACCAAGTTAGCCACGCTACCTTGGCCAGCTCAAAGGTTCACTGTACTCACGTGATACCATTTCCCCAGTATTGTGATGTATCCATGAAGAATCTTTGGGCTCAGTTGTAAGAAGTAAAGACCGGGCAACTGTAATGGTGTTAGGTTTCGAAGTATGTGGGCCGAGTGGTGGTGTTGGTCCAGTGCAGTACATACCTTCATGGCGGCGTCGACCTTTTGGATCGGCGCATAACTGGCGATAGCATGCACCAAAAAACGCTAAAATCAACATCAAGAACCCGACGCCGAGGTTGATAAGCGCCAAGTTGGTACTTTGGAAACCCATGAGTAATGAAGAGGACATACTCGGCGCTCGTAACAAATGTACTGGAAGTACGAGGTGAATTTGCTCAAATGTAAACATCTTGGAGAGTTCCGGGTCAAAAAATGAAAGGAATGATTCTTTGCGTTCCAGTCTGAAGGATTCCAACAATGTATATACTCCATATTAGGTCGTCCATTTTTTGTGATGTGTTTTACCTCATATCGTTGCCGCTGGACTTATATTTTAGTGGGTCTGGGCACGACAAGAGCGCTTGGAAGGCAGAATTTAGGCGTAGACTTCCCTCAAGGGGCTGAATATCGCGCGGAAAGGTCGCTTAAAGCAATGCCACTTTTGAGCTCCCCCCCATCTTTTGATGCTGGAGGGATCCCCTCGAAACCCCCATGCAAAATGAGGATGCTTAGATGGAGGAAAGAAAGGCGCTCATCAAAATCCATGTTAGGCGGTGAGCTTATTGTTCCATATACGAGAATTTGAAATATCTTTTTGCTAGAAATTTCCCTTCATCAGTACTTTCGTTCATAGCATATTCTCCTCCAAATCAGTAATTCAGCCATTCGTTTTTCTGTTTTCGCTGCGCTACAGCAGGACTTGCAACGACTAGATATCTGTCGCTTTTCTCTTCCAATTTACTTCTGAGCACATTCGTTAATGCCAATACCCAGGCCCTTGTCTTGGGTTGAAGCGAGCAATAGAAGAGTTTTTTTGTAGCAATGGCAGTCTCTCCCAAATCCCAGAAGATGGCCGGCAACTGGTTCATACGGTATCAAATTGGTAACGCCTAACCCTGTCTATATTTGCAGCCCAATGGTTCCTAACTCAGTGTCGGCAGAACTATCTTTGACCTGGATCTCAACCATAGTTTTTCTACATACTTTCCACGAACCTTCTCGACAATCTACACAAAAGTTCTTACGACTATCATACTCCTCGCCATCGTCCGATGCAACATACACGCAGGGCATCGACGACATCTATTTTGTCCTGGAATGGGTGGTTAACTTTACAGCGCTCCGTGCGATAGTAATCGAGTGGATCTTAACGCCATTTGGAAGATATCTGGGTGTTGAAAAGAAGAACCATTTGAGATTTGCAGAACAAGGATGGCTGGTGCTGTATTACGGAACATTCTGGACTTTGGGAATGGTACGTACTACGTCCAGAAGACTCCCGTCTATACCCCGCGGAAAGTCCATAATACAAAGCTAATTGCGATGTAGCACCTGTGGATCAATTCTGAATACTGGCTCGACAACAAGCAGATATGGGCAAGCTGGCCACAGAGGGAGATGTCTGGGACGTTCAAGTGGTACTACTTAGTCCAACTCGCATTCTGGTTCCAGCAAATCCTTGTGATCCACATCGAGAAGCGTCGCAAAGACCATGCCCAGATGCTCACCCATCATATCATCACATGCTCGCTCATTTCTATCACGTATGTGTATCGGTATTTGAATGCTGCGAACGTGGTGCTCTGCCTTATGGACGTAGTCGACTTTATATTTCCTGTAGGTGCTCTCCCTGCAAATATATGAAAGCGACATGCTGACCTTGCAACCAGATCGCCAAGATCATGAAATACCTTCGCCGCGAGACTGCTTGCAACGCCGCATTTGCGCTGTTTGTGATAACCTGGCTCATAAGTCGCCACGTAATGTACATCAAGCTCTGTTGGGACATCTACAACGATGTGCCAAATCCCGAAACTTTCAGGTTCGGATGCTACGCCGGCCCCGAGTATAAAGATGTTTTGGATATCTCGCCATATGCCAACGGGCGCTTCGAATATCTGACATGGCCCTTTAAAGATGCAGGAGGCATTATCTGCGGTACTACCGAAGTGAAATGGGTATTCCTTGGAATGCTCTTGGCTCTGCAAGGACTATGTTTGATTTGGTTCGGCATGATAATGAAGGTTATTGTTGGTATTGCGATGGGAAAGGGAGCCGAAGATACACGAAGTGATGACGAAGATGAAATTGAGGATGAGGAAATGGAAATTGAAGCTAAGGTCGGTACAGAAAGCCTGCTCGAGGCGAAGCTATCGACAAGGGCAGCGAAGGCTTGAACATTGATTGAAAGCTGGGAAACCAAAGAAAATTCGATAGCATTACCTCGGGCCGCTAGAGCCAGAGGGGTGCTGGAGAAGGAATTGCTGAAAATAAGAGGGTACAAAAAGCCGCAGTAGATGTAAAGTAGACAAATGATGATGAACTTCTGAATATATCGAGGCCGTGTGTGATGCGTGCTGGATTTGTTGATGGATGTGATTAATCAAATCGAGGTGGCTCGGGGGTTAAATTTCGAGCTTATGTAATTTGCGCAGGGTTCTGACTCAGCAAACGACCATTTTCTCGGTCTAACGAATTTCAGATTTACCATACACCCCCACCCCAAGACACACCAGCCAACCTATTCTACATCTCCAAACACAGACAACATCCACCTTTTCATCTATCGCTTACTAACTCACCCTCTAGCAACCGGCTTCAAACGAACATATAACGGCGACTTCTCCCACAGCAAGTAAATCTTCATATTCTCCGCCCACCCGCTACTTTCCTCTGTCAGCTGCATATCGAAGTTCCACAGCGTTCTTGCTAGAATCAACCGCATCTCCGCATATGCCAAACTACGCCACATTAGCAAGCCCTCAATTGATAGATACAGAAGAAAATTAATCCACTTACTTCCTCCCAACGCAGTTCCTTGGCCCCAAACTGAATGGCTGAAAGGCCGCCTTTGCATCCCCAGCGTATTCAGGATCGTCAAGCCATCGCTCCGGCGCGAATTTATCCGGATTCTTGAAGTTGAGCGACGCGTGGTGAGAGGCGTAGAGCACGCAGGAGACGTTGGTCTATAATTGAACACAAGATAAGTATAGATCTCATACCAGCCACGCGCGCATTAGATCAGAGTCAGGAAAGAAGAAAAGAGAAACCCACCCCGCCCGGAACCCAGTACCCCCCAATCCACTGCCCCGCTCCCGGCACGACCCTCGGACTTCCGAAGGGCGCGGGGGGGGAAATGCGCATAGTTTCGTCGAGAACAGCGAGTTGGTAGCGGAGCTTGTTGACACTGACGATATCGATTTCATCCTCGTTTTTAAACTGCGTGCGGATCTCGTTCACAAGCTTCTCCATGATGGTCGGGTTCTTCAGGAGATAGTACGTAGCAGCCGAAAGTAAAGTCGCTGTGGTTTCGCTTCCTGCGAGCAGCAAGATGTAGAACGTAGCGGCGATCTCATCGCGGGACATGCCCGTCTCCTTATCGTTGTGCTTCACCACATAGGTCATGAAATCCTTGCGGTCTGTTTGGCTGTCCAGTCTTGCAAAGATCTTCCCTTTCATAAGCTCGATTTGGGTTTTCCTTTGCTGCATCAACTTTCTCGGTATCAGGCGACCAAGCAGGCCTGTGAATAGAGGACCAAATCGCCTGGTAGTGCCCATATACGCGGCCGCTTTGAATGACTTGAACACATATGAGACCCAGGGATGGTATTTAGTGTCGTTCAGACACCCAAACGCCTCGCCGAGCGTCAGGTCACCGATGATGTCGAAAGTGGTAAAATTATACCAAGACACCATATCTAATGGCTTCTCTCCGGCATTCTCATGAAGACGTGTGATGAGAAGATCGACGTACTTCTTGATAATAGGCTCCTGTTCTCTCAGCGCCTTTTCCGAGAACGCATGCGACAGCAACCTTCGATAACGGCTATGGTCGGCATCGCTTTGGACGCTGAGGATCGAGGCGACGCCACTCGGCGGGGTTACGTATTGCACGGGATCTTTGGGAAACGAAGGGCGTCCTTGGTGTTTTGAGTAAATGTCCTGAAATGCCTGGGGACTGCTGAAGGCTAGTTCGTCGGGGGCTGTTCGAACAACTTCTCCGTATTGTTCGTGTAGCTCCGAGACTCGGTGTGGTAAACGTCCTTTGAGTACGTTTCTGACGCTGGGAATGCGTGATGCTGCGAATGATTTGGGTCCGGGAAAACTTGATAGAGGATGCAAGTATATGTTGTAAATGACTATTCCAACAAGGTAGATGGCGGACTGATAAGTAGTGGTAAGCATGTATTCTTTTGGTGAGGGGAAGTGACCCGTTATCGCAATCTTACTGCAACTGCTGCGACGAATGCCAGCTCGATGAAGGTCCGAACCATGCCTCCTAAACTTAGATTTAGTTCCATGATCTCAGAATTGCATCCAGAGTATAAGTAGAATTTGATACGACTGCAAGATTGACGTCGGGCAACGGAAGCTCTTGCGCAGCTGCGAAATTCTATTCTACCAAGTGTTCTTGCATACGACGCACACTGGAACCCGTTTGAAAGTATCCTCTTCAACTCCTTCTTATACCAGAAAAGAGACACTTAAGGTATGAACGTCACTATATAAGTCAAATATAATTGGTCGCACAATATGGAGACTCAACGTAAAACAAGCAATCGAGCGGGTACGGACAGGAACTTCTTCCCCCGCTTCCGTGCGGGGAAAATCATCATCATGTTATTTACCACCTAGTTCCTCTGACAGAGTATCTAAAGGAAGGTAAAATCGGTTTATTGCGATGCTGTATATGGATTCCGAAGTCTTTCCTCAGCGTAAGTGAGCTTATCTCATAATCAGCCGGATATGATATGAGGAATCCTAAGGACAGATACCTGAACCCGGGGAGATCACTGGACTACTCCGTCTAGGTTGCAGCTACAATACATCGCAAGGGGCACATTAAGTGTATAGTAAGTTTACACATCTAATCACAGTGGCAGATACAACAGTCATACAACTTGGAAGTGGCGGATATAAGTGTAGACCCGAGTTGTTTACCTAGTGGTAGCTCTTCTCATGGACCTTACGATCTGGTACCTTGCTTCGTAGAGTAATAGTTCTATAGGAAACCGGCGACGGAAATATAGTTGCGTGAAAATGTGACGTTAATGTTACTATTGCTTTTCCACCTCGAACTGTGTCTCTGTTCGGTTTGGCTTCACCGTTGTTCCTCGGCCACCAAGTGATTCCGGACAGTAGCTTCGTGCACCGTCAGGTTCTCTCGGTATGACATGCAGGGAAACATCTGCGTCGTTCGTCGGAGAGTCCGGCAGTTGAATCCTGAACACTTAACCCATAATCCATAGTATTTTGTATCTTCCAAGAGGCGCGCATTGGCCGTGCTCAACAATCAACTCCTTCACAAGCGAGCTGTATCTGATCGTTATTTCGCCTGCCTCCTCTTCTGTCTGTTGCTGCTTGCCAACATACTTTCCATCTACGTCGTTTGCTGCTTCATCTCGAATTTGAGCAGCTCATTTTCATCTTGGAGACCGTTCCCGAGCAGAGAAGTGAGCGGTTACTCTCAGAGGAAATCCAGAATAATGGCTAGCAACTATGATCATGATCCCTTTTCTTGACGAGACACTATACCAACGTGTTGCAGCTTCATGCAATCTATTGGCTGTCCCGAGAACTGTCAAGCATACTTATGGGCAATATACCACCTGAAGAAGATCACCACCTCTGTTTCGAGAAAGTCGTTCTCACTATGGCACAGCTCAAGGAGAAAGTTATAGCTAGCACAGGCACATTCAGCGAAGCTGAAGCTCAGATCATGCTGATCCGTCTTCAGTAAGATCCAAACGTATAAAACAACTTTATAGACGGGCTTTGGCATACAGTCATCGTCGAGGATGAGTTTGAACTTGTGGAGGAAGTCCGAGGTATCGTGGCCAATGATTCCGGCGTCCCGGTCAATCGTCTCGTCTACAACGGTTAGGAAGCGTTTAGACCCTTAGGAAACCAATATTGTATCATACCAGATAGATATGGAGGAAAACAGAATAGCTGCAATCCATCAGAAGTGCCAGAAGTGTGGAAGTTGGAGTTATTATCATCTTAGGTAAATTAGGTGTTTCTAAATCGTGCCATTGAATGATGGATGGTGTAAGGATAACAGCCTCAAATTGAAATACCAGTTTGATTTTGCTTCATCTCTCACTGAATAGCTCCAGACGCTGGTTGACACCACGGACTCATCGCGCAGTATATATCAGTACTCCCAAGAACTCACTACTTTGCATTTGATAGAGCTTCATATTGAATACCGTTTTTCCAAGTTCATGCGACAATGGAGTTAACCTTGGTCTCTTTCTGCTATTTAGCGGCTAGAACCAGTAGGATACCGCAACGAATGATCTCTAACAAGAAGAAAAGTACCTCTGAAGTTGCGGCATTGAAGTAATATGGACTTTAAGAAGGGTAGAACATCATTGGCCCCAACCCCACCGAGCGAGCAAATAGCAACGGGAGTGGCGCGCGCCCATCACTTCACATATCGCATGCATATGTATAAAATCCTCCTACCGAAAGTATCTGGTTGGTTGGCTCGTCGCTCGTCATACCAGCTCGTCCGGGCACTCTTTTCTTTTTTTCGAAAACCATTATTGCCAATTTCATCACTCTACTTGGTCAGCAGTAATAATGACAGAGTCAGATTCTCGGGTCGCTGTGAGAGTGTAGTCCCTCTTACTATTCATTGACGGCAGCGTTCGGAAGGTTACATCCAGTTGAGAATTTGGTCAAACTTCTGGAGAGATCTCCCAATCGCTGGTGGTTATAGCTTCAACCCCGCTCTCACGGGTCGTCTCAATGACTACTCCTGCAGTCAGCCTGCAGATCTTATAACTCCCGAGAGATGAGACTTGACATGAAATGAGATCGACGGCCGATAAATATCTCGGCCATGGGACTCTTCTCTTGGGTCATCCAGTTCACTGTGCGTTATTGAGGTCCAGTCTCCAACATGGAAGGATCATTAAACGAGACGAAGGGCATCTCTCTGCTCCACACCGAGAAACTGAATCATGGCATCACAGCAAGCATCGCAAACTCAGAAAAATCTCCTGTCGAAGTTCATACCACACCCTTCATCGAAAATGCCGCAATAGAAAGAACACTCACTCTCAAATGTGACCTGAGACTTCTACCACCGCTGATGATCCTCTTCATGATAACGTTCATCGACCGAATTAACATCGGCAACGCCAAAATCGAAGGCATGACGACAGAGCTTAAAATGAAGAACACCGATTACAACAAAGCATTGTGGATTTTGAATATTCCGTACACGATTCTTCCATTACCAAGCAATATGCTCATGAAGAACGGGTTCGTGAAACCGTCAGTTTTCTTATCGGGTCAGATGTTTTGCTGGTGTACGTAAACTTCTTCCCGCCCCAATTTCTGTGAATGAATCAGAATGATATGCTGAGGTATTCGAAGCACTTTGTACTATTGGACTGGGCGTCACTAAGTCCTTCAGTGGCGTGTTGGTTTGTCGATTTTTGATGGGCTGTTTCGAGGCTGGTTTCGTCCCAGGTAAGTAAACATTAGCTATACCTCCTGCAACAAAGATTTTAAAGGGGAGTTTAGGATGCGCATACCTCATTGGTAGGTATTACAAACGACGAGACTTTCCGATCCGATACGCTCTGTTCTTCGGCGCCGCTGTCTTAGCAGGTGCATTTGGAGGGGTAAGTACATTCCAGAACACAGTTATTGCCGAAAAACTGACGGCATAAAGCTTCTTGCTTTTGGCATTCGGAACATGGACGGAGTAGGAGGCTATCGAGGATGGCGATGGATTTTCATAATTGAAGGTCTACTCACCGTCTTGACGACAGGCATTGGACTTCTCTTTATTCCAGATTACCCAGAAAATTCAAAGTTTCTCAAACCCGAGGAGAAAGAGTATATGCTCGAAATGTTGAAGGTAGATGAGTCCAGAAATAACGTTGAAAACATACTAATTCTCGAGAGTAGATCGACGCCGGTCCTTCTCAACCAAATCATTACAACTACTTCGTCATGAAAGAGTGCTTGTTGGATCCAAAAATATGGCTTGCGTATGTTGTTATCTCCTTTCTGAGTTGCCGAAGACACTAACTCAAATATAGTACATTTGCGTACTTTGGAGCTGACACGGCAGCATCATCTATCGTAGCTTTCCAACCAACTATCCTCACCGCCCTTGGCTACTCCAAGGCACAAGCACAGGTCCACACTATACCAGTCTTTATCGTAGCCTTGGTCTGTTCACTTACAACCTCGTACTTTTCCGGCTACTTGCGGCATCGGTATGGATTCATACTACTCGGTGCATTGATCGGCATAGTCGGATGGTCAATCGAACTTACTGTGCCTATAAGTGCAATCCGCGCTCGCTATTTCGGTCTATTTGCCATCACGACCTCGGCCTATATCCAAATGCCACTATTAGTTGTATGGATATCCAACAATATGGGTGGCAACGCGAAGTCTGCTTTTGGCACCGGGTTTATGATTGGGCTCGGTAATTGTGGGAATTTCGTGTCGAGTAATGTTTTCATTACTACAGAAACACCCAAGTTCAAGACTGGATTCAGTACGGGTCTTGCGCTTTGTGTTGTGAGCATCGTTTTTGCTACTGCAATAGAGGTTATGTTATGGGTGTCAAACAAAAGAAGGGATGCAGGAAAGGAGAATGCAAAATTCGATCATGAGGAAATTCTTGAGCAGTTGGGAGATGAACATCCGGATTTTAGATATATTCTTTAGATCTGACCGGCGTGCAAGAGATCTAGAACTGCAATTGAGTAACTTACGGCACGTCTCGAGTTTCTCTTAAGCTCCCTTCGCTGGAAAAGGATTGACATCCGTTAGGGTGCAATGAATGGTAAATGTTGAGTCCGCCCTATGATGCTCCTTAGTGCTATCGCAGTAGGACCGAGAATTGTGGCTTGATGTAAGTAAACTATCAATTGCCGCAATCAATTTAACAACATCCCCATTCGGAGTTCCGTAGTGTAAGACCGAAAGGTTCCAGTGGTGGTACAGCATGAGAAATTACTAAAGGTCCTTTACCCCGCCATTCCAATAATTTCTAAGTTGAACCTCACCGACAACAAATCGGAAAATGGATAATAAAGCCTCACCATTTTCTATCGCCATAGTCGGCGCCGGCATTGGCGGCATCACTCTCTCCATCGCGCTTGCGACTCATACATCCTTTCAGATAACAATATACGAATCGCGTCCTGCATTTTCGGAAATAGGAGCAGGTGTAGGATTTGGACTAAATGCATGCCGTGCAATGAGTTTGATCTCTCCCTCTGTCGCGGAGGCATGGGAGAGAGTAAAAGCTACAAATCTGCGGCCCGAGAAAGATCACGTTTGGTTCGACTTCCGTGATGGAATGAGTGATGATTTCGATTTGATTGCAGAAATCTTGAACGAGAAAGACTTTCTACACACTGCTGGTTCTAGAGCGCAATTTCTAGATGAATTGGTGAAGCTCATTCCAGCAGACGTGAAGATCGAATTTAGTAAGAAGGTTGCTGATGTACAAGAGGTAGATGGAGGGAAGATGAAGATAGTCTTCGCAGATGGGGGTCATGTGATAGCCGATGCCGTCGTTGGCTGCGATGGCGTTAGATCTAAGTGTCGGCAGATCTTATTGGGCGACGATGATGAGGCCTCAAGAGCAGTTTACACTGGTAAATATGCATATAGAAAAGTTGTGCCTATGAAGAAAGCTGTGGAATTCGTTGATGAGGATATGGAGATGCGCAATTTAATCGTTGGACGCGGTGGGCATATTGTGATGATGCCTATCATGAACGGGGCAGCAGCCAACTTCGTTGTATTCAGAGACGCCGAAGGTGCTCCGTGGACGGATAGACGCTGGGTGATCCCATCTTCACGAGATGAAGTCATGCAGGATTTCAAGGACTGGGGTAAGAAAGTTTTGAAAATTCTTGAGGTATTTTATACATCACCAAAATTTCTGCTAGATTATTGATCTTCTCCAGCTTATCGAACACCCGGAAAAGTGGGCATTGTTTCATCATTTGCCAGCTTCAACGTATGCCAAGGGAAACTTCTGCTTGCTGGGAGACGCCGCACATGCTTCAACACCACACTGTGGTGCCGGAGCGGGCTTCGCAATTGAAGATGCTCATCTTCTCAGTGGGCTACTCACACCGGACCTCATTTCCTCCCCAGCGGACATAAAGATTGCATTCCAAGCATACGACCGTCTCAGGCGACCAAGATCTCAAGAACTTGTGAGAAGATCCAGAGCTAATGGTATGTTGCTTGACTTGCAGAATCCGGATGGCGGGGAAATAACTCATGAAAAAATAATACCATTGTTTGAGGATAATCAGGCATGGGTCTGGACCGCCGACCTTGCTAAGATGTTGACTGATGCAAGAGATGTGTTTAAAGAGTTGAAGGGGGAGTGATTCCATATTAGACTTGGCGATCGATAATGAGCCTGGATTGCACATGACCATCGAATATGCGTGTTTCTATTATGCTTTTATTTTGCTCTTTATGGCAGCTAATGAGAAGAAGACAAAATCAGATGAATAATTATATTCACATGCAAAAAGTGTGAGCGCGCCATTCATTGAACAAAACAAAGTAGGGGACTATCGCTGAATCATGACAATGCCAGGACAAGCCAGTTGTGCAATCAATTTGGAACCACCAAATCCGTACTTTGACTCGAATCCCCCAAATGAACGTAGCGCAGACCAGCTGGATAAGGAGCAAGATCCTCCATGCATCCGCTCTGAGATATTTAGAAGTTGAGAACGCCACTCAGCGTATCACAATCTCCTACCACACTTTGAGCGACGAGGAGCAAACAGCATTTCATAGAGCTGCAAGAACATACTGTTCCCCTTGAATCCAGTGCATTTTCTTGCGACGCGTGAAGTTTTTGGGATCACCACTCTTGATTCTTGTGCACCTAAAATTTATGTTTTCCAAGGGGAGCCGGCCACGCCGGCACAACGCAGCGCCACGAGCGCAAGGAACAAACTCGCTTAACCTCCACCTAAATTACACGTGACGCACAAGCGTCAATTCCCAAATCTCCACCTCGAACTTTTTTATTTTCCCTCCTCTTGCGATTCGATTTTCTTCACGACAACCAACGACATCGACAACATCCGCAACAATGGCAGCCGAAAAGAAAGCCCGCACCGGCCTCATCGTCGGTCTCAACAAAGGACACGTACGTTAACACAGATGCAATGCCCGTCTCAACTCTTGGAGTATCTTCTCTTTCATGAAGATGGACCGGCGCTGATTCGAATTATTTTTATAGAAAACCGAGGCTCGTGTCTCCAAGCCCAGAGTTAGCAGAACCAAGGGTCATTTGAGCAAGCGCACCAAGTTTGTTAGGGAGATTGTTAAGGAGGTCTCTGGGTATGTTATTTTCCATTCTATTGCGATGGTGGTTTTAGTTGCAATATGAGGAAGGACATATGCTAATTATTGATTGGATAGTCTTGCCCCATACGAGCGCAGAGTTATCGAATTGCTCCGTAACAGCAAGGACAAGCGTGCCCGTAAGCTCGCCAAGAAGAGGGTATGTTTTCACTTTTCCGTGCCTTAGTCGGTGTATTTTATTTGTATGCGATCATGTTCTAACAATTATCCCATCAGCTCGGTACATTCGGCCGTGCTAAGGCCAAGGTCGACGAGTTGCAAAGTGTCATTGCTGAGTCCAGAAGAGCTGGTCACTAAATTCAATTCTCTTTCGATACGATATGATACACCTACCTTCCTGTTCCAGCCTCGCATGAGCATCGAATGTTCATCCGATACCCGGCGATTGGGGTCTGGAGTTGTGACAATAAAGAGGAATGGGTTACTGCGGTTGTGGGGATGTTGATCACTCGGTAGCTAGTGTAGCATGAGGATCTAAAAGCAATTGAATGACTTCAGCAAAATGCCTTTTGATCTTATTCGCGATGCTCTTGAATGTGACTATGTTATTTTTGACTAAGATCTCCAGTTCGAATAACCGTCTAATGACTATACGCCCTTTAAAACCAAGTGAAACGCCCTATGCTATGCGTACCATTCGTTGACCACTGCAACAAAGACCCTATCCATGCCCGAACCGTAAACTCACTTTCTATTCATTATACCATAACCAGACCCTGCCTCTTAGACTCTACTTCTTCCTCAAATTCTTCATAATCAAATTCGACAAACCCTTCTTCTTTTTCTCCGCTCCATCCTCATCTTTCTTCGGCGCTGCCTCCTTAGCTACCTCATCCTCCTCCCCATTGTTCACACTCGGCACCACTGGAACCGGCTGTTCCTTCGCCTTCTCCCTATAAACGTCCTTCAACACCGGCGCCTTCCTCACCTGCTCACTCACGCCCTCCGCCCAATTCAAGTTAACAATCGTCGGCCCCACGATCCCCAAATGCTTAATCAACAGCTTCCCCTCGTCATTCGGAATTGTCTCCGGCCCTTTGTTATGCCAGATCAACTTAAACGGCTGATCTTCCGCCGCAATCAAGCTTCGCACATAAGTGTATAGACTTGCGGCTGTGCTTTCGCTGGTTATGCTGCGGGACACTTGCATTTGATCGGGGAAGCGAATGCGCAGGGTGACGGTCTTGATTTTGGTGAGTTTGGCGACTTTTTCGGCTTCGAGCGCTTGCTCTTCTTCGTAGGAGAGGAGTTTGGTGTTTTGGGTTCCTTGCGCGAGGCGGCTTTGCGCGAGCTTGGCGTGTCGGATTGTGGGGATGTAGTCTTCGTCGTTGTCGGGCACGAGAGCGGCGCGGGGGGTGGTGCTGCTAGGGGCGGAGAAGATGGTTAGGGGTTGGCCGTCGGGACCGAGAATGGCTTGGTCTGCTGATGTAGGGTTTGAGGGCGTGGAGGTTGAGGATGGAAGGCCGGTGGGAGTGGTGCTATTATTCGGTGAGGGGTCGGATGGAGGTGATAGGTCCATTTCAACATCGTTGTCAGTCCCTTCCGGAGACGTGACCTTGGAAATAGCTTCCGTTACAGACTCTACTGCCTTCTGAGCAGGTTCTGGCACCGGTTCTTTCTCCTCTTCCTGGAAATACTCCCCAATAACCTGCATCGCCTCCTCAATCGGCTGATCCGTCGGTCTAAAGGTAAGCCTGATCAACCCGTTCCCCTTATTCAACCCCAAATTCGCAAGCGTCTTCTGCAGATCCCCAAACGTAGCCAATTCTCTACCCATCACATTCAACACCGGCATCTCGTAGAACATCCTTCCTGCGCCCGTAGAACCATTCTGTACTTGCGCTACCCCCCTTGCTGTGAAGTTGAGATTCGCGCCGCTGCTAGACTCGAATTTGCGCAAGATGAGCCATAACGTGGTGTTGCTAGGGAATTTATCCGTGAGTCTGCCACCAGGGACAGCAGATGCGAGTTCTTGCGGTAGTTGTAGTGCGATGGATACAGGTGCTGGGGATTTGGAGGCTTCGACTAGGGAGAGCTTTGCGCCGGTGGTGAGACCTGTTTGACGGAAGGTCTGAGAAAGATCCACGGCTTTATCGTTACTCCTGCAAACAAGTTAGCAACGATGTCTGCTGTAGGCAGTTCAACTCCCGCAGAACCTATTCTTAAAAATGCGGGATGGCTCACTCACCTCTTGAGATCGTAATTCGTACTCTTCTTCCCCAGTTTTCTACAAGCTTCAGAAACCACCTCGCTCATGTACGTGCCCGGTGTAACTTTTATAGTAGCTCTATTGAACGCTTTGTCGATAACCACCACGTTGGACGCCATGATTGGTTTCCAGTCCAGGAAATTTATAACCCAGAGATTGATCTTGGTATTTATGGATCTGGGTTTCGAAAAAAGTCCAAAAGTGAGGAAGTGTGCGGTTTGTAATGTGTTACTTTCTATGAAGTTCCGCGCTGTTCGTAAGGTTGAAGAGGGACAGACCGGGGGATAGTGGCGGGGTGTTTTAGTAGTCAGACAGCTACAAACTCAACGACGAGCAATAAATAGCTACAAACGAAAACAGAGTACGGGAACGTATTTAACTTGATTTTTGATGTAAAAGTATCGTGAGAATATAATTTGCTCTTAGTAAATGGTAAACATTTCAATAATCTACTTCCTCTACTGCCTATGTAATCTCAACAAGCACAAGGCGGCAGAAGTGATATCAAATCATCAATCGGTGCCTCATTGGTCCAAGCTTCATCCATCCATCAACCAAAGCTCAGACGCGCCAGCCGTGTCTACCTTGTGCTACAGAACGAACCTCAATATTACCTACCACAATTCCACACCCGCAAACCCACAACTTCAATCACCTATATCTGCGAAAAGCTCTCCGAGGTCAATCTCTAGAGCTGCACTTGATTTGAATTTATTGATACCCATAAACACACCTTCACAATGGTAAGCAATTCATCAACCAATTCCAAGCTGCACCCAACCAGCCAGCTAACCACCTTCATCCCAAACAGAGCAACCCATTCTCAATCAGTATGCCTGACTCCCCGCAATTTACCTGCTCTCTCCTCCCCCTCCAACTTCAGATATCCATACTAACCCCCACCAGACGGCGGCGCCTGCGTAGCCATGGTCGGCAAAGACTGCGTCGCCATCGCCTGCGACTTACGTCTCGGCCTGCAATCCCTCACCGTATCCAACAACTTCCCTAAAATCTTCTCGTACTCGCCCTCCGTGTACCTGGGGCTCACCGGACTGGCCACAGACGTCAGCACGGTGTCTGATCTCTTCCGCTACAAAGTGAACATGTACCGACTGCGGGAAGAGCGCAACATCTCGCCGTCGACGATGGCGAACCTGGTCAGCAGCAGCCTGTACGAGCGGCGCTTCGGGCCGTTTTTCGTGAGCCCGGTGGTTGCGGGTCTGGACGAGAAGACGGGGAAGCCGTTTATTTGTGGCTTTGATAGTATTGGGTGTATTGATTTCGCGAAGGATTTTATTGTTAGTGGGACGGCGAGTGATCAGTTGTTCGGTACTTGTGAGGGGTTGTGGGAGCCGGATTTGGTAGGTGTTGTGTTTTCTTCCTACCACTTTATTTTACCTCATTGCACGTTTCTACTCTGCAGCTTCCGCCTGCCTTCTGCTTGAATTTCGAGCAGCAGAAACCAGCACCACCACATCCTCCAGAACCCAAAGCTAACCACTCAACAGGAACCAGAAGATCTCTTCGAAACGATATCCCAAGCGCTCCTTAACGCCGTTGACAGAGACGCTCTATCCGGTTGGGGCGCCCACGTCTACATCATTGAGAAGGACAAGGTGACCAAGAGGTTATTGAAAGGAAGACAAGATTAAGCGGTTTGTTTTCTCTGGGTGGGGATTTGATGATGGTTATGATCATGATGAAGCATGGCGATGAAGGGGCGGGATAGAGAGAGAGAGTTCGGTGATATCGCAGATATCAGCAAGCAGGGGCAGGCAAGAACTTGTAGTATTAGATCCGAATCTCGCATTGAAGTGCTTGATAGAGGAAAGAAAGTCAAGCAAAATGAACTGGCATAAATGACACATCTACACAAGTTCCGCATGCATGAGTTCCGCATATGTGTATATTATTCTGCTTTTTATTTTCTCAAAAATACATTGAAAAAGCAGCACGATATACGTGGCGCTAAGATGGTAACAATAGTGAACTGCAATGAGAACAGCTGTCAGACAATTTTACTTTGATTCTGGTAAAGTTACAAATAGGTAAATCTAATATCTACTTTCTCGAGTCGTCTTCCTCTTTCTACTAGTCATACACCCTTTACAATGTCTTGTATACTAGGCAGACCATGCACCTATTCCTATCCATGCATCCGTCCATGTATGGTACCGACGTGTATAAAAATCGTCTTTCTTCATACCCCCTCTACTCCTTCTTCGGTCGCTCATCAAGCAGCGTCGTTTTCTGCATGAAGAACTGTCTCTCTAAGAATTTAAGACCTTCGTCGATGATTCTAATTACGCGTTAGTATTATTTCATTCAATTACCAAGCAGCCAGCCTGCATCAAACAGATGGCGGGGAGTAAAGAAAAAAGGGGAGGGGAGCTTACATAACCGGCGCACTAATAATTAGCACCGCCTTCCACTCATTCCAATTCAACGGCAAGATCGAGAACAGCGTCTGCAAAATCGGCGTATAAAGCAGCGCGAAATGCAACGCCATAGAAAGCGCAATCGCATAAACCAGCATCATATTCTCCCACAACGGAAGCGTAAGCAGCGATTCACTAGACGAAAGAGCATTGACCGCATTGAACATTTCAATGACGACCAAAATAGACAGCGAAACAGTGGATGCAGATTTAGCCATCTCGTTTGAGAACATGTCGCAGCCTATTTCGGAGAACTGCGACGAGCAGCGGTGGAAGTGGGATAGTTGCCAGAAGGAGATTTGTGGGCCTTCGGAATTGTACATGAACCACCAAGCGTAGCCGGCGACGGTGGCCAGACCAACGTAGGTGCCAATGACCATGTAGCGGAAGAAGAGCCAGCCGCCGATGAGCGCCTCGTCGCGTTTTCGAGGTTGTCGTTTCATGATGTCGTGGTCGGGAGGGTTGAAGGAGAGAGCGGTGGCGGGGAGACCGTCGGTGACGAGGTTGACCCATAGGAGTTGGACGGGGATCAGAGCTTCTGGCATACCGACTGCGGCTGTCAGGAAGATGGATACAACTTCTCCGATATTGGAGGAGATGAGATAGCGGATGAATTGTTGAGTGTTGTTGTAGATAGATCGACCTTCTTCAATAGCAACCTCAATCGTAGCGAAGTTGTTGTCGGCAAGAACCATATCAGCAGCCAATTTAGAGACGTCAGTGCCGGATCCCATAGCAACACCAATATCAGCTTTCTTGAGTGCAGGAGCATCGTTGACACCGTCACCAGTCATAGCCACAACCTCGCCAGCAGATTGCAAAAGATCCACGAGCTTAGACTTATGGCTTGGTTCGACACGAGAGAACAGGGATGCAGTCTTAGCGGCGTGTATTTGCTCGTCTGGGCTGAGGCTATCGAATTCTCGTCCGGTATAGCTCTTGCCCTTAAGATCTTCATATTCACCAAAGACACCAATTTGTCTACAAATAGCCTCGGCGGTGTTGGGGTTGTCTCCAGTGATAACAATGACACGGATTCCAGCTTCCTTGCATTTTCGGATAGAGCCAGCTACCTCAGGACGAGGTGGATCAAGCATACCGACAAGACCAAGTAATGTGAGCTTCTGTTCCAATTGAGAGTATTCCGCTGTAGTCTTGGCCGACTTCAAGAGCGGGTTAGATCCGACATCTTCCAAGCTAGCCAAAGCGATAACACGAAGACCTCTGTTACCATATTCAGTAACCTCTTTCATCAGGAGCTCAGAAAGACTTTCAGTGAGCGGAACTCTCTTGCCATCGGAGCCAACCAAAGTATGGGTGCATCGTTCAATGATAGCCTCAGGAGCTCCCTTGACCAGTAATTTCTGTTGCTGCTCATTGCCGACAAGAACCGACATGCTCTTTCTGTCGCGCGAGAATTCATAAGTGGCCAAACGAGGGGTTCTCTTTTCGTACCAAGAGCTTGCGAGGTGAAGACATTCGCCTTTTGCGGTAGTGGCTCTAGATTGATTCCGGGCGGAGTCTTGAGTACCAATTTTCTCAACCAAAACACGTAGAGCACCTTCAGTGGGTTCACCAACGCTCGAGTAAGTGCTAGTCTTCGCATCATACGCAAGTGCCGCTTCATTACAGAGAGCTGCTACTTCGGCGATCTGTAAAATTGTGTTGGATTTTTGGGCTGCGTCTTTAACCACGGAACCGTTAGAGAGAATGTTTCCTTCAGGAGCAAAAGTGGTTCCTTCGACTTCCAGCTCTTCGAGATCGGTTCCGGCTTCGTTGATGAAGACAACCTTGTTAACGCTCATTTGGTTGGTAGTCAAGGTACCGGTCTTGTCGGAGCAAATAACGCTGCAGCTGCCCAAAGTCTCAACGGATGGAAGACTTCGAACCACGGCATTCTTGGCGGCCATTTTTCGGGTACCTAGAGCCAAACATGTTGTAATGACAACAGCCAGACCTTCTGGAATAGCTGCTACACCGAGTGATACCGCAATCTTGAGATAGTAGATCGCTCCCTTAGCAACACCTCCGTGTGATGGGTCGTTGAAGTGAGGAATGTTGATTAGCCAGACCACGATACAGATAACAGAAATGACCTTCGCAAGCGTGTCTCCGAAATCGTTGAGCTTTTGCTTAAGAGGGGTCGGCTCAGAAATTTGTGCTGTGATGCTCTCGTGGATATCACCAATAGCCGTATTTGATCCGGTTAGAACGACAATTGCGGTTGCGTGTCCATTAACGACCGTAGTTCCAGAAAAGAGCATATTAGTCTGATCCTGCTTGACAGCCTTCAAATCCTTCACGGCCGTTGTACCTTTCCCAACACTCTCACTTTCACCCGTTAGGATGGCTTGATCGACCGAGAAGCTATTACTCTGAATTTCAAGAACTCTGCAGTCCGCAGGAATTCTGTCTCCAACTGCGACTGTGATAATATCTCCGGGGACCAATTCCTCTGCGCGAATCCGGACAACATGGCCATTTCGGAGAACCTTTGCCTCGTTTGCTGAGTATTCCTGGAGGGCGGCGATTGCTTTTTCGGCGCTACTTTCTTGGGATACACCCACGACGGCATTGAGAATCAGGATGGTGAGAATCTATCGCATGTTAGCCTCCGAACAAACACTGCAAAAGAGCTTGAACATACAACTGCGGGATCCACAAAAGCCGTCCATCCTTCCTCATCCTCAAAAAGTGCTAATACGAAAGAGATTGCGGCGGAGGCGAGGAGTATAATGACGAGCTGATCTTTGAATTGTTCCAGTATAAGTTCCCAAATCGGCGTCGGGGGCTCTTCAGCGATCGCTGTTGTACCGTTTGTTAGCGATCTGCGAATCTCGGCGCAAAATTTGGATTGCGGGAAACAGTTGTGCTTACCATTGCGACCATGTTTGTCTCTTGATTCCTGCACTTGCGCATCGCTGAGACCTTTAGTCTCAAAGACCGAGAAATGGTGAAGCACCTCAGTGGCCGAGTGAGCATATGCACTGTCCATGTTGAAATATGCAATATTGAAAGAGGACGTGGGGCAAGGCTTTTAGGAAGGGAAGGGATTGTAGCGATGACAGCCACTTTGTTCAGGTTGATTGTCTCATCTAAGGTTAAAATAATTAGGATTTCTAAAGAAGAAAATTCTGGACAGATCGCAACAACACAGAAAATCGATCTCTTACAAGAAAATCGCAAAAGATGGAACAATTCTCGCCTTCAAAGAAAAGTTCTAAAGTTGCTTGAGAAAATGTACGAGAACAAGTGTCCTTCTGGAGTTTCTGATGAAGCTACTCAGCCAGTTACCCGGCCCCGTATCGAAGTCTCAACTCTGATTGGTCGAGAGAATCAAGTCTCTTTTTTTACATAAGACAGAAAAGTTGCCTCACTGCCGGCGACCGATGTCATACCAAGGTGGATGCTTCGATCTAGTATCTAGAATGTCATCGAAGCTTTATTTCGTGCAGCACATAATCACCTACCATAATAGGCAATAATATAAAATGTGTTTATCCAATGTTAACATTTCATTGAATCTCATCCATATCTTAGTCTTCGAATTGTCCATCGAGACAGCCAAAAAAGAATAACCAGCTAGGTGCTCATCAAAACAAGGCCGTACTCCTTCCACACCGAGAGAAACTTGTAAGTGAAATACTCGACAAGAAACCAACGCCAATAGCTACCTCAACTGGACAGAGCGCGCTCTCAGAGCATTCAAGCCCCAGCAGGCATCACAGAACGTAGCCCGCTACTTCCATGTGCGAGTGTGTCCTCAGAAGTCACATGAGATACCGCAAGAGCATCACATCTCGCAGCTCTTTGATACATTGACTAGTCGACCACTTCCCCTGCTATAGGTCCCATAGGACTTCAGGAAGCTGGGCTACATCCAAAAGCCGATCATCGTCCACATAGCCGATCATAGAGACTGGGACTGAGAGCCCCCCTTTGCAAGAGCCCGAATTGCGCGTATATATGTACGTGCATGAAGGCTTCTAATAAGACGTGAGCCATCGACACGGGACGATGAGTGAACCATGCTCCGGTTCAATGCACCACGTCTTCGCCCGGCAGGAGAGCAGTCGTGTTCGAGGCGTGAACAGGTGGCAGGGAAGCTGGCGCCGGGGTTGGTCTGGACTCTGGTGACAGAGGCAGAAGGGTATCATCGAGAAGCGGAAGAACCCAGACCGGAGGGTCTCGGACTGTGGATATAAGTCCACAGTGCGTTCCGAAGCTTCTATACTTTATGAAGATCGAATGCGGGCGGCGGCGTGTGAGTCGGAAGGAAGGGAAAACTTGCTCATCTGGGCATGAATGACTCCAAATGTTTTAGGTAAGCGGAGCAATGGCTTTGATACCCGCGTCGAGACAACTATCTGGGGTGATAAAGTTTGTATATCGACTTGCAGAGACTTAGGTCAAACCTTTAATGGGAATAATGTGTTTCTGCTGATAGCGTCTGGTATTCCATGAACTTGGAGTAGATGTAGATCGTAGCCTTGAAGAACATAGGAATACGGGCCGAGTTGAGCTTGCGCAATAGCCATAGATGATTCTGAGTAGCCTGTAATGTTGGGATACAACTTGAGAGACTTCCTGTATCCGTCTCTCCGTAGTATGATAAAATTCAAAGCAGGACGAAAGAGTTATTATTGAATACTCGTCTGGAATCACCTACCTCTATATTGCAATATAACAACTATATAAGTATGGTATTTCTCCTCAGCCATGAGTATATTCACCAGAAGTTTTACATGCAGTACTTCAGTTCACAAAGTTATCCTCCGTAAAATAAATATATGTATGTCCTGATAGCCTCAAAGTCGAGAGATCTCTCGCAAGGATTAATACTCGGAAGCACTCTGGGGCAGCGAGATCTGATCCCACACCCGCGACTTAAGATGGACACTTATGGATGGGTCCGGTTCAGCGATACGAGTTCCTTTTCTGTACGAAGTATTGCTTCCTTCCCTTGGCATTCGTTCTATGCAGCCTCATCCGTTCTTCTGGGCCGGGACCGTTCATTGTTCTTCACACCGTCTCGAGTATCTTGTTGGAGGTTGAATGTTTGGGACTTTATTGGTTGGAAGTGCTCGGCGTCAGATATCCTTGCTTACCGCGATGCGGGTAGTAGTTATTCGTTGGTTTCTGGAAGCGCTAGTCTTGGGCGTGAAGAAGTAATTATATCTCTTTTCTATGCGCCTTCGATTTGGGTAATTGTACCAAGTATGGTCACGAAGTGTACAGAGTACAGACAATATCGGCCGATAATGCCTTCTTCCAAGACAGGGGCTCCGTCCATTGGCTGGGCTTTGATTTGATTACAAGCTGATCAGTCGTTCGTTCATTAACATAAGGCAACAGCAAGGTAATTGAGTTGGAATTACCGGTTTGCAGGAATAGAGGTGAGACATAAACCCTGGATTTTGGATGCGCTGTGCGGGAGTCATATCTGGTACCACCCGGCCAACTACTGCACTGGACATGTGAATCTTCTATTGAGGAGTCGGGTCGGACGATCCATTTGATGAGAACTTCTACCGTACCGCTGAAGAATGGTCTCCCCGGAAAGAGGGCAAAGTTGGAATGTAGAATTGATTCATGCAGAAGTATTGAAGCAGTTCGTTCACTCCAGTGCGTCGTGGATAGATATTCTGTAAAGGGGTACTTGCCTGGCTTTCCTTCCTGGGGTGGTTTACCAACTGTCACCCTCACCGAGGGAGCGACTCCACTATCTGGTTTGGTGGGGCAATAAATCTCAACAGGTCCCTTGGGAACTGGGAAATAATCAATAAATGATGGTAACCACGGGGCCGACGGGACCTTTTGCAATAATGATTTCGCATGGGAAAGGAGATTCTCTCAGCTTGTGCGCGGCCACTTGTCCGGTGGCATTGAGTCAACGGGACGAGTGCTGAGCGCCATGTATCGAGGATATCACGCTCCTTTTACCCCTCAAATCACGGGAGCGTACTTACGATCAGTGGAATCGTCGTGATTGGTGAGGAGGACGGAGCGAGCGATCGTTATCATTCCAGAATTCTTCGCTGGAGATAGAGTAAACCTTAAGATATGTACGAAGTACTTCGTAGCCTGGAAGGACTGTCTTGTCGATGTACGGAAGAGACGTCACTGCTCAGAAGGAAATGGGAATGGAGGGATGCAGCGTCGGACTCTCCCTCTTTCTGGACACTCACTGTCTTGCGCACGCTGGTAACTGGTAACTGGTAACAAGACTTCTGTATATAAACTCATTAATGGCAATATCAATATCACCCAGCATTCGGACGACTGACTGTGATTGTGACTGTGACTGGCTGTCCCTCGTCCCTCATCCCTCCTTCCTCCTCCTTCTCCTCTCCCTTTCCTTCCCTTCCCTCTTGTTTCTTGCCCACACCCATCCCATCCACCCACCAACCCACTCATCCACCAATCCATCACCGCCCACGCAAATTATCTCGCTAAACAAGTCAATCACAACACTAGCCTTCTTCCCCATAGAAATCCATGGCTTGGATGGATTATTGTATTCCACCGCAACCTTCCTCACTTTCTGCTCTCCTTCTCTGCCCTCTCTGCCTTACTCACCTTACTCACCTTACTTTACTACTTACGACCACAAACACCACCACCATCTTTGCACTTGCAAACTTCCCTCTTCCTCTTTAATAAATCAACAACAATACAACAATCCAACTACAACTGCACCACCACTTCTCCTCCATTTATTCCACTCTCTCCTCACCACTTACGACTTTACTATCCACACACAAAAAGAAAATCCCTCATTGAAGATGACCACCGAAGTAAGTCGACTCTCTCTTTTGTTCTGTTCACCCGCAGTCCCATACTGTTGTGAATTTGCGTTTTCTTGCACCTTGTTTCCCCTCCATGCTTTGCTTCATGCCCGATCTACCCAACCCCCATTCACCCGCGTGCACTCTTAACTATCTACATCATTCGATTCTTCTCGGATCTATGGCTAACCTCTTGGGAATTGCAGCGTGAAAGGTACGAATCACTCGAATGTCGATGCGGCTCCTACACTTTTCCTTTATTGTGGTGTGGTACTGACAAAAGCACTACAGCAAGACATTCCTTGCTAGGCTCTGCGAGCAAGCTGAGCGTTACGATGAGATGGTTACATACATGAAGGAGGTGGCCAAGGTATGCGATACTTGAATCCTCCCGATATACTCGGCGGCGCGATGAGATTACTGATACGCGTGACATAGTTGGGCGGGGAACTTACCGTTGACGAGCGAAACCTTCTCTCGGTTGCCTACAAGAACGTTGTGGGCACACGACGTGCCTCCTGGCGCATCATCTCCTCGATCGAACAGAAAGAGGAATCCAAGGGCACTGATAAGCACGTTTCCACCATCCGTGACTACCGCCAAAAGATTGAGACCGAATTGGAGAAGGTCTGCCAAGATGTTCTCGACGTTTTGGACGAGTCCTTGATCCCCAAGGCTGAGTCCGGAGAGTCCAAGGTCTTCTACCACAAGATGTACGTCTTATCGGTCAAGAATAGTTGCGCCAGGTGCAACATCATTTTAGGCATGGGCTGATGATAAGTACAGGAAGGGAGACTACCACCGTTACTTGGCTGAGTTCGCCTCTGGTGAGAAGCGCAAAGTCGCTGCCACCGCTGCTCATGAGGCTTACAAGGTACGTACTCGGTACTCTTTCTATGGTTTCTTGTTTTAGGCCGCTAACCTCTGGAAACAAATAGAACGCAACCGACGTTGCACAAACCGAGCTTACCCCCACCCACCCAATCCGTCTTGGTTTGGCCCTCAACTTCTCCGTTTTCTACTACGAGATTTTGAACTCGCCCGACCGTGCATGCCACCTTGCCAAGCAGGCCTTCGATGACGCGATTGCCGAGCTCGATTCGCTATCTGAGGAATCTTACCGCGACAGCACTCTCATTATGCAACTTCTCCGAGACAACTTGACTCTCTGGACTTCATCGGATAACGGTGAGGCTGAGCCCGCCGCTGCTGGTGACGCACCAAAGGAAGCCGAGAAGGCCGTTGAGCCTGAGACAAAGACGGAGGAGCCAGCCGCTGAAGCCGCACCTGAATCTTAGATCTCTTAACCTCTTTTGAATCTCTCTTCATCTCGGTTCTTCAATGCTGTTGATCTTCTGGAGTGGCTGGAATATACCTGGTTGCGGTGGAAGTGATTTCAGTATGAATGGTTAGGGGAGGGAGTTGATGTGAAAAGCAGAATTAAGTGCAGCTTTGCGAAATACCTGTCGTTTGACAAGATTGCACCGAATAGTTTTGCGGAAATCCTTGATGATCATGTTATTCTCCTTGTTTTTCCCCATCTTGTTTTCTGGTTGCGATGTTCCCCCCCGCCCCCTCGTGTCCCCCCTTTGTGGGTTGTTCTTACTTGATCAGTGGGTCGTGTGTCTTTACTCGATTTTTCCACAAGTTAGACAAACCAAACGTGTCTCTGATTAGCAGAATGCATATCTATTTTCCCTCTTAAACAAATCAAAACATTCACACACGCACGCCTGCATGCGCAAGATATACATAATATATTATACATATGCCAAAGAGCCTTAACGGCAGAAAGAAACAAACAAACAAACAAATAGAAGTCTATGGTGGGGATAATGAGATGTGTGTGGTGAATTAAGCAAGCTAGCAAGTGAGCAAGTGAGCGAATGTTAGTGGCTGGAGCAGAAGTAGAAGGAGCAGTCATTGCAATTAACTACCAATCAATGAATATACCGATTGATGTATTGTGCTTGCTTTACTATGTATCACCTCGAATCCTATCGTATGTATACATGTATCCATGTATTCCTTTACGAATACGTTTGAGCAGGCTATTTCCAAGTCAATATAATGTGCGTCCCCTCTACCTTCCTATATATATGTATGTATGCGAGGTTGGTTGGTTGTGTATATGAGCAGTTATTTGTGTGTGTGAGCGGGTAAGTGTATGCGAGCAGTTGGATGTGTATGTCTGGGAGCTTCTTTGAGCTTGTTACTTGGTATTTCTTTGGCCTCTCATGCTTGGTGCTTAGTGCATGTCTGCTCGGGATTCTGTTTTGGTTGTTGTTGGGCTTGAGCTTGAGCTTGAGCTTGAGAGAGGAGTTGGGTGAGATGGCATGGCATGGCACGGCATTGCAAGGCGCGTACGTGCCTAGCCAGTTCTTTCTTTCGTCCTTTCTGTTCTACGTCTGTTTTCTATAGCTATATCTTCTATATCTATATCAATATCTTCCTCCCAAATACTTCTTTCCGCAGGCATTCGTCTACTCCACATACAAACTTCTTCTGCTTCTTAGTAGCAGCAGCAGCAGCAGCATTCTCCTCCGGCTCGAACAATCACACACTAAGTAAATCCCAGAACAATCTCCCGCGTGAAGGACGTCGAACACAAGTATCAGTGTCAATGGAAACCGCATTGAGTTGGCTTTTTTGTATGGGGGTCGTTCCGTTCGGTGAAGTTTACTTATCTCGGTCGAGGTGCGCGTGAGTCGGTTGGGTGTTGTGCTATGCTGGAGTTCTTTTCGATGGGGATAGGTAGGTAGGTGGGTGGATGGGGAGGAGAAAGTGAAGGGGGTTGTGGTGTTCATGAAGGGGATAGAGATGGGTGGATGGGGGAAGCTGGGAGAAACCAGAATTTGGGTGGATGAGAACTGGTGAATTGGTGAATTGGTGAAGTTAAAAATCGATAGCCTATGAGATATGCAACGTTTCATATTCCTCTCTCTGTTCAACCCAGAAAAGACTTGACTGGTGAACTGATAGGGGTGTGGGAGATACTTGTCGGGATTGAGTTTGGGAAGCTGGGTTGATGGAAGTAGAAGGCATGTGATTTACTGGGTTATGGTATGATGGGATAACAATGCTGGTGGAATAGTTAAGCGGAATGAGACAAAAGGGAAAGGAATTTTGGCAGACTCGAGTCAATGCTCAGATTTGAGAAAAAAGCAATTCTCGACCGCAGATTTCTCTCAGAAAACAGGGGAACTACATCGAACCCTGACACCGATTATCTCTTCGTTTACAAGTGGAGATTGGAGTCATGGTTTCAGAGACTTGCTTTTTAGGTGACCGAGTGCTACCGGTGGAAATGTTCGATCTTTTCCCGAGCGAGAAATGCTCTGTATGTTTGAAAGGTATAGATGTTTCTTCGTATAGTTCTATACAAATGCATTTTAATGGCATCCCGGAATAGTTCATGCTTGCCATATCCCTGAGCGTCTACCATAGTCGTCGAAGACGTAGGATCCGGAGGCAGACAATCAGCCGCTTGATCTCTTCCTAAGCTCAATCAGCCCCATCCACAATCCCCCTCTCATTTTGCGAATTATTCAAAATACACACTGCTTCAGAACCACCATATATTTCCCACATACTCTGCTCCCATTCCTGCTCCTGCTTATCTACTCATCTGCATCCCTAACCAGCATACAGCCTACACTACACAAATCCCATAGTCGTCAGGTGTAGCTTAACAAAGAGACTTCGGAATGACTTGCTTGGAACATTTGTCCGCGTGCTCGATGTCTTCGCTGGGTCGACCAGCAGGCTCGTGTGTATCTTCAGGGTGCGCGCTCGCTCGGCCAGTGTGCTCATGTGTACGTTTTGACTGCTCGTTCGCCCGCTCAGAAGATCCACTGGGCAGATTCGAACTTTTATCCTCATGATGCTCACTGGCCGACTCGATATCCCCATTTGTTCTCCCCGAAACCTCGACTGATCGGCTTGAATCTTTACTCGTTCGACCCGAATGCTCGCTCCCTGTCTCAGAATCCCCAGTTGTTCGCCCAGAAGCCACGCTTGGCCGGCTCGAATCTTTACTCGTGCGATCCGAATGCTCACTCGCCCTCTCGGTATCGCCACTCAATCGTCTTTCTCTCACATCAGGCCAGTGATGGGACTAGTATTTTCAGTATTTTGTATACGCCCCACTATAGTGATACGTATGGATTATTGAGGATATATTCCTGGTGATATGTATTAGATTCGATATCACTAATACTGGCCGTATACTAATATACTGGAATGTAATACATTCCAGACCTTCCAGGAATTTGAACTTCCTAACTAGGCAATTGTGAAGCGAATCTGCAAGTCCTCAGGCAATTATTCTACATTCCATCCTAAATTCCGGTATTCTAGTATATCCCCAGTGGTATCAAATCTGATAATATGTACGTACGTATGTATTAGAAGGCCGATATCAGCCACCGTAATACGGCCGTACACTACTCCCATCACTGCATCAGGCATCTCCTGGCCCTGTCGCTCTTCGCGTTCTTTCTTCCGACGCGCAGCAAGCACTTTAACCAAGCAATCCATGATATGAAGTAAAAGAATAAATGAGTGGAGGACTACGCAGCATATCAAAATGGTTCACAGCGTGATTGAAACAATTATAACCAATGCTATTGCATCTAGGTATTTTTTTGGAATACAGACATAGAAGTAATACGTATACAGTTACGCAAAAGCTGCTGAAGATGACTTTTTTGTAGCCCAGTTTAGGAGGAGATGAACGCATTTCGGGTGTGGAATTTGGGATGACTGCCTTATGGGTTTGAGTTGTGATGTGGTGTTTCTGGTATGGAAGATGGATGTTGGAGCAGTGGAGCGAAGCTGCGAAGTGGTAAATGGACCGTACTTGCTTGGAATACAATGCATTGTGTAAAGGGAGAAACGAGAGGTATATGAGCTGCGTCCAGCCGCAGTCCGCATTCCTCAATAAAATATCGTATATGATGGAATATGCACTAGCAAATGTCTTATAAACATAGAAGCCACAGGCTCACCGAGTCCAAACCATTAGACCAAGGCAGATTTGTTCACTTGAACACGCTATCAAAACCAAAAATGGCTTTCTCGAAGGTTTCCTTTTCTCGAATCTGCCTGACGGCGATGAGGGAACATTGCCGGCCGTAGGAGAAAGAAGTGATGGCCAGAAAAATGTGATAGGAATTGAATATTCCCATTGATCCCAAATATGAAGCTCTTACTTCCAATCAATTATCAAGAAGAGAACGTGCAGTGAATGTCGTTGTTAACGCAAAGCAATATCTGAAAAGTTGAGAAGTATGTTCGGGAGAACTTAGTGGTTAGTAAGCACCTAAGGTTACGGAGTGATATTGCCGACTCCGCCCTACAGTTGGTATGGTGTGAGCTCCAAGTTTCCAACCCCATTAATAACCAAACTCAAATTCACTATCTCCTGTTGAAGTAAGACTTGCCCGGTGCATTTAATCCCCAAGTCATTATGGATTGAACACCACTTTCTTACATAAACGAGATCATTATACAGCGATCTGGTGTAAATATAAAGCTGCTAGCTGTCGCATGCGACCACGCGACTACGGCTGGAAGGGAAAGCCGAACCACGTGCAGCACCTCAACGTACGACTTTCACATGTTGGAAATTGCGACAACCCTTATTGATTAATTTTGAGATCAAGGTCAGGCTGGCTCTTCTTCCCAGATCTTCAACAACCTAATCTAACATCTCCTAGAAACCTCTCACATCAAATATCTCACCAACATGGTGCACCACGCAATCAAACGCACCTCCTGGATCATCCTCGCCCTCCTAACCCGCTGCTGCTTCGAGATCTTCCACGAAGTAGCCACCGAATCATTTTTCCTCCCATCCCATCAACTTCTCCACCCAAACGCTGCTTCCGCTTCTGAACAGTCCGCTTCTCATCGGAAAGAATGCCAAAGCTGCAAAAAGGCTCGCATCAAAGAAAACGAGAAGTGGCAGCACGAAGCGAGGGTCAGGGGGTATAGGACGGCTTTGGGGACGTTTCTGTGGAAGGCGAAGACGCGGAGAGAGAGAGCGAAAATCGTGCTGGGAGAGATGGTGCTGGCGGGGGCGGTGGGAGCGGGATGTTGGGGGATGTGGAGGACGAGGGGGGTATGGGGTTGGGAGGGAATTCCTTTGGGGTTGGTGGGGTGGGGGATCTTGGATTGGTGGGAGGAGTGGTGGGAGGGAGGTTATAGCTGAGTTGGTGAAAGGTTGAGATGGTTGATAATGGTGGAGGTTTGAGCCTGGGCGTTTCAATTTGAGGGGAATTTTAAGCATATCTGCACACTACTCAAGCTTGTTTGAAGCAAGGCTCGTGATTAAATGGTTACATACAATCCAGATAAAGCTCTGTTCGAAAAACTGCCTTGGAAGGGACAACAAAGGAAACTTCTCCATTGCCGCAAGCCACACCTGATTTCATCGATGAGGTCGGGTATGTTCGTGATATGGTACTGCCATTAGCTAGTTTTTCGGAGCCTGAGGGATGAGCACATCACAGCGAAATACTGGGGAATAGCGGTTCTAATAGCGGTTGTATGAGTAAGGTATTTCGGTGACATGTAGAATGTTCCTCGCTTTTGTCGTCCACTATGGGCGAGATTCAATGTAAGTATGGACCTATCCTTGGCACTGATGGACAATGGCACAAGAAGAGCTCGAGCGGGGAAACTGCTAACGGGAGCTCCTTATGTGTTACATACGAGTATCCTCGCCTTGATGGCTTTGAGTATTAACAAAAGGCAACTTGGGCTTTATCAAAAGGTAGCGGTGATATAAGTTGTAGGCTTTCGTCTCCCCCAGTAATATCCAGAAGGGACCAAAGCATTATATCAGTGGTGTTACAGCGGAAACTCAACGCTCCACACATATCACTGCAGTCTAATTTGGGCTGATGGCCTGATTTTATATAGTTGGATAGAAAGAAAGGTTGTGACTCTTAGTGCACAGCATCTCCGAACGGAACAAAGAATAAGAGTATGCACGCCATTCGCTCCGACCCGCCTTGGCGCGAGATCACTTGCAAACCACATCCAACATGATCATCATAAGACATTCTTACAACCTATATAAAGCATTCAATCCTCGCCTTTCGTAACACACCCATTTCCTTTTCCCATCCTCGCACAAAATTCATGTCTGACCACCTAAAGTTCCTACCCCTCATCACCCGTATCGATCACCCAACAATGACCAGCTGACACCCCGCCACAGGTCTTCCCCCCCTCTACCTTATTCAAAACTCCCCGAAAGGCAATATGCGCCACCTTTTAAAACCAAGACTTCGTTATACTTCTGAGTTGAGCAATTTTAGGATTCTTGAATCCACATTTGTTTAAAGGAATAATAAGATATGCCGACGGCGGCGCAAAATCGTATCGAGATTTGGAGAAGCGAGGTTTCGTCGCAGACGTCTTCTGCGTCGGTTTCGGTGGCGGAAAGAGCTTCGGTTAAGCAGGTGGGATTTTGGAGACGGATTTTTGGCCTGAAGGGAGGTGCTGTGGTGGAGAGAGAGGGAGAGGGAGGGTTGGGCGCGGGGATGGGGATGGGGATTGGTATGCTGAGAAGGAGAGGTGAGGTGGAGAGAACGAGGATGTATAATGTTAGGAGTATAGAGAAAGAGGAGGTCAGTAGGGGAGGAAGAAAGCTGAATAGGGATGATGATGGAGGAAGTAGTATGGAGCTTGGAGGGACTGAGGAAAGTGAAGGAGGAGGTTTGAAGGATAGGAGGAAGAGGTTGGAAAGAGCAGCAAAGCTACTAGAACGGAGTGAGGAGGTGGGTGGAGATAGTGGAGGGACATGAACAGAAGGGTTGGGGACAACGTGCTTGATAAGTGCGGAATGGAAGCATGGTTGGAGCATAGCAAAGTTATTTGGTAATTGACATCATACTTATGATCGCGAAAGTGCAACACACTGCAGAGTCTGTCTTTCGAAGACTACATAGGACAGATGCATTTTGATGTGGAAGCTTAGTAAACTTCAGAGGATGGTAAATACAGGCACAAATCCGATTTTGATGCAAATCGCCCGACAAATGGATTGTTCCAGCGAGAAAGGACTCAGGGAGAAGACTCGGGGACAGTAAAGGCAAACTTCCTAAATGCGTGCAAGACAATATTCTGATCCATAAAGTGCAGCATACTGGGTGTATTTTCACACTTTGACAGTTCAATGCATACAAAAGTCGTATCTTAACACGAGTCCCAACTGTAGCATTTAGGTCCATCACATTCTCGAAATTACCTATTTTGTCAGCAAAGTCCGTGCACGAATCTCAAAGAAACCCCAGCGGCAAACTCCAGCCGACGAGGTACATCTCTGCCTACAGCTTTTGATTTCTCAGCCATCAACAACTTCAAGCTTCTGTGAAATTTCTCAAGATGTCGAAAACGGTACAGATCTCATCGCCGGCACAATTCAGCGGACTTCTGAAGAGCTCTAGAATAGTGGTGGCAGACTGTAAGCTACCCCTCCAACCCCTCCTGTTGGACGAGTCCAAAATCTATAAGTTTGCTTTTGGAGGTCAACTTGTACTGATACTTGCGTTACTGTATAGTCTATGCGGACTGGTGTGGACCATGTAAAGCCATCGCGCCATTGTACGAGCAGCTCTCTGCGCAGTTATCTCGTCCCAATCAGATTACTTTTACCAAGGTCAATGTCGATACACAGAAGGAGATTGCGGCAAGCAACAATGTTACTGCGTATGTGCTCACACCTTCCATTCCAATGCATCTTCGTTCTGTAGCAGTAAATCTCGGGGCCGGGGATATTAATGCTAACTGATTATGTCACCAGCATGCCAACATTCATCATCTTCAAGCAAGGTCAACCAGTCGAGAAAGTCCAAGGCGCCGATCCACGCAAACTACAAGAAATCGTTAAGAAGTTAGCCGCCGAGGCAGAGGGAAGTTCTTCATCCGGATTTGCGGGAAGTTCAAGTAGTGCAAGCGGATGGCGCATTGGTGATTTACCAAAGGGCTACAGTGACATTACTGATCAAGTCGATGTCAAAGGCCTAGAACTGCTGAACGCGGATAGCGAGTTTGGTGGTGTGCGAACCCTGTTCGAGGACAGCAAGCCTACCGGTCTACAGAAAGGAAAGGCAGCTGAGTCGAAAACGAAGGATTGGGTCGAGAGTGATACGGATGAACAGCTTATGCTTTTCATGCCTTTCCAGTCTACGCTGAAGGTCCATACCATTCAAGTGAGTAACAAGCTCCGCACTCCTTCTGGACATCACTGACTCCTGCAGATTACCTCCCTCCCACCAGCATCCGAAGATGATGACGAGGTCCCCATGCGACCCAAGACCATTCAACTCTACACAAACCGAGCTCATATTCTTGGGTTCGAAGAGGCCGAAGATGTTCCCGCTGCTCAATCGATCACCCTAGAATCCAAGGATTGGGATGCGACTGGTACTGCTACACTCTCATTACGCTTCGTCAAGTTTCAGAATGTTACAAGCTTGGTATTATTCATAGTTGATGGTGATGGAGAGGGCGAGAAGGTACGAGTCGACAGAATCAGGCTTATTGGAGAGACGGGCGAGAAACGCGATGGAAAGATTGAGAAGATTGACGATGAGCATTGAGGATGACGATATATGACTTTTATGATGGTGATATTAGCGGTGCAAATGGCATGGTAGCAATATCGAGGCATGGATGGCGTTCGCAGATGTGCTCATGGTATTCTCTACATTGGTGGTTTAACGAATAAGGGTATGAGATTATGGAGAGACAATTATCATTTACTTCATTTCCGCATTCAGTTATTGGCAATTGCAACTTCACTGAGTGTGATGCTGTGGAAGACGATTGGTAGTATCATTTAATTCATTGTAATTCCTGGTCGGCTAGCTGTAAATGCCATGCGCAACTTTCTCTACACCCAGCGCAATTCGAAGAGCGTATCATTTCTTCATGACGAGGAAATTCACACAACAGCACATCGATCCCTTCCACCCCATCACCCTCCAAACAATAAAAGAAAAAATGTCCAATTCCCCTCCCGTCCCCTCACCCACCAACCGTTATCCATCAGGCCCTTTCAGACAAACCGACAGACACAGCCCGGGTTCTGTCGAACCCGCGATGAGAAGCAGCAAGAAGGGAATCGTGTTGCAATTGGGTTTTCTCTGTGGTACGATTGACGCTCGAGAGTGATTTGACTCACATCATGGGTTTTTATCTTTGCAGATAAGGATGTCCTGAGCAACTTTGGGGTTTGATCGTACCGCCGCACGTAAGGAGGAAAAGAGGAGGGAGAGGGAGGAGAGGCTTTTATAGGTAGGTGTACGGAAGAAAAAATTTGGTGGGTGGGGCGCGCTAGGGTGGGCTAGGCGTATTGGGGGTGGTGTTTGATAGGTTTGTGTGGATGGTGTGGCGGAGGGGTGGTTGTGGCTGGTGGGGGAGATGGGTTTGGAGGTTGTTACGGCACAGGAGCTCTTATTCAGGAGAAGAAACATGCAGGTAAAGTTGAACCTAGGTATTCAAAATGTGTTCTATAGTTCAATCGGGAAAGATGTTCTCTGATGCGGAGAATCTGAGGTTCTTATCATTCTGTATACATTTGAGCTCTGCCTCTCTAGCCTGATCTTCTTCGGCATATCATATTCGGGCAAAAGCTTAGAGAATGAAGGATCACTATGCACGTATGGTTCTCGCATATGGATTAAGAAGCTTCCAATGTATTGCTATACTGGTTTCTGATAAATACTCTGGTTCCATCAAGCCATCCCATACCAGTTCCTGTCTGTCTTCTAGCCGGTATATCATAAAATCATTCTTTGATCGTATATAACTTATCTTCAGGGCAATATATGCTTTCCTTGATACACTCAATGTTTTTGATCCTATAACCTATCTCCCCGCTTAACACTTATCTTCCCCGAGAAACGCTTAGCTGAATCTTCTGGCAGCAGCACGATGGAGCGATGAGCAGAGAGAGAAAAAAATGTCAAAACAATAAACATACAACAGTGGGGATTCGCTGGTGGTCACCCACCCAACTACTAATCCACCGATTCAAGGCTTGTGTATGGCAGAGCGGACGGGATGCCCAATGTTCCTTGATCTATGGTCGTATGTGACAGAAAAACGTTTCTTTGAGTATACATACTAAAATATATGTTTCTTCAATGGGGCTGAAGGTGGAAGAATCATGTGGCGATAGTTGCTTATTTTTCGAAACCCGACAGTTAGGTAGCCGAATCATCTACTTGCTACATAGATACAAGCCACTGCTGAAATGGCTGTGCAAAGTGCGGGGACTAGATACACGACGTGAGGTTAAACCTAGTTCTCCGGCTGCAGCCGTTCCGAAGAAGGGATGAGGGGCGCGGGGCACGGGAAGATTCTTGATATGAAGGCGGGATACAAGGCAGATTTCCACACTGAATTGTTCAAGGCAAAGACTTACCGACTAGAAGACTTTGTGTGAGATTACATTTTGTATAGAGAATGTTGACCAGAAGTTTTGCATAGAATAACGATTGTTGGACAAATAAAAAAAAGGCTGGACCTCTACCATACATGCTCTCCGGGATCCCCGAATGGATTCCAGGCAACAGTGATGCTTAGTATTTGGTATTTACAAATTCTATACTTGTGTAACTTGATGCGAGACGATCATGGCTTCATTGGTATCAATCCTTGTGCTCGGCAGGGAAAGGAATTTTGGACATCACATCCAGTGGACCTCTGTCTTTTGGAAGTTGAGGATCGTCATAATCATCATCAATCATCAACTTTAATTTTGCCATTATTGAATTCCATCTCTTCAGTGCTCTCTCTTATTCTCTCACCCAGCAAAACCTCACAAATACGCATTTCCTCCTATCCTTGATATACCTTCACTATTCTAAAACTCGATTCTTCACTCATTCCTCTTGGCTTGTCTCCCTCAGTTGTTCCTTTTCCTACACTCATTTCTTATCCCCTTTGTCGACTGTCGACTCATGAACTCGCCCGCCAATCGTGTTGTGAGGCTATCGCGTTCTCAAATAAGGATTATGCTTGGCGTTTTAGACAGTCAATCCTAAGTTGTACTGTCCTGTATTGCTGATAACACTTCAATACCTTGGCTACTGCAAATGTAGGATAGCGAATCGTGAGAAAGCGAAGACACCTATCACAATGCTGGAATCGTCCTATCTTATGAACTATGCAAAGTCTTCAGTGCCATATACTATCTAGTACGTCGCATGTCGAGTGACTGTGAGTGTTCCAGGAAGCTCTGTTTCCCTTATTCTGGCAGTAGGAGCAGAGTGGTTTTTACCGTCCACTTTTGGCATTTTGGCATTCGATGAGGGGTATCTCAAGTCCTGCAACATTTGTTCTATTTTCTTGCCGATCGGATGCTCTCTTGTGAGCCTTAGATCGGCTCGTTCTAGAGCCAATTGACAAGTCCGTTCGGATTTTTCACGCTGGCCCTGTCGCTCATATAACCGTGCGAGTTTCCACAAGGCATACACGCAATCTGGATGAGGCATACCACGGGATAATTCCAGCCCTTTGACTGTAGCCACAAGAAGAGTCTCTGCTTCTTCTAGTCTGCCTTGGCATGTATAAACGCGAGCCAGTTCTCCCTGTCCCATAAGCACTCCAAGATGGTCTTTGCCAAGACTTCTTTCTCCAGCGGCGATACCCCAGATCAGTAATTCTTCGGCTTGTTGCAGTTCACCAGCCTTGACGTAGATTTTAGCTAGCCAGCATAGAGCCCAGAGTGTCCAGGGATGTTCCTTGCCAAGCTGCAATTGACGTTGTTTGTGTACTTCGATCATCAACGATCTTGCTTCGCTGGTGAACCCGAGATCCAGCAATGCCATTGCAAGATTCGATGCTGTCGTAATTGTTTCAAGATGCGTCTTCCCAAGTTGGACCTGCCGGTTTTGTAAAACCTCACGATGTATTTCGACGCTCTCCTTGTATCTGTGCCAGGATCCTAAAATGACGCCGTAATTGTCGAGAGCTGCAAGTGTTTGGTTGTGTGTTTGCCCCATAACCTCTTTTGACGTATGCACAGTCCTTTCCTGTATATCAAGTGCTTCATGATATCGTCCATCCAGCCAGTAAGATCTCCCCAGATTATCCATAGCCTGGAGTGTCTGCTCATGTCTAATCCCCCGGAGTTTTGTCTGAGTATCTACAACTTGACGTTGGAGAGCAATTGCTTCTTCCATTCTGCCCAGTCCCCACAGCACACCCGATAATCCCAGCATGGCTTTCATCGATTTGTCATCCCCAGGGCCCAATAATTGTATTAATGTATTTTTAACAATCTCCAAATGCTTAGCTGATAGCTCGAAATCGCCCCGGCTTGCTAAAACGTAGCCACATTTTGCTTCGTTGCGTATCTGATTGCCAATCACGATTAGCCATGTCTGTGAAAAAATTCTCGCAAGTTGCACTGTCATTGTATTCAGTCGCCCTTCGACCTGGTGCGTAAGTGGTCTGGGGTGTACTGATAAACACGATTTAAGGTGCGGTATAATATCTCTGTGAAAGTCACTGTCGCGTTCGCTATTGCCCTCCGGTGGTAACATGATGGACTCCATGAGCGTATTGAGAGCGATACAAGCCCATACGCTCCTATCACGGCTTTCAAGACTATCCCTAGCCCAGGCGTGGACAAGAGGATGTAACGAGAAAGTCTTCCGGTCTCTTCCATTGAAAGTGATCAAGGAGTGAGATTGTAATTCACTGACTGCCCAGTTGATACGATATACATTCAATTGGTCATATCGATCTTTCAAAAAACCTGGTAGTGCCTTGGGTGGCTCCAAGCGAGCTTGGATCGATTTCAGAAATCTTGATCCTAGTGTTTCTGTATAGGGTGTTTCGATAACTTTGCGCCGGTTGAGAATGCCTCGCGTGAATATTTCGACTGGAATCTGTTCAAAATGATAGAAGGAACTGATTCTCAACAAATCGGATGCATCCTGTGCCTCTTGTGTTCTGTTATGTAAGAGACTTTTGAAGGATACGTCAAAGGTAGAGTAAACAGCCTTCATCAATTCACTTTCTGAAACAACGTTAGTAGTTGACGGCCCTCTTCGCAGCATGTTCCTTGTTGCAGAGTAGAGATCGAGATAGCTGCTCAGATCACAAACTCGTCGAAATATGCAATTTCCAGCATGTATGAGCGCAAGAGCAAGATAGCCTAGGGTCTTTGCAATCAATTTGCCATTATCAAGTATAGGGGAGTCCCACGGTTTGGGAATATCTGCCTTGGTCAGAAGCAGCTCTATTGCCTCCGTTTCCTTTAATCCATTCAATTCTAAAGAACCTAAAGACCCCTCTTGACGAAAATCTGGATTTCTAGTTGTAATAAGGATATGTGCTTCTGTTCCTGCCGGATATAAATCCTGAAGTCTAAGCGACGGATTATCAGCGTTGTCGATGATGAGTAACCAGGTACTCTTAAGTTGTGATAAGAAATGTCGCCCTGCATTTTCAGTGGGTTCGAGCCCTCCTAATGTCGCAATTTTTGAGAAAGATTCTGTTATAGAGTCGGTGGTAGCCGCATGAATAGTGAACACGCTCGCATATCTGCACGATTGTTAGCCTGTGAAGAAAACACAAAAGAATTTCGATGAGATCATACCGCCCTCGATAATTCTCAGCAAATTTTGAGCAAAATTGAGTCTTGCCAGAGCCTCCCATTCCGAATACCACAAAGGATTTGCGCTTTGGGGCGTTGCCCATAATAATTCCAGGGAAAAATACCCTTCCCAAGCGACCGAGCGTGTCCTCTCGTCCGATAAAGTTTTCGAGAGCATCTTGCGGCAGATAGAAGTGGCCATCGGTCACCTCGGATATCTCAATTTCTCTATGCTGGGAAGGTAGCCCAGAAAAAACATCAAAAGTAATACCTCCGAGTTCGTATGCTTCACCAGCACGCATCTGATTGAGCGCTATAGTCGCTTGGATCCATCGACGAGAGATTATTGGCGGTGCTTCGTTGCAATATCTCGATATTGCCTCGATCACAGTGCGATAGCCCGAGGATGTGCAAGACTTATATTTCGTCATGTTTATATGAGTGTCATGAATTCCGGCCTTTTCCGTGTTATCGATGTTAAGAACTGCCGAAGATGGCTCGACCAAATATTCTTTGTAATTTCCCAAAGTAGTTCGTGACTCCTCCCAGAAGAAGAAAAGGCGGAATTGTTTCAGGATCGGGGCAAACTCCGCCGTCATTGACTCGAAAGATATGACATTATCGCCAGCAATGTTTTTCTGGCGATCAAGGCCAGGAACTTTGAAGTGGTTGGTTGAAGTTGAAGCTTTTTCCAGAGCAAGCCAGTGTGATTTGATTGTATGATCGTGTGGAGTTCCAAAGAATATAATTGCGAAAGTCGAGATAAACTGGTCCCAAAGATGCTCGACTTTAGCTGCTGTGCGTGTTGATGAGAATGCCAGGCTTTTTTTGACAATCAGTCCACCAAACCCATGGCAGACGAAAATGATAGCACGCTTTCGAGTACCTGAAAGTTCTCTTTCCGCGTATAGTTCCGAAACTAAGCTTTTGGCAAATCTCTCAATCTTCGAGATAGGCTCGTCTGCAAGGAATGTTGACGGTGCTGCATCGTAACTGTAAGTTAAGACTCGGGCCACATGAATATTTTGTGGGAGTAGATCTCGAAGCCAGTTTGTCCCGGTCCCAAGTTCTGTCCAAGCCTCATCTGAATTTTCGTTTAGGCCATGCACAGCAACTATACTTGAGAAACACAACGTCAGAAGGGGGGTATTGATTCACTTCATAAATAGAATTTACATACTCGACAAGCCGATGACGGTCCTCTTGCGCGATCTCATCTATTTCTGGTTCGTGGATACAGTAGAGACCATGAGGCATGATCCCGGAGTGCGTCTGATCCGTAACATATAATACTGATGGAGAATTTATTGCATACGTACGTATATTACGCTCTATTGTCAGAGAACTTTCTTAGAAGTGGGCTTGAACAAATGGATCTCCACTGAGGGGATCAAGATCGCGATAGTCATGCACAAAACTGAGAGTATACTGTGGTGTAGAGATAGGATGCACACCTTACAAGGAGACAGACTCTCAGCCTCCCACGGGGACCCCAAATTGGTGCTTGTGTATGCATACCCCGTTGTTGGAAACCAGTTGCTGCCAATCAATCGTGCTCGCCGTTGCATCCATGTAGTTGTAAGATTAATGATTAAAATTTTTAATAAACCCCCTCCGAGCCACATATCCTACTTTATTTTATATACTGTAGTGAATACTTGGATCCTTATAATATTTCTGAGAGTAGTATCGGTACTTACGAAATCACTGATCAGTGTACCTATGTATATATATACTTAATGATACTCACGAATACCTTACCGTACAAAGATATCATCTGCGAACAAATTTATTATGCTTAGTTATCTACTCCAATATGTGCGCGCTTAGTAGCTCCTCATTATCGTCCACTACCCATATACCCATGTCGTTGCCGTACCGCATTTGAAACCTCCCCATCCGTGCCATCGTATTTCCCCATCCAATCGATAATGGCCGGTCATCTCGGGCGTTGTGCCTAGCCTATCATCCTGGGAACTTGTTCTACCACCACCTGGCTTAATGAGGATACATGAACCCCGTAGTGCCCGGATTTCCGTGACTATTTTAACTCTGTTTTTAAGTACACTTGGAAGTCCAAACATCCCATAATGACTTTCGTCCAAAAACTCGGTGCTTTCATTGCGTTTGTCTACATTGCCCGTCTAATTTATCGGAGAGTGTCCAGGGGTGTCCGCGACAACCAGGCTGACGCAGCCTTAAGCCTGCGGCACGGGACGAAACTGCCCCCTGAACTAACAAAGCGATGGCCGCTAGGCATTGACAGAATCGCTGAATTATGGCGAGCTAACGCAGATGGCCACCTTTTGGAATTTCTCTGCTCGATCGCTAAGGAGTATGATCATGAAGACGGCAACAGTGGCTGCCAACACTTGTTAATTGGACCACGCGCCTTTTACGTTCTACATCCACAGAACGTGGAGACCCTTCTATCAACGAACTTTAAAGATTATGGCTTTGGATCCCGTCCTGCTGTCTTTGCACCTCTCCTTGGGAAAGGGATTTTTACCCAAGAAGGCGAGGCCTGGAGACATTCTCGAGAGTTGCTGAGGAAACAGTTCGTGCGCGTACAATATCAAAATCTCGACCATTTTCGCGAACATGTCGACAACCTTGTATCTTGCCTTCTTACCAAGAAGCCTGTCGATCTTCAGCCTTTGTTCTTCAATCTTACGCTGGACACAACAACCGCTCTTCTCTTCGGTCGCTCTGTATACAGTTTGCGGGCAAGTGTTGACCAGGCTGCTGAAAATAAAGAATTTGCAGAGAATTTCAATATTGCTCAAGAAGGCCTAGCAAAACGATTTCGATTGACACCATTTCATTTCATCTATAACCCGAGACGTTTCCGAAGAGCTTGCCAAAAAGTGCACAGATTCGTGGAGCGATATATACAGCAGTCAAAGCAGCAAACAGGCAACACAGCTAGGGATCAGTCGTCATGGTTTTTAGACCAGTTAGTGGAGGGTTCACGAACAGATGCTGAGATTAGAGATCAATTACTCAACGTATTGCTCGCTGGTCGTGATACAACGGCATGCTGTCTATCATGGACATTGTAGGTGACACCAAACTAGACCACAGGAACAAGACATTGATTCTGATTCAATTTAGTCGTTTACTTGTTCGACATCCTAATGTCATGAAGCGTCTACGCCAGGAGATTAGGTCTATCATGAATGAAGACGGTCTACCTACGCGGGAACAATTAAGAAAGATGCCCTTCCTCGCTTGCGTTGTGAAAGAAGTCCTGCGTCTCTATCCACCAGTCCCCTTGAACAACCGTGAAGCTATTCAGACCACGATACTTCCAACAGGAGGCGGTCCAACGGGCAAAAGCCCAATAATGGTGAGAAAGGGGGAGCTTGTGGTTATATCCCCATACGTAAACGCAAGGATGACGAACTTGTACGGAGAAGATGCAGACAGTTTCCGTCCTGAACGCTGGGAGACAGGCGAGCTTTCTCACATTGGATGGGCATATTTCCCGTTCCATGGTGGTCCAAGGCAATGTCTTGGGGAAGACTTCGCTCTGATGGAAATATATTACACCACGGTCCGATTACTACAGACATTCCCCAAGATCTGCTTGCCTGAGGGCGAGATTGTGGAGCCAGTGGGGAAAGAGAGACAAAGATTGACACTTGTACTCTCGAGTGCCGATGGATGTAGAGTCTCACTCTCGCAGTCTACCGTCGCCTTGGCCCCATAGATTACTGAGAAGAAATGAGCACATCTAAGGAATTGTTGAGATCAACGCTGGTTATAAGTCTAAATCCTTTATTTGATTAATCTTTTAGTGTATCTAGGACCTGCGAGGGATGAATACTTTAAAATAATAGATTGTGGTTGGGAGAATTTAATTTTGCAAAGCTCTATTGGACACTTGTAAGCTTGTATTCTAATTTGTGAATTTCATATACACAGATAGCAGACAAGAATATGTGCCCATCAGCCCCCTGTTATACAGTCTTCATTTGAAGGTTGATAAATTACCATCTTGATGCTTCGCATGAGAGTATCTTGTTATTCATAATACTTTTGGATATGTAGTTGACAATGTATAGCTCATAACCTTCCGTAGCTCAAGTTCTGCTTGAAAACCAGTGAACTTCCATCATGAGGTAAATGAATCTATGGAGTACTGCACACCCTCTTAAAGCATCATATTTAGATTAGCCGGAGTTTTAAAATATTATTAGCCAGTCAATCATAGATTGTTGAGACCCCCAGTGCGTAAGCCTACTGAGCGGCGCAGTTTTCTCATACCATTTCCTTGAAACATGATACGCACAGCCCTCTCCTGCAGGTAACCAACGACCTTGAGCCATCGCACAGCTTTACGTAGCCTAGCCAGTAAACACACACTTTAGCCCCCTAAGATCTCGATACAAACCTAATTCTACAATTTCCACAATGAAATCACACAATCACTTCGACGAAAGATTTGGCATCAAAGAACTCTATAGACCAGCGGACAAAGATTCAGAAGTAGAGTAAGATGCCCACAAGCTTCACTCGTCTTAAACAATTATTGAATATGATATGACATAGTATTGTGGCAGTGCATGGGCTCAATGGAGATGCTACAATGACTTGGACAGCAAAGGAAAGCAAGATTTGCTGGCTATCTCATCCAGATTTCCTTCCCAAATACGTCAAAAACGCTCGAATTCTTGTATGGGGATACAATTCGAGTATTAGTTCTTTTACTGGCGCAGAGCCATCGAAGAATCGTATTCACGACCATGCACAGACGCTCATAGCAGAATTGTACGCTGACCGAGAAGTAAGTAAATCCAAACCTCACTAGCAGGTTATGACCATAATCTCATCTATATTGCAGCTCGAGGGCCGAACAGATAAACCAATTATCTTTCTTTGTCATTCCCTGGGTGGCATCGTTGTCAAACGGGTATGTGCAGCATGATCTTCAAAAGAGGCTTTCGTATGGCAGCAGCTAACTTTCACCACACCAGGCTCTTAGTTACTCTATGTCCAGGAGCTCCGACAAAATTGCACATTACCATACCATCTTCACATGTACATACGGAATACTCTTCTTCGGAACACCTCACAATGGCTCCAGTCAAGCTAATCTCTTGCTTTCATTGCAAAGGCTCGCCAACCTTACAATCCCTCGAAAAGTGGGCCAGAACGAATCAGCACTCGTCTCAGCACTGAGAGAGGAGTCCGAAACTTTGCAGAACATTACTGACTACTTTGTCCCTCTGATGAAGAATTTCTCTATCTGTTTCTTTTGGGAACAGCAGAAGACAGACCTTAAATATAAAAAAGAGTATATTGTTGAAGAAGCAAGCGCAGCACCCGTCTTTGACGATACGGAACGAGCTGGCATAGCATCCGACCACTCTGGAATGGTCAAATTTGAGAAAAATACATCACCCGGCTTTCGATTGGTGGCATCTATACTTTGCCGCTACTGTAGGAACGCATCTCCTGTGGTAGAAAAGAAGTGGGCTACGACACAAAGAGCCTTATTAGAGCGTCGACAAGCAGAAGCGTTGGAAATATTGCAGTATATAAATTTGCTGCCTCAGACCCAAGCACCCTCGTAATTGCTATTTTAAACATCCCGGATATCTATATTGATGGGAAAGAATCTCGACGTGACCCAAAGCTGCGCCATTGCATTGATTCGCTGCTTATCTGGTCTGGCCCACTCGCAAATACGTCCCATTGGTCAATTGGGGGGGGGGGAAGGGGGGGGGTTAATACGAATGGGATGTCCTATTACTCAATGGTGCAAATATTGAGAAGTGTAGGTGAGAGGGGAGTTAGGGCAAGATGTTAGGGCTAGAATCAGGACTACAATATATGAGCATTTTAAGGATTCTAGGGGTAAAAGGGGAGAGTTTTCGTGATTTCTGTTGCCTAGTAGCGCTAGTAATACAAAATATAAAGTCAATATTCTTATGCCTTGCACTTAGAGCGGGTTGAGAATGCAGGTGCATCATCAACCCCTACTAATCCACCGACTCAAGGCTTGTGTATAGCAGTCTATTAGCAGAGCTAGGCTGCGCACAAATAATCCGCTCCGTCCGGATATCCTGATCCGCTCCGCTCCGCGGAGGGGCGCCCCTTAGTTTTTCGCTCCGTTGGATATCCGTTTGAGAGAGAATCCGCTCCGGCCTAAAACGGATTATCCGCGGATTATCCAGCCACTATCCGGAAATCCGTGGATTATTAGAAATCCTGGAAATCCGTACAT